>OZ020312.1:40910923-42140435 GCA_963971305.1 Arcuatula senhousia
AAGTTTGCAGTATGCTTGATTTCCTCATTGACAACATATTTGTCACTTTCAGAGGAGAGATTTTTCAACAACAAATCGGCATTCCAATGGGCACAAACTGTGCTCCTCTCCTCGCCGATTAGTTTTTATACTCTTACGGGACTGAATTTCTTCAGGGACTCGTGAAGAACAAGAAGATGAAAGAGGCAAGGTCATTTAATCTTACATTCAGATATATTGATGATGTCCTTTTGTCAATAACACTTCATTTGGTAGATGGATTCCTTCGATATATCCTCCAGAATTGGAAATTAAAGAGACCACCGAATCAAATTGCTTCACGTCTTTCTTGGATTTGCACCTCGAATTTGACCCAGGTGGTCATCTCAGTTCGATAAACGAGACGATTTTAATTTTTAAATTATTAATTTTCCTAATCTACAGGGCAATATACCTACTTCCCTTGCATACGGTGTTTATATTTCACAACTTATGCGATATGCCAGAGCTTGCACACATTTCACAGATTTTTTTATCAGACACCGATTTCTTCGTGACCGACTTTTGGAGCAGGGCTATAAGAAAATACGTCTCATACGATCCCTAAAAAAATTCTTTCTTCGTTATCAGCAACTAGTAAAAAAGTTCAAAATTGGGTTAAAAGATATGGTAGTTAATTGTTTTAATTAGTGTGTGACTGGTCTGCTGTGCTGAGATGATCACCTCAATATCCCTATTGTGTCTCACAACTATGTTGTGTTCTATGGTCATTACCGGATCCTTAGATCGCAATGGAAGAGGGAGGTTTGGCGCTATAAAACCTGGTTTAACCCACCATTTCGTTTGAAATGCCTGTTCCAAGTCAGGACCATTGCGATCCACCAAATCTCCGGTATGACTGATTCGTTTTTGTCATTTTCTCTGAACTATGAGATTGATCATTCAAGTTCGGTAGTTTTGTTATTACCTTTATTCACTATGCATACAACCTTTTGACACATTGTTTTAGTGTAATTAAGCGCTTACAAAGCACATATCACAAAAATACAAATTTTACTTGTCATGGTTTACTCAAGGGACGTCATGGTTTGGTCAAGGGTGGTCATGGTTTGGTCAAGGGTATTTAAAAATGATATTTTAAATGTTATTCAATCACATGAGCTAACAGTAGAAGAAAATGAGATAAGGAATAAGTGTACGCGACACAACCAACAATATAAACGTACATCCACAATGGAAAACAGCCAGCAGCCTTAAATGTGACCAGCGGTCGCTGCTCGCTGTTTTTCAATTTGCCCCTGGATTGAAAATAAGCTACATATGATTCAAGCCCAATCCTAAATTACAATGAAAGACCCCATTTTTGACAAAAAAAACCAACATAAATTCGACTAATTACAAACATAAGCTTCGATGCCTAGCTTATGACAGGCACATTAAAAATATGGCAGGGTTAAACTAGTTTTTTTGGCACCAACCATCCCCCTGTTAATAATCAATAACAAAGCACAAATTTATATTGTTTTATACCTTAAACCGGTCATATTTATATAACCTTAATAACGCATACTACATATTAACAGCTACTGGAGAAATTAATCACTGTACAATATCAATCTTTGTATGCCATTCATAAGACATTTTAGAGTAATGATGAGATAAAGATTATTATACAGTGTTTTCCGTATCAGGTCCCATATACATGTATCATTTCGAGTATCCCATTTAAGATGGATGCATAAGCCGAGACAATAAGATCGCTCGAGAAATGATATGGGTTCTAATATGGAAACTCATAGTCAAAATAGATACAAAGGTATACAGGAAAACATTGACTCATGGAATTAGGTTTAATGCATGGTTTTGCTTAATGTCGCTATTATATATAAACTACATGTAAAAACTCCCTATCAATAAAGCTTTTCCTTTCAGAATTCAAAGAAGGACATTCCATAATTTAAATGGTAATCACCGCCAACTGAACTATTGCAAAGCAGACATATTCATCAATCTCAGGGTATATGATGCTTCATCCATAGTGTTATTGTTTAGTACAACAGCAGTGTTTGTTGTACTACAGAAACGTTTGCTTCATCCATAATATTATCTTTTTAATATTATCATACAGGAGTCGCTTGTACTCTTAAAGCTTTCATAAACCATATTCATATTGAATTGTTCAATAGTAATCCTAAAAGTAAATGTATGTTGTTGGCTTAGTTATGGTCTAAAGCAGAAGTTCAAATGATATACATGTATATTAATAAAATATATATGAATGTGTAATATATAATCAAATTTTAACCCTGAAAATCATCTGACAAACAGATTTTGAAGCGAGGATCGAACTCACAACATTTGGGACATCTACGGCGTACGCGCCTAGCTAACAGAACAGAGGTTGTAACCACTACACCATCCTAGGCTCCTCTAAAGGAGAGCTTTCGTTTGGGTAGTGTTACTTTTCCCTGCGAAGTATAATTACAACTTATTCTGCTAACATAATGTATTAAGCGTTGCAAGGTTTTTAATTACAGAGCTCTTGATTGAATGCATACACGGATTAACCAGAGTTTGATTAATTCTATAGCCTTGTGATATTTATGCATGGTCTATTTATAGCTATCTCTAACGTGTGTACGTTCATGCCCCATCGGATTCCACAAAAACTGCAGAATGCAAGAAATATCATTATATTAATAAAATATATGAATGTCTAGTATATAATCAAACAATGTTACTGTAATTTCAACCCTGAAAATCATCTGACAAACAGATTTTGATTTTTTGAGTGCCCTCAGCGAGGATCGAACTCACAACATTTGGGACATCTACGGCGTATGCGCCTAGCTAACAGAACAGAGGTTGTAACCACTACACCATCTGTTATATGCAAATACTGAAGGTAAGCCTTTATAAATCCAAAGAAACGAGCCAATGATTTTGGGATGAGTATTAAAATTCACAGTATGTGGTTTACCATACAGAAACACAGTATGTCGTCACATACAAAAAAAAAAAAAACAACCGAAAAAAAACCTAATGTTTTGCCCGATCTCCTAACCTTAGAAAATGGGATAAACCATGACATAATGGTATAAACCATGACAATTTTCTTTTCCCTTTACCAAACCATGACAAAATCTGAATTTGGTTAATAAGCATAACTAAGCAGATTTCAAGTTAACACAGTAAACCTTTATCATTCAGCTTTACACAAGATTTGATACAAAAATAAAGGTATTTTTACATATTTTAGAAAAAAAATCCCTTGTACAAACCATTACCTCCCTTTACCATACCGTTACAAAATCCCTTTACCAAACATAATACGATATGACACATTACTATCTGTGATTTTCTGAATAAGTATCAGTAATAAATATCTAAGGTTATGGCGTTTTTTAGAAATAACAGCAACATCTTGCGGAACGTCACACGAATCTTTTTTTAAATACTGGACATTTGAGAATTGTATAAGTAGATTTTGTCTGTTCCAGTGGTGAAATGGTATTCTAGTGATAACAGCAGGCTTAACTTTATTAGTATTAGTATTAAATGCCTTTGTCATAAACAATCTCATTAGATTTTTTTTCAAGTAAAAAATATGTACTAAAACACTATATATTTTACAACGCAATTCTCTGAAGGAGGTTCAGGAATTTTGAAAAAAAATGAGGAGGTTTCTGATCATGAAAAGTCTTAACAATTACATAGCATCGAACACATAAGTTTCTCTAGCACCAACTTAAGGCAACGAAAAGTGATCATTTGTCTAAGATATCGCTGTTTCAAGAGTATTAATTTAACATTTCACACTGATTTGTGATCTTTTTTTATATCTTTAAAACATATTTTTTGTTATTAAAACTATAAAAAAAAACATCAAATATTTTTTAAAGTATTAGATAAAGTAACTTTATGACATTCCCATTCGAAATTAATATCACTCGAAGTGTGTGTTATAATATATTTTACAGCTAGGGCGTGTGCATACGTGATAAGGTAGATTTCCATATATAAATATATTGATTTCTAAGATTTATTTTTGTACAGTGGCATATTCAGAAAGAGCAATCGCAACAAATTATTATCCCAATCATATATACCCATTGCTTTGCCCAGCCAATAAACAAATAACTTGAAAGGTCCTTTTGGTTTTCTTGTTTGTATCTTTTAAATGTATCAAATAAGCATGTGAAAGAAGGACAAATTTGTTAATTTCTTTCCTAAATTAGTCCGTAATTTGTTGATACAATGTAACCCCGTGTTGTTGAACTTCAATACACAGGCGTAACGTTATCGGCGTAGAGCAGACTTTTGCATTTAAACCGGTGATTTAGGGGCCGTCCTAAACTTGCAGTGACAAACGTTAACTCTACATAGAAAGCCGCTTGGGGATGAACATGATGAAGTACAGCGATGCTTTGTATATTTCTAATTATCATAATTTAATTTTGTGGCATGCAAATATATATATACTTCATTTACACAATCAAATACTTACATGTCCAAATCAAAAACCTTAGCATACTCATTTATTATTCCATGGAAACAATATGCGTTTAGAATAGATAGTTTATTAAACATTCACATCCGCATCAGTTTTTTGTTAAAAATATAATATAATATAGGAAAAGGAAATGGGTCAATAAAATAATAACTTCCATCCTGAAAACGTTCAAAGTAATTGTTGCTTTGGTTACTTTCCTGTTTGTTCCTGACTCCAGAGTCATAAAGTCTGACATGTTTATACATTGTATACCTTTCCAACAAACAATGACTAAATTTCTATTAACTTATAGCATGTAGCTACATTTAACCAAACTACTGATTAAAACGCAATGATTCTGACTTGAAGTAATGAAAAAAAAACTATAATTATAGTTATTGTGACATGTAACATGTAAATGCTAGTTTAATTTTTTTTAATTAAGTTTATAAACTCGTTTATTTATCCAGGATTTGGGAACAAGCTTGGTCGAAATAATGCATTTTAGCGGGAGTTCAAATTGGCTTCAGATGAGAGTTTTTCAGAATGTAAGGACGAATTAATTGACAATTTGAAAAACAGAATCTTAAATAGACAAAACGAGTGTCAGGTGTGAAAAAAATTTAATCTTAAATTTTTTTGTAATTTTGACTCTTTAAAAATATCTGTGATGGGTAGAGCTGCTTCTGAAGTTTTAATTTACATTGATTAGTTTGCCCCGGTATAAAAAAGTTTCCGAGCAAATTTTGAAAATGTTCAAAACGCTACGGTCTTCCTGTACCATTAAAAGGTTCATCTTAGTTATAATTTTGTTTTAGTTCGGCATAATTTGATAACATACATTCTTCTATGCTCTGTTTTATTCATAAAATGTTCATCGTCTTCAATCGTTTTAGAAGAGCGCCTCTGATGAATCTAAAATAATTGAAACCCGCATTTGGCGTGGCAAAATTTATTACCAGTAATATAACATTGTTTAAATTTTGATTTCTTTTAAGTAATATTGCCAGATTTTTCTTAGAGTATACTTTAATTTGTTTATTAAGTGCACGACATCGCACTTCTTTTTAAAATGTGTTCATGTTTTCTTTTTGCATATGGTCCTCTCTGGTTGAATTGAGATTTTATATCCATTTGATTTTTTTAGGTCTGAAAGAGAAATTGTCACCACCTTAGTAGATTGGGCAAACTAAATATGTATATTCTTTTATATTACAAATATTGCCCTTTACTCTAGCATTTTGTGGAAAAGGAAGTACAAAAAAGTTGGAAAAAATCCAAGAAAGAGCACAGAGGTTTAGCTATAATGATTATGATCAAAGTTCATATGAATTTTTACTTCAAAAGCCAATGCTGATTTCATTACGCTTACGAACATTACGTTTTATTTTGTTATATTGATCAAAAACAGACCCAATTATTGTATGAAATGCAAATCTGTAATTATTATACTGGTGTATTTAATATTCGTGCAATGGAACAACCACTTTTCTTTTACAGAAAATGTTAGACGTTTGTACTGTTTATGCATCTAAATGGCGATTTTCATTTAATGTAAAGAAATTGTGTTTTGTACAGTTTAGTCGGGATAGACTTTGACTGGCATATAGCGAACAATATCATTCCAATTCAAGACAAGTGAATCCATCTTGGAATCGAACTCAACATGAATCTTATATTTGAAGATAGAATCACCAATATATGCAGAAAAGACAAAACGTATGCTATGCTCTATCAAATATCAGTAGCCAAAGGAAAAATCCACAAGTACTTTTGAAACTCTGTGAGTCAGTTGTGTAACCAACCGTCTTATACGGATGCGAGATGTGATCAAATATAATAAAGAACGCTCAGTGCTAAACCGAGTTCAACATTTTTTCGAAAAACAAAATCTTAAAACTTTAACCAGATCAGACTTGTGTGAAAGTCTTCTTGGTCTTCACCCAATAACTGCCACAATAGACAAGAGAAAATTTTCATTTTTGTATAAACAATGTACTTTAAATGTTCTTTCCACATCCCGACAAGTATTCTTGAGACGTTTGTTTTCTTTTTAAATGACACCTATCGCCGACACAGTGGATTTATACCAGACATAATTGATATTCTCAATCGGTACGAACTATCCAGTTTCTTTGTGGACTTTTAAAGGGACGAAACATTTCTTTCAAAACCAACATGGAAAATAATAGTTAAGAATGCGATAGTGACAGTACTTACTACTCGTATTCACACTGACAATGACTTTGTAAGACTTTGATCCACCAACTCCTACATTTGTCAGGTTGGGATTAAACCCCTTGTAAAGTAATAATTACTGTGTAGATGGGATAAACCGTCTATACGGGTATAAATTTATCCACGTATACGAGGATAATTTTTTTATGTGAGGATTTTCGGGAATGGAACAAAAAGCGCATGTTGCACGCAAGTCTGGTAAGAACATTTAAACTTTATCTTTCGTAATTTATTTATAAATCTATTTCAAACCATCAAATTATTTGCGCATTTAAGATTTAAAATGAGTGTGTCTCATTGTCGATCTTATTATTAATGTTTATTGTGATTCTGTGAAATAAAAGACAAAAGTGAAGCGACAGTTCGTTTTGTTTATTCTTTTCTCATCCATTGTTATTAATCCGGGTCATTGAATCGGATTGACCAATGATCTTTTTTGTTTTAAAAATATCAGTGCATGAAAAATTGATGTATGGAGCACCACAGCGGACTATGACATCAATGCCCCAAAGCCAACGGAAATAGTCGATAATTAGAATTAGAATTATTTATTGTCAAAACACACTTACAATAAATGGTTATAACACATTAATACATGAACATACATTCTTAAATCAAATGAAATTAAAGACTATATATTACAGTAATAAACCTTGCGTGGTGGCAACTCAAAAATGGATCATGCATTAATCCTGCATGTATATATAATTTTAATCACGAAAGCCTTTCATTATTTGAATATAAATATAAGTTTTTTTTCAAATTACATACAAATGTAGGGTGACCATAATGACTTAATTTTTCCTTGAAAATTGTTTATGTATTTAATTAAAGCTTTATGTACTGTTAAAGAATTGCTATTTGGTATATTTGGTTTCAAAATTATTCCTTTAATCCAAATGTCATATATTTCTTTGAATAATTTATGGCAAAGAATAAAAATGTTTTGAAAAATTGGTGATTTCAAAGAATTTAAGTTTTTTTAAAGGGATATAACTCTATTTCATTATCTAATGGCATGAGTCAAACAACTCGCCATGAGTTGTCCAATGAGAATTATACCATGTCAAATAGGTAACAACAAAATTAGCGAACTGGGATGATCAATCTCATATATCCAAGAACAAAAGACAAAACAAGGCAAAGACATACCAGATAAATTTAAGATCGCAATGGTCCTGACTTGGTACAAACATTTCAAAAGAAATTTGACATAAATAAATGGTTATGACACAACTAAAGAATTAATAACATAAAATACAAAGAAACAATATGACTCTATGAATGAAAATGGATGGGTATATAATTGTTGAAACCCGAGGTGGCAGTGACTAAAATGTGTGTGCAATGTACATGTAAAACAATTTGTAAATGAGAAGGGGGTTATCTACATGTATTACTTATATAGTTAACTTACATTGTATTTATCTGGCATTTGTTGATAAACTCAATAATTGCCTTGAGCACTACTAAAGAACTACTATTTAATATAAGACAGAGTATGTTTTCAGTTAAATAATTAAATTTTTTAAGTTCACATTTTAATTTATTGTTCAACTCTTGCCTGTATATGTTGTATTTGGGACACTTGATGAAAAAATGTAATTCATCTTCATGTACAGTCAAATAGTCGAGGAATTGGTTCAGTAAAAGAAAAGTAACATTTATACATATTATCTTTTATTTAAAATACATCTTTGGAAAATAATTGTAAAAGTATATAATTGAATAAAAAAGAATAGTGCAAATGTTTAGCCACACTGCTATTTGTACCAGGAACCACTGCCTTGAAGTTGTAGTCCGCTGTGGTGCTCCATACATCAATTTTTCATGCAATGATATTTTTAAAACAAAAAAGATCATTGGTCAATCCGATTTAATGACCCGGATTAATAACAATGGATGAGAAAAGAATAAACAAAACGAACTGTCGCTTCACTTTTGTCTTTTATTTCACAAAATCACAATAAACATTAATAATAAGATCGATAATCTAACTTCCGGTAAGACACACTCATTTTAAATCTTAAATGCGCAAATAATTTGATGGTTTGAAATAGATTTATAAATAAATTACGAAAGATAAAGTTTAAAAGTTCTTACCTGACTTGCGTGCAACATGCGCTTTTTGTTCCATTCCCGAAAATCCTCACATAAAAAAATTATCCTCGTATACGTGGATAAATTTATACCTGTATAGACGGTTTATCCCATCTACACAGTAATTATTACTCTACAGGGGGTTTAATCCCAACCTGTTTGTACCTGATTATAAAGTACCAACCGTAGAACCATCCATTAACATTTTAAGTTGTACGATTTTCCGATTTATTCGTCCACGTGTGCTGTAACTGCACTGCTACTAAACTTCAACAGGACACCTTCTGGGACTTTATCACAGAACACTTTTCACGGAACTATATGCACTGAACGAAGAATTGTTACACCAAATTCTATTAGGTCGGAGCCCTGTTACTGATGTCGAAGAATATAATGCTTTCTTGATGCTTTGCCATAATGCCATGCCCATTTGGCTGCTTGCATGGCTCATTAAAACATATTAGTCGATCCACTACATGCTACGTCATGGCCAGTCCTCCCATGTCTCATTTTATTATAACTTAATTATTACCATTTAATATTGAAACATGTATCTGTAGCATCGCATATTAGAGAAGCAGAGGTACCAATGGGGTATCCGAATGTCAAAAGTCCGAAAGGGCAGAGACAAAACCAGAAAACACCAACAAGAAAGGGATAAAAACAGACAACATGTAAAACATGGAAGCACAAAATACTGAATATCAATCAACAACGCGAACTCCAGTCGAAACAAGAGTGAACTCATGTGCTCCGGAAGAGTAAGCAGTTCCTGTTTGCTATATTACAACCGTCGCGTTGCCAATAGTCCATTCAGCGTGTCAAATCCGGTAAAGGAAAACAAAACAAAAACCTATGACAAACCAACATCTGCACTCATCTGAGAGATCGAAATTATATAATATTAACTGTATTATTAACCATGATTTGTATGTGCCCCATCTTATTTTGCCTCCCCTTTTTTGTATTTGTTTATATATTCTATGTATTAACCATTTATAATGTATTCTTCATTTGTAAATCTATGATAACATGTAGAGGAAATATAAAGAGATGAATGAATGAATGAAATGATCTGCCAAACGATCTGCAGGAGGGGAACTAGATGATTAAGATCTTTTCAAAAAATCTGATAAGTAAATGGGAGGGACATGGGTGTTTTTGTTCTTTTTAGCTCACCTGACCCGAAGGGTCATTTGAGCTATTGCCATCACTTGGCGTCCGTCGTCCGTCGTCCGTTAGCTTTTTTCAAACATCTTCTTCTCTGAAACTGCTTGGCCAAATGCAGCCAAACTTAATATGGTTGTTCCTTAAGGTATTGTGCAAAAAGTTTGCGTTGGGATGTTTGATATGTCAAAAAACATGGCCGCTATTACTTGAAATAGAACAGGGGAGTAAAATACAGTTTTTTGCAAATAACTCAAAAACGGTCACAGATATCAAAATTCTTGCACAGGTAAAAGTAATCAACACCTCAAGATCTAACAGCCCAGAAATTTTCGAGACGATCCAACAACCGATGTAGGAGTTATTGCCCATTTTCTGGATTTTTAAAAAATTTGCACTTATTTAGCCCTATATCTTAAAAAACTATACAAGATATTTTAAAAATTCAAATTGCACATGATCTAACACATCAAGATCTACATTTCATGTAATTGGGTCAAAGCTGTAGAACCATTTCTTTGAGGAGTTATGGCCATTAAAGCGTCAAAATTTACCATTGTTCATTACTTTTCCCCTGAATTTCAAAGATTGCCTTGTCTGACACCATACATCCAACTTCAACCAAACTTTGCACAGTTGTTTAATAGCATAATAGCATAAATGCTACAATTCTAATGTTCGGATTTTTGATTCGTTAAAAAATATGGCTGCAATGGCTAAAAATAGAACATAGGGGTAAATTGCAGTGTTTTGCTAATAACTCAAAAATGGTTACAGATATCAAAATTTGGATAGAAACAAAAGTGATCAGCATCTCAAGATCTACCTGCTATGAAAGTTTCAAGAAGATCCAACAATTGATGTAGGAGTTATTGCCCTTTTTCTGGATTGTTTTCAAAATTGTTCACTTATTTAGCCATATTTCTTGAAAACTATACAAGATATTTCAAAAATTTATATTGCATATGACTAAGCACATCAAGATCTACAGTTTTAAGGTCCAAGCTGTAGGACCATTTCTTTTAAGAGTTATTGTCCTTAAAACAACAGAATTTACAATTTTTCATTACTTTTCCCATGAATTTCAAAGATTAACTTGTCTGACACCCTAAGACCAACTAAACCTTAACTTGGCACACTTGTTTAATAGCTTATATACATGTACTACAACTCTATCGTTCCATGGCTAAAAATAGAACATAGGGGTAAATTTCATTTTTTTGCTAATAACTCAAAACTGGTTTCAGATATCAAAATTTTTGCAAGAATCAACAGTGATCAGCATATTAAGATCTACCTGTCCTGAAATTTCAGAAAAGATCTGACTGCTGATGTGGGAGTTATTGCCCTTTTTCGTAATTTTTGACAAATTTTGCACTTATTAAGCCCAATATCTTGAAAACTAACCAAGATATTTCAGAAATTTAAATCGCATATGGTTAAGCACAATAATATCTACAAAATATATGCATTTGTGTAGTTCAGGTGAGCGATTCAGGCTCCTGGAAGACTCTTGTTGTTATTAGTTTTCCACGATAACTGGTTATACCTCAGACAGTGTTAGATTCATGTTGCAATTTAACTGCTCAGCCTACCGGTGTCTATATATTTTGTTTTTCTGTGTTTTAACATCTTCTTGTTTTAGTATACTTGGTTTTTTTTTGTTTTGTTTTTTTTGTGGTGCATGTCTAGTTTTCTTTGAACATATTCTATGTCTTGTTCGTTGTTCTTTCTTTTACTTGTTTCTGCATGCGTTCATGTGCTAAGTGCATGTATGATTTTTTATGGTTATAAATGCTTTAGTCTATCCTGTATATGTCTATTGCTGTTAAACATGTGATTTTGTGTTTTAAATATGTACCTAACACAAGTGATTTTCCTTTTCGTGTTTGGTTTTTTGGTTTTTCAAATTAATATGAATACAGTTAAAATATTATACATGTATGGATACATACTTAAAGAAACCATTTTCCTTTTCTTTATTCATTTCTCTTTTGTTTTTCCGTTTCCTTTTCGATTTTGAATAGGAAAACGGCCCAATTTACTTTTTAGCGGTGAGCTATTACGAACACTTGGCGTCCGTCGTCCTTCCGTCCGTCGTCCGTCGTCCGTAAACGTATTCAAACGTTGACTCCTCTGACACCATTAGTCCAATTAAATCCAAACTTGGAACAATTGTTTATTGACATATGTGCTTCAAAACTATCGTTTGGATTTTTGATTCGACAAAAAACATGGCCGTCATGGCTAAATGTAGAACATATGGGGTAAATTGTAGTATTTTGAAAATAACTCTAAAATAGGTCAGAAATATCAAAATTCTGGCTAGGTTGAAGTGATCAGCACCTCAAGATCTACATGTCCTGAAATTTTAAAATAGATCTAACAACCAATGTAGGAGTTATTGCCCTTTTTCCTGATTTTTCAAAAAATCACACTAACCTCAAATTCTTGAAAACTATTTAACGATATTTGAGAAATTTTAATTGCATGTTTTTAAGCACATCAAGATCTGCAAAATCCGTAACAGGGTAAAAGTTGTTCAACCTTTCCTTTTAGGAGTAATTCCCCTTAGAACGTCAAAATTGACCATGTTCACAGCATTTCCTCATTACATTGAAACGTTAACTCCTCTGACACCAATAGCAACCACACTTAGAACAATTGTTTATTGGCATATGTGCTTGAAAAGTCTTGTTTGGATATTTTATTCGACAAAAACATGGCCACAATGGCTAAAAGTAGAACATAGGGGTAAATTGTAGTAGTTTTTTCCAAATAACTCAAATACGACCACATATATCAAAATTCTGTTGTGAATAAAAGTTACCAGCACCTCAAGATCTACCATCCCTGAAATTTTGAAGAAGATCCAACAACCCATGTAAGAGTTATTGCCCTTTTTCCGGATTTTTTCAAAAAGTTGCACTTTTAACCTCAATATCTTGAAAACTATCAAAGATATTTGGGAAAATTAAATTGCATTTTGTAAAGCAGATCAAGATCTACCAAATCTTTAATAGGGTTAAAGTTGTATGACCCTGTCTTTTTGGAGTTATTCCCCTTAGAACGTCAAAATTGTCCGTTTTCACAGATTTTACCCATTGTATTGCAAACCATTTAATCTAGATAACAACTTTAAATTACAATATTGCTTAGTTAGGCCCTACAAAAATTCAATATGATGGAGTTTTTTTTGTTGATGCCTTATATGAGTTATGGTCCCTTAAATGTCCAAATAACTAGAAAATAATATAAAGCTTTTGATTGTTAAAATGTTCAGCTAATTTAACTATACACTTTAATGCATTAAGTTGATTGATGTTGTCAGATGACCCCTAATATTGAAGTTATGGCCCTTTAAATGTAAAAAAAATGCATTTCAGTCAGGTGAGCGATTCAGGCTCCTGGGAGCCTCTTGTTGTTATTCATTGTTTGTTTCATTATTTATCTTCCATATCGTTTCGTTTAGCATATGCATTTAAATAAGTAGCAGTCTTCGTCACAAGTTGTTTCTTAATGTCTTAACTGGGGTGATTGATTTATTTCTATAAGTGGGTATTTCGATGTTTCTTTCTCTGTTTTCAATGCATTCTATTTCTCAAATGTATAGACAATAAAGGTAATAACAAAACTACCGAACTTGAATGATCAATCTCATAGTCCAGAGAAAATGACAAAAACGAATCAGTCATACATGTACCGGAGAATTGGTGGATCGCAATGGTCCTGACTTGGTACAGGCATTTCAAACGAAATGGTGGGTTAAACCAGATTAAATTAAACCAAATTAAACCAAATTACAATTATTTCTTTTGTCATCTGCCATATTTGTTTTGGTCACGTTAGCGTTATGTTACAAACTTAAATAATACTTTAATAACTCAAACTTAAATTAAATCTTTAAAAATTACTATTTTTTAGCATAATTTTTATGAAAAATAGTTCAAAACCTTAGAAGAAATTGATAAAAAGAAATGTTGAAAATAAAACTAACATTTTTTTTAAATAAGAATAAATAAATAAATAAATAAATTAATAAATAAAAAGTGAAATAAATTTTGAAGCCCATAGCCAAGCATAGGAGTCACGTGAGTTTCTGAAACTACTTTCAATTATAAAATATATTTTCCCCGATGGATATTTCATAAACCGATGCAAATGCGATGTTATGAATTGAATTCTACAAAACGTTAATAAAAAATTACTTCAAAATACTTTGTGTTGCCCACATTTACCATGTTTAACTCTTGAATCCATGACAGTAGTTTCAGAGACTCGCGTGACTCCTATGCTTGGCTATGGGCTTCACAATTTATTTCACTTTTTATTTATTAATTTGACCAATAGTTATATATGTTATTATATTCATAAACAATAGTAGTGAGATTGTTTATGAATATAATAACATATATAACTATTGGTCAAAAGTGTCTGATGGACATGAGGCATTCCTAAATGCTGATGTACATTATATGTAGATACAAACTTGTATATTACTCGTCTTGCATGCTTGTCGAAGCTAGGTGTATGCTGTATTAGCTTCTAATGTATAGACATAATAAGGTGGTGGTTTATATAAACTTAAAATCAATTCTATATTGCATATTCTATAGACATAGTGGTGGTAGAAAATTATCATTACCTGAGCTTTAAACTTCATACACTTCAGTAGCAATAATAAGCAACACTATCTGATAGTGGTTATCCGAGAAACGTATGGAAATTCAGAAGAAAGAAAGAAAAATAAATTATATTCCCGTTCTGGCCAACTTTCGGATTATACGGGTAAACATTACCAGGTATTTTTTTCCCTGTGATAACTAAATTGATGGCATTTTATTGTCCTTATTTGCCTTATCGTTGTTTGATAATATCTGCATTGTACTAATAGACATTTTAATTATTAATGTTTATGAAAAAATAAAATTAAAGAAAACACACTTAATCTAAAATACATTTTCTCTCGGTCTATGCTTTACTGGTGATGTTTACAAGTACACATGTTGTGTAATAACTACCAGTCTGTGCCTCGTCTCTCATAGCACCCCTAATGTGTCTTCACAAAACTGATGTATTTTGTGTAACTACCGGACCCAAAGATCACAATGGAAGGGGGGGTTTGACGCGCCTAAAAAGCTGGTATAACTCACCATTTCTTTTGAAATGCCTGTACTAAGTCAGGACCATTGTGGTCTTCAATTTTTCCGATATGTCTTCCTTGTTTGTCTTGTCTTATGGACATTTGAGATTGATTCTCCAAGTTCGGTAATTTCGTTATTACCTTTAGCTACATTTTACTGTTGTTTGAAACGAAAAGGCATGTTCATTCGAGGATTGGGAACCGCACTACCTTATGGCTACAACGACAATATTGGAAGTGTTAGAAATTTACTTAGCCCTAGATGCAGTGATGTAAATGTGATGAATCTCTTTGAAAAAAAAACGGAGAGACGGAATCGCAGTCATGGACATCGTAAATACAATGCCCCAAAGCTTTGCGATGTATCAATTAATGGATTGCTTCCGTTTGTCCAAAAACCTCTAGGGATTCACCACATTCGAACTAAACTGTACTCTATTCCCCTTTCTAAACTCAATAGTTTGTACAAGGAATGTCTAGACAATCCGGTTACTGACCTTAAGTCTAACATCTATAGACTCACTGCTATCGTTCTTGATATCGGTTACAACCGCTTATTCAAACCTGTTGGAGTTACACACGAAAACAGTAAAGACAATCGTTCCTTTCTTTCACTTCCATTTTTAAACAAGGGGTTAGATGCTGTCAATTTAAGAAATATTTCTGTTACGGAACATATTCCTCCTTACTTCAAAGATAAAACCATTCCCATTATCTCTTATTTCTATACTTCCACCATTGCACCTAAGGTCTTCAACTATGAATAAGTTTTGCGGGATTTCCAAATCAATGACCTCAAAGCAAAACCACCAGACTGTACCTGTGAAAAGTCCCCATTCACATATAGTCCCTCTGGCCACGTTATCAATGGTGACCTCAACATCGTGGAAAATGACTTACTTCGCGATGTTTTGGCTAAAGGACCTATATATCGTGAGCCAAGACGAATCAACTAGAGCTATTATTTTTAAACAATTATGGATTCAGTTGAAGACTATGCCAGGAAATGGGCCAAAAAGAACAGGAGAAAGAATCTGACGTTTTGTCAGAATGGGTAAAATCTGTGAGGTCATTGGTTTTGAAAAGAATCAATTCTTTATAAGGCTCAATGAGCACTAAGGCAGCATCCATTTTCAGCAACGCTGATGTTGCTTAAACATTGTCCACCTTACATGACAAATATGTTGTTGTACCTGCAGACAAAGCACCAAATAACATCATTTTTGTGTGCAAGAAACACTATATTGACTGTTTGACAGCTGAATTGGGGGTTGGTTGTACTAGCAATAGCACCACATACACGACTACAACACTGTCTAAGGAGGAAAACATTGACAATCACAAATCTGTCATTTCCTCCTTCGGCCTTTCTGTTGGTGCCAATATTGATGACATTCCATCCCTGTATTGGATTCCTAAATTGCATAAAAATCCATACAAACAGCGCTTCATTGCAGGGTCATCAAAATGTACAACTAAGCCTCTTTCAGTTCAGTTGACTTCAATACTTACGGCGAAAAAATCCGACCTCCAGAAATATTACGATTGTTGTTATTCTAGAAATGGTGTCAATCAAATGTGGATCCTGAAGAATTCCAATGAACTGATGGAGATTCTTAACTCTAAATCAGTTTCCTCTTGTAACAGCATCAAAACATTCGATTTCTCCACACTATACACTTCTATTCCACTTGAACAACTGAAATCGCGAGTGGCACAACTGATTAAATGCAGCTTTTTCAAAAGGAATGGAAAACACAGATACAAATATCTAGTAGTCGATTATATCAAGACTTACTTTGTCATCAATGTGTCTAAGAAAAAGAACAAATTTACAGAAGACGAAATAATAGACATGCTCAACTTTCTTATTGACAACATATTTGTTCAGTTTGGTGGACATGTTTTTCAGCAAACAATAGGGATTCCAATGGGCGTTAATTGTGCACCTTTGCTTGCTGATTTGTTTCTTCATTTATATGAAGCAGACTTCTTACAATCTCTTCTAGACAAAAAAGATCGAAGACTAGCTCCCTCTTTCAATCTCACGTTCCGTTATATTGATGATGTCCTTTCACTAAACAATTCTCGATTTGGTGACTTTCTCCATCTCATATATCCACAGGAGCTTGAGATAAAGCACACAACGGATTCTAGGAAGTCTGCTTCATATTTAGATCTACATCTCGATATTGACTCTCAAGGAAGACTTTCAACAAGGCTCTATGACAAACGTGAATACTTCAACTTTCCAATTGTCAACTTTACCTTCTTGTGTAGCAACATTCCGTCCGCTCCGGCTTATGGAATTTACGTATCTGAATTGATTCGTTACTCCAGGGCGTGCGGGACTTACATCGATTTCCTTAGCAGAGCGTCACGTCTGACACAAAAATTGCTCACACGGGTTATGTTGCTCCTCGGTTGCTGTCTTCACTCAAGACATTTTACGGAAGACATCATGCACTTATAGACAAATATGGGATTTCGATCTCTCAGATGAGTGCAGATGTTGGTTTTTCATAGAGTTTTGTTTTGTCTTCCTTTACCGGATTTGACTCGCTGAATAGACTGTTGGCAACGCGACGGGTGTGCTCTTGTTTCGACTGGAGTTCGCGTTGTTGATTGATATTCAGTTGTTTTGTGTTTCCATGTTTTACATGTTGTCTGTTTTTGTTCCGTTCTTGTTGGTGTTTACTGGTTTTGTCTCTGCCCTTTCGGACTTTTGACATTCGGATACCCCATTGGCACCTCTGCTTCTAAAATAACTATCAGTCTGAACCTTGTCCTCATCTACATTATACTGATGTTTCGTACAGTTAGACCTGTTCTGTAATAACTACCAGCTGTTTGCCTTGTTCCATAATCTACATTTTACTGCTGTTTGATACAGATAGACATTTTCTGTAATGACTACAAATGTGTAACTTGTTCAAAATCAACATGTTACTGCTGTTTGGTACAGATAGACATTTTTTGTAACAACTACCAATTTGTACCTTGTTCCAAAATCTACATTTTACTGCTGTTTGGTATAAATAGACATGTTCTGTAATAACTACCAGCGTGTACCTTGTCATAAATCTACATTTAACTACTATTTGTTGCAGATAAACCTGTTGTGTAATAACTGCCAGTCTGAACCGTGTCATTTTTCTACATTTTACTGTTGTTTGATACAATAGCCTTGTTCTGTAATAACTATCAATGTGTATATTGTCCCTCAATTCATATCTTTTTGCTGTTTGATACAGATACAAATGCTCTGTAAAAGAACCTCCAGTCTCTACCTTATCTTTCGATCTATATTTTATTGCTGTTTGATGCCAATCTATCACTAGAAGTCACGTCTTTCAACACTAACCTCTATACTATCGCGCTAAGGATTATGGGAAATATGTCACGTTATTCGAAAAATTCGATCCCCAGTTTCGGGGAAGTTATCCACAATCCTTAGCGCGATAGTATAGAGGCTAGTGTTGATAAGCGCGACCTCCAGTGGTTAATTGGTTTGATACAGATAGACCTGTTCTGTAATAACTTCCAGTGTGTACCTTGTTCCACAATTATGACAATCTACATTTTAATGCTGTTCTGTTACAGTAATAACTAACAGTATTTACCTTGTCTCAATCTGCATTATTGAAACAGATAAACCTGTTCTGTTATAACTACCCGTGTGTACATTGTCCCTCACTCTACATTTTACTGCTGTTTGATACAGATAGATATTTTCTATAATAACTACCAATTTGTATCTTGTTCAACAATCTACATTTCACTGCTATTTGTTATAGATAAACCTATTCAGTAATAACTACCAGTGTGTACCTTGTCATTAATCTACATTTAACTGCTATTTAATAGAGATAATAATGTTCTGAAGTAACTACCAATGGATACATTGTTTCAGATTCTACATGTTACTGCTGTTTGATACCATCGACTTGTTCTGTAATAAAGACCAGTCCCTCAATTTACATTTTTCTGCTGTTTGATACAGGTTCACATGCTCTGTAATAACTTCCAGTCTGTTTCTTGTCTCTCTATCTACATTGTACTATGTTATTTGCTGTTTGATCCAGGTACACCTGTTCTGTAATAGCTTGCAGTGTCTACCTTGTCCGTCAATCTATATATTTTTGCTGTTTGATACCAAACTATCACTAGAGGTTGCGTCTATCAACACTAACCTCCATACTATCGCGCTAAGTATTATTAAAAATATGTCAATGTTACATGTCTTCAATCCCCTGATTCGAAAATGTTATCCACAATCCTTGCACAATAGTATAGAGGCTAGAAATGATACGCGTGACTTCTGGAAATAGATTGCTTTGATTCAGATAGACCTGTTCTGTAATATCTACAAGTGTGTTCCCTTTCTGTCGACCTATATATTTTACTGCTGTTTGGTACAAAATAAACCTGTTCTGTAATAACTACCAGTCTGTACCTTGTCACTCAGTCTTCATTTTACTGATCTTTGATACAAAAATACCTGTTTTGTCATAACCAACAGTGTGTACTTTGTCTCTCTATCTACATTGTACTACCTTTATTGCTGTTTGATACAGGTAGACATGTTCTGTAAAAATTACCAGTGTGTTAATTGTCTCTCACTCTTCATTTTAGTGCGGTTTGATACAGGTACATATGTTCTGTAAAAACTACCAGTGGGTACCTTGTCTGTCATTCTACAATTTACTGTTATCTGTTACCAACAACCCTGTTGTGTAAAAATTACCAGTATGTACCTTGTCTTTCATTCTACACTTTACTGTTGTCTGATACCAATAAACCTGTACTGTAATAAGTTCCAATCTGTACTTTTTCTCTCAATTCCCATTTTACTGCTGTTTGATACAGGTTCATGTTATCTGTAATAACTACCAATCTGTACCTTGTCGCTCTATCTCCCTCTTACTGCTGTTTGATACAGGTACAAGTTATCTGTAATAACTACCTTGTCTCTCACTCTACACTTTACTGTTATCTGATACCAATAAACCTGTTCTGTAATATCTACCAGTCTGTACCTTGTCTCTCATTCTACACTTTACTGTTATCTGATACCAATAAACCTGTTCTGTAATAACTACCAGTCTGTACTGTTTTTGTTGATATCTTTGATAGATGTTCACGCGTTCTGTAATTACCATATCAGTGTTCCTGCTCACTCAATCTACAATGGTTGATGATATATGATGCACGCAGTGTACGTGTTATAAATGTAAAATGCACCAGTGTGTCACTTCTGCTTCAAATGATTCACATGATACTTTGTTGTTATTGTTCTAAAAAGTTAACGATACAATTACACCTTATATGTACTTGTTATAACCATTTCTTTTTGTCTTGTTCTATTCTACAATCCCATGGTGTCTAATACCTGTTATGAACCATTTGTGCGTTTATTTAGCTCATGATCAGTATACAATTTATACAGACGGACATCTGTAGGCGACTGAGTAGAAATGTTTGTAATTAACAGGAACATTGTACTTGGAAAAATGGCGGTTCGGCAGATTTTTGTAAACGTTAACAAATAATTCGAATATTATTGATTAAGTTTATTAAAATTTTGAACTGGATATACAAGTTGAGTCGTTTTTTGAATAGACGAAACGCGCGTCAGGCGTAGCAAAATTAATTGTCTGCAACATTGTTGTAATGTATATTTCTAACATCCGTGAAGGTTAGTGCTGCTGGTGGAGTTTTAATTCCCCGAGGTAAGCTCCCTCTGGCATCAACACTTTTTTGTTTAAAGAACACTTCAAAACTATTAATTATTCGTTTTAATTTCAATATTGTCTGAATCTTAAGGTTCTTCCTATCCTAGACATAGGTTGATCTTAGTCATAATTTGGTTTCCTAGTTCGATATTTTCGGGTTTAACATTCTATACTATTCATAATCAAATAGTGTTTGGCTTTTTAGTATTTTGGATGGAGCACCTCTGATGACTCTTGAATAGACGAAACGCGCGTCAGTCGTAGAAAAATGTAATTTCCGAAACTTTATTTAATGGTTATTTTTATTTGCAACATTCGTGATGGTTTTAGTGCTGCTGTTGGAGTTTCAAATCTGGAGGTCAGCACGCTCCGGCATCAACACTTTTGTGTTGAAGAACACTTCAAATTTGGTTTAAATGTTAATCGTTTAAATTCCAAAATTGTCTGAATCCTAAGGTTCTTCCTTCCCCATACATAGGTGGATCTAGGCATAATTTTGTTTCCTAATTCGATATTTTTTGTTTCAATGTTCTATGCTTTTCAAAATAATATAGTGTTTGGCTTTTCAATATTCTGAATAGAGTGCCTCTGGTTAGCCTTGAATAGACGATACGCGCGTCGGGCTTAGTAAACTTAATGTATGGAAACATTGTTGTAATTTTTATTTCATCATTTCGGAAAATTAGAAGCGACAAAGCTTATATTTGCAACAGAACTGAAAACAAGAACTGTCATTAACAAGATACTACATGTGTAAGTTTCTGATATCATGCAATATATATTTGATTAGGGAGCAACCGTTTAAGTATTGATCCTATGGGTTGTTTTGTCGAAAAGACCTGCAATGCATATATTTAGATGTTTACTGCAACTAGAGATATGCATCTTATTTGAAGTACTTATTTAGTTCTTACAAAGGTAAATATGTATGTCTTGTATTACATGCAGTTCGATGCTTTTGCATTGATTTCTTGAACCGAAAGACCATGTGAAGTTTCATTAACACTTGACGCCCTCTGATGTCTGTTGTATTCTAAATCTTTTTCAAAAACCTTCTTCTCTGAAACTACTGGTAAGGCCAAACTAGGTTGTGTCGCGTACACTTATTCCACATCTCTTTATAATCTAGGTATAAATATATTATAATTATTTCGTTTTCCTTGAAAACAGTTTTGATTTTTATCAGTCATTAAACATGACCGCTGTTGCTTTATTATGATAATCTAAGGTCTTTTGACTTTGTTTGATATCAAGCTTTTATTAATATCTAAAATTTCCACTTGTTTATATGTCCCGATTATGGCTGAAACATCGCCGACGAGACAGTAAGCAGACACCAATCAATTAATCAATAAAGTTTAAAATGGTTTTTGACTCAGAAAAGACTAGTTTAACAGAAAAAAGGGCATTCAATTGGACATTAAATGATACCCCGCCACGATATTCATCAATAGTTTGATATAATTGTATACTATACTGTATAAACTACACGTCTATAGGTATGATTTCAGTAATAATTTTTACGTCACATAAGCTCGCCCCTTGTTGGGAGAATAATCTGGAACGAATTGACACTCTTGGGCTCTGGAATTGGTTGAAATGTTAAAAAGAAATGTTTCATCAAATCTATAAAGTTATTCTTAAAAAAATAAAAAATAAAATTTTAAATAGGATTTTTGATTTTTTAATAATTTCTTAAAGATGATAGGGGTATGTACTGAATTTAGTGCGAAATTATAATGTTTGTAAACAAGGCCACGTGAAAGTGCCAAAAATGCCGCATGGCATGAAGGGGTCATATGATAGTTACTGTCCGATATACATTTTTGTTTAGCTTATTGAGCAGAAAATGTAAGTTCCAGTAAGCAACTCTCTCTTTCTCAAATTTCCTCATTTAATGAAGCAAAGTCTTTGAGTTTGTTTCACTTTATAAAGGCAATCACGTAGGGGTCATCTGACAACTTCAACTTAAAAGAGATTTTGTACACCTACTGATTTAAAAAAAAAAAACAAGAGTTTATCAAAATTGTTCTGTTAGGGACCGACCATTTAACTTGAAAAGGGGCCTTGGTTTTTTCCCCCCAAAAATATAAAAAGGTAAAATGTTGCTGTTTTGAACATGTCCAGAAAGATTACGTCCGGGCTAGGACAAAATGGAAAGGCATAAAATCATAACGCAAAACAATCACAAGTAAATACCTCTGCTACAAAAAAACTAAAACATATTAAGTATTCGGTGAATATATGAGAAGATGATAGAGAAACAAATGTCGCTTTATACAACTAAATATAAGGGACTGACAATTAACTTGAAGGGGGAGGGCTAGTAAGGTGAGTTCACATACAAATAGTTTTGGCAAAAATTTGTGTTTCGATACGATAATTTAAATCACAAAAAAGAATACCGATTCAGAACAGAATCCAGACGTGTTTACTTTATATAATTACTGTCTTTTGTTGAGGTAAATGTGCAGTGTTATTGACTTTTGAAAAAAAAACAGATATTCACTGAGCCCGAAGGGCGAGAAGAATATCTTTAGTTTTTTTCTAAAGTCAATAACACTCACATTTATCGAAACAAAAGACAGTAATCGTTTTATTCTATTATCCAATATCTGACAAAAATATGCATTTGAAGTGTTTAAAAAAATCAACCAAAAAGAAAATACTGTAACGACGTCATTACTTTTCCCGCCATTTTTAGGTGAATATCACTTTGCCAGGTGAATATCCTTTTTTATTCACTTAGTTGATTATGATGAAATATGTTAAAGAATTATTTATATTAAAGAATAATTTTCTTTACATGACAAAACATTATATCTTTTTAAATGCCTTACCAAAACCATTTTTACGTGAATCTTGGTAAGTTTTGCTCATTTCTTGTGAACTCCTCCAGGCGATTGGTCTTACATCAAGGTTTACATCACGCGTTTTCAAATCAAAGTTATTGAATGTAATTCTGTCGCTTTTTGGTCGATGTGAAACAATTATTGCCACAATTGAAATAATAATTAGATAATCATCATGTTCATCCTCCACATTTGTACTTTGAATTTCGCATGTATAATATAATTTTGTTTTGCAAAGTTGATTAAACAAGTTTTTTTAGAATATCAAACGCAGGTACGCAATTCTTAAGTCGATTATGCTAAGATATTTTTCGTCGAGTCCAGTACATGTAAAATAAAGAAATATACGGAAGGTCAATTATCGAAAAAAAATTGAAAATATAAAATAGTTTTACTATTTGATTGTTTTCAGCAAACGATCAGCATCTAGTGGGCACGAATTACCTTTTGTTTTGTTGTTATGTGTGTGTGTTTTATGTTGTTATGTGTTTTTTGGGGTGTTTTTTTTTGGTTGTGATGATTTTTTGTCTGCCGGTTTTGTCTTTGTCCTGACGGTTTTGTGATACTGATTACCCCTTTGGTACACCGTTGCTTCTTATATAAATTTATATGTAGCAGACCTTTTTTACAACCACCTTTTGTGGTTCCTGTGGATTCCTGCAGGCAATCAAGACTTTTTTCATATTATTATCTGTTCACATATTCAGTATATATGGCCGCTTTATATCATTTTGAAGTTACTAGTGTTCACGATACAGATACAAAAGATCGCTTATATTTTCATATTTAGAGTAAGTTACATTTTTAAATTTACACCCGAACTAGACAAACGTGTGTGGCAGAATTTGGCTTCATCTTATGGAGCTTACGTAACGCAACTGATTCGTTATTCCGGCACATGTGGAGTATATCATGATTTCACTCTGTCCACGTCATACTCGCGGATTGCCAACAGAAGGTTATATTAGTTTTGGATGTTGTGCATGGAATACAAACACAATATTTCTACCTCTTAGATAAGTACAAACGTTGGATGGTCATAGCGTTTGTGTGGTCATCCTCTATCATATTTGAACCACAATAGCATATGTAACAGATTCGTTATAAAAAGCATTAGCTACATTCCGGAGCACCACTGCATTCAGTTTTCGTTACTGATTGCAGTTTTGTTGTGGGCATTGTTATCATGTAAATTTACCTCCACAGATTAATCATCAGCTTCTGCTTTTTTCAGAACGTTTTCTTTCAAAGATACTTTTGTTACCATTATTATGGTTTCTTTTGCGTTTCATGATCTGAAAATATAATAAATGGCATCAAAAGAATGAATGCTTGGTGTGATTTTTTAATGGAAATTAAATCAACTTATGATTAAAAGAGGGCCCCCTTAAAAAATGTTTCTAATCAAAACTTATGCGTTTTGGTATATAATCAAGAGCATCGATGAAGTGTGTGGTGCTTATCGAGATCATTAACAACAGTGAGTTTCCGAGAAGAAGATATAGCTTTTTATTATAATCATTATATTAATTCATTAACGAAGCTTTAGCGGTTGAGTTTTTCGTCGCTTACTCATTAACGGATCAGATTTTCCCAACAATCATGAAAACTGGGCATTTGTTCATGTACACAGGAAAACTTCGTCAAATTGTCAAGAATGATTCATAAGCATGTTATCATTCAAACATATTTTAGAATTTTGTGTAATTTCTCCGATAATTTTGATTAACGTGCCCGAATAAACTCAGTAACGTGCCACTTTCTCGATAGAAAAACTATAAACGTGCAGTAAATACAATAAACGTATAGGACCCCTTGTTTAAAAAGTGTTGTCTTTTCAAAGTACAAATGTAGTTAATATGCGCAACATGTACGTAAAAGTGAATTTCCCCCCTTTTCGATCATGTTTTGTCAAATCAAAAATCCGTTACATATTTTTTTGTAATAGACAACCTATTTAAGAATCATACATGTACCAAGTTTTTTTTTGTATTTTGTCGATCTTTTGCAGAAAAGTTTTTTTAAGGTTGAACTGAAGGGTACGGAAGCTTATTAGGGACACGCATAAAAAAAAAAATTTCGCCGCGGCGAGTTACTATCTCGCCCCGGCGACTTACTATCTCGCCCCGGCGAGTTACTATCTCGCCCCGGCGACTTACTATCTTGCCCAGGCGAGTTACTATTTTGCCCCGGCGACTTACTATCTCGCCTCGGCGACTTACTATCTCGCCCCGGCGACTAACTATCTCGCCTCGGCGACTTACTATCTCGCACTTACTATCTCGCCTCGGTCGCCGAGGCGAGAAAGTAACTCACCATGGCGAGATAATAAGTCGCCGGGGCGAGATAATAAGTCGCCGAGGCGAGATAGTAAGTCGCCGAGGCGAAATAGTAAGTCGCCGAGGCGAGATAGTAAGTCGCCGGGGCGAGATAGTAACTCGCCTGGGCGAGATAGTAAGTCGCCGGGGCTAGAATTTTTTTTTATGCGTGTCCCTAATAAGCTTCCGTAGCTATCCGCATGGAAAAGAAAAAAAAATGAAATCGGTACCGGGTAAATCAATGATACAATAAATAGAAATCGAAATGTTTTAAGACTTATGGTTTCAGGAAGAAAAATAGAGGGAATGGGGACATAAGGAAAATCGGGTGAGAGTTTTGACTGCAGAGAAAGGGGTTATGGGTAGCATCGAGTATAATTCTCCCGCATAGTGGTCTTACGAGTACTACTCTTATCATAACCTGCAGCCATGTTCTTTAACATACGAGGATCGTGACATTTTATGTGCGTTCATTTTAACAGGACTGCCTCATTCAACCATCTTGTCCACACATCCCAGTCACTTTTAGAGCAAAGCAGTCTGTCTGAGTGGTCTTTGGTGGACGTTTACCGAACCGCTGTAAATCGCTTATAGAGGCCTATTCATAGGCGGATCCAGGGGGGGGGCTGGGGATCCGCCTCTGCTATTCGCCAGCCAGAACCCGAACGGATTGACACACCGTACCAAACCCTAGGGAATACTTAAAAATAGTCTACATTGTCTCGGATTTAGTACGAGTCGAAATAGAAGAATAAGTTTTAGAACAAATTTAGTACTAAACGGTTTTTTTACGGTACCCGTAGAGAAATTTTGAACAACTTTAAAAACATGTCGCGGATATACAATGTTAAGAATATCAAAGGCCAAAAATATTAACAAAACAGTCGGGGGATAAGGTATTGACACTTGGAGAGAGTCATCTTTCCACAATGGAAGAGCGTTCATCATTGAAATGGATAAGATTTATCAAGGACGGAGATGAATATAAAGACCTTGAAAATAATTTTCAAGGTCTTTATATTGATCTCCTTTAATACGGGGGTAAAGAAAAAAATACATACAAGTTTTAGCTAATATTATTTTGTACATTAACAGAGTCGAAAACGAGAACAATTTAAGCAAAGTAATAGTTAGGCGCTACGGAGAGTCAGATTTGTGAGAATTTATCTCACATCTTCAGTGAATTTAAGGTCTTTAGTGTTCACAGGGTGGGAACGGAAATTGTATAGTTTCCGGAAGCGCCGTTCTCATGACAAGGAAAAGGTAGCGCCAAGTTCAAATCCCACGGACTCGTTAATAAAAGTACTTCTTATTTAGTTAAATACACAATAACGTTCCACCATTGCTGCTATCAATAT
Organism: Arcuatula senhousia; assembly: GCA_963971305.1. Taxonomy (NCBI): domain Eukaryota; kingdom Metazoa; phylum Mollusca; class Bivalvia; order Mytilida; family Mytilidae; genus Arcuatula; species Arcuatula senhousia. The sequence continues at coordinate 40,938,306 of OZ020312.1, forward strand.
AGTGCACATATAAGCTTTATGTAGTGACAAGTATCTACATTAAATGCGTTTTATTTGTATGTTTGCGTTTTTAACAAATATAGTAGCTCGAACATCTCAAAAATACAAGACCATCTTCTTTTTTCGATCGTTTTTAAAGAAAACACACATTGAACGAATGTAGATTTGTATTTTTTGTAGCCTCTTAATATTGATCATTAAAAATCAAATGCATTTATAGAGCAGATATCAGTTGTTTAGTGATAATTTATGCTATTGTCTCAAAATCTTGAAATCAAAAGTGAACGGGTAGCGTCAAGGTAAGAAAAAATGTATGAATAGGTAGCGCCGAAATTATTTTGAACACATACAACCTCTCTAACTCATCACAAGTCGATCTAGGAATATACATAGAAGTTCATTCGATGTAAACTAGCGTTTGGTAACTTTATTCGTGACCTTGTAGCATTAAGTTGTGCAACTAATTTCCGAGTCTATATTTTTTAAGCCTTGTGAGGTTACCCTTCCCCCATTTCCCCGGTCTAATCATTTGTACCCTTGTTGATATGGTTTTTTTAATTTTAGTTTCTTATATTTTCAGTTCTTTTTTGGGGGGAGGGGGTATAAACCCCTTTCTTTAAGCTCGAACTGCTCGTCTTAAACCGCTTGGTAAATCTTTACTCAAGACTTTACACACGACATTTTTTTGTCAAGTCAAGTACTAGTAGTGGTCCTTAAAAGCTCGCCTTGCCAAGCGTCAATTGAGCTTATAGATACCAACAATATGCGCCATCCCTCCGCCGTCGTCAATTTAAAAATTCTCAGTTCCTCTGAAACTACAGATCCAATTTAACAGAAACTTTGCAGGAATGATACATGACATGTTGGCAACAAACGATTCTCATTTTGAACAGATTTGATAAAAAAACGTGGCCGCTGTAACTAAAAGTAGAACATAAGGTAAAATCGCTTAAAATGGCTTTTATAATTCAGCAACTAAAACAGATAAAAAGGAATCCGAAAAATCTAAGGCTCTTTAAAATTATAAGCTCTACAAAACTCCATTGGGTCGATGTTGTCAGATGACCCCCTATGCGTTATGGGCTTCTAAAGGTACAAAATAGCGGGTTTTTTCATGTTTTTGTCCCGTATAGAATGAAAAGTGTTGAAGATAGAGAAAAGCTTAAGCTTGCTTAAACCTTTAGCTCATTAAGCTCTACAAAAGTATTCATTGGGATTATGTTGCCAGATAACCCTTTATAGAGGTTAAGAGGTTATGGGCCTTTAAAGGTCAAAAATAGTGTTTTTCATGTTTTTCTATAGTATAAAAACTATTGCTAATTTATGAAAGCTGTAACTTGCTTAAGCCTTTGTCAGATGGCCCTAAAGACCAGGTGAGCGATTCGGGATCCAGGGAACATCTTGTTCATGTTTTTGTTCCATGGAATGACAACTATGTCAGATAAAGAAGAGCTATTACTTTCTTAAACATTCAGCTTTTTAAGCTCTATGAATGTCTCTTTTGGACAAAAATTGTCAGATGACCCAATACAGAAGAGATCCTTGGTGCCCTTAGTACCATGTGAGCGATTTAGGTTCCTGTGAGCCTCTCCTTTGTATAAAAAGAAGTGCAAAAAATGCCTTTTCTGTTTGTTTTATGCCTGTTGGTTTTGTTGTTTATTCAGTGGCGGATCTAAAGAGGTTGCTCGTCTGTTGGAACCCCATATCAATTAAAGTTTTATTACTATCTCCTTGATTTGCAAGTTGCAGGTGCATATCTACTTCTGGTGCCTGGTTGGCCGAATGGCCGATTGGTTAAAGGCTCAGATTCAAATACCACACTGTTGATCACTAGCCGATCACCTCTTAGCTGGTGTTCGACTCGCGTTTGTAATTTACAAAAAAACGTGTGTTCCCCAACTGTATGTGACTTGGTTTGTCAGTTACCGGCCCAAGGTCGGTGGTTTCCTCCGGGTACTCCGTTTAAACTGACCGTCATACATGGACCAGGTGCGTCGATAAAGGGCGTAAAACACCAACAAACACATGCACATCTACACCCTGTTTTTTTTTCAGCCGACTTAGACTTTTATAGATAGAAGAAAAATTGCAAACCGATTTCCTCGCTTCTATTAAATGGTTTGAATCAAAATTTGATGCAAATATTTATTAAAATATTTTGTTTTTTATTAAGATGAGTTATAACGTGCCCCGCCCTTTTCAGATCAGTAGGGCTGTATCCTTAGCTCGACTTGGAGCAAACTGAAATGCAGTCAAATAAGTCCGGATTAAAGATCATGTTGTTATCAAAAAGCATACAAAAAGACACAAAAGAGGGAGGTCTGGTGCCGTTAACCTAGTTTAACCTACCATTTCTTTGAAGGTGCATGTACCTAGTCAGTACCATTGCAGTCACCAATTTATCCGTTATGTCTTGTTTTGTTCTTTCTCTCGGTAGGGTAGTTGCATCTCCTATTCAAAGGAGTGGGTGCCTAAGTGGTCTAATTAGTTCGGGATTCATTAAAACTGTCAGCAGAACTAACTCTCGTGGTTATCGGAAAACAACAACAGAGTTCTAGGCGCTTGATGTTATATCTGACGAGCATTTCGTATTAGAGACGCACTTAACACAAAGTCAGTGGGTGGAACGCCATAGCTGCCTTATGATGATGTGTTTCATTATGTGATGATACTTCTTCATTATGTGATGGTACTTTGTCATTATGTGGTGGTACTTTGTCATTATGTGATGGTACTTCTTCATTATGTGGTGATACTTTGTCATTATGTGATGATACTTCGTCATTATGTGATGATACTTTGTCATTATGTGATGGTACTTCTTCATTATGTGATGATACTTTGTCATTATGTGATGGTACTTCTTCATTATGTGATGATACTTTGTCATTATGTGATGATACTTTGTCATTATGTGATGGTACTTCTTCATTATGTGATGATACTTTGTCATTATGTGATGATACTTTGTCTTTATGAGATCAAAGTTTATTATTATGAACAGCGCTAAAAAAAATTACTCTTTTCTTATGACAAATATTTTGTTCGACTTGTAGTTTTTCTGTGTACCCCCCAAAGTTCCCATATGGTCGGTTTCTTGAATTTCAAATCCATAACCAATACATAATTTATTATATATTAAAACTTTGCAAACAACATTTTTCTTCTTTAGTGGTTAATTACTAGTTCTTTGACTAGTGTTGATAGACGCGACCTCTAGTGATAGATTGTATTTTTTCGGTTATTTTTGAATGAAAGATGCTAAAACTCGAACAGTTTAAAACATAGATTTATATCCCGAGCTTAAAATAAAGAACTAAAAAACATTAATGAACCTTTAAGTAAAGCCGCATGAAAGAAGAAAAATGTTTACAAAGTTTTTATATGTAATAAATTATTATTGGTTATTGATTTGAAATTTGAGAAAGCGACATTTTGAAAACGATTTTTTTTTTTGGGGGGGGGGGGTACACAGAAAAGCTACCTGTTGAAAAAATAAGAAATGACTATTTTTTCAGTGCTGTTCATAATAATAAACTTTGATCTCATAAGACAAAGTATCATCACATAATGACAAAGTATCATCACATAATGAAGAAGTATCATCACATAATGACAAAGTATCATCACATAATGAAGAAGTACCATCACATAATGACAAAGTATCATCACATAATGACGAAGTATCATCACATAATGACAAAGTATCACCACATAATGAAGAAGTATCATCACATAATGACAAAGTACCATCACATAATGACAAAGAACCACCACATAATGACAAAGTACCACCACATAATGACAAAGTATCATCACATAACGAAGAAGTATCATCACATAATGAAACACATCGTCATAAGGCAGCTATGGCGTTCCATATGGGTGGGTGAATGTAATTGTTTTACGTTCTTATCATAAGCTGGCAACTGGCTCCCTACTCTTCAGATAACAGCGGGGTACCAGCCTACATGGGCAGTCTTTATGGCGGAGGATACGGAGTATCCGAAAATCTGTTCAGTGCTCAGAATGTTGTTACTAAATTGCTGATAATTAAAGATGCTGCATAAAAATGCATTTTAACAATAAAACGCCCGACCACATGACTATTTTAATGATTTAATATAAATAAAAGAGATGTGTATTGCTCTGTATAGATAACAAACCATATGTTGCTAATAAACTATATATGATGTTCCTAGGGTATTTTCACCAATTCCTAAAGGTCGGTTAATTTGTTTTTTTTTAAGTTTCTTCATAGCATTTCTAATGTAGCAATTAATGAATTCAAAAAGAGTATTCAAATTTGATATAATTAATTTGGTGTAGAGAGTTCATTTTCATGTTCCATTACTAACCTGTTTTATGCTTAAATGCGCTATTCAAATGAATATATATATTTTTAGTGTGAACTACCTTTTAAAAACAATGTGAATTTTGGAGCTACCTGTTCAATACACAGGGCGCTCCCCGTACAAGTGTTGAAATTTAGGGGTGATATAAAAAAATGTAATTATACAATTAAAACACAAAAATAACACAACATATTTATAATCATGGTTTAAATCGTATTTGTTTGATCTGTGGATTGGTGCATCAATCTAGGTCCATAATGAAACCGATTTCACATCAGACCCCGAAAAAGACACACCATGGCACATTTTTCGTCTACTTCTCAATGTTCGCGATGAATTAGATAGTCAAAAACATGGCTGATCGCAATATCATGAGCCTTACTGCCTATATAACTTACCTGCAACTATTTTCGTTATACTTTTATTATTTTTTCCTTCATATTGTGCTTGCAAATGACTGCTGATTCCCGTGTTTTGATATATTTGAATTTGGCGCTACCTGTATTGAAGATTCCTCGCTTCGCGAACGGCGCTTCCGGAAACTGTACAATTTCCGTTCCCACCCTGTGGTGTTGGCAGTCCTGATTGAAATTTGAGTATCAAGTTAAAGAAGCAGAGGTACCAATGGGGTATCCGAATATCAAAAGTCCGAAAGGGCAGAGACAAAACCAGCAAACACCAATAAGAACGGGACAAAAACAGACAACATGTAAAACATGGAAACACAAAACAACTGAATATCAATCAACAACGCGAACTCTAGTCGAAACCAGAGTGAACCCAGGTGCTCCGGAAGAGTAAGCAGTTCCTGCAATTATGTGTGTCCTCCTCTGATGGTTAATGTGCTCGGACGAGTCCTGATTTTTATAAGCCACCAACCGGCTTCCGTATAAAAAGCTCAAGTGATCGTGTGAAAGCCCACATATGGGACTGGAATAAAAATCATTAAAACTTAGGTCTAAAGATACTCAGAAAACTCTTACTGTGACCATCAAAAAGAAGATGGTTAAAAAATATCAATAAAACAAATGACAAAAAAAAAGTTGGACGATCTGGGAGATTGTTAAGAATAGCTAGATGACCTACATCTGAGACCTACATAACTTTCGTACATGTAGCTCCCTAATTGTATGATTGAGACATATTAAAGAAGTATTTAAAAATGATTAAATGTTTATTACTTTAGGCACACTTATTCAAAGCAATTCAAAAAGCAATTGCGTATTGGAAATCCTTTATGTTGTTTTGTTTTTAAGTGCATTCTTATGTGATACTGCGTGTATTTAAATTGACAACAATCGATAAAACTTATACACGCATGATCGTTTTATATCCGTGAATGGGGGGGGGGGGGGCTTTACTGGTTGAATAAATACAATTCATGTATATTGAATATCAGTTCTGAATTGCGACAGGCCCAGTGGACAGGCCGGCCCCACTGTTTAATACTGTGGGTAAGGCGACTGCCGCTTTTATTTTTATTTCCTTCTGTCTACTTTCTGTTTAAATATAGAAACAAATATGGCCGCAGGTAAGCTTGTCTGTAAAGACATGCTTTATCATGTTATGTGTGTCTTACGTATGTAAAGATCATTTTACGACCCTTTTATTACTTGCACTCTCATGTTTTCATTGACAATATTTCATATGTAAGATATTCATTGACCTTTGCAATTGATCATGTAAATGATGTAGTTTAATTTCTGCTACGTTTGCCTTTTTTAAATAATATTCTGACCTAAAGAGCATGGAGACTGAAGTATTGGGTGGTCATTTTTGTTAATATGCTTCCGTCGAAGGCTTTTGTGCTCGAATTACAATCGCGGAATTTGAAATATTTTGAAGCGTAGCTTTTTTGTCTGGGAGGGGGGGCTGGTCAAAAAGAAGGGGGGTCAAATTTATTTTTCTTGATAGAAAAGGGGGGTTCAGATATTTTAATAACTTCATAGAGGGGGGATCAATTTAATTATGCACTATTTTTGTGATTGAACTAAGAAGAAGGGACTTTATTTTTTTTTAAATCTCTGACATTGTTTGTTTGCACTGTATACCGTCCCTATCTATAAAACATGGTACATTTGAAAGTTATATTGTTACCTCTGGCCTGATTACGTGTTCAGATTTCTTTACTTTAGAATTTTGCATTACTGCAATGAACTTTTTGTTGGATGTGTTCTTTATCAAAGCGACAGTGCGTGTTTTCTTTTTAAGAATAGTTTTTATTGCTGACAATTCTTGTCTCCTGAGAGGGTGATGGACTATCTTGGAATATTTTAGGAGTGGGATGTACCGTTTTTTATTTGAATTCAATTCCCATATTAAGATTTTAAATCTTTTTCATTGAATATTAAAAAGGATACCCATTTCTATATAATCTTTTCTTAAAACTAAACCCATTTTAATTCTAATTTTTCCCATTAAAAATTTAGGCAGATCTTTGTTCCCTTTTACATATTGTAAATTCATCCCTCATATTGGACGAATTGCATCAATACCATTTGATAAAATTAAGCTCTAATGCCTTTTTATATTATACAATTATCCCCTATAGTTGAAGTGTGACCCAGATGCTTCTTTCCTTAGAAAGTACATGTAAGGTACCGGATGCTTTCCTAGAAACTGTTTAAAAGACAAGGTGGTTCAGTAGGTATTACAAATTATGGCATCCTAAATGTCTTTCACACCTGGCATGCCACTACTTCCTGTTTGGGACTGGACCGTTGTGAAACTTTTTGTCAAGCGTTTCATAGAAATCGTACATAAAAATGACTTTAAATTTGGCAGGGTACTTCAGTGTTGTAAATTGTATAGCTAACTCCAGTACTCGCTACCAAATTTTATATGCCTTTGAATTGATAAATATGTCCAGTGTAAATAACTTAAAGTTAAAGCAATTTACATGCATACCGTTATTTGAATATTAGATGTATAAAGGGGGGATCAACTTTTTTTTTACAACTGGAAGAAGGGGGATCTAAAAATATCTTTACATTTCAGTGGGGGGTTCAAAACTTTTTTCAACTTTAAATTCTAAATGACCAGCCCCCCTCCCAGGTAAAAAATGATATGTCCCTTAGAATGCTTAGCTTGGCCTCCTTCATTAATCATGCAAATGTATAGAGTTAAACCGAACAAAGTAAGAATTTCTGTCCGGGAGTCCGGCGTTCTTTGTTTGAATAACATACATGTATGTAAAGAGAGATAACCCCAGATCATTAAGTTCAATTTGACTTACGTTGGTATTTGGCAAGGCGTCAAAATACAGATTTATGTTTTATCAGTCAAAAAAAAATCCATCTATCCATACTTCTATTACCATTCTATCTCCCTTCGTCCATCTATTCATTTATCACTTCCACATGTCCTCTCCCTCCCTCAATCATCCATCCATCCTTCCCACCCATCCATACCTCCCTTTCTCCATCCATCACTCCCCATATACCTACCCCTCCCTTCTTTCTTCTCTCTCCCAACCCATCCGTTCCTCCCAAGTAACCCATCTCCCCCTTTCGCCCTTTTCCTCCACCCATCCATTCCTTTCTACCACCCCTCTCTTCCATAAATCTCTCAAAGCCCATCTTCCTCCCTCCCAAGCCACCACTCCCTAATCCATTCCTACCACACTTCCCAACCTCCTCTCTTCCATCCATCCATCCATCCTTCACCTCTCCTTCCCTCCATATTTATTAATCCATCCATCCATCTCTCCCTCCCTCCCTCCCTCCATATTGATTCATCCATCCATCTCTCCCTCCCTCCTTCCATATTGATTCATCCATCCATCTCTCCCTCCCTCCCTCCCTCCATATTGATTCATCCATCCATCTCTCCCTCCCTCCCTCCCTATTGATTCATCCATCCATCTCTCCCTCCCTCCCCCCCTCCCTCCATATTGATTCATCTATCCATCTCTCTCTCCCTCCCATCATATTGATTCATCCATCCATCTCTCCCTCCCTCCATATTGATTCATCCATCCATCTCTCCCACCCTCCCTCCCTCCATATTGATTCATCCATCCATCTCTCCCTCCCTCCCTCCATATTGATTCATCTATCCATCTCTCTCTCCCTCCCATCATATTGATTCATCCATCCATCTCTCCCTCCCTCCATATTGATTCATCCATCGATCTCTCCCTCCCTCCCTCCCTCCCTCCCTCCCATCATATTGATTCATCCATCCATCTCTCCCTCCCTCAATATTGATTTGTCCGTCCATCTCTCCCTCCCTCCAACTACCTCTCTTTCTTCACAGCCCATCCTCCTCCCTCCAATTCCTCGGTTCTCTCACACACCTTCAAATCGCTTAACGAAACGTTTAATTCTTTTTTTTTGTCTGGTTAGGAATAAATTTCCGAATTGGCCATGCAGCTCATTAAAATTAATTGCAGTGTGGTATGTCTCGTGTTCATATTTTAAAAAAGAACATGAATGGCGTTGTACACAGTGCCCATGCATTTTGATAGTATGCTGAGTTTTAATAAAATGGTCAGTTATTATTTTGCATCGCATGCAGGGTTCTATATATGGAAATGAGTACGACATTTCCTCAAGCATAATGCTTGGTGTGTAAACTACTAAAAAAAAATAATAACCAGGTGACTATGTGTCATTCATCAGATAGCATTCATGTTTAAAGCAGCATTAAAAAAGTTCGATTTCCCGACTTGACTACAAAAGATTATTAATTAATTTACTAACATATAAATGGATAGTATACATATAAATGTTTATAATTAGTAAATCATGAATTAATTAATAATCGTTTGTAGTCAAGTCCCTGTGGTTTGTTTAACATGTTTAAGGTAAATAATCATATGAAAATTAAAAAATTTGAACATCAAGATTGAGATGTATATATATAGCAATGTTTCTTACATGACATGTTAGAGATAAATATTTAGAATATGAAAAAAAAATATTTAAACGTGACATAAGCCCCATTTACATGCACAGTTTTACATACGTATGCATTTTTACATAGGTATGTAATTTTACACATGTGTGTAAATACTGCATGTGAATGCAAATAAATACGTATGTAAATTTGCGCATGGTGTAAATTTACATCACCTCAGGACCAGATGTAAATCTTTATGTGTAAATTTACATATGCTTTTTAATTAAATTTTGTGCATGTAAACGCAATTCAAACAAATGCATAGCTCGATTTTTTCCTTCCTGTGGACCTTGTGACTTTGACCTTAAAGCTATGTACTCCAGAATCCACGTGCATCTTTCGTGCATCATAAGCTCTACGACGTGTAAGTTTTATGAAATTATACCAAGGCGTTTGGAAGTTATGCATGAGAAACCAATATCACTCTACAATATCAAACTTTTTCTAAACTTGGGACCTAAACTCCTAATTCCTCCAACACTATTGGCTTATTTCATACACCATAAGCTTAAACTTGCGTATATTTCTGAGTAAAATTATGCTTTGGGAACCAATATCACTACCTTTTCTAAGTTTTTCATAACTTGTGACCTTGACCTTTGACCTTTTTACCAAATAGCTACAAGCTTCATCCTACTTTCTTAAGTCGAAAGCTACGATTTGGATTTTAGAGGACGGACGGAAAGCTAAATTTAATATTCTAGTCTATATAATTCAAAATTGTATGGTGAGAAAGTCGCGGGATGACTAGAGCATGGTCTAAGTTGCATCAATCTGACTTTCACTTATAATCTTTTGACACCATAAAGAACAGAAAGTTGTTGTATTGCTGCATTGGTCTTTATAGGTTTGCTCGTTTGTTTGTTGTTTGTTTTATGTCCAGTCAACAATATTCCAGTCAAAATTAGGACAAAAACTAATTGAAACAACAAAGTGAATTGTGTGACCCACCCAGAACCCAGCAACCATAACACAGACCCATGCATGTCATGCAAAACGGGCTAATGTAAGACCACAAACCAGAAGGAAATCAAAAGTCACAAAACAGGCCAGTATATATACCTCAATGCACCATTATATATAAGGCTATTTATGCACCCAGAAAGTAACGAAAGCCTTCCCCAAATATTTCACACAATCTGGAACCCATACCTATGCTATGGTGACTGACAATGAAGAAGTCTTATCTGAAATAAGGTCATACTGCTATGAACATTTGCCTGTGTGGGATATAGCCAAACCATTACCCAGTTTCAAATAAGCAACCCTTATCTGTCGAAAATACAATACTGAATTCTGGTTGAACCTACACTCACTGAGGCTCGGAGAAAAACGGGGATGGGATGGGAAATAAAGGGACTGTAAATTTTGAAGACCATTAATTTATGACAGGGTTTCATAAGCAAAGCTAGGGGTATACAGAATGACCGGTATACGTCTAGTTCATATTGGTCCAGCCAACTCTTTTGAATAAATTTATAAAATTACACACAAAGCATAAAACTCATGTAGATGCTTAGCAAATTTGCTTATACCTACGTGTTTAAATTTGCACATGTGTATATTTACTTACGTGTGTATAATTTGTGCATGTAAATGGGGCTATGCTTTTATACATTTAATTGGTTCATTTAATGTCTAATTTAACAATCTGGGTGAAATAACTCACACCCAGTTTAAACACTAAACAAACACCCTTACTCAACATTGAAGTTTCACGAATTACGTTAATTCAAAGAAGTATTTGGTAGTAAGAATCCCACAAAAGGCCTTTTTCTAAATATTCAGCACTCGGGGGAAGAAAAGATGCAACGGAAATCTTAAAAGCTGCATGAAATTGAACTGAAAAGAGTTGGCATGTTGATATTTGCAATAGGAAAATCTTGAGCGAGTGTTTGCAAAACACAAGACACATATAAACGTTTTAAAAGGTGGAATAAATTTTACAGAAAGCCTAAATATATCAGTTCTTTAAAGAGATAAATACTCCAATTCTCTTTTGACGACAACACTTTTTCTCTCTCAATAAATATTTATGATAGAAAACAAATTAATAAATTCGGAATTTAAGAAATTCTTTTAACAACTTACCCATAGAAGCTCAAGTCATCATTAGTACAATTAAATGATTTATCTAAATAATCTGTATGATATTGCACATTTTGTCTGCAATGTAGTATTTAGACTCTCTGTAAAACTAAATTATATAGATTTTATTTGTTTTTGATAAAAAAAGGTAGGTTAATTCATATCAAATTATATGACCGTATCAATTATCTATGTATGATTACATCTACCATTGTACCAGTAAAAGTGTCAATGGTGTATTGGTTAAAGCGAAGACTGATACATTGTACTGGTAGAGTTGGACAATATACCGGAACGGGGATCAAAGGAAGAGTAACTAAAAATGTGTCTATGAACCATATTCTTGAAATATTATTGTCCCCAATGTATATTACTTGGGATATGAACCTTTACCAATATATAAATCAAAAGTGATCATGCGTAAAATATAGGTCGCAGTGGTCTAATGTCTTGTAGATGGTGTCGCGATATCAAGACTCATCTAGTAGTGAAATACCGTTGACCCCTAACATGTAGTATCAGAGATAAGGCCCTTAACCAAGAACTTAACCGAAGTCACCCATGCATAAAATATAGGTCACAGTGACCGAATTTCTATTGACAGGTGTCATGTTACCCAAATCACATCTAGTGGTGAAATACCATTGATCCCCAACTTGTAGTATCCGAAATATGGACCTTAACCAAAGTCATTCATGCGTAAAATGTAGGTTGCAGTGACCTTATTTATAGTGGATGGTGTCACCTTACCCAAGACACATTTAGTGAAAAAATACCATTGACCCCCAACATCTAATATCCAAGTTATGGACTTTAATCAAGAACATAACCAAAGTGTTACGGACGGACGGACAAAGGTTAACTATATGACCGATACACAGTACGTGATCGGGCCATAAAAAACTGTGTTATATTTCATAAATGATCGCTTGAAACAGATTTATAATGTTGTCTGTTAACTTTATTTTCCTCATAATAACTTAAGTTCTGTTATCCGATTGCTATGAAATTTGACAATATAAAAAGGATTGATGTGATTGATTTTGGGAGTCCCCCTGTTTTAGTTTAGAAATAAGGGGCCAAAAATGCTACTTTTTTAGCTCACCTGGGTCCATGTGAGCTATTGCCATCACTTGGCGTCCGTCATCGTCTGTCGTCGTCTCCTGAGACTACAGAACAGCAATCAATGAAACTTGGTATGAATGATCCTTAGGGCGTCCTGCAATAAACTTGTATTTCGATTTTTGATCTGTCTAAAAACATGGTCACTGTTATGGCCCTGTCACACTATAACGTTTTAGCCAAAGTGTGCCGACGTTTTAGAATATATTTTCAACACGCTGGTGTGCGTTGTGTAAGTTTTGTACACGTTATGAACACGCTACAAACACGTTAGCGAACGTCAGCGTGCGTTGGTGATCACCGAGTGCGTCGCAAATTTTTCAACATGCTTAAAATTTCCGACGTTCGTCAACGTGTTAGAAATAAATCATTCGAACGCTAGGCATAAGTTAGAAGGGCTTTATACACACGCTGATGTACGCTATGTGGTCGTTGTGCGCACGTTGAAATGCGTTTGACGAACGCCAAGCTAAATGGAAAAGAACGTGTCTAGCGATAATGCAGCGCACGTCTAGCGTCAGTCTAACGACCAAGAAACCTATTCGACGTGTTTAAAACGTGTGCAGAGCGCACAGAGCGTCATTGTAACGAACGAGTAGCGTATCAACCCCAGAATTTTATAAGTTAGATTGAATTACAAGGGGGAAAGTCAGTTTCAAAAGCTTCAAATACTAATTCAAACCTAAAAAAAATCTTGTTACAAAAAACAATGAACAAAGCCAACAAAATCTTGAATATAACGAAGATAACTTAAATGGTCTGGAATTAAAATTAATTCTTGCAAATTGTAATACACCTGTCGTGTTTTTGGTGGATATTTTTTTGGTAGAAAAATACTCAAATACAACGAGTAACGACAGTCTAACTTCAATACTCATTTGAAATAATGTGTATTTTAAATATTCAATAATCACACGCGTTTTTCTCTATTAAGGACATCCGTCATGCTGTCTGCGATCATTTAGGATTAGTCAAGTGCTATATAAAGGATGCCAGGCAAAATCTACAGACCGGTATTTCTTATATGTATATACTCATTTGAGATTTTGAGAGTTTGTTAACAAGCGCATACATTCCTCTCTGTATCATGTGTATATTTTTGACATATCAAAATATAAAATCTACGCTATATTTTATTCTTTTAGACTGAGTGCAAAAATTATCACTATTGGTTAAAAAACGGCTTTAGAATAATTATACATTCATATTACCAGAACGCTGAAAACCAATATTTTTATATCGAAACTAAATTTCTATAATTATTAATTAATCCAACAATACATTGAAGCCAGATAATAGATCTATTTGGGCTATTGTGAAATAATACTAAAGGAAATAACAGAAATCCTAGGTGCCTCACCGAGAGAAAAAAATTATAAGTTAGACTAACGCTATGAATGCGTTCTGCAGTCGTCACACATGCGCTAGGCAAACGTCAAGTACGCCGGATAAACGCAATAGATAAGTTTTGAATAAGTTTGTCGTGCGTTGCAGGTAGTTAGTCTAACGCTTTGTGGTCGTTCACCGAGATATTTTTTGAAACTTTTTACAGCGACTGCCAACGTGTTTCAAAGTTTTAGAAAATTATTCGAACGTTCGGCACGCGTTGGCTAAAACGTTATAGTGTGACAGGGCCATTACTAAAAATAGACCAGGAGGGTCAGACTTGTAAATCAAAAAGTATAAGAGATAGATGAAATCTGATGCCACCTTACTACTTCAATATCAAAAGTTCTACAAAAGTCTCCTTTTGGTCGAAGTTGTCAGATGATCCCTTATAGGGGTTACAGCCCTAATAGGTAAAAAGCAGCGTTTTTTTCCATGTTTTGGCTCATAAAATGTAACCTATTGCTTAAAGAGAAAATTTGTTGCAAACATAAATGTTCAGCTCATTCCGCTCTACAAAAGTCTTCATAGGGTTGAAGTTGTCAGATGATCCCTGATAGGGTTTATACAGCCCCTTAAAGGTAAAACATATTATTAAGAACGAAAGAATATGGAATATGTGCCAAAAAGACACGATTGTTTTTCGCCTATAGAATGAAAACTATTGCAGAAAGAGAAAAGCTGGTGCTTGCTAAAATGTTCAGCTGATTTAGTTCTACAAAAGTCTTCATAGGGTCAAAGTTGTCAGATGACCCCTTATATGGGTTACAGCCCCTTAAAGGCAAAAAATATTGTTTTTGGCCTATATATAGAATGAAAACTATTGCAGATAGCTTGCTTAAATGTCCAGTTCATTTAGCTCTACAAAAGTTTTCATAGGGTCAATGTTGTCAGATGACCCCTATAGGGGTTACAGCCTCTTAAAGGCAAAAACTATTGTTTTGGCTTATAGAATGAAAACTATTGCAGATAGAGAAAAGCTGTTGCTTGCTTAAATATTCAGCTCATTTAGCTTTACAAAAGCCTTTATTGATTTGGGGGTTCCCCCCTTTATTCTTTTACAAATTAGGGATCCAAAAGGGGCAAAAAAACGAAATATATTATTTGTTCCCACAATAACTTTGGTTCTGATGGCAAATTGCTATAAAATTTGACAATGGTATGCTTTACCATTAAACCAAATAAGTGTTGAATTTTGGGGTCTTCCCTTTTTAAGCTCACCTGGACCGAAGGTCCAGCTGAGTTATTGCCATCACTTGGCGTCCGTCGTCGTCGTCGTTAACTTTTCTTTGAAAATCTTCTCCTCCGAAACGACCGAAGGGATTGCTTTGAAACTTTGCACACTTCATCTATTGGATGTCTTTTACCAAGATTGCACAAATGGTGACCGCCGTCCAAACAACATGACCGCCGTTACTAAAAATAGACTAGAGGGGTCAGACTACTGTTTTTGGCTTGTAAATCAAAAAGTATAAGAGATAGATGAAATCTGATGCCACGCTACTGCTTCAGCATCAAATGCTCTACAAAAGTCTTCATTGAGTCGAAGATGTCAGATGACCCCTTATAGGAGTTACGGCCCCTTAAAGGTGAAAAATAGCATTTGTTCATGTTTTTGGCCTATAGAATAAAAACTATTACAGATGGAGAAAAGTCTCCATAGGATCGAAATTGTCAGATGACCCCTAATAGGGGTAACGCCCTGTAAAATGACGTTTTTTTCATGTTTTTGGCCTTTTGAATGAGAACTATAGCAGATAGAGAAAAGCTGTTGCTTTCTTAAATGTTTAGTTCATTTGGCTATACAAAAGTCTTCATAGGATCAAAGTTGTCAGATGACTCCTTATAGGGGTTACGGCCCCTAAAATAACGTTTTTTCATGTTTTTGGCTTAGTGAATGAAAACTATAGCAGATAGAGAGAAACTGTTGCTTGCTTAAATGTTCAGCTCATTTAGCTCTACAAAAGTCTCCATAGGGTCGAAGTTGTCAGATGTCCCCTTATAGGGGTAACAGCCCCTAAAATAAAGTTTTTTTCATGTTTTTGGCCTATGGAATGAAAACTATAGCAGATAGAGAGAAGCTATTGCTTGCTTAAATGTTCAGCTTATTTAGCTCTTCAAAAGTCTCCATAGGGTCGAAGTTATCAGATGTCCCCTTATAGGGGTTATGGCAACTAATACAATGTTCTTTCATGTTTTTGGCCTATAGAATGAAAACTATAGCAGATAGAGAGAAGCTGTTGCTTGCTCAAATGTTCAGATCATTTAGCTCTACAAAAGTTTTCATAGGGTCAAAGTTGTCAGATGACCCCTTATAGGGGTTACGGCCCCTAAAATAACGTTCTTTCATGTTTTTGGCCTTTTGAATGAGAACTTTAGCAGATAGAGAAAAGCTGTTGCTTGCTTAAATGTTTAGTTCATTTGGCTATACAAAAGTCTTCATAGGATCAAAGTTGTCAGGTGACTCCTTATAGGGGTTACGGCCCCTAAAATAACGTTTTTTTCATGCTTTTGGCTTAGTGAATGAAAACTATAGCAGATAGAGAGAAACTGTTGCTTGCTTAAATGTTCAGCTCATTTAGCTCTACAAAAGTCTCCATAGGATCGAAGTTGTCAGATGAACCCTTTTAGGGGTTACGTTACCGAAGGTCCATGTGAGCTATTGCCATCACTTGGCGTCCGTCGTCGTCGTCCGTCGTCGTCCGTCGTCGTCGTCGTCGTCGTCGTTAACTTTTCTTTGAAAATCTTCTCCTCCGAAACGACCGAAGGGATTGCTTTGAAACTTTGCACGCTTCATCTATTGGATGTCTTTTACCAAGATTGCACAAATGGTGACCGCCGTCCAAACAACATGACCGCCGTTACTAAAAATAGACTAGAGGGGTCAGACTACTGTTTTTGGCTTGTAAATCAAAAAGTATAAGAGATAGATGAAATCTGATGCCACGCTACTGCTTCAGCATCAAAAGCTCTACAAAAGTCTTCATTGAGTCGAAGTTGTCAGATGACCCCTTATAGGAGTTACGGCCCCTTAAAGGTGAAAAATAGCATTTTTTCATGTTTTTGACCGATATAATGAAAACTATTACAGATGGAGACAAGTTGTTGCTTGCTTAAATGTTCAACTCATTTAGCTCTACAAAAGTCTCCATAGGATCAAAGTTGTCAGATGAACCCTTATAGGGGTTACAGCCCCTAAAATAACGTTTTTTTCATATTTTTGGCCTATGGAATGAGAACTATAGCAGATAGAGAAAAGCTGTTGCTTGCCTAAATGTTCAGCTCATTAAGCTCTATAAAAGTCTTCATAGGATCGAAGTTGTCAGATGACCCCCTAATAGGGGTAACGCCCTGTAAAATGACGCTTTTTTCATGTTTTTGGCCTTTTGAATGAGAACTATAGCAGATAGAGAAAAGCTGTTGCTTGCTTAAATGTTTAGTTCATTTGGCTATACAAAAGTCTTCATAAGATCAAAGTTGTCAGATTACTCCTTATAGGGGTTACGGCCCCTAAAATAACGTTTTTTCATGTTTTTGGCTTAGTGAATGAAAACTATAGCAGATAGAGAGAAACTGTTGCTTGCTTAAATGTTCAGCTCATTTAGCTCTACAAAAGTCTCCATAGGATCGAAGTTGTCAGATGACCCCTTATAGGGGTTACGTCCCCTTAAATAACGTTTTTTCATGTTTTTGGCTTATAGAAAGAAACTATAGTAGATAGAGAAAAGCTGTTGCTTGCTTAAGTGTTCAGCTCATTTAGCTCTAGAAAAGTGTTTACATGTTTATGGTTGACTCAGACCAGGTGAGCGATTCAGGCTCCTGGGAGCCTCTTGTTTCATTTAGAAATAAGAGGCCCAAAAATGGACAAAAAATGCAATTTTGTATTTCTGGTCTGATTTTGATTTTTTTAGCTCACCTGGAAGGTTCAGGTGAGCTATTGCCATCACTTGGCGTCTGTCGTCGTCGTCGTCGTCGTTAACTTTTCTTTGAAAATCTTCTCCTCCGAAACTACTAAAGGGATTGCTTTGAAACTTTGAACACTTCATCTATGGGAGGTCCTCTACCAAGATTGCACAAATGGTAACTGCCGTCCAAACAACATGGCCGCCGTTACTAAAAATAGACCAGGGGGTCAGACTACTGTTTTTGGCTTGTAAATCAAAAAGTATAATAGATAGATGAAATCTGATGTCATACTACTGCTTCAGCATCAAAAGCTCTACAACAGTCTCTATTGAGTCGAAGTTGTCAGATGACCCCTTATAGGAGTTACGGCCCCTTAAAGGTGAAAAATAGCTTTGTTCATGTTTTTGGATTATAGAATGAAAACTAATAGATAGAGAAAAGTTGTTGCTTGCTTAAATGTTCATCTCATTTAGCTCCACAAAAGTCTCCATAGGGTCGAAGTTGTCAGATGTCCCCTTATAGGGGTTAAAGCCCCTAAAATAAAGTTTTTTCATGTTTTTGGCCTATGGAATGAAAACTATAGCAGATAGAGAGAAGCTATTGCTTGCTTAAATGTTCAGCTTATTTAGCTCTACAAAAGTCTACATAGGGTCGAAGTTATCAGATGTCCCCTTATAGGGGTTATGGCCCCTAATACAATGTTCTTTCATGTTTTTGGCCTATAGAATGAAAACTATAGCAGATAGAGAGAAGCTGTTGCTTGCTTAAATGTTCAGTTCATTTAGCTCTACAAAAGTTTTCATAGGGTCATAGTTGTCAGATGACCCATTATAGGGGTTATTGCCCTTAAAATATCGTTTTTCATGATTTGGGCCTACGGCTACAGAATGAAAACTATAGTAGATAGAGAAAAGCTGTTACTTGCTTAAAGGTTCAGCTCATTTAGCTCTAGAAAAGTCTTTATAGGGTCGAAATCAAGACCAGGTGAGCGATTCAGGCTCCTGAGAGCCTCTTGTTTAAATTCTTGTCAAGTTGTGGATAAAAATTGAGGATACCCTCCTTTCTGTTTTGTCATTCTGGACCAAAAAGGGCAAAATCGAAACTTTTTTATTCATTGTCGGATTTTAAATATTTGTTTTGCTATTTCTTGTCAAATAGCTAATTAAGGGTGAATTTTGTGATACTCCCCTCCCCCTAATTGCTATTAGTGGCCAAAAAGGGCAAAAATTAAATTTAGTATAAACCCTTAGTTAGGGGCCAAAAGGGGTAATATTTTTGTAAAAACTGTAATTTCATTTGGTCTGCTTTTGAAAAAAAAGGAAATCCTTGTGATATGTGGATGGAAAGTCCGCCAAAGGTTGCATGTGTCAAAAAAAATTGTCAGTCCACTATGGGCTACATGTGTCCAGAGCAATGGACTATCCATATTAGGCATCAAGTGTACAGGGTTCGACATGTAGCGGTCGTATCATGCTGTTCTCGGCGAAGCTTTTTATTTAAAATTAGTTATACCTCTTTAACATGGTCATATCACGATGAATCTTGGTGACTCTCATGCATACCCATGCATAGACGTATGTAAATATAGATATCTATAATGAACCTATATTTGTTTTTGCTGTTAAGATTTGGAATGACTTTTTCTGTTTATGTTCCTTTGAGACCAAGTTCTTCTAAAAGGCCTTTTAATTTATGATTAAAGGATCCGAAATGGCCATACAGCTCATAAAGAATATTTGCAGTTGGAGTTTACATATGTGTAATGGTCTCATGTTTATTATCTCCATATCTTTTTATAAATAATATGGCGATAGAATTTCGATCGTCCGAAACCTTCATTTTTTCAAGAGCAAGTGAATATTAGTAGTGGAGAAACTAAGGGAGCTGCCTCAATTTGCCGATGTTAATCCTATGAGAAAAAGGTATCCTCCCACAGACTCGGAGGATACCCCATAATGACATTTTTTTAACTTAATTAAGCCAATTAGGAAACACAATTAGGTGTAATGTACATACTAGTAAAGGTCTGTTAGGATATTAATAAATTAGGTTAATTGGGAATTCATGTCAATTTGTTTTAACCTTTTATTGGTGAAATAGCTATGTTCTTTTATTACAGGCATACTCTTGAGATGTTGTTAATAATGTCTGTATGATATGTTCGCTTTTATCCATATTCGCCTCAATTGACGAGGATTTCACTGATGAGTGTGTGTAATGTTGCCAAATAAGTGTGTTTTTGCATTTGAAATAACAATACAATGACTATTCAATGATTTAATATCTCCGCCTTGAGACGAATATGTGACGGAGAGCCATCCACATATCGTCTTTACAATACATGTATACAAAATCAATGATTCTATATACTTCTAGATGAGCGCAAATTATCAGTCATTAAAACATGTTTATAAGTTGTTCGCATCACCAGCAGATATCCACGAGTTGAATCTCTTCGGCCAATTTAGACATTTTACAAAATATAATTGTTTAATACGTCCCTTTCCTCTTGTTTTAAAAATACTTTCTATTTTCTGCAGATCATCATCATCTCGCACATCGACTTTTTGTAACTCTGATTGATAAACATGATAAAAGGTTCCCTTGATTTCTTCATCATTGAAATCTACTATTCTGTACACAGGTAGTCCACCACGTAAAATGGGCTGAGAGACCTTGAAGATTTTTCCAGACCATTTTTCATCGTATTCCCTAGTAAAAGGATTTCTGATGTAGGTGAGCCGGACATTGTCTCAAATTTTTTAACAATATGGTTTTCTGGTTGTTTTTGTCTTGACTATTGACGCTGTATTTCTAAGCCAATACAATTTCCACTGGTCACAAGTTGGTTTCTTTACCTTTTGTGACTTTCTCTGGTGGCATTCCAATAGTCCTATGAAATGTCTTGTTGTAACTGTTAGCGAAATCCTGTAAGATATCGGTGTAATTATAAGCATGTTTATAGGTCATGTATCTGGTTATTTTGGATTTGATGGTTTTAATGACTCTTTCCACAGAGTTAGCTTTAATTTCCGTATTCTGGGCAAAGAGATGTTGTATTCCTTGTTGTTGAAGCAAGACCTCTACTTGCTTAGATCTAAATTATTGTCCTTTATCTGTACGTATTCGATTCGGTGTTCTCCCTTCTAGAAGATTTTGTTCAATCCATTGGCTACAGATTCTCCTTTTTAGCTCACCTGAAGGGTCAGGTGAGCTATTGTCATCACTTGGCGTCCGTCGTCCGTCCGTCGTCTGTAAATTTTTTTTCAAACGTTAACTCCTCTGACACCCTAATTCCAATTGCAACCGAACTTAGTACAGTTGTTTATTGGCTTAACTGCTTCGAAATTACCGTTTAGATTTTTTGATTCGACAAAAAACATGGCCGCCATGGCTTAAATAGAACATAGGGGTATATTGTAGTTATTTTTACAAATAACTCAAAAACGGTCACAGATATCAAAATTCTGGCATAGGTAAAAGTTATCAGCACTTAAAGATCTACCTGCCCTGAAATTTTCAAGAAGATCCAACAACCCATGTAGGAGTTAATGCCTTTTTTCCATTTTTTTTTCAACAAATCACACTTTTTACCTCAATATCTTGAAAACTGTTAAAGATATTTGAAACATTTAAATTGCATGTTGTTAAGCACATCAAGATCTACAAAATCTGTAATAGGGTCAAAGTTGTATGACCCTTCCTTTTAGGAGTTATTCCCCTTAGAACGTCAAAATTGACCAATTTCACAGCATTTTCCTATTACATTGAAAAGTTAACTCCTCTAACACCATTAGTCCAATTAAAACCAAATTTGGTACAGTTGTTTAATGGCATATTTGCTTTAACATAACCGTTCGGATTTTTGATTCGACAAAAAACATGGCCGCCTTGGCTAAAAATAGAACATAGGTGTAAATTGTAGTTTTTTTGCAAATAACTCAAAAACGGTCACAGATATCAAAATTCTTGCGAGAATAAAAGTGATCAGCATCTCAAGATTTACCTGCCCTGAAATTGTCAAGAAAATCCAACATCCCATGTAGGAGTTATTGCCCTTTTTTCGATTTTCTTTTACCTCAATATCTTGAAAACTATTGAAGATATTTGGGAAAATTAAATTGCATTTTGTTACGCACATCGAGATCTACAAAATCTATAATAGGGTCAAAGTTACTTTTAGGAATTATTCCCCTTAGAACGTAAAAATTGTCCATTTTCACAACCTTTACCCATACATTGTACTGCAAACCATTTAAGCTAGATAACAACTTTTAATTACAATATTGCTTAGATAAGCCCTACAATGTCCAAACCTCATATCTGGAAAAAACGAAAATAATAAAAAGCTTTTGATTGCTAAAATAATCAGCTAATTGAACTATACACTTTAATGCATTAAGTTAATTGATGTTGTCAGATGACCCCTAATATTGAAGTTATGGCCCTTAAGTCAGGTGAGCGATTCAGGCTCCTGGGAGCCTTTTGTTTATCTTTTAATGATCTCATCCATACATATTTGGAAAAAAAACGTCTATAACCACCAGAACAAAGCTGGACCCGTGATTATATTTAGGAAATTTTGTCATATCCATTAAATCTGCAGCCCACTGGTCATAAATTCCGGTCGTCATGACTCTATTTCGTTTGAACGGTCGTTTTACATGTCTTTGTAGGCTAATACGGTTCTTGTCGTTGCAACTATTTATATATCTTATCTTTACTTAAGATGAATTTTCCTTCTCTTCTGACGAATCTGTACATCTTATCAGGTCCACTAAAGCTGGCCTTGTTGGATGGATCGTAATAGAAATTTTTTAAGATATCTTTCCCATGGAGAAGGCATCTTTACATTTCGAGTTTTAAACAAGGACTAATAAATATAATAATTCGACATAGAAATATATACCATCTAGTCATCATCTTCCTTCTCCCCCTCGTCCTCTTATTCACTAGGTTCTGCATTACTATCTGCATCGTCATCATATGTTTAATTATCGATGACATCATCAAGATAGCCTTCTAGCATTGGTTTGTATTTTCTGATGGAAATAGTAATTGCTTTTTCATAGTCCATTCCATCATTTACTAAACTTTCTATCATGGTCATTACTTTGCTGTGTAAGTGACTATCCTGTAACTGTAACATATATGTAAGTAAACTGGCATATCTCGAAGCAGAATCGTCCTTTTCCTCAGGTTTAAGTTTACGATTTGCTTTCAGTCTAGCCTCATATTTTGATAATCCTTCTAAGATATATTTATTAATTTTAGTTTCCCATTTATGTTCGTTGGATTCTCTAGTTAATGTTGCTATGCGTTCAAATGCTACTTCTTCGCCATCTTGAATGTCAAGTGTTCGCTTTTTAGTGGTAGGTTCATCCTCTCCAGAGTCGTCTAACTTTCTCTTGTTTTCCAGGCATCATCTATTTATATGCCTGGCTAAGTCTGGAACACTTTCAAACACTCATCCACAATCATCACATGAAGGCATCTTGTCGTTTATCGTGATATATATCTTGACTTTCTTTCTTTTTATCGTAACAATACGTCTGTTCACTTTGATATCTATCTTTAAAATGAGCAATGTCAGTTATGTCCTCCTTTTCATACTGACTGCCATCGGTTTGAATTATAGAACCTTCAAGAATATTACTTCTTAGTCGCTCATCATCGGGTGTGGTCTGTTTCAAATCTACAAACAAATATTAATATGGCTGCTTAGTTCCTTCCATATATCTTTTTATGAATTTATTAGAGTTGTTGGGGTACATTTGGCATGCTAAAGTAGCAGTCCCAACTTGGTATTTTTACTTTTGATATTCGGATACCCCATTGGTACCTCTGCTTCTTTGGTCACGTGGGTCTTTGAAGAGAAAAGAAAATTACTATTGATACTCATGGTCCTACTTCCTTTTCCTTTATAAAATGCATTTTGTACCACCTGCCACGCTGAGATTCCTATGATGACTTCCCTCAACAAAGAGTTCACAAAAATCTTTACTATTAGTAGCATCCTTCGTGAGATCGTCTAGAATAATTAATGTGGAATATCTAGGATCTATGAATGAATCCTCATTTAAGTTCTCTGGGATACCATGGACAAATACCATGTGTTTGACTGTCTGTTTTTATTTCGTTAAATATTGGCTGCCATCGTTTGTAGCACCAAATGATGCGTTCCGGACTCGGCTTTATCACAGAATTCGCATATTCCAACAGCTTTTATACTAATATGTTTTACCTGAACCAGTGGGCTCGTTAATGGATGCTGTAATACAACGTTTTGCGGCGGCGGCGGATACGCTTCATTACTCGTTGGATATGCTTCATTGTTCGGCGGATACACTTCATTGCTTGGTGGACATGCATCAATGGTTTTATGTTTATTTCTCTGATGTCTCATCATAGCATCTTTTCTGGAGAATTTCATATTACACTCAGAGCAGATATTAGACATGGTTTTCACAAATGACTGGAATACACGTCCTTCTTCGTCAACTGCATAAATAAAACTGACAGATATAAAAAAAAGTTTTTCATATTCATTCAATTCTCCAGTGCCCAAATTACATCTGTCAAAATATACATTTTATCGTCAAATAATGACAGTCCTAGTTTATTGATAGAAATGTTGTATAGCTGGTGGTCTGATTCATCGACGACATGTGAATGGTATTTCGAAACAAACACGGTTTGTAATGTTCATGCGGCATACTGTAAAACATGGTATGGGACGGTGGTATGGTATGTGGTATGGTACCATGGTATGGTATAAATTTTGCCATACCATGGTACGGCGGTATAGTATGATGGTATGGTATCAAGGTATGGTACAAATTTTCATACCATGGTATAAAGTCTATGGTATGGTATGAATTTGATATTTCTTTTTTTTAAAGTAAATAATGAAAAAAATCCATTAAAATTATGTTCAAAACTGTGGGATGCCTTATTATATAAAGTATCGTTATGTAAAAGAACTATTCTTGTTTTACAAAACTCCAGTTGAGATTTTGAAATTAAACATCTCTACAATTAGTGATGATGATAAATCACTGTTTTAATTTTTCTTGTTTGTTGCATATCCATAGGAAGCTTAACTCAGTAAAACAGGTGTAAATTGACTAAAATATAGCTACTACAACACACTATCTAGAGAATGATTAAGATCTTCTTTCAGTTTCTTTTATCTTTATAGATTTATTGTCTTCAAGCTAAATTCCAACAATAAAAAAGCCAACTCAATAATAAAGTCCTTAACAAAACTTAATAAACTTTTGTTTTGTTTTGTGTTGCTGATAGGTTCCAGGTCAGGATACTTCATAACATCCTCTCGAGACTTTTCTTTTAAAAGTTAGTGTTTTGTATACAATCACATTTCTAACATAAATCTATTCAACACATAATTTCTCTGATAAAGATAGAACTAGTCTACTATTATGTTCAAAGAAGAATTTAATCAACAATATTACAAAAAATTCCACAATACTTATATATAAAACTAAATATCACAGGCAGATTAAAAAAATTATTGAAAGGGGGAGGGGTTCCACTCATAGTCCACTGTTAACAAAATGTCTAAATCTACTCCAAAATAAAATAAAAATCTTCGGAAGTTCCAACCACAGGAACACCCCTTTTGTACACTCAATCTGTATTATAGTCAAACAATATTATTATAAACATGTAACTAAATTTACTATTTCATTATTATTTACAGTTTTCAAATCCATACCATACCGTATGGTATACAAAACTCTATACCATGGTATGAAAATTCATACCATACCATCGTACCATACCACATACCATACCACAGTACCATACCATGTTTTACAGTATGCCTGTTCATGCCTGGTGTAATGTTTAACAACAGACTTATTGATTCCTTTGGCCGCTTTCTTTTCAATCAATTTATCATCTTCTTGGTAAATCAGTGAATACATTTTAGATTTGAGTCCTTCAAATTCATGTATAGGAATACGGTGGGTCTCGTCCTTCATTTTTCCCCAACACCTTCTTGTTTTCTGTGTTAAACAAGGGATGGATTTTGTCATACTCAGATGTATCGAAAAAGTCTTTATCGTTGAGCATATCATTGTATACTAGGCAAAAAAAAAGAAACGTTACATTGGTTTTCTTTGAAGATTTTTTCGAAACATATTTTGTTTTCATTTTTAATGTAAAGATTACGAAATAAACGAGTTTTTCTGTCAAATTTGCGTATTGAAGGCGGATTTGAAAATGACGTTACGTCATTTTTTTCAATTTTGACCAAATTGCAACTTTTAAAATTTTACGTGACAAAAATTCAATTCGACTAGTGATTGTGGTCGTTAAAGGTAGCAAATATCACGGTTTACAAAAGGTCGAACTTAAAGGTTGAAAAATTGTAAGTCAGGTACTTTACGTTAACGTTGAAATTAGAAGGAATTCAGTACTTTCGCATTGGATACAGGAATGACCAAAATGCAGGTGATAAAGCATTCAAAAGACTTAAGAAAAACTATTCATTGTTCAGAGACTCGTTTCAGAGGTAGCAGTACAAAAAATGGTGAGACCGGAAATGGCAGAATGACATATTCAATGCGATTTTAGATCAGGCGTTACCGCTTTTTTTCTTCGTAATCGCTTTGTAAATGATTCAAAAACATTAACTCGTGTTAATGGATAAAATTTGAATCGAATATTCATAAACACTGTATATACGGGGTCACGCCAAGCTGACGTTATTGTTCAAAAAGACGTCCTCTAATTTACGTTTCTTTGGCGTTTTGGCGGAAATAATTTGTATCATGACTAAAATTCACAAAGTTAAGCAAGACGTGCCGTTTTTAAACCAAAGATTCAAATTTTAATAGAAATTTTGTAATTATCATTTTTTTGTCATTTTTAATTAACTGAACAACGTTTTCAGAAATAACCAAAACCTACCGGAAGCAGTTGTAAAATATGCCATCCCTGTAGTTTTACGGGTTGTTAAGAATCCCTTAAATTCTGAATTCAACTTCAAATCCATCGAAATACTGACAGATATGCAAAATGAATGGTTATTCAGGAACGATACTGCTTCGTTAACTTGATTTTCTTCAATATCTAGTAAAAACTGTAAAGAGATGTAAAATTCGATGTAAAATTAGGTAGACTGGATTTTCGCCTCTTGAGTATGACCAAAGATACGTTTATTCAATGGATTTTACAACTTTTCGTTTGTTATATAAAAAAAATCATATAAAATATAAGTGCAACGTTTCTTTCTTTGCCTAGTATACATATCATGTGTATAAACGCTGTAACAAAGACTGTTGGTATCCGTAAACAATAGTTGTGCGTTCTGTCCATACTTTGTTTTCATGTAGTTGTAGTGAAAATCATACATAAGTGATTTTGACAAGTCCAGTATGGAAAATCCAACATAGATGGGTCTGTGGAGATATATTTTCTGTTTAAGCATGTGTAAAGCAACCAAATTCTCGTTGAAAATCTTAAAGGCATGGAATGTAGGTTTATTCGTCAATTTTTTGGCTTATGCTTGGTTGTTAACTAGATGAAAATTGATGCGTTTTCAAATGTTATCCATGGTCTTGCCAAACACTGCATTGTTCATTAGTTTGAAAAAGTCATTTTCAAAGTCATTCTTTGCCATTTTCCTCTTTCCAGTATTAAAGTCGATATACTTCTTGAACCACGACTCTTGTTTGAAAGTCATCACTCGATGTATTTTGGTCAAATTTAGACCTAAACTGTGATATAGTTGTAAGTTTCTGAAGTGTAGTACATACTTTTCTTTATTGTTCAAATTAGGTATAAGTTTTTCAGTTGAAGTCCCATTTAATCCTAGTTCCTTGAATAGTTCCTTAGCATAGGGTGATAACATGTTATCCGCCACTTTAATTCTTCCTGGTGCTAAAGGATATTCGTTATGTAAATCGTGAAGTTCCTGTGGCTATTCAAGATCAACTTCTAGTATGTATCTATCATCATTATTATCAGATGTGTCTTGTATATGTAAAGCGGCGATCTTATTGCCGTCTAACCATCTAAATCTATTCACTGGTAGTGATTGAGACATGCCCCAACCGTATAAATTATTTGCATCTAGGTAAATCAAGTGGTTTGGTTGGTTTATGTCATACATGGGTACCAATTTATTATTGGCTTTAGCATGACGATGCAATATCATTGACATTCCTCCTCTAAGCCCTTTCTCAATGAAAAGATGCATGTCGATGTCTGTCAATAATTCTAATCTTACGCCTGTCATTTTGAGCGCAACCTGCCATGCAAGCCCTGGCAAAGTGTTAATTTGAGCTGCATCTAATCCATAGTAGTTGAGACAGATCTCTTGAAAAATGTCAAAGACATAGGCTAATGCAAGAAAATATGTAAGCACATATAAATCATGGTATTGCCCAAGGTCTTGAATTTCAAATACCTGCCATATATTTAGAGCATGTTTATAATCCGCGAGCTGTAGAATGTTTGAATCGGTTGTAATTGTTGTTCTTTAAACCTGTCAATTGAATCTATGTACTCATATGGGTAAACCTGCTTTCTCAAAAGTAGTTGAATTTCATCCTCGCTGTAGTGATCCTTTATGTGACTAAACTTCAAATGTCCTTCTTTAGCTACATTATATCTACCAGTTTTTCAAGAGAAGAATGAGTCTATGAAATCCATGCATCCTAGTGTTTGGTATACACTTCAGTTGTTTGTTGAGTTTTCCTATGGTTTTCATAATGAGATAAGAATCATATCCACGGAGATTGTGAAATATTACTGGAATGCGTCCTGTAAACTTGTAGTTAATGTTACAGTCTCTGTGTGCCGCACGTCTAAACTTCCCAGTCATGTGGCAATGGTCTCTTACTCGGTCCTCACCTAACGGTTTTTCGCCAATGTGACTGTGGTGTACGTGGGGTTCGAACTATATAGAAAGGCGTGTGTTCTACTAAATCGTATATTCAACTCTCAAACGTTATGTACAAATCTTGGTTACAATATCTTGACGTTACAATACGTCTTAGTTATTCCGCGACATGTAATGTTACCTTAACGAACGTAAAGTCTCTGACAGTGACATTGGGTAGCCTTTTTGAACGAATTCCAGTCATTGCCTATCATTATTATAGGCTCACAGTGTAAGAACTTCTTCTCGATGTCTTGTTTGATTACCATGCATTCTACATTTTTTTTGCTGCATTCGACCCCCGATAAACCATGGGTTGTTTTGAAGTATTTGGAGTTAATCCAACAACCTTGTACGCAAATCCACATGCTATGTGCTTCTGAATAAAGGTAATAACAAAACTACCGAACTTGAATGATCAATCTCATAGTCCAGAGAAAATGACAAAAACGAATCAGTCATACCGGAGAACTGGTGGATCGCAATGGTCCTGACTTGGTACAGGCATTTCAAACGAAATGGTGGGTTAAACCAGGTTTTATGGCGCCAAATCTCCCTCTTCCATTGCGATCTTAGGATCCGGTAATGATCATAGAACACAACATAGTTGTGAGACACAATAGGGATATTGAGGTGATCATCTCAGTACAGCAGACCAGTCAAACACTAATTAAAACAATTAACTATCATATCTTTTAACTCAATTTTGAACTTTTCTACTAGTGGCTGATAACGAAGAAAGAATTTTTTTAGTGATCGTATGAGACGTATTTTCTTATAGCCCTGCTTCAAAAGTCGGTCACGAAGAAACCGGTGTCTGATCAAAAAATCTGTGAAATGTGTGCAAGCTCTGGCATATCGAATAAGTTGAGAAATATAAACACCGTATGCAGGAGAAGTAGGTATATTGCTCTGTAGATTAGGAAAATTAATAATTTGAAAATTAAAATCGTCTCGTTTATCGTAAATTTTTGTACTGAGATGACCACCTGGGTCAAATTCGAGGTGCAAATCCAAGAAAGACGTGAAGCAATTAGATTCGGTGGTCTCTTTAATCTCCAATTCTGGAGGATATATTGAAGGAATCCAACTACCAAATGAAGTGTTATTGACAGAAAGGACATCATCAATATATCTGAATGTAAGATTAAATGACCGTGCCTCTTTCATCTTCTTGTCCTTTACGAGTCCCTGAAGAAATTCAGTCTCGTAAGAGTATAAAAACAAATCGGCGAGGAGAGGAGCACAGTTTGTGCCCATTGGAATGCCGATTTGTTGTTGAAAAATCTCTCCTCCGAAGGTGACAAATATGTTGTCAATGAGGAAATCAAGCATACTGCAAACTTGTTCCAGTGTGTAACAAATTTTATATTTGAAAGATGTTTTGGAAAAGAATGTAGAATTATAACCCAAAACAACAAAATTCCTTGAGTTTGAAAAGGCTTTTTCGAGAAGTTTTTTCAGGCGACATTTTAGTTTATCGTGTGGCAAGGTAGTGTATAAAGTTGAAAAATCGAACGTTTTCAAAGAGTGAACCTCAGAAAATGATCTAGATTTAAAATGATCTAACAAATCTTTCGAGTTTTTCAAAATCCACATATGGTTAATTCCACTACGATTATAAATAGTGTCGCAGTATGCTTGTTGACCTTCTTTGACAGCAGACAAGATTTTAGTTAAATGAACAGACAGCTCTGTAGTTGAACATGATGAAGATCCAGCTATATACCTTTCTTTGTACGGATTTTTGTGAAGTTTAGGTATCCAGTACAAATATGGTAACTCTTTATGTTCCTCTTTCATTGGAATATTGAGTTTAAGTCGTTGATGATTTTTCTGGATTGTTTATGGGTCCAAGGATAGTTCCTTGCAGACTTTCAAAGTCTGCATAGATAACACAGGGGACCTTTTTCCTAAAGTCTTTGTAATAGAGCCACTTATTGCCCTCAGTCGGCAATTCCGTTTTTTTTTTATGGGGGGATCCGTATCTCTTACAATATTGTTGATGATCATCAAGTAGACGTTTCTTTGTAAACGTATGAAGACAAAAAGGACAGTGATAATGACGATATTTGCATTTTGTCTTTCAAATCTGTATTTAGTCACATGCTTTGTAAAGACTTTGTCCTTTTCAAATCCAAACTCGTTGATAGAAATGTTATTCAACTTTTCAAATTTTGATATATCTTCCATTTTAACTGCAAATCTAATTCCTTCAAAAGAAAGGTCGCCTATCTGAATTATGTCTGCCAGGATGTAGAGCATCTAATATAGACCATACAAAACAATTGTTGTCTTTGTTCTTAAAATTAATAATGGCATGTTTTTGACGAATTGGTTGGAAGTGGTATATAACTAGAGGCTCGAAGTGGTCTATACCGAGCCATGTGAATGGTTAAATCAACTACTTTATATACTGTCCAGTTGCTTCCCAGTCTTTGGTATCAAATGAAGGAGACAATAATCTTCTTGATGGATTCTCTCATACTATTATCTATGTCTTTAAACTTAGGATTTGTCTGACATTTACCACGAAATTGTGGTTCTGCAGTGTCGACATGGTCACGCGTCAGACGTAGCAAAATTTATTGTCTGGAATGTTGTCATTTAAATTTTGAACATCCGTGAAGGTTAGCGCTGCTGGTGGAGTTATAATTCCCCGAGGTTAGTCCGCTCCGGCACCAACACTTTTGTGTTGGAGAACACATCAAAGCTTTAAATTATCCGTTTAAATTTCAAAATTGAGTAAACCCTATAAGGTTCTTCCTACTCCAGACATAGGTTGATCATCTTAGTTATAATTTGGTTGCCCAGTTCGGTATTTTTTGGTTTTATTGTTCTATGCTCTTCATAATCATATATGTGTTTGGCTTTTTCAATATTTTTGGCAGAGCGCCTCTGATGAATCTTGTATAGACGAAACGCGCGTCAGGCGTAGACAAATTTATTGTCTGGAACTTTGTTGTCATCTAAATTTTGTCATTTTGATTTTCATTGATAGGTACCATTTTTAACCACCTTTTTTATGGTCTTCTTTATTTTGTCTTTGACAATTTCGTAATTACCTTTTAAAAAGACCATTGGGTCCAATTTAACCGTTCCTTCTGCCTTGATCGAACAGTCAGAAAGGTGGCCAGAACGAGACAAAAGAATATGCGCTCTTCAGTAAATAAGGTAGAATTTGATTCGGGATGTTAACGTAGTAACTATGGGCATTAAAAACTTTATTAGAGCAACTTTTAAAATAAAATGTGATATAAAATATGTAAAATGAAAGTAAACAACACCGAATTCGCCTTGGTTTATTAAATTTACAGCGTGAAAAGAGCACATTTCTCATGTTAAGTGATATTATGGGGTCTGTTTTCCTTTGTGACAAATAAAACATCATGCTCCTAAAAACTGAAAAAATTATATCCAACAGATAAGACTCCATTCTTTCTGATAAAAAATTCCTGAACCCGTCACTATAGCGGTATTGATAAAAGTGATTGTCAAAGTTGTGCTAATTTCATAAGTTATTTGTGAATCCCCCTTTCTAAATATAGAAATTTCATTCATAAATAAATAAACATTGAGAGTATCTCATACCCAGCTAAAAAAAAGCAATGGTCTACTCGACTTCCTAAAATATTTTTTTCTTTAATTCTGCAATATATAAGGCCTTTACTAGTGAAACTGTTTAAATTTCGCTTTTTATTAATATAATGCATGTCTTTATAATAAAATGATAATAAGCAAATGTAAAATGACGTTTTAGAAGGGGGAGGACTATTAAGTGAGGTTTGTTCGATTTGTAAAACTGTAATCGTCTCCCTTCATTTGCCTAGCAACGTTTTAGACTTGCTTGCGACAAAAAAAAACATTTTTCTCCGATTTCCCTAAAATTTTGTCAACAAAAAAAGCATAAGATTGGTCGTCATCTGTCAAAGTATGTAACCCGTCGCACTTACCATTATTTTTTCAATTCAACATGTTTATCACCTTTATAGAGTTCCGGTTATTCCTTATAGATAATAAATTCCTTTCTTGTAACAAATTATTATTCTATGCGTAAAACAGAAAAAAGAACAATATTTTGCCCATTCACTTCTACTCGAACTTGAAAATAACCATGACCTACTTTTTATTAATCAAAAGATTAAGTTGGTGATTTCAGCTCATCGCGTCATTCAAAATGATGTGTTTTTCGAATCAGTTAGACATACAAATTATTTACAAGGGAGATAATATTTTGTCACCACCTGTCTGACTGCGAATGTGTTTGCATGGTACCATTCAAAGAATTGAAATAACATGGATCTTTTGTCTTCTTTCCATCCTCATTGTTTTTAAATTCCACACCACTTCCTGTTTGAACTGGTTTATTATGTCTGGCATGACATTCGTACTTGTCTTTTTTTGTAAACCACAAGTTGCAAATGCCCTTTACCATGAGCCGTTCTTTTATGACGATATAGATTCGACTTTTGAGTGAAGTGTTTCCCACATATATAACAGTCAAATGATTTCGATGTCTCCTTCTCGATCTTGTGTAGTCGAAAACAAAAATGGTCATAGTTTTGACCAACATTCAATACATAAAGCGTAGATAATAATAATAATAATAATAATAATAATAATCTCCTTTATTTTAACAGAATAGCATATTTAGTCCAAGGACTAGTTTACAATATGGTCCTGTGTTTATTTACATATTTACAACATAAAGAATAAGACACATTTAAAACAATACATAATAGAATAGAAAATACAATATTTCAGAGTAATAAAATACAATTATCTTATGTAGCATTCATAAAAAAGTTTTCTAGGTATTCCTTTTTGAAATTTTCTAATGTCGAACAATTTCTTAAATATTGTGGAATATTGTTCCAAAGCAAACTCCCAGATATAACAAAAGATCTTTTAAAATATTCAGTTCTCACTTTTGGTACATATAGCAAGTTTGTTTCACTCTGTCTGGTAGTTCTTGTACTAATTTGATTGACAAATTTAAAAACATTCAAGTACTCAGGTGTTAATTGATGCAATACTTTAATTACAAGAATAACTTTTCTGAATATAAAATAATCAATTATTGGCATCCATCGTAATTGATTGGATAGTAAATCTGATGGTGTCATAGTATCTTGGACGTTTAAAATGATTCGTGCAGCTCTGTTTTGTAATTTAAGAATTTTATGAACATTGTTTACACACTTTGCGTTTGACCAAGTATAAATTATTTTAAAAGAGTCCCAATTGTTTGATTAAGATTTTCGTCAAAGTAGCCACCGCCCATCGACGCCTTGTATCACTACAAAGCGGAGCTGCCCTCGAAACCGAGGCTGCATGCACACAGTCGGAAAGGATTTCCCAGTTATCGCGGGGACATATCATAATATTGCTTGCCTTTCCGTTGTTAGCTATGATATCGCCCTAAACTGGTACACAAAGTGCATACAGGAGGCTACTTCAAACAATTAGGTTTTAAATTAATTCATCATGCAAGCGTATATTATTTTAAATAAATTCTTTGGCACTTATATTTTCTCTATTCTTTTGAATTTGACATTTAACAATTCATTTGTTCCTTTAATGTAAAATAATATTAACCTGATATTTGCTCCTTGTATTAAGCCTTTGTTTCTAGAATTGTTTATTAACGATGAGTGCATCATAAGCCTGTGAAGGCTGGCTGTTATTTTTACCTTTGCATTTTGATATATATCTATTGTAGATGTAAAACTGGTTGCACTATAAAATAAATATATAAAGGTATATCAAAAAACTAATTTGGAATAAGATTAATGATATTCTACATCATAATGGTATCAGTTAATTACGCCCTTTTTTAAGCAATGACGCCTTTATCATACCATTGAAGCACCCTTTTTGACAAGCGTTGGTAGCATACTTGTAAACTATTGTGGTGACTTTTGAGCATAGCTACCGCTCTCGTCCTCCACAATGGAGCAACTCTTCAAGGAAATGATAAAAAAAAAACGTTACGGAGAAGCATTTGGTTGACATCCATATGAGATATTATTCTCCCTTAATCTAATATAGTCGAAAAAAGTCACACAGTCATATTCATATGCCGTTGCATACAAGCCAAATTATTTAAAGCATTACTTGTTTTCATACTTAGCCACTGTAATTCAATCCACAGAATTACGTCCGCGCTATTCAATTGTCGATTTGATATGAAAGTTTTGACTGATGTGTATTTATAGTTGTGACTATAGGGGGATGCCCCTCTGCATCGACTATTAAAGACTCGCTATGTTCCACGGGTCGTCCAGCCATTGACACACCACTGCCAGTGTTAGCTGCTCCAGAGTATCCTTTGTTGTCACTGGAACAGGGCCTTCTTGCACCACGGGGAGGTACACATTAGCTGTGTGCCAGTTAGCTGGTACTTTGTTGGTATCCATAAACAGACATACATACATATATAGAGGAATTGATGCAAAATCTTCTTTAAAATTTGCTGATTGTCTGAGAATTCTCAAAGTGTAACTTGGTCCCTGGGCTTTATATTGATAAAGTTGTTTGAGTAATTTAGGCCGCGTTCACACTGAGCAAAACTCATAGTAGTTTAAATGTCGTCCGCACTAACATTAAACAGCATTGCGTTCACACTGTAAAATTCCGATGTGTACATGTAGTTTAAATGTTGTGTTCATTACATGCATTCGATACTTAATGTAGTCCTTGTGTGGGTTTAATGTTCGATTGATTTCGCATATTTCTTTTGAAAAAACGGCATACATATGCATTACTTTCGTTGGAAAGCTTCATTTTTAGTACATGATATCGTTTATTCCAACATTTTCTCGGGTGAATGAAAAAAACAGGGATACATTCAACTTCTAAATATTTGATATATATGTATTCGGCAAAGCGGAATAGAATTTCATAAAAGGTATTGCTCATTCGGATCTAATTTTGTTTGGGCAAAGCGATCTAACATGAACATGAAAATGTGATAAAATGAACATGAAATGATGATGAAGTGGAGGAAATGGGGGACACATTCCAATCGGGGATAAGAGTTTTGACTGTCACTTGGAAAAGGAGGGATGGACAGCTTTTTACACAGGAATCCTATGGGTTCTTCTCTTAACAAGGCATGCAGCAGGGTCCTTTAACGTATGAAGAACGAGATTTTTCCCTAACACGTTTCACCACTATGGTTTGCAGTCAGGTTTTCCGCATTTTACATTTGTAGCCTGATGACGCGGCATTATGACGGACTGCCCCAATCAACCACCGGGTACACATTCCAGTCGTTTAGTGGACAAAGCGGCAGACCCGTTATCACGTTTCTGAGCGAGTGGATATTTACCGATAACATGGCGCTGCTGCGGGCCCGCGCCGGTATTTATGTATAGCAACGTTTTTGATAGCAATATATTTCAAAATATTACAAACGGACGAACGGACTTCAGTGCCATAAAATGTGTACACCTTCATTATTATTCTATAAAAATAAAAATCATAAAAAGACAGTAAATCAAAATCCATACTTATTCTATATTTAAATGTCTGTTCGCCAAATCAACAATCATGATTCTTTATCCGTTCATGTCTTTTGTACATTTAAATTACATGTACTTAATGTGCATTTAATAATGTGAACAATTCGTATGTCAAGTCATTTAATTTAGGTTTATCAATGAGAACAAATTTAGTGTGAAACTAGTTTTAAGAACATTAAACTACTTCTACACGTGTTTACTCAAAACACCTTCAGTGTGAACGCGGCCTAAGTTATTCCATTAGTTGTGATGGTAAATTGATTCATCTTCGGATGGTTTTTATAGGTTAACATTCTGTTGGAGAAAGGTCAGTTGTTATTGAAATTGCTATGTAATGATGCTAAATGCATATGCAAACTAGTACCAAATATTAATAGTGTCCCATAACTGTTTCATGTTTAACGGACTTAAGAAAAAATTATAACATTGGCCAAATCAGCAAAAAAAAAATTCAAGGGCCAGTAGACCGTGACTGTAAGAGCATACAAATAGATTACTATTCATCTGTACGCTAATGCAACTGCATACCAGATCTTTTATACCAAATATTAATGGTGTACCATTACTTTATTATTAAAAA
The DNA here is from genome assembly GCA_963971305.1 of Arcuatula senhousia. Lineage (NCBI taxonomy): Eukaryota > Metazoa > Mollusca > Bivalvia > Mytilida > Mytilidae > Arcuatula > Arcuatula senhousia. Next base: position 40,975,083 of record OZ020312.1, read on the forward strand.
AAATAACTATTGTGAATGGCGACGCCGTCGGAATGATTCAGAAACATTGGCTTAGTATCGTCTCTCGAGACATCTGTCAAAAGCTAAACAAAACTTAAAACTTTTTTGAGACATAACTTTCCCCAAATCTTAACGGCTAATTCCGAGAATTTTCCAACAGATTTCTGCTTATACTGTCATAATTAATGAATTTTTAACAATGTAAATAAACAAACAACCTGATTGTAATTATTTGTTCAATTTTGTGATATAAATACATAAATGTGACACTTGGGGGCTTGGAATTTATTTGCTTTTTTTAATACTTTGACACATAGTTCAGAATTTCATCGTAAAACTCCACGTTTGTCCGCTTTTTACGAAAATAACATAAAAAAACCAATTTGATAAGGTGACTACACTGGACAAATCTTATAACTGCTCTCCTTAGAATAGGCAATACTTTGTATTGACTTATTTGAGCCGCTAGTAGTTAAAAATAAAGAAATGTCCTACCTTGTCATGACTGATGCGGTTGTTTTGTCCAGTTTCCAAATGTGAGAGGGCTTGGTTCTGGAGTAAGCGGATAAATTATTCTATCAGTTTCTGACACGTGATGATTGTATGCAATTTTACTTTCCCTTAAACTTGAAATGACAAGTTTTGACAAATTCACATTTATCTACCTCTTAGTAGTCTATGCAAACAACAATAAAATATTATAGATATTGAAAAAGAACCTTTTAAATTTCTTTTAAACACCTTGTATACTTTAAAAATGTATTTATATTCAGTATTCGATCTTCCAAATCGATAATCTGCAAGAAGGTTTTTTAGTCATTTAAAAATTATAGTTTATAGTATACAGACTTTTAAATTAGTTTTGCGATCGTTAAACGTTCGTTTGTCTGGGACTATTTTGTTTTCATACAATTACTGACATAAAGTTGTAATCGACCGACTATATTGAAATTTGGTATTATAATAATGTTTCTGATAATTCCTATTCCTTTTGCGAAAAAAAAGACCAAAAGGGACACACATTGGTATATTGACAAATCTGTTGATACATTATGGAATTTTTTTTTACATTGTACATTTATTCATTGTACATGACTTGATTTCTGTGAATTGACGACTACCTGTTCTGTAAGCTTACAATTCTTTTGGTTTAGAAGGGACTCTTTGCAAAACTTTCAATCAGACTTGCAACATTTTGGACCTTGTTTTTAGGGAGTCCCCACAGGAAGAGTTGGAGTATATAGAAATAGGGGTCTTCCCATGTGTCGGTCTGTCTGTGTTTCTCTCCAAACCGTTACCTCTCAGTACAGGTATCCATCTCTAATCTTTAACACCCTAAAACCATCGTTGGATTTCATAAAATCTTCATGGCGATGTGGTTGTGACCTCTTTTTTTAAATACTTGTGTGACTGATTGTTTGGAGTTACCCATAGCAAAACATTGACTTAGTTATTTGACGCCGACGTGGGGTACCCATCTCTTTTCTGCAACTTTTAAACCCCTCACTAGATTTTCACAAAACGTTTACACAATCATTGTGACATACTGTTATAGATGTGAACATCCTAAATGTTTGTATTTCACAATTTGATCTGATCATCGAGTTTTGAGGTTTCCGAGAGCAAAACATGGACTAAGCTATTAGACTCGTGACCTGTGGGACCAGTTACTCTTCATGAACCCCTCCATGCATCTTCAAGACACTTTCACACGATCTTGGTGACACTTTCACACAATCATGATGACATAGGTAAGAAATTACAGTTAAAAATAATCTTTTGGACTGTTTGATAAGGGTGTATTTTTTTTATCATAAGAGTATTTTCCAGACCATATGCATATACGTACATGTATATTGTCTAACTAAGTGTCTACATGGTCCACCAACATGCGTTAACTGGATTAAACATATTATTATCAGATTTTAAAACTAAACTTCACTGACACACGTGTGTATGATTTGCAAGGTTCGGATGACGTTTTACAAATATTGTATACTCATATAAAAATCTATCTTTATAGTCATTCGCTTAGAGGTTTTCACGTGACATGTGAAACCGGTAATCATTGGCTGTTTTCAGTTGACCTACTCTAGTTAACTCGAGTTAACCCGAGTAACAAATAAACGACTAGAGTTCGGACTCGGGTAAACCCCGATGACCTTTAACCCCTACTCGAGTTTAACTCTCGGCAAAGGCAGGGTTGGTAGAGTACGTGACGTCATGAGTAAAGTTTACCTGCGACAATGTGACTAGATTTCTTAAATAATACGTATCTAATGTTAAATTCACCTAAAGATACAATAGAAAATAATGTTTTTTTATTTTATTTTTTAAAAGTCTTGAAGTTTTATTGTAATAATATTGTCGCTATGGTTAACTCTATACTAGAGTACCCCGTTTTATTGAGAAAAATTACACGAATAAACCCGACACTAGAGTAATTTGTTCAGTTGAAAAATCAAGTGCGCATGATCCTACCGAGCTAATAATAGAAAATTACTCTACTAGGGTTAACTCGAGTAGGTCAACTGAAAACGGCCATTGGGTCGCATGGTAAGGTTACCCGCTCGTGAGAATTTGCACGTGGCCCCACGAATTTTCTTTAATATTGTATGGGCTGTATTTTCTTTGTTTTGTAACTGGAATATATTATTTGTTTATTTATTTTCTTTTTTTTTAGGAGAACAATACAAATTACACTGTCTTTTGTCGATACTTCTTTTGATTCAATGCGTGTCTTATACACATGGCAATAACGACCAAATAGGTAAGATATTATGATATTAAGAAATAGGCTTCCGAAAAGAATATGTTTAATTTATAATCTACACAAATTCAATTAAACTGTATTTTGCAACTCAAAATTCTCATAAAAAGATAGCGTACTTTGTAGAAGCATCCCTGTGTGATCTGTTTTTGAACAAAAAAGCCTGTGACGCTAACAAATAATTTTGTATGGCATAAGAATTTTTAATTTCTTTTCGAAAATAAAACATAAATATGATGGTAGCGTATTTAATATTATTTCAGAGTTTGGCTTAAGTGCCGTGTGGAGGTCGTAGAAAGCTTCCCCGTGCTTCAGTTGTATGCTCTTATATATTTTCGAGTACTGGAATATGTGTTGGAAAGACACAGTTTACATATTTCCAAATTTGACAACGTTTGGCTATTTCTTTAAAAATTGATAAATTTTTCTGTTTGGTCATTTAATCAAAATCATTTCAGTATGTGGATCGTGTCTTTCTGGCACATATTCCATATTCTTTCGTATTTAATATTATTTCAGAGTTTGGCTTAAGTGCCGTGTGGAGGTCGTAGAAAGCTTCCCCGTGCTTCAGTTGTATGCTCTTATATATTTTCGAGTACTGGAATATGTGTTGGAAAGACACAGTTTACATATTTCCAAATTTGACAACGTTTGGCTATTTCTTTAAAAATTGATAATTTTTTCTGTTTCGTTATTGTTGTAATATTTTTTGGCCTCTGTTTTTGTTTTAATCCAATCTAATAAACTACCGGTTTTCCAAGTTTTTTACTCCTAGCGTGTCTGATGAAGGTTAATCCAGAAAAGCGCTTCACAGCAGTGAAAATTTGCATTGTACATTTATCAAAATCATTTCAGTATGTGGATCGTGTCTTTCTGGCACATATTCCATATTCTTTCGTATTTAATAGTATAAGTATTAGTAAATTCGACTTTACTTGTTTTCAGTGCAGTGGCAGGTATCCTCAGATCCTGTTGTATTTGGTGAACTAGTTACCTTATCTTGTACGTGTAAATGCGCCATTGAAACTGCAAGATGCTGCGACAATCAAATTAAAGAATGGCATGATGACCGATTAAATAGACTGATTACTCGAGACGGTAAAACCGCATTTCCATCAAAGTATAGACCTGTAGACAATGGAACAATGTACAGCCTACAGATTTTTGATCTTGAAGAAAATGACATTAATAAGCCATACACATGCTTCTATGGGTTTACACCAAAGTCAAACACATTGAATCCCAAGTCATATGAAAGTAAGTTCATATACACATGAATATGATGCCTTGCATTTAAAATTTTTATAAGAATATTCTTATTGTTACGGTCGTAAATGACTCGTTCTCTGTCCCGTCATCTGTTTCCGATTTTCGTCTTTGCCGTAACAAAAAGAACCTACGATATCAACAACGTTTCATACACCATCATTTATGCCTAGTGAAATCAGCACTCCGAACAATGAGGGTCAATTGCATAGGCAGCTTACTTTAAAGTAATAGCGCCTTTATATTTACCGTTACATGTAATATCATATAATATGAAAAAGGGATGCCATAGGCGAAATTTATTTTATCAATAATAACAACATTTGTTTACTTCTTTCAGAATACCCAACTAACCTCACTACCGAGGTACAAAAACAGAACGTTTCTGGTGGTATCTATTCTACAATTGTTTATAAGAGCATATACCCTGAGCCTGTTTGTCATATAGAGGTTGATGTAAGTAGCTCAATATTAAAAGAACGTTATTGTGGTTGTATTTCTTTTTCGTAGTTTTCTCCAAACTTGTCTTGTATGGACTGTCTGTTGATTTCAATTAGTATGCCCTAAGGTATTAAGTCGCTCTAGGAGTCTCTAGGAATCATTCTGTGCGGGGCCTGGGTGGCGAATAGGCCTGCAGCAGAGCCTAGCTTGTCATAAGAGGCGACTTAGGGTCTTGGGATTCTGACGTCTGGTCAGTGCTCAGCCCACAGAGCGACCAAGTGTGTACCCTAGGTGGTTGAATAGGGTAACCATCGTCCGCGGGTGTGTCAGGTCTATAATATGGAAACCCTGACCGCTGGCCATTGTGGGCTAACGTGTGTGGAGAGTGCCATGCTTCATGCACGTAAAAGACCCCTTTGTGGACCGCCAAGTAGTGCAACATATAGGCTTAATTTTTCGTCCCTTTCCACTTCTCCCCTTTTCCTGTGGTTCTTCAAAATTAACGGTTCCTTTGTTTCCTACCAAACCCCCATTTTGCATTTATCATCATCATTTCATGTTCATTATATCATCCTTTTCATGTTCATCGCCTTTAAATTATCTATGCGTAAAACGCCCACTCACTCACTCACTCACTCGCTCACGCTCTATGAATCATTTAAAATCATCATTCTTCTATGAAATATGAAGTCAATAAAAACAATTCAAAACTGCAAGAATGAATATCAAATGTAGTCTTTTTTTGAAATTTCTTTTTATCTACTGATTTTTCTGTATTTTTTACCTTCCTTCTTGAGCACAGTTGTTTAATGTGTGTTTTTGTTTTGTTTTTTTTTGTTTTTTTGTTTTTTTTTTTCAATGCTTTTGTATCTGACTGTCGATTTTGTATTTCTCTTTTTGGGTTAACGACATTTAATGGCCCACCTTTGATTCCTCAATAGTGAAATGGTACTTACTTGCTTCAACCACATTTAAATTGAACATCTTTGCTTCTTTTTACCCCTTTGTAAACATCATAAAGGATTATGTTCAAGAAGGGCTGAAATCACCCCATATTTGCACAAATTGTCAATAGTGTACCATCTCAATGAATGTGATAACTAAAATTTACATATATGACCGATATCCACATGCTGATATTGTGACGTCATAAACTCCCAATATTTCAATATTTGCTTCATTCAAAATTTCAGGGTTAACAAGAGGTTTTTCTTGAAATAAGTGTAGAGCGCGCATTCTTCGACAACTTTAATTCCTTGCCCATCTTTTTGAATTTCAAAAATAAACATCTCATCACAAAATTGTTTTTGTCGCCGCATGTGCTCTATGTTTGATATTAGAAACGAAAGAGTATGGAATATGTGCCAGATAATCATTTCAAAACAAAAATGCATTAAAATTGCCAAAATCTATAAATTTCATCAAACCAAATGATTTCTAGCCCGGTTTCCTCCAAGCTGCTGAATATTTTGAACCTACTTTTTGTAATTCCTTAAATTACAGCATCTTAGAACCTACTTTTTGTAATTCCTTAAATTAAAGCATCTTAGAACCTACTTTTTGTAATTCCTTAAATTAAAGCATCTTAGAACACACTTGTCAGTAATTTCGGAAAGTTCACTCCGACGAAATTTTGGGGCAATTTTGTATATAACCGAACATTATCATTTAGTTTTTGCCCGTCTTTCCTTTATACACAATACCAGATCTTAACTTAGACTTACTTTGAACCGGAATTTGATTTAATCTTAGTATTAACATAAGAGATGTTTTTAATTTCATGCCTTTTATATGACATGATACTCTGCAAAATTCTGAAATAAATTCTTCTTTCTAGAAACAAATTTAATTATGCATGCAAAGTTCTGTAAATACATAATACTAAACTATTAAATCATTGATGACTTTTCATCTTTTATTTTATTTACAGAATATGATACTCATAAATCAAACAGTGAGTAACAAGACTGAAACAGGGATATTTTTTGACACACAAATCATTGTGAATTATACCTTCGGTGAAAATGAATGCGGTAAATCATTTAGAGTACTCTGTAAGGTTGGGCACAGAACCTACATCCCCATCAATGGAACTAGCGACACTTGTATACCAGGTAAAACTGCTTGCTTAATCATAATTTTACATTGTTATTGCAAAATTAACCTAGTTAAAATGTGAACCTTGCATGTGCTTTCAGAAGAAGATGGAGATGTTTGTTGTTTGATGTGGTTGTCTAAGTTTGTCTCTTCATACTGAAGTTAGTATTTTGACAATTGGACTGGTGTTTACTATTCTAAAATTCCAGTATGTTACACGCTCAACTTGATAAAAATGAGACACTGAAACGAATTTTACTGGCTATTCAGTAAAATACTAAAATCCGTTTTTACAAGCCGGATATATACTGTTCGGAAAATACAGATTTATGCGCAAATGGTTCATAGCATGCATTAAAAAATGGCATGGTCATATACGATTACTTGAACAGAAAGTTCTATCTTTGGCTATATTAGAAACCCTTTCCTTGTTCCGATTTATGGGCGACGTTGACATAATTATGATGGAAAAATCATCTTGTACTTTAAATGTTAAGACTTTTAGAATGTGTCCTCATTGAGATAGTGATATGCCATAACTTAATGTACATTTCACTTTGTAGATACAAGTGCATATAAAGAGACAATCTTAAAATAAAATTATATTTTGTAGATGACGGAAATTCTTCTGGGCACGATGACATTAAAACAGCTATTATAATAATAGTTGTTATTATTGTCATTGTAGTAATAGTGGTAGTTCTAGTTGTTCTTGTGATTTTTAAAAAAAGAAAACAACCCAATGGTGAGTAAACTGTATTTGTAAATTATTTGTAATATACACCTGCTGGGTGCCGTTTCAGAAAGCGATCGCTTATTAACGTGCTCATTATCCCATTAACAGATGTGAAATCATACATTTATTCAAGTGTGCCGTTTTATAATGCGATCGTTAGCCTATCGTGCACGTAAGCCCATTTAATTCGCATACCTTATCACGAGGAGTTCACGAGAGATGTACAAAACTTACCAAGATTCGCGTAAAGTTGGTTTTGGTTAGTCATATTAATAGATAATGTTTTGTCCGGTAAAGAAAAAAGTACAGTTAAAATTATGTTCTCTTTTTTGTGATTTAAATTGTCGAGACACGAATATTTATCAAAACCATTTTAACATGGACTCACCTTACTAGGGGTGGACTTTACCAATAACGAAAGTTTCAGAGTTTTGAAAATAATACATTCATGTAACGATTTTATGGCATATTGTTACAAATGCCAGACAAAACCGATTTAAAATTTATATAGAATTTCAAAAACTGAACAAACACAATTTTTTGGGAACATAAAGGTATTTTTTAGTCAAATAAAGATGTCGTAAAACAAATGCCCTAGCTGTAAAATTTCTCAAAAAGAAAAAACAGCAAAACTATAATTAATCATCTAAACTGGTTTTAAATAGTTTTATGGCTTTCTGACCATAAGTTTTCGAATAACGTGAAGTACTTTCGTCAACAAAAATGATAACACGTAATCCATTTTGATATTATTTTAAATCAACAAATTTTGAAATGCTGTATATGTATATTTCAAGGAATTACCTCATCATCAGCAAAATTTGAAGAATAACATTCATGATTAGAAGGTCCAAAACCAAACGTATTGAAGGAAAAGTACTCAATTCCAAAACAATCAAACGGGATAGCCAAACCCTTCACAAAGGATATCGACCATGTGCAATACAATGAAAGAAGCCTGGTGTTTAATATAATTTTGAATTTGAACAATCGCAAATTTCAATTATTGAAAAATATGTTGGTCTTCATTTATTTGCGTCAGACAAGCATGTCTACCAGTTGTTTTGTGAAAATCCTCGGGACCTTTTGTCCAGGAGCAGTGGTTTCAAAATAAAAAAAAAACAATGAGGTATAAAACCGGATTAATTTGGTTAAAATGTATGCAAATTTCAAAGATTTGCATCTCATCTGCAGCATTTGAATCATAACAAGATCGAAAAACAAAAATTAAATTACTCAAAAGTGGGTATTAATATAAACAATAATTTGGTCATGCTGAATATGAATACGCATATTTCAAAGAGTAATATCTGATCAGCAGCACATTGGAACTTCGAAAAAACCTTGAATTAATCTTACCTAAAAAGTTTGAACAGGGAAGCCAAATCCAGCACCGATGACATTGACCATGTGCAGTGCAAGAAAAACTAGGAAATAATACAGAAATAAAAATAAATTGGTTAAATTTGTGTTTGACATGTCTGTCGACCACCATCTACCATCTGGTAGCATGCTAAAAACTATAAGTTTGATGCTTGCAAATAAATGCAATTTCTTATTTTTTACTCATTGCAGACGAATTAATCATCTCAATCTGAAGTACAAAACTTTGAAGCTACATGTACATGTATATTTGTGATAATAACACAATAAGTTATTGAGAATGAAGCAGAGGTGTACCAAAGGGTTAACCAAACATTATAATACCGAAATCGGTAGACAAAATAATCATCACAACGAGAGAAAAAAACACACAACAACAACAAAACCACACACACACACACACATAAACATGCTATGTAACATGTTCACTTGATTAAGACACAAAGAAGACTGGTAACTTTGAAATTTATTCTTTCATTATTTATATTTTTCTATGCATGTATTTTGTGTGTATTACCACAACCACTACACACTAGTATTATCTTATTATCATTCTACCCAGTCTAAATGCATCGTCCTTGGTGTCTTTCTCATCTGAACATTTTGCAAGACACTGTTAACCTGTTTTGGTCTAATATATTATGTCAGCATTTCTTATATATACTTATATGTTTCATGTTCTATCATCAATTAATTGTAATTGTTATGTTTTGTCATCATGCCGTCTTGGGCCCTTAATTGGACTTAATAAATTTATCTTATCTTATCTTATCATAACAACTAAACCGCATTCACCAACGTAAATTCAAGTCGAAACGAGAGTGTACTCAGGTGCTCTGGAAGAGTAAGCAGTTCCTGCTAGCTTAAGCACACCCGTGACGTTGCCTAAGATCAATTTAGCGTATGTAAAACCCGGAAAGGATGACATTACAAGTCAAACAAACATCTGTGCTTATCCGCATTTGTCTACAAGCACATGCTGTCTTCCGTAAAATGTTTGAGTGATGACAACAACCGGGGAGCAATTATAAACGTACCACTGTGTTAACAATAACATACATGAAATTGTTAGAATTTATATGTTTATGTGATAACTCTTTGCTTAATAGATTACACAGTTGTGAAGACGGCAAACGGTATAAATTCGGCAAATGTAGACCAGAACACACAGCATTCGGCTACAACAGAACTATAAGTCAAATAAGTGATTAATGGTGGAACACAAAGGAAAAGTTAGAAGGAATAAGAAATCTGCACGGAGTGTACGCTTTTTCGTTTGACATATAAAACTTGTTGTTTCATTCAGCAATGACAAGATTCATACCACTTAATTGTGTTCATGATGCATTTCTAGTCATTGTCTGATATTAATGAGCTACAACTATATATTGTGGGTTCAAATTGTTTGACTTTGATATTTTGGGGAGTTTCATTTTTTAAAGATTTCGGGTTGTAAAAATGCAGTGTTTTTATTGGGGTATAAAAATTTAAAAACTTATTTGTCAGTGCATATCTTAATATTGACATATTTTTGGTACAAAGTTTACCTCGTAAGCACAACTCCGTCATTGTTGACATTTTAAATGAAGGTCGTGCAGCTATTTGTCATTCGGCATGATCATTGTTTTAAAGTTGTATGAATTATTTTGCTTTAATCACCCGGTGATTCTTGCTATGTTTGTGTATGTAGCATTGTTATGGCCTTGCCAAACTGTTTTATGCATACATTTCTTAGAAACCTTTTAAATTGGTATCCAAATTTTGATCTTATTAACAATAATGAAAAACTAATAAAAATTCTAAACCCGCAAACACCTGAAGAAATTGGGATTGTTGTCTCTTTTATAGATCGGTCATTAGAACTGAGGAAGGGAGACCATAGTTAGTTCCAATATTAAATATAAAATGTTTATATTACTAACTATATGTTTGTTTCATATTCTCTATGTCAATGTGTTATTATAGTATTAATAAATGGGTGTTTTTATAATGGCCCTGTTATATGTTCAAGGTCTGCAATAATGGCCCCGAGGTGTGTGTAATGGCCCGAGGCAACGCCGAGGGCCATTACAGACTCCGAGGGCCATTATTGCAGACCGAGAACATATAACAGGGCCATTCTAAAATCACCCATTTCTTAATACTTTTATTATCCAACTAGAAATAAACAAATTAAACTGAGTGGAGAAGTGAGTTGTAACTCGTAAAACCTGCTTTATCCCAAAATTTCTCTGAAATGCATGTCTAATAGTTCATGGCCATTTTGTTCTAGGCTTTTACTTTGTCGATGCATTAATCACGTACATTTGTCTTAGATTGATAATAGAAAATTTTAAAATTTATAATTGAGATCTGCTCTTTTCAATTTTTTTTGGTTCTTACTATTAAAACTGTTTGCAAAATATCTTATTTATTTGAGAAATTGTTGTGCAAAGTACAAAATATTTAACCAATAAAACTACGGTTCTTATGACGTGGTCAAATAATAACAAATTTAGTAATTCAGTATTTTTAGGGACAACATTTTAAGGGGATGAATTGAAGTACCAAATCACAACCCATTTCTTTCCCCAAACAAGAATCCCCCTTTAGCAGACAGCAAACTGAAATCTTTAAAGTTTGTCAGGTTTTTGCTTATTTTCTGTATATCAATATTTTATTCAAACTATTGACATTCAGAAGGTTGTTTTAGAAACCTGACAGAAATAGACAGGATCTCCGACTCTGTATATAGGTTTATCATCAGGTAGGAACAATTTACTTTGTTTATTTTAATTATTTGTGAATTATCAGTGCAGCAAACCTTTAAGGGATGTTAATTTGTTTGATTTTTTAAATAAAACGTATAAAATAATCTAAAAACCTTGTTTGATCAAGGTAAAAGAAAAGATAGCCTATTATTATTATAAATTATAAAGGAAACTAAAAGGGTATATAAAACATCTAAATTTGAAATGCTCAATGAGTTACATGCAGTATATATCAGCCAACTACAACAAAATAAATTAATTCACAGAAATCAAATGGTAGTTTAACCCAACATGTATCATTTGACACTTTTTTAATTCAATTAATTGCTAAAACATCTGAATTAAAATGATGTCGGCCATCTTGTTTCAAATCCATAATGGCCCTGTTTTCTGTCATAATGGCCCTGTCATAATGCCCTGTTTTTTTCATAATGGCCCTGTTTGGCATTTCATTAAGTAAGGGCAGATAGACTAATAATCTACTTAGTTGGTTAATAATATTCATGTATGTCAATGTCATTGTTTTATAATGTATGCCATGACTGTACTAGTCTCCAGTTGCAGTAATAAAGTTAATTATGTTTTAAATCTAAATCTTCATTTCTACATGATATTGACCCATATTTAGTCTTGTTTTGCTTTATGGCGGAATTCTATTAAACTTTGGATAATACGTTTTAAAAATATGCATTCGAATATTTTTCATTGATGTTTTTAAATATTTCATTTGGGGTGGCCTTTATTGTGTACACACACGTTGGTGACGTCATTATTTTATTTGGAGGGAAGTACATGTAGAAGAATGGATTCGTTGTAGATTGCTTCGATTCTTGTGATTTAGATTCATTCAGGATTTTAGAAATTGAAATTTCAGCGCTATTCTTAATCTTAGGTTTAAATGTGTGTTAAAAATATTGGAATTCTATAGGGCCTATACGTATTTAGGTTGAACAAAAGGGCACCTTGCCTGCTTTTGACGTTTTGTGTTTGACATTCACAGATTATAATTATCAGCCATCAGTATATCAGTGTATATTTAATATGTGATAATTATAAAAGAAATTGATATAAAAAGACAGAACTTCATGCCAAATTTAAGAAGGATTGGGATAAAAGGTAAGTCTTATAATTTTTATGTCAATTATGTTTTTGTGACGTCATTATGTCAACACAGCGTTTTTCGTTTCTATTTTAATCTTTTCGTCGTGCTCTCATGTTATTTAAACTATAAAATGAGTCTAGAAAGTGCATATATTTGTGTTGTTTAATCGTGTTGAAAAATTAAAAAACAATCATACTCTCAAACACTGGTGGCATGGAGGACTCGAAACCACCAACTATCCCGCAGAAGTTAGGACGGTCTTTCATCATCTCTATAATCTTCTCTTGAACATTTGTTGGTGGCTTTGGAGCCTGGCCTCCTCCCGTCATTTTCCTTTGCTTTTTTTGTTCACAAAAGACTTTTTTTGCGTTTTGTTGCAGATTTCCCCATTTGTATTTTACCTGGTCTGGCGTCCGTTTTTGCAGACCCAGAGCATTTATTTGAGACGTTATCTCAGCCCACTTTGCATTTTTTAAGTTGTTGGTAACTGTATTTGTCTGTTTTGATTTTAGGATATCCTCCTCTTTTTCCACCAACTCTTGTAAAAGTGTTATTTCTTGGATACTCCAATTGGGAGCGCGTTCTCTCTTGGACGCCATTATATTTCAAAAGTACGCGAAATTTCGCGAGGACGGACTTAACTTACAGTTTACTACCAAACTGTCAGTTAAACCGTAGTTAGTTAACTTTATTTTAACTAACTTTCGAGCAACGCGAATTTAACTGATCGTTATGTAACAGACAGTTAAAAATTTAACTGGCAGTTAGTACAGTAACGGTCAGTTAAAATAACTGACGTTCGTGCAACCGGGTCCAGAACAAAATGGTCATGAACTAATAGACATGCATTTCAAAGAAATATTGGACTAAAGAAGGTTTTAAGAGTTACAGCTCACTTCTCCACTCAGTGTCATTTGTTTATTTTTTAGTTGGTTAATAAAAGTATTAAGAAATGGGTGATTTTAGAATGGCCCTGTTTATCATAAGGCTCTACAATATCTAGAAAACCAGAGTTTTTGGTAATATGGTTATCACTTGTTCTACCACCCCATCCATCAGACACATAATTAAACATTCCAGAAGGAGTGATACTGAGCAAAAACTTTGCAGTGTTGTGGTGTTTATAGTCACTCCACGTGTCTGCTCTCACAGAGAGATTCTGTGGTCTTTCCAAAAACACTTCTGTGCAGTCAATTATGTGTCTCACAGAGCTGTATGTAGGGTTTTGGAATGAAGGTGGTAGGTTTTCCCTTACAATCTCTTTTGAAGGATTAAACACCAAAGATCCAATAAATTTGTCTAAAACCTTTTACCTTGCTTTATCCAAGTTGTAAATATATTTGAAACAGACTGTTTGGAAATGCCAAATCTGTCCGCCAAATCTTCATTTAACAAACCTAACCTTATTTTCATAAAAGTTAGTAGAAGTTCATCTTGACTAGACAAGATTCTACGTCTACCAGGTCTAACTTTTTTATACTTCAGTACATGACATACTTTTTTATTACTATTCCAATACTGAATTTTTGGCACACTTGATTTCATGACTGAAAAAATAGCAAAAAATGCAGCTTTGCTGGGAATACCAGTGTAAAATTTCATTTTGTCATCTGACAATATCTTGTCTACTCCAAAAGGGCCTTCAGCTTTTTTCTTTGATAAAGCTTTATAAAAGGATACCTCTTGTGTAAGTTTATTCATCTGAGTTTTTAAATTATTAATGATTTTATCTTTTGAATCACATGAACTACAAGAATTTTGAAAAGTAGTCTCTTCAAAAGTATTAGGATGATCATGACCAATTTTAGAAATTCCACTATTTTATAATACTTGAAAATGTATCATTTAACAGTAATGAACCAGAATTTTCATCTGTAGGTAAAATATTGGCTATAACTTTTGCCTTTTTCTTTGGCAAATCAGAATCTACAAGTAAAGACTTACGATTCTTTGGATGTTTTCTTGGGGTTATATTACACTCATAACCTAAGTTTAGTGTAGGGTATGGATTGTCCACAGAGGGACAACCATTAATAAAATGTTCAGAACAAATCCTTGAGTCCTGATTAGGCTCCCAATTTTTCATAGGATTTTTAACATCCTTTCTATTAACAGCTTTTGTCCAAGCTTGTTTATCATTTAAATCTTTGGGGAAAGTAAATAATTGAAAGGGTGGTTTACAAATACATGGATATTTACCATAATTAATGTTATGTATAACACATATTTTATTTTTCCATATATTTAATTTGTAGCCACCATTTGAACAACCTAATATGCAGCACTGTCTTTTAGACATGGTTTATTATATATATGTAATAAGTACTATATAATGACTATATATGTGTAATAATATAACTAACAAGCTTTTGAACATAAACATGCAGACAGATCTAGCTACTAGCCACGATATGGTAAATTGTTAGAAACATGTTAGTATTTTTAATAAGCAAAATGTACATATATAAGCCTGATAAATAACTTAAATAAAATTTTAGTAAATGCAGGTTTTCTTCTTCATCATGCAGAGATCTTACATGGCTAAGGATTGGGGAAGCAACAAACATGCAGAAAAAGCACCCATCACCAAAAGTACAAAACTTGAAGCTGAAAAATAACATGCAAGAATGTTTGAAGGAGAAAAATGTTGGTTAATATTAACAAATAAATGTTAGATATAAAGTTGTGTCTCCTGGTTTTGTCTACATTTTGGAAAATGCTTTTGTAATTGATTTTGAATGAACCTAGCTTCCTTCATACAAATGTGGACTGGTATATTGTGTAACAGGATGATCCCGATGTATAAAAAAACCAACATATTATTAAGTGTTCTCTAAAAAAACGAACTCAAACAATAAATTGAAATGGGACAGTTTATCTCTAAACATGCTGTGACAATGTTGTGAGCAATGGCATTCCTGTAAAAAAAATGCGTAGACGTCTGAATGAAGAACAACAACAAAATGGTATTCCTTTTCTTTGTATTTACTATTATTATAAGTCGGTATTTGCATCATGCATACATCATATCCCTTCTATCTTACTTTTTTATTCACTCGACACTGTAAAACAAAGCTTTTTGCTGAACATTTTCTGCAGTGAGTCAGTACACAGTGTATGGATATATACATGTACTTTCAATTGGATTTTGTGTCCATGTTGGATAGTTTGTACAGATAAAATAAAATACTAACAGATATTAAAGCAAAGCAAAAAATGTAAGGCTAAGCAAAATGAAAGAAAGAAAAAATGACATGCAATGCAAAAAAATCAACAAAACAAGTGCACTAGTACATGTAGTACATGATTATGGGCTGTTCCAGAATTAGATGTGTGAGAGGGAACGGGAGGAACTTCTATTAAATATTTGGTGGGTGTTTAAGAAATATTTTTGTGAAAAAAAAAAACAGTGATAAAAATTATTTTTGATGGGGGGGTGCAACCAATCCACACATTTGATTTTGGAACAGCCTGTTTTTAAAAGTATTATTAAGTTTGTTTGCCCTTTTCCTAGCAACCAACTAAAAATTTTTAATAGATTTTAATAGATAAATTTGATTAAAATACCTTAAATGATTTCTTCTAGTTTTCCTAGCAAATTACTAGATTTTTTGTGTATATAAAATAACTTACCTACCTACATGTATTAAACTTAAAATTAATGAGTCTGAAAAGGGCAAACAAATATATATTTTAAAGACTGGCCTCATTCATTTATTAAAATTTTAACTTCCTTCAATGAAAAGTTGAAAAAGAGACATTTATAAAGCAACATGAGCAATAAAAAATACAATCTGAAAGACCTTTGAAATTTGAATTTAGAAGTACCAACAGCTAGATTTGTATCAAACTTCTTGCAGTAATGTAACAAAACTAAAAACACATTAACCCAATAAAGCATTAGTTTACCATAGTTTGACACCACAAAGTGAAGAAAATATCAATATGTACAGGAGCTACAAATTAAGAGAAAAAGATAGATTTGAATGACAAGTCATGCGTCATTTATTCTTTTGACAAAAGTACCCAAAGTTACAGTATAATTATATGTAATTTATGTTTTGTATGCCTCGTTCAGGACCCTCAATTTGGTTTAAATAAACTTCAAATGTACATGTGACATACCAGTTAATAATATGCTCACAAACCTGGCAAAAGAAGAAGAGAAAAATTATAAAATCCTGGCATATTCATGGGACTGTGTTTTTATCATATATTTGTTGTCAGACAGCTATTGATTATAAAGAAATTGTGTGTCATTTGTTGCTGTTTATTATGGGCTTTATATTTATATAGCCTTTAAGTTTTTAAGTCGTATATATTACTCCAGTGTAATTTCTATTACAATACAAACAATATTGTATGGTTAAAAGGGCGTATGGTCAGGGAAATAAAGTAATTTTAATGAATGAACAACAAAATCTACGAGTTCAAAAAATAAGCTTCAGGCACTGGCTTCAGTGTATTAAACTGTCAAATGTACCTATGGGGAGCTGGTTTCTTTGTCAAAAAAGCTCTCATCATCTAATTTTAATGTTATTTTCATCGTAAATAAAATTTCGATAACTATACGGCATAAATGATCATCAAAACATGAGAAAATAAATATCAGTCAATGTTTTCAATGAAAACCGGAAGTTTCTTTACTCCGATCAGGAACCGCAACTCGTCCCCATGATGGCGGGAATTAATTGTTGGATACGTGTATATGTTCTCGGTCTTCAATAATATTCTCGGTCTTCAATAATGGCCTTCGGAGTCTGTAATGGCCCTCGGCGTTGCCTCGGGCCATTACAAACACCTCGGGACCATTATTGCAGACCTTGACCATATAACAGGGCCATTAAAAAAACACCCATTTATTAATACTATAGTACATGACTTGATTTCTGTGAATTGAAGTCTACCTGTTCTATAAGCTTAAAATTCTTTTGGTTTTGAAGGGACTCTTTGCAAAACTTTCAATCAGACTTGCAACATTTTGGACCTTGTTTTTAGGGTGGAGTCCCCATAAGAAGAGTAGGGGTATATATAGTGCAGTGACAATTTCAAAAAACGTGCTTATTTTCGGAGTTTAATCAACCGGGTAGACACACGGCTAATTTTTGTTTTATTGTTTAGAGTATACTTTAAGGCAACTTTTTTGCCTGGTCGTAAAGATTTCCCAAGGTGCAGTTTTGTTTTTTATGAAGAAAAAGGGGGGCCTTCTGGTTTGGGGGAAATTTATGTGTTGACTTTGGTTTACAATTACTTTTAAGAGGGCTAAACAGGGTTAAAACTTGTTAGTGATTTAGGTAGACATATATTTCAGAATTCCAAAACTTCCTTAATGAAGCGTTTTTATTGTAATGACTTAAATATTTTTCAAATTTAAAAAGCATAAACAAATAACAGAATTTAGGTGTATTTCAGTTGTAATATCTCAATTAAGATAGGCTAATGTCTGTATTTTTTTAATTCAACAATTAGAATATGGAATATGATCATTGTAAAACATGAGGCTTATTTTTATCTATTTGTGTGTTCCACTTTTAAAAATATGTTTGAAAATTAACGATGGTTCAAATCTGTCAAAACTTGTTTCCGGATTTCAATAACTTATCATGACCGGTACGATTCAAAAATTATAAATTTATTTATTTTGTACACATTTAAATCGTCTTAAACCCACAGAAAATCCACTTTGCTGACAGCAAATCATTATTTTGAGCAAAATGTAATAAAGCAGATTCTCTTAAAAATAGTTTTTGAATGTTAATTATAATATTTTATAAGTTTTTAAAAATATCTAATGACAAAACTATTTAACAACAAACTGCAACGGTCCGATATTTTGATTCAGAATGTGGCGCTATGAATGTCTTCAAAATAGCTCGTCTTGTAATATATTGAAAACGTTTTTACCCATTTACTTGCAAGTTTTCGGCTGAATGATGACACTTTAGTTGAAATTGATACTAGTAATAGAAGAAAATGAGATGTGGAATAAGTGTACGCGACACAATCTATTAATAAACGGAAACAACATTGTTTTCCAAATTATTGCATTTTGATTCCAACTAAAAAAAAATGTAAAAGTACATGTATTAAATTCTAAAAGACAAACTGTTTATCTTCCGAAAAAGGTCATGACAGAAAAGTAATTCTTTGAAACGTGCATGAACATTGCATCATACCGTCTGTTATATAGTCAGCAGTTCAACAAGTTATCAAAGAAAAAAGAGAAAAAAGACGGTCGCGGTTTCAAATCTGTCGTCTGGAACTGTGTTTTAGTTTTAATCAAAGGATAGTTTAGTAACATTGTTTAAAATATTTCATTTCCACCAGACGTTTCCAACCTGTTCATAAAAGTAAAGGAAGAAGTATTTTACTTTGGAAATTAACAGTTATTTAGCAAAACAAAGATATATCGTCTCTCTGTGAGTTCCAATCTGATACACCTCAAGTGTACAGTAAATATATTTGTTATTATATTTAACAGAGTACCACTATGAAACAAGAAAAGTCGGCACACTGTTTTTTGTAGTATACGAACCTTAAATCAAGGTTCGCAAGAAAAACCCTTTAAATTTGATTCCAAGTTTAAGATATATATAAGCACAAAGACTCTATTCGTTACAATGACAAGTTCGATGACTCCCCACGACATTTCTAGCGAGAGGCATTAAGGTATGCTCATGTCCGTCCGTACAAATTTCTGTCAAGCTTTCCCCAGAAACCGTATTTGATAATGATTTGAAATTTGGCAGGGTCGCCGTTAAGTATGACAGAATGTATGCCTTAAGCGACTTTCAGACCTGACTACTTTCTTGTTGGGACTGGGTCGATATGAAAATTTATGTAAAATTTCCATCAAGCTTTTCCATAGACCGTACATGAGAATGATAATGAAACTTGATAGGATAGCTCAGTATCACAAACTACGTCCCAAGCGACTTTCGGCCGGACTTTTTGGACTTCTACTCCTCGTTTTGGGCCTAGCGCGGGGCGTTTGTGCCCCATTCCTACTTTAATTAGTTATATAAATAATAGTTACATGTAGATCATTTCTGAACACTTATTTCACATTTTATAAACTTCTATTGTTGCTTCTCACTAGCTGTCATACTGATTGAGCTTGTATCGATAGATCTAAATCAAGAGTTGATGGTCCTGTTTCAGGATCTAAGTCTTTAAGGAAAATGGTATCCCCCAGGTTCAAATCCTAGCGTGTCCAGATCCGATCTTTTAGCATTTATTAGACTTATATGAGTAGCTGAACTTGTGCTTTTGGCAGTATCGTATGTTTTTTGTTCCACACTTATGAAACCAGGCGACTTCGTTTAAGTTTGTTTGGTTCGGGTTTGTTTTGTTTGGTTAAGTGCTATAATAACTTAGCTCAAGTCCACTGCTCCTGAAAGAACTCGCATTTCCACAGGGTTGTGTCTCAGTTTTTGTTTGAATTGCCGGTGTATAAGATCTAAAAGCTACGAACCATCTATAGCTCCTCGGTTGCTATCTTCACTCAAGAAATCTTACGGAAGACATGCATTTATAGACAAATATGGAATTTCGATCTCTCAGATGAGTGCAGATGTTGATTTGTCATAGAGTTTAGTTTTGTCTTCCTTTACCGGATTTGACACGCTGAATTGACTGTTATAACGCGACGGGTGTGCTATAGCAAGCAGGAACTACTTACTCTTCCGGATCACCTGAGTTCACTCTTATTTCATCTGGAGATCGCGTTGTTGATTGATATTCAGTTATTTTGTGTTTTACATGTTGTCTGTTTTTGTCCCGTTCTTGTTGATGTTTACTGGTTTTATCTCTGCCCTTTCGGACTTTTGACATTCGGATGCCCAATTGGTACCTCTGCTCCTTTGATATGAGCGGTCTTCAATTATGAATCTGCATGTTGATCAAACCGTATACCCTTCACTGAGTAAAATGGATCTTGGTCTCTTCAGCGTTGTACTTTTTTCAGAGGTGGTTTGGTTTGCGATTTCCTTTGGATGCTGATCATGTTAACAGTGCTGGTGACAATTTTTTCATTTTGAAAAAAACTCCAATAACACTTACATTTTGTTATATTATACATATAATGAACCATTGGTATATAGTAAAGTCGACCATTGTTTGATAGTGCAGTATTTTGGGGAGGAGTGTTTAATAAATTATGTGACTTTTATACTTGTCTACTTGTTTTAGTTAATATTATTCTTGTTAGATTTGACGTATTGTAAGTATAAGAAAAGCTACAAAACGGTGATTGGTAAAGATGATAGAAATTTACACGCCGTCAAGCCATTGCATGGGTATTTTATAAATGTAATGGTCTTCATAAATTTTGATAAAATCCTTGTCATAAGTTGTCAAAAATGTGTATACACTTTGAAAAATAGTTTGAAATTAGTGAATATGAAAATAGTCGTATAATTATTCAAAAATTCCGGAATAAACATAGAAATTTGAAAAAACGCACCTAGATAGAATGGGGCATAATTCAAGCAGTAACAGAGTTATGGCCCCTAATTATTTACTCTGTTTGTTTGGTATTTGCTTAAAGTATCTTAAAATTCAAAAATTTAAACAAAATCACAAGCCTTTACTAAAATATGGACATAAATGTTGAAATTTTACGAAAATTTACATGTTGACAATTTGACCTTTGACCTCTGATCACTGACTTTTGCACCATTTGTAACTTTTACGACCACTCAAAATGACTGGGGTAAGAGTTAAGCTATCCAAAGAGGTATGATTCAGCCGTGTGTCAGGGTGGTTGATTAAAATTTGAAATTGACACTCTAAGTCACTGCACTAATAGAAATAGGGGTCTACCCATGTGTCGGTCTGTCTGTGTTTCTTTCCAAACCGTTACCTCTCAGTACAGGTACCCATCTCTAATCTTTAACACCCTAAAACCGTCGTTTGATTTCATAAAATCTTCATGGCGATGTGGTTGTGACCTCTTTTTTAAATACTTATGTGACTGATTGTTTGGAGTTACCCATAGCAAAACATTGACTTAGTTATTTGACGCCGACATGGGGTACCCATTTCTTCCGCAACTTTTAAACCCCTCACTAGATTTTCACAAAACGTTTACACAATCATTGTGACATACTGTTATAGATGTGAACATCCTAAATGTTTGTATTTCACAATTTGATCTGATCATCGAGTTTTGAGGTTTCCGATAGCAAAACATGGACTAAGCTATTAGACTCGTGACCTGTGGGACCAGTTACTCTTCATGAACCCCTACAGTATCATTATCAGATTTTAAAACTAAGCTTCACTGACACACGTGTGTATGATTTGCAAGGTTCGGATGACGTTTTACAAATATTATATAACCATATAAAAATCTATCTTTATAGTCATTCGCTTAGAGGTTTTCACGTGACATGTGAAACCGGTAATCGTTGGGTCGCATGGTAAGGTTACCCTCTCGTGAGAATTTGCACGTGGCCCCACGAATTTTCTTTAATATTGTATGGGCTGTACTTTCTTTGTTTTGCTACTGGAATAGATTATTTGTTTATTTATTTTCTTTTTTTTTAGGAGAACAATACAAATTACACTGTCTTTTGTCGATACTTCTTTTGATTCAATGCGTGTCTTATACACATGGCAATAACGACCAAATAGGTAAGATATTATGATATTAAGAAATAGGCTTCCGAAAAGAATATGTTTAATTTATAATCTACACAAATTCAATTAAACTGTATTTTGCAACTCAAAATTCTCATAAAAAGATAGCGTACTTTGTAGAAGCATCCCTGTGTGATCTGTTTTTGAACAAAAAAGCCTGTGACGCTAACAAATAATTTTGTATGGCATAAGAATTTTTAATTTCTTTTCGAAAATAAAACATAAATATGATGGTAGTATAAGTATTAGTAAATTCGACTATACTTGTTTTCAGTGCAGTGGCAGGTATCCTCAGATCCTGTTGTATTTGGTGAACTAGTTACCTTATCTTGTACGTGTAAATGCGCCATTGAAACTGCGAGATGCTGCGACAATCAAATTAAAGAATGGCATGATGACCGATTAAATAGACTGATTACTCGAGACGGTGAAACAGCATTTCCATCAAAGTATAGACCTGTAGACAATGGAACAATGTACAGCCTACAGATTTTTGATCTTGAAGAAAATGACATCAATAAGCCATACACATGCTTCTATGGGTTTACACCAAAGTCAAACACATTGAATCCCAAGTCTAATGAAAGTAAGTTCATAAAAACATGAATATGATGCCTTGCATTTATAATTTTTATAAGAAAATTCTTATTGTTACGGTCGTAAATGATTCGCTCTCCATCCCGTCATCTGTTTTCGATTTTCGTCTTTGCCGTAACAAAAAAAATTTCTACTGTACCATACAAAAACCCCACATAGTACAAATTACCCACAATCGCCGGGTAGGAAACCTACGATATCAACAACGTTTCATACACCACTATTTATACCTAGTGAAATCAGCACTTAAAACAATGAGGGTTCATTGCATAAGCAGCTTACTTTAAAGTTATAGCGCCTTTATATTTAACGTTACATGTAATATAATATGAAAAAGGGATGCCGTAGGCGAAATCTATTTCATCAATAATGATAACATTTGTTTTCTGCTTTCAGAATACCCGACTAACCTCACTACCGAGGTACATAAAAAGAACGTTTCTGGTGGTATATATGCTTCAATTGTTTATAAGAGAATATACCCTGAGCCTGTTTGTCATGTAGAGGTTGATGTAAGTAGCTCAATATTAAAAGAACATTATTGATGTTGTTTTTCATTTTCGTAGTTTTCTTCAAACTTGTCTTGTATAGACTGTTTTTTATTTCAATTAGTATGCCCTTAGGTATTTAGTCGCTCTAGGAATCTCTAGGAATAATCCCGTGTGGGGCCGAGGTGGCAAATAGGCCTGCAGCAGAAACTAGCTTGTCGTAAGAGGCGACTAAGGGTCTTTGGATTCTGACGTCGGGTCAGTGCTCAGCCAACAGAGCGACCAAGTGTGTACGCTAGGTGATTGAATAGGGTAGCCCTCGTCCGTGGGCGTGTCAGGTATATAATACGGAAAACCCTGACCGCTGACCATTGTGGGTTTACGTGTGTGGAGAATGCCATGCTTCATGCACGTGGACCGCCAAGTAGTTCAACACATAGGCTAAATTTTCCGTCCCTTACCACCTCTCCCCTTTTCCTTTTTCGAACCCGGGACCTCTAGGTTTACAGTCAGGCGCTCTACCTCTGAACCAAATAGGTACTTCCCTTGTTCAGGGATAAAGGCTGGCTATTTAAATCTACTAGGAAGGGGAGCAACCCTGTTACAATACCAATGATATTTCTGATAAACTAACCTCACTCGCAAGATTGTTTGCTGATGATACATCATTTAGATTTTCAGGCAATGATAATGAACATATGCTGTCCGTTATCGAACACGACTTAAACGAATTATACCTATGGGCGAAAAAGTGGCTTCTGAGTTTTGATCCCAATAAAACAGAGGTCTTATTAATCTCGAACATCGAAGCTCCCGATCTGAGCATTGATTTAAATGGCAAAAGAATTCCAAATGTCACCTATCATAAGCATTCAGGGGTTACGTTCAATTTCGATGGTAAATGAAATAAACATATTGATAACTTAATAACAAGTGCAATGAAGCATGTCAATGTCTTGCGTAAGCTTAAATACAAGTTGTCAAGGTCTACCTTGGAAAAACTATATGTTGTCTATATAAAACCAATATTAGAATATTTTTGTGAGCTTTGGGATAACTGTGACATAGTCTACTCAAACAAACTCGAAAGTGTACAATTAGAAGCAGCAAGAATTGTGACAGGTGTGCCTATTTTTACGAACAAAGAAGAGATCTATCGTGAAGTAGGATGGGAAACCCTTAAAGCCATGCGCGATCGGAGAAAATTACAAGTGATGTCTACCATGGTGAACAATCTTGCTCCCCCATTTCTCTGTAGACTGGCTACCCCAAGTATTAGTAGCTTATCAGACTATCCATTAAGAAATAGAGATGATCTCGTTATTCCTTTTTGTAGATTATCGTTAACTACAGAATTATTTGTTCCTTCAACTATTAGATTATGAAATAAATTCGAGCCCTCTATCAGAAACATACCTACGATCTCAAAATTCAAAAAGGCTTTAAAAAATCAGAATCTAAACCACTGCTCTTTCCGATTTAACTGTTAATTATGGGTCTAGAAAATTGAACATTATCTTTACTCAAATGAGATGTGGCGCCACCTTTCTTAATTATGACCTCAGGAGAGTAGGCATCATTCAAGATCCCTCTTGTATATGTGGGTATTAGCAAGAAACTCTTTTTCATTTCTTTTTTGAATGCCCTCTATATGCAATAATAAGGAAAACGTTAATTGAAAATCTATCGTTCCTGTCCCCTCAAATTCCACTCAACATATCATTATTTATTATAGGTGATAAGCATCTTTCCGAAAAAGATATCTTGAAAGTACTTGATCATATGTTTGAATTCATCCTGCACTCGAAACGATTCCTAATTCATTTAGATCAGACGAACACAAATACACACACACAACGCATGACTCGTGATTTTATTTACTTTTTACTTAATTATTTTTTGTTGTTGTTACTTTATCACAATCCTATTGATATTTAATCGTGCATGTCCATAACTAATTGTTATCGGGAGAGAACTCACTTGTGTCCGATTCCCTTTTGAAATTGTTTCAAATAAAATATATTTAAACTAAACTAATGTTCACTCTTGCCTTGTTAAAATTAAGAATAACTACATTTTTTGGCCGTACGATAGATTTCCACTTTTTATTTGACATAACAGCTAGGTGGCACAGCCGAAAAATTTTGAAAATTTGATACTTGTATTTCCGGTAGGGCATGTCTTCTCACGTTTAGCTTAAGGCTTGACTTAATCATTTTAATTGTGTAAATAAATATATCGTTTTCGTTTGTACTAAAATAGTCTGAACTTACCCATATGAAATATGTAAGTCCGTACCATTGTATCTCACTCCATTATTGCTTGCCCACCTGAAGCAGTGAATTTAAGAGGGAGATAATTTTGACGAAGTATATTTCGGCTGTTTGGGGGTTGTTAATGGGACACCAATATCCCATATCCCTGTACATATTTCATTAAATATCCCGTATCCGAAAAAAGTGTTTTTCCAATATCACATATCCCTGTAAATAAAATGGATTTAAATATCCCATATCCCATGCAGTAAATTTTGCCTCAAATATTCCATATCCCATGAATAAGATAAGTGAAAATCCCCGTATACCCGAAACAAGCCTCATGTATGACGTAAATCTGCAGTGTAGATAAGAATTTATATACTTATAAAGCAATAAAACATTAAAAAGATGCCATAAATCAGATGAAATATCTAGCAATAACTATATTTATTCTCTTTTACATGTACAATGTACATTTCGATTGCGATTTAACCTACCATAATTCTCTGATATGACGTATACAATTAAATTCGATTAAAACATAATGATTTTGTTGAATGATTATCATACATATAAGTACATGTACTTGCACAAATACATTTTAGGGTTTTATAGATAAATGACGTTTATAAATGCTACAATCACAAGAATTACTAGCAAAACTTGTTTCATGTTTATTCCTCGGTATATATACTTCCACATCGGCAAAGTGCAAATGTATTAACCTGAAATATGATCAATAGTTATTTTTAGGCAGAGCCTTATAGCGTCATAAAGCTATCTGATTTTCGCGTTTTTTTTTCCGTCTAGACAGGGTAAATCGGTCAGTCAATATTGCTACCAGAGGATCTATTACAGAACATTATTCGTGTATTGTATTTTAAATGTTATACGTATTGTCTAAAATAGGAGGTACATATTTATACCCCCAACATAAATGCGATATAAATGTGCACTACATATCGTGTATCAATACTCGTTGACGTTTACTTAAGCATTTTTGACCTTTGACCTTTGATCAAGTGGGCGGAGCTCAATTACAGATTTCTTACCTTAACAAATGCGTAAAGAGGTTAGTGTTGATAGACGCTCCCTCTGGTGATAGATTGCGGAGGAAACAAACAAAATGATTTGGGGCTCCCGCAGGGTACCCCCTTCAGGTCGCAAGGTCGCTTTTAAAAGGGGCCTGAGGTCGACAGGTCCCTTTTAAAAGGCATATTTTGGCGGAGGTCGAAGGTCTTTTTTTGGCATAGGTCGATTTTATAAAGTGTAGGTCGGAAGTCGCCCTTAAAAAGCCCTCAGATCGCAGGTCGTTTTTGACCTTGCGGGAGCCACATGTTTCAAGTTTATGAAACACAGATCGTTCTTCATTTTTAGTGCTTAGATTTAGCTCTGCCTTTAAACGCTTTAGCGCTTTGATTTAACATGTATTCACATATTCCAGTGGAATCTAGTCAGATTGCAAGTATTTTGATTTTTAAGATTTTAGATTTTAGAATTATTCCAATGAATTTTCTATTGAAATGTGGATAATTTAGAAGAATTTTAATGATTTTTGAACCCAGCAACTTGCTCTCAATATAATATAGAAATAATTTTTCACCTGAGTCAATAGATCTGCCTATCTGAAATTAATACCCCCACTCGAAAGAACAATGTACGAAGCTTGAAAAACATATCAAAAAGAATGGAAATGCAGCACTAGTATTAACCTGAAATATGATCAATAGTTATTTTTATGGCCCGACCACGTATGTGGATCGGACATATAGTTTTACCCTTGTCCGTCCGTCCGTCCGTCCGTCCGTCCGTACGTCCGTACGTCCGTACGTCCGTCCGTAACACTTTGGTTAAGTTCTTGGTTAAGGTCCATTACTCGGATACTAGATGTTGGGGGTCAATGATATTTCACCACCAGATGGGTCTTGGGTAGGGCTACACCACCCACTAGAAATTAGGTCACTGTGACCTATATTTTATGCATGAACGACTTCGGTTAAGTTCTTGGTTAAGGTCCATAACTTGGATACTAGATGTTGGGGGTCAATGATATTTCATTACTAGATGTGTCTTAGGTAAGGTGGCACCACCCACTAGAAATTAGGTCACTGTGACCTATATTTTATGCATGAATGACTTTGGTTAAGTTCTTGGTTAAGGTCCATTACTCGGATACTAGATGTTGGGGGTCAATGATATTTCACCAGTAGATAGGTCTTGGGTAGGGCTACACCACCCACTAAAAATTAGGTCACTGTGACCTATATTTTATGCATGAACGACTTCGGTTAAGTTCTTGGTTAAGGTCC
The DNA here is from genome assembly GCA_963971305.1 of Arcuatula senhousia. Classification (NCBI taxonomy): domain Eukaryota; kingdom Metazoa; phylum Mollusca; class Bivalvia; order Mytilida; family Mytilidae; genus Arcuatula; species Arcuatula senhousia. Next base: position 41,002,922 of record OZ020312.1, read on the forward strand.
ATATCTCAGAAACTACATGTTGATGGTCAATGATATTTCACCACTAGATGTGTCTTGGGTAAGGTGACACCATCCACTAGAAATAAGGTCACTGTGACCTATATTTTATGCATGAATGACTTTGGTTAAGTTCTTGGTTAAGGTCCATATCTCAGATACTACATGTTGATGGTCAATGATATTTCACCACTAGATGTGTCTTGGGTAAGGTGACACCATCCACTAGAAATGAGGTCACTGTGACGTATATTTTACGCATGAATGACTTTGGTAAAGTTCTTGGTTAAGGTCCATATCTTGAATACTACATGTTAGGGGTCAATAATAATTCACTACTCGATGAGTCTTGGTAACATGGCACCACCCACCAGGTCACAGCGACCTATATTTTACACATGAACACTTTTGAACAATTTCTTGGTAAAGGTCCATATCCCAGGTAATACACATTGAGGTTCAATGATATTTCAAGAACGGGAGGGCCATCCTGTGGCTCATAGACACATTTTCTAGTTTAACATGTTTTCACATATTCCAGTTGAATCTAGTTAGATTGCAAGTTAACTATAAGTATTAATGTAGGCCTTTAAATTTTCAATTTTGTGGCATTGTAAATCAATACCAAGTCTTATAATTGAAAGAAGTACATACACATAAGACACTTTGAACAATTTAAACTCAAAATGATTTTTAAATTCAATATCTTATATGGAAATTCTTTAGAATGACGATACGTTGAATATCGTTGTATGTAAATCGGTCGACGTTTAGGTCACCGTATCCCTTTTTGCTGGAACTTTGACAGTCGAATTACAATCAAATAGTAAAAGAACAGCCCACCTTTTATAGATCTCTAGGCCCTATTGCAAGAATCTGCCAATGTGTTTGTTTGCATTTTAATAATGCATTGTATTTCCGAGCGTTTATCTGTATTTAGGCCACCGAGATTATAGTATTTAAAATAATCTTTTTTTTCAAAGAAAATGAAAATGAATGTCTAAAAACAACCATAGAAAATAAAACGAGAGATGACTTATTGAAATTATTTTCTTGAGCTTTCAGTTATTATTCTAGATTTGTTTCAGGCCACAGGAATGGTTTTCTTTGAGGTTAACCTGCTAATGTACCAGAACTTTTTAACTGGGAAAAGAATCTCTAAATTTTCAGTTCAAACTGAATTATTAGGGCCCTATAGTAATCAGTCTGTCCGACCCTCTGTCCGTCCATAACAAAATCAATTTTCCGCACTTTTTTGTACATACGCTTTCAGATATTGGGCTTATATTTTGAACGTTTGTCAAGTATGATATTGATAGGTTACAGATCATGTTTACCTTTCGTTCCGGTTCGCAAACTGTTATGGGCCTTTGAACTTGGGAAATTATAATAATGAACTGGTTTTTGGTACAACCCTGCAAAAATATTTAGTCTCGAGGCCATCTAAAAACAGAATATTGACGGCCATACGGAATGCGACCTTTCCTTCTCAATGTATTCAGATTTGATAAAATTATTTGTTTAGATAATATTGTGAATGTGTTCATCAAAAACTGTGCACTAATTCTCAATATAAGCTTGAATATAAGGATAATTATAAGACATAGAAAATTTAGAAAAGACCCAGTTTCGTGAGGTAAAAAAATGTAAACAAACGAAACCGGGTAATTGCTGAAAATAGATTCATAAGGGCCATAAAAAGGTTTTTATTTGAGAACTTAAAAAAATACCTAGAAATACCCACTTTTAGTTTCTCTTTACATCCACTATATTGTTTGCACGCTAAATAATGTATCCAATTTAGGGGAAGTGCCAAATACCACATTTTTATACGACCGCAAAAAATTTGCGGACGTATAATGGTATGATGCTGTCGTCGTCGTCGTTGTCGTCGTCGTTGTCGTCGTCGTCTGGGGACATTTGGTTTCCGTGCGATAACTTGAGTAAATATTGACCAATTGTTATGAAATTTTTATATGATGTTTGTAACCACTAGAGGAAGGTTCCTATTGTATTTGGGGTTGGTGGCCCCTACCGTTTCAGAAAAAAGGGCCAAAAGGGGCTAATACGGGTGTATTAACAAAACTGTTGTAGAATGTTTATTATTCATTTGATTTTGAAAATTTTTTTTTTATTGAATTCCTTATTAAATTCTGTCAACAAAATGTCTAAATGGTTTTGATGTATATTGAACCGTTACATTGCTACAGGGGGCCAAAGATGGGCCACACCCAAAAAATCAACTTTTTTATTTGTGGTCCGATTTTCAAAATCTTTTTTTCATTGGAATTCTTGTGAAAATCCCTGCCTGCATTTTTCAATCAGATTTGAAATATCTCTTAATGTTTTTGAGATATAAGGGGTCGAAGGGGCAAAAACGCCATTTTTAAAAGTTGGTCAAGGCAAATGGTTTTACACAAGAAATTTAGCTGTAGTGGGCCAGCCAATTGTTATGAAGTCTAAATATGATGATTATATACACTGAAGGAAGCTTTTTATTGCATTTTGTGGTCCTAACCTTTTTTTAAAAAAGGGCCAAAAGGGGCTTAATCGTGTCAAAAATGTCAATGAATATAGAAATAATTTTTTTTTATTAAATGTTATTGTAAATATATATGTGTCAAATATGCATTTTTAAGTCCACCAAAGGTTGCATGTGTAAAAAACTTTGTAAGTCCACCATGGGCTGCATGTGACCAAAGCAATAGACTATCCATATTGGGCCTCCAATGTACAGGGTTCAACTTGTTGCGGTCGTATCATGCTGCGATCGGCGTAGCCTTTTATTTAAAATGAAATTATATGGTAAAATATTAGGTAACCATAGCAACAGATTGTTTTAAATTTCATATATTTTCAACCCTAGCTAGATTTGGGAAACTAACACCCATCTATGGAAAGCTTGCATTGCTCTGAAATATTCGCAAAATGCTTGTTCTTTAAATTCCATCCTCCATTGACCACATGGTCTGTCAAATGCTGTGTGATGCGCCTAGTGTGGTGGTTTCACCATTGCCACCGGCTAACAAATTTTATATGTGAAGATGAAGCAATTATGCAGTCTTCTTCTGCTGAAACAAAGCCTCTCCATAGCTAATCCTACACAATGCCTTCTCGTGACGACGGATGTACACTGGGCACCGCAAGGCCACAGGCTGAGTTGTGAGGGCAATGGGTAGATGAGGCTTGTAAACCTTAGTTGGTAGCTCATCTAGGGGGAGAATAAAACCTGGGTGGGGGAAGCCACTAATCAACCTTACAGACATCAACCAAATGGACAGAATAAGTTCATAACCTTGGACGGCAATAAGTCTAAAAGGACACTCTGGTGTAAAATCTTGAAGCCAAAGTCGGAAGAAAACATCCATGCAGATGCCCCTATTTTCACCAAGACACATAACATTATTTAGCACATGGAATGTGAGAACAATGTACGAAGCTTGAAAAACATATCAAAAAGTATGGAAATGCAGCACTACATGTACCATCTTTCTGTGTTGAGACTATGGGAGACCAGATGGATAAACTCGGGTCAGATCAAGTTAGCAACAGGAGAGATCCTGCTATATTCATGTCATCAAGCTAAATGAGCACCACATACTGAAGGGTTGAATTCATGTTATCTATTAGTGCAACAAAATCTTTCATAGAATGGAAGGCAATATGTGAAGGTTGGCGCCAAAAAAAAATAGTTTAACCCCGACACATTTTTAATGTGCCTGTCCTTAGCCAGGATTCTTTATCAAAGCGTATATTTGTATTTAGTCAACTTTATGTTAATTTTGTTTTGTTTTGTTTTTTGTCAAGAAGAGGGTCTTTCATTCCATTGAAAAACAGCGAGCAGCGACCGCTGGTCACATTGAAGGCTGCTGGCTGTTTTCCATTGTGGATGTTTTAAATTTACGTTTATTTTGTAGGTTGTGTCTTCTATCTTCACGTATCATTACAGCAAGGTTTCATATAAAACTCAGAAATGTCCTATTTTTTACAATTTTATGCTCTAACAAATGATTTAGATGAAGAAGCAGATTGAATTCTATCAACTGCCACAAGATGTAATAAATTGAAAAGCAAAGAAAGACATTATGGTACTGATGGGAGATCTTAATACAAAATTGGTAGTGATAACACAGGACATGAATTGATTATGGGAAAGGAAGGTTTTGGAGATAAGAATGAAAATGGTGGAATGTTCACAGACTTCTCTACCTTCAACAGCCTGCAGGTAATCGAAAGAGTGCATTTTTACACTAAAGAATAAACAAAGTGACGTGGATATCACGAGACCATCAAACAGAAAACCAGATAGATCATATTTGTATAAGTAGTACATTTAGAAGATAACTACAGGATGTTCGAAACAAAATAGGCGCTGATGTTGGATTTGGTTATTATTTACTTGTTGGAAAAATAAAACTGAAATTTAAGAACATCCAAACCAATCCTCCAAAAACAAGTCGCAAATTCAACACCGATCTCCTCATAGACAAAACTAATTAACAAGAATACAATCTTGAACTCTCAAACAGCTGTCAGGTACTCTTGGATATATGTGACGAAGATACATGTACTTCAGTAAAACAACCGCGGGAACACATAAGAGATGTATGGAAAGAAACATGTGAAAAGTTTATAGGTTAAATGACAAGAGAACACAAGGAATGGATAAGTTTAGCAACTGTCTTTAAGATCAACGAGAGAAAAGATTTCAAAGCAGCTTTAAACAAATGCAAGACCAGATCAACAAAGGCGATTGCACAACAAAGGTACAATGAAAACACAAAGAAGTGAAAGCATCAGTTAAGAAAGATCGAAAGAAATTTATTGAAAAACTAGCAAATGATAGAAAAGAAGCAGCTGGCAAGTAAAACATGCAGGAAGTTTACAACATCACAAGAAAGTTACAGGAACCAAACTGACATCTGAAAAGCAAAACATGAAATGAAAACGGAAAATTATCACCGATGAAAATGAACAGCTTAAACGCCGGAAAGAATTTTAAACTTCTGAACTGGCCAATTCCAACCGATCCGCCAATCATTACACCAAGAGAGACACCTCTGAACATCAACTCCAGCAAACCAACAAAGCTTGAGATAAACATGGCAATAACTATGTTGAAAATAGAAAGGCAGCGGGTCCAGATGGTGTTCCTGTAGAGTCCATTTAAGCAGACAGTAGCATATCAGTAGACAAGTTATACAACCTACTGGGAAAGATCTTGGACGAGGAAAATGTACCAACCGTATGATAATATGGACATTGGACATATAATTAAACTGCCAAAGAAAGGAGATTGAAGAGAATGTACGAAACTGGGGGGGAGAACTCTACTATCTGTGTTCTTAGTAAAATCATAAATCGAATCGTGCTCGATACATTTGTAGAATGAAGATGCATATCTAAGAGATGAAAAGGCATATACTCTAGAAGCTCTTACAAAACCATGATATACCTTAGCAATTGACAAAACTTATTAAATCAGCCTATGAACCTAGCACCTATCAAGTCATCCACAAAACTGCACAAACCGAACCTTTTAGCGTTCTTACGGGAGTCCGCATGGACTGCTTATTATCACATTTTTTTCTTTCTGCTGGATGTATGGAAACAACATAATCACATCCTAGAGGAGTACAGTGGACACTACAACACACCTTAAACATTTAGATTTCGCAGACGATATTGCCCTCATGTCAGACAAACAGAGAGAAAGACAGAAACTCTAAAAGAACATGCAGGGTAAAAAATAGTCATTATATCAACCATGGCAAAACAAACAATGAGAGTAAATGCTACAAATTTAAACAAACTGTAAATCAATGGAAGAAAACTAGAAGATGACAACGAATCTACATACCTTGGTAGCATTATGAGCAGTGATGGTGGAACAGACAAAGATAAAAAGAGTCGGATTGAAAAAAGCTGCAACTGTCTTTAAAACCGTACGGCCAATATGGACAACCTCTGAGTGCTTGACAGTTGAATTAGGGGTTAGTTGTACCAACAATAGCAGCATGTACACAGCTACAACATTGTCTAAGGAGGAAATTATTGACAATCATAAGTCTGTCGTTTCCTCCTTCGGGCTCTCTGTTGGTGCTGACAATGATGACATTCCATCCCTGTATTGGATTCCTAAATTACATAAAAATCCATACAAACAGCGCTTCATTGCAGGGTCATCGAAATGTACCACTAAACCTCTTTCAGTCATGTTGACCTCAATACTGACGGCAATAAAATCCGGCCTCCAGAAATATTACGATTGTTGTTATTCTAGAAATGGTGTCGATCAAATGTGGATCCTGAAGAATTCGAAAGAACTGATGGAGATTCTTAACTCTAAATCAGTTTCATCTTGCAACAGCATCAAGACTTTCGATTTCTCCACACTTTACAATTCTATTCCACATGAACAACTCAAGTCACGATTGGCACAGCTGATTAAACGCAGCTTTTTCAAAAAGAATGGAAAACGCAGGTACAAATATCTGGTAGTCGGTTATAATAAGACTTACTTCGCCATCAATGAGTCTAAAAGTAAGAACAAATTTACAGAAGATCAAATAATCGACATGCTCAACTTTCTTATAGACAACATATTTGTTCAGTTTGGTGGACGTGTTTTTCAGCAAACAATAGGGATTCCAATGGGCACCAATTGTGCACCTTTGCTTGCTGATTTGTTTCTTCATTCATATGAAGCAGACTTCTTACAATCTCTTCTAGACAAAAAAGATCGTAGACTAGCTCTCTCTTTTAACCTCACGTTCCGTTATATTGATGATGTCCTTTCACTGAACAATTCTCGATTTGGTGACTTTCTCCATCTCATATATCCCCCGGAACTTGAGATAAAGGACACAACGGATTCTAGGAAGTCTGCTTCATATTTAGATCTACATCTCGAAATAGACTCTCAAGGAAAACTATCAACAAAGCTCTATGACAAACGTGATGACTTCAACTTCCCAATCGTCAACTTTCCCTTCGTGTGTAGCAACATTCCGTCCGCTCCAGCTTATGGAGTTTACGTATCACAATTGATTCGTTACTCCAGAGCTTGTGGGAGTTACATCGATTTCCTTGGCAGAGCGTCACGTTTGACACAGAAATTGCTAACACAGGGTTATGTTGCTCCTCGGTTGCTGTCTTCACTCAAGAAATTTTACGGTAGACACCATGTACTCATAGATAAATATGGGATTTCTATCTCGCAGATGAGTGCAGATGTCGGTTTGTTATAGGGTTTTGTTTTGTCTTCCTTTACCGGATTTGACACACTGAATTGGAAATTGGCAGCGCGGCGGGTGTGCTATAGCAGGCAGGAACCGCTTACTCTTCCGGAGCACCCGAGTTCACTCTTGTTACGACTTGAGTTCGCGTTGTTGATTTCTGTTCGGTTGTTTTTATGTTTTGTGTTTCCTTGTGCTGTTCTTGTTCATGTTTACCGGTTTTGTCGTTGCCTTTTCGGACTTTTGACACTCGAATGCCCCTTTGGTGCCTCTGCTTATTATCTAAAATTTCAAAGAACACAGAACTGAAAATTTTCAATTCAAACGTAAAGACAGTATTGCTATATGCATCGGAGACCTGGCTTTCAACAAAAGCTGCAATACACAAGCTCCAAGTACTAACCAACAGATATTTGAGAACAATCCTAAAGATCAAAGATCAAGTAGCAAGCAAAATATCAAATGAAGAACTTTGGAAGAGGGCAGACACATTTTGCATTGATACCCAGATCAAACAAATTAAATGGTCCTGGATTGACATACCTAACGAAAGCAAAAAAAACACCATTGGTAGTTAACCAAGCTCTGAGGTGGAATCCACAAGGACAGAGAAAAAGAGGCCGATCAATGAACTTCTGGAGAAGATCAACAGAGCAGGAGGGAAAAAAACTAGGAAGGACATGGGGTCAGATCGACAAGCTCGCTCAGGACAGAAGAAAATGGAAATCCTACCTCGACGACCTATGTCCTGCTAAGGATGAAAGGGTTTAAGTCAAGTAAGTCATTGACCACATATGTCAAAGAGAAATACCAAAGTCCATATTGGTCCCTGAAGTAAAGAGCTCAAATGGCGGGGCCCTTAAGGACGGTTGCCGTCCCTGATGTCTAGTAATAATCCTGAGGTTGTCCTCTTTCCGAGATAAACTAGTCGTTTGCATCCTGTTCATTATTTGGGCTGTTAAAACTGATTTTTTCTTTGATACCAGAGTCTATGATAGAACACACCCGTCAGTCGTAATTTCAAACTAATCACATGGAAGCCTGTAAACTTGTGTACCAAAGCCGACTCATAAAGCCTTGCTGACCCAATGTGATGACACGGACTTATTAAATGCAATTAAATCTGGATTTTCAACCTAATTTATTGATAACTTTTTCGCCAGATAAGCAATTATGTTCATATCATTTTGTTAACACACCATTTCTGTCACCAAGTACTTAATTAGTACACCTAATTGTTGACCTTTACACGATCTCTCATTTCCACTCGCTTCCTGTGAGTTTACGTTTTTGCCTGTGCAAGATTCAGGTAAATTCTACTTTTTCAGATGAGTTTTATAACCTGAAATAAGCAACTCTCAACTTTTCCAATTACTGAATTTTTAACTTTACCAGTGGTTACAACCATAGTTACTCACTGCTGCTGGAGGATATATTAATTCAATAAAAAAAAACTGTGTTTCGGAAAAAAAGTTTACGTTTTTCCCTGTGCAAGATTCAGGTAAATTCTACTTTTTCAGATGAGTTTTATAACCTGAAATAAGCAACTCTCAACTTTTCCAATTACTGAATTTTTAACTTTACCAGTGGTTACAACCATAGTTACTCACTGCTGCTGTAGAATATATTAATTCAAAAAAACAACTGTGTTTCGGAAAAACAGTACTGACATGACAGAGTACGACTTCTACAGTCAGTATTTCTTCAATTGGTAACATGCATGCGTCCATATTACAGAGGCTCATAAAAACTAAATAGGTAGAATGATTTACAGCCAATACAATTATGTAGAGCTGATAATGTGACAGCATTAAGTACCAGTCACACTGCCACGGTTCGAAGTATACAAGTCGGTATCTACCACATACTGTATAAACCCTCGAACAATATCGCCCATCGGGTCGATAGCCCTCATGATGATAAAAAAAAAGATAATGTGACATGTGGTACAGGTTTCGACATGTGCATGATATTCAGTATACTCAAGAATGATTTAATTCAAAAGATCATATGAAACCCAACAATAAAAATACTGCTCTGAACGCTTACCAATGTTTACCAGTATGAGATGTGCTTGTCACTTTGTGAAAACATATCCATATTTGTCCGACCGCCCGTTCGTCCGTCATACTTTGATTCAGTTCTTGGTTATGATCCATGCTTAAAATACCGGTCCGCCTATGGGATATAAACGCATTTTTTATTGGATAACATCATAATTTCTGTTCTGCATTTTGTTACAGTGGAGTGACATGTGTCCTAAAATCTTGTTGTGTTTGGAGAACTGGTTACCCTGACTTGTATATGTAAATGTACCAATGAAACTGAGAGATGCTGCAACAATCAAATTAAAGAATGGCATGATGACCGTTTGAATAGACTTGTTTACTCGAGATGGTGAAACAGCATTTCAATCAAAGTATAAACCTGTAGACAATGGAGCAATGTACAGCCTACAGATTTTCAATTTTGTAAGACAGGTGTCCAAACTATCCCCGTTTCTACAACAATATCACACAAACAGTCTGAAAATCCAGAATTCCAATATAAAAACTCAGATTCAATCAACAACATACGACAATGCTCTGTACTTTTGGAAGACGTTTTAGACTTTGAAAACATCGAAAGTCATTGCTCAATCTTAATCAACCGGACCATTCCATCTTGTCCATGAAAGTCCGCATTCTTGAAAAAATATACCATACCACCAACAATCCCACTTTAAGTACACCATTTCGAAAACAACGAGAAGAATTCTGGATAAGAAGGTTAGGCACCGCTTTACTTTATGGTTGAAACGACAACATTGGCAGTTTAGGGAACTTATCAAGTCCAAGATGCAATGATGTGAATGTGATGAATCTTTTTGAACAGAAGGAAAGGCGCAAACGCAGTCATGGACATCGGAAGTACAATTCACCGAAGGTACATGACGTGTCTATCAATGGACTGCTTTCGTCTATTCAACAACCTCTCGGGATTCATTACATTCGCACTAAATTGTATTCTATTCCTCTTTCCAAACTTCACACACTATACAAAGAATGTCTCGAAAATCCAGTAACTGATTTTAAATCCAACCTGTACCGTCTTACAGCCATTGTTCTTGACATTGGATACAACCGATTATTCAAACCTGTCGGTGTTCCACAAGAAAACAACAAGGACAATCGCTCTTTCATTTCTCTTCCATTTTTAAACAAAGGTCTGGATGCCATAAATTTAGGAAACATTTTACACTATAAATCTGTTACAGAACATATCCCTCCTTATTTCAAAGACAAAAGTGTTCCCGTCATTTCTCCTATACTTCCACCATTGCACCTAAGGTATTTAACTACAAACAAGTTTTGCGGGATTACCAAATCAACGACCTCAAGGCAAAACCACCAGACTGTTCTTATGACAAATCCCCATTCAAATATAGTCCCTCTGGCCACGTCATTACCGGGGACCTCAACATAGTGGAAAATGACCAACTCCGTAATGTTTTGGCCAAAGGACCAAAATATCGTGAGCCTAGAGCAATCAACTGGAACCATAATTTCAATACAATTATGGATTCAGTTGAGGACTATGCCAGAAAATGGGCCAAACAAGAACATGAAAAAGAAAGCGACGTTCTGTCTGAGTGGGTAAAGTCTGTGAGGTCGTTGGTTTTGAAAAGGATTAACTCTTTGAAAGGCTCGATGAGCACCAAGGCAACATCTATTTTCAACAACCCTGATGTTGCGAAGACATTGTCCACCTTACATGACAAATATGTTGTCTTACCTGCTGATAAAGCGCCTAACAACATCATTTTCGTATGCAAAAGACACTATATTGATTGTTTAACAGCTGAATTAGGGGTTGGTTGTACTAGCAACAGCACCACATATACAGCAACAACACTGTCAAAGGAGGAAATAATCAACAATCATAATTCTGTAATTTCTTCCTTTGGCATTTCTGTTGACAAAAAGAACGATGACATTTCATCCTTGTATTGGATTCCAAAGTTACATAAAACTCCATACAAGCAACGATTTATTGCTGGGTTATCCAAATGTACAACTAAGCCTCTTTCAGTTTTGTTAACATCAATATTGACGGCAATAAAATCAAGCCTTCAAAAGTATTTCGATTGTTGTTACTCTAGAAATGGCGTCAATCAAATGTGGATTCTCAAAAATTCTAAAGAACTGATGGAAAATCTCCATTCTAAGTCATTTTCATCATGTAATAGCATTAAAACGTTTGATTTCTCTACATTATATACTTCAATTCCACATTCACAATTAAAATCTCGTTTGGCACAGCTGATTAAACGTAGCTTTATCAAAAAGAATGGAAAACGCAGGTACAAGTATTTGGTAGTCGGTTATAAAAAGACTTACTTTGTCATCCAAGAGTCTAGCAAGAAAAACAAATTTACAGAAGATCAAATAATAGAAATGCTCAACTTTCTAATCGACAACATATTTGTGCAGTTTGGTTGACGTGTTTTTCAGCGAACAATAGGTATCCCAATGGGCACAAATTGTTCACCATTGCTTGCCGATTTGTTTCTTCATTCATATGAAGCAGACTTCTTACAATCACTTCTAGACAAAAAGGACCGCAAACTTGCTTTATCCTTCAATCTCACATTTCGTTATATTGATTATGTCCTTTCACTAAACAATCCTCGATTTGGTGACTATTTACATCTCATATATCCGAAGGAACTTGAGGTAAAGGACACTACAGATTCTGGGAGGTCTGCTTCATATTTGGATCTATTTCTCGAAATTGACACACAAGGAAGGCTTTGTACAAAGCTCTATGACAAACGTGATGACTTCAACTTTCCAATAGTTAACTTTCCCTTTCTGTGTAGCAACATTCCGTCCGCTCCAGCATATGGAGTTTACGTATCACAATTGATTCGTTATTCCAGAGCATGTGGGGAGTACAACGACTTCCTTGATAGAGCTACACGGCTGATAAGCAAATTGTTAACACAGGGGTACGTTGCTCCCAGGTTGTTGTCATCACTCAAGAAATTTTACGGACGACATCATGTGCTTGTATGCAAATACGGGATTTCTATCTCTCAGATGAGCACAGATGTTGGTTTGACATAGAGTTTTGTAATGTCATCCTTTCCGGATTTGACCAACACTTAATCGATCTTTGGCAACGTGACGGGTGTGCTATAGCAAGCAGGAACTGCTTACTCTTCCGGAGCACCTGAGTTCACTCTCGTTTCGACTTGAGTTCGCGTTGCTGAATGCGGTTTTGTTGTTATGTGTGTGTGTTTTATGTTGTTATGTGGTTTGTTTTGTTGTGATGATTTTTTGTCTGCCGGTTTTGTCTTTGTCTTCACGGTTTTATGATACTGATTACCCCTTTGGTACACCGTTGCTTCTTGCATAACAAAAAAGCCTCCCCTTTTAAGTTAAATAGTCCGTTTCTATAACCAGTAGAAAATGTGCGGAATTTGTAAGGTCTCGACGGAAAGGTTCATCGCAGCACGCGAGTAGATGGATTACAAGGTCCTTGCCTTGAACTTTTGTAGCTTGAACGTAGTCTTTCCATCTTGAAAGAAAGTCAAGTCTTCTGTTGAACCTGCAGCGGAGACGGATTGTCGTTTAACTTTTTTCAACTTTCGCTGCTGCTACATTGCCTGCGGCTGCAGAGTGAATTGTTGCGTGAGTCGTGGTGCGAGCTGCCATAACAACGGATTCCAAGTCCGGTGTTTCATATTCACAATCTGGTACCGGACATTGAACTACAAGCATAATGAATGATAGTATTGTTCTTTGATACAATGTAGATGTGTGAAATGTTCAAGATAAAAGTGATCTCAGAAGTAGTGAAGTATCTCCATCATAAATGAGTATATATAATACTGTTTTCATAGTATCTCAAATGGAGGTATAAACAAATACTCTAATAATTTTAACCGGTGCTTTCAACCGGACACGCCGGTCTTCATCAGCGGAACTTTTATTTTGGTATAGAACAAACAAATTTGGTAACAAAGGATAACGTCACAAAGAACAAAGACATGTCGGGAACGTTATCTTTCCCGACATAAAACGTAACATTCCAGTTCTTTCCAGTTCTATAGAATTGTCTGAATATTATTGGTTGTTATGAATATAAATATGTTCGTTAATTGTTATTTCTATGAGGTTTCTTGGAGTTATTTTATCTGGTCAAGGTACTTTATGAGGATTTATGCTCTGTATCAATTTTGTAATGCCCTGCTCTGTGTTGGGGTCACTCAAAATCTACAGGGAAAACTTATTACTCTTTTATGATAGAGCGAAATGAGGCATCAAACTGCAATATTTTCAATCTATAATGCAAAGACATAACATTTAATCAACTTTATCTGCAATTTTGCAATGCTGTAAGACAAAAACAATGTTTGCCTTTTAAAGGGCCTTAACACCTTAAAGGGGTCAGCTGACATTTTCACCCAATAGAGAGTTTTGTCAACTAGGACATTTATAGCTGACAGCTGACGCAAAGAGATGACACTAGATCACATGGCCTTTGAACATGAATTTGAGGAAAAGTTTAAAAGGCACTGTAGGATTAAGGACTGGAAATAAAGCATGAACATTTATTTCTGATAACAGTAATCTTCGTGAATTTATCAGCATATCCTCTGTGTCTTCATTGTACAACGTTGCTACTAAAATTGAGAGAATTTATGTCTCATCTATGTCTTTGAACTATTTTTATTGGTTTTGAAAATTATTGATTTATTGGGATATTTTGGAAAAATTACCGGGATATGGGATATTACGGAAAATTATTTAAAGACATATTTTCGAATTTTGTTAAAGGGATACGGGATATTTTTGGGTAAACTTGCTGGGATATGGGATATTGAGCCGAACGGGGATTCCCCATGTATATCAAAAGTTGCGACAATGACCGACAAAGAAACAACGGAACTACCAGAACACCTGAAGAACCTATATGATAGCTGCCGTACAAATCTAGCTGAAGACCAAGAACAACAATTTTACGAGTTATTACTCGAATTTTCAGATGTTTTCGCAAAAGACGAGTTCGATCTTGGAAATTTCTGGAAAATGAGCATGAGATTGATACCGGTGACGCAAGACCGATAAAACAACGTATGCGAAGGACACCCAAGTGCTTTGAACAGGAGGAGAAGGGTCACCTAGACAAATTGGAAAAGGCAGGTATCATTAAAGAATCCAAATCTGAATGGGCGTCAGCGCCAGTCTTAATTCGAAAGCGTGACGGTAGTATTCGTTGGTGCGTGGACTACCGCAAGGTCAATGCTGTGACGAAGTAAGACGTCTATCCATTGCCATTGGTTGACAAATGTTTGGACACACTGGCAGGAAATCAATGGTTTTCGAAGTTAGACGCTAATAGCGCGTATTACCACAGAAATTTCATCAGTCATTATGCTGACATTGCATATCCGTTACAATAGCTCACGGGTAAAAACCCGTTTAAGTGGGAAGAAACTGAAGAGACCGCTTTTCAAGCGTTAACGACTGCTTTGACAAGTGCACCTGTGTTAGCTTTGCCGAATGTCCAGGATCCGTTTATATTGGATACGGATGCATCAAACTTTGCTATTGGTGCGAAACTAATTTAAGTGCAGAATGGTGTTGAAAGAACAATTGCATACTCCAGTTTCTCTCTAGCGCATGAACAGCTGAACTATTGCACTACCAGGAAGGAACTGTTAGCCGTCATGAGATTCACGAGACATTTCCGACATTATCTTCTTGGCAGAGAATTTACGGTTCGAACAGACCACAGTAGCTTGACATGGTTATTGAATTTCAAGGAACCGCAGGGACAGTTAGCGAGATGGCTGGAGGAGCTCAGCAAATACAACATGAAGATACATCACCGGCCTGGAAAGCTACATGTCAATGCAGACGGACTTTCGAGACTTTAGCTATGTGAAGGTTGTACGATTCAGAGGAGGGAAGCAGGAGAGGTGCTACGATCAGCTTTGTCGTGTCAGTCATGTAAATACTGCACGAGACAACACCAGCATTGGTTAGGATTTTAGGAAGCTGTAGACACGTTATACCGTTGGCTTCAACATCGAAATCATATACTACACCAATCCAGCAGCAGGATGTATTTACTCAGACTGAGACAGAGAACATCACCCCGTGTGAGCGACGGGGACAAGGCGTGACCCGTCACGTATCTGCATGTGTAAGGACTCGAGGAATACCTACAGTACAGACTACGACAAACACGAAAGAGACTACGGATCTCAACTCAGATGAGACCAACAACGAAAATGACATATTTCATAGTTCCATTGAAATTGTGAAGACTCCATTGGGATTGTCAGTTTACACACCGGCATTAGAATCGGTCACTGTGAATGCCGTGACGGAGTCCGGGCTTGAAGCTGCCACATATTTCCCGGAACAACTCTGTGAATTTCAATCTAAAGACCCGGACTTAGAACTGATATTTATCTGGCTTAGAGAGAAAGCCGAGCCGTCCGAAGCGACTATATTCCGAGAGCGAAGAAGTACTGGCTGAACAGAGAGATGTTTTTTTCTCGATGGTGATGGAATTTTGAATAATCTTGCCTCGAAGGATGGTGGGAGGGAACGACATGTAATTCCGAAAAGTCTAAAGGTGGAGATAATGTCATTGAGCCATGACATTCCTTTAGCGGGTCACCAGGATATTGTCAGGGCGATGAAGAAGATCAAAGAAAAATACCATTGGTATGGTATGACCGAGGACATTCGTACGTTTGTAGAAACGTGTAACGTTTGTAATTTGCACAAGAAGGGCAACAGAAAAGCTAAGTGCCCGATGACTAACTATCATGCAGGAGAGCCAATGGAGAGAATGGAGAGAGTTCATTTGGATTTTCTTGGCTCTCTACCGGAAACGACAAAAGGGAATGCGCACATCTTGGTAATAGTCGACCAGTTTTCCAAGTGGTTGGAATGCATTCCGTTACCAAGTCAAACCGCAGAAGAAACAACACGAGCTGCAGTTAACGAGTTCTTTTCTCGCTTTGGTTTCCCATTCCAGATATTCACGGACCAAGGACGTAACTTTGAAAGTAAATTGTTCAAGTCAATGTGTGAACTTTTGCAAATCCATAAAGCTAGAACAACTCCGTATAGACCGTCCTCAAATTGTCAAGCAGAACGTTGCAACCGTACCTTGATGGATGCCGTTCGTTGCTTTGTGTCCAGACAGCAGAATAACTGGGATGAGTTTTTGCCGCAGTTGGCAGGAGCGATAAGATCGTCTGTTAACCGTAGTACCGGTTTCACACCTAATAAGTTGATGTTAGGTCGAGAAGTGAATCAACCAGCTGACTTGTTGTACAAGCTTCCGGATAACGACAAAGATGAGACCTTAGATGATTATGTGCGAAATTTCAAGAATGCTATGTTGACAGCACATGAGATAGCAAGAGACACTCTGAAAACGACTCAAATGATCATGAAAAAAGACTATGATGTTCGTATACTGGAGAAACAGTACTAGTATAAAACAGGTGACTTGGTATATATCCTTGACACAGCCAAGGTCAAGGGTAGAGCTAAAAAGCTGGACCCAACCTGGAAAGGTCCAGGAATTATTTGTGAAAAACTGTCTGCTTATGTCTATAAAATAAAACTTGAAAAGTCAATTGTCATTATGAATCATGATAGATTAAAACTTTGTGAAGATCGCGTAGTACCACCTTGGTTAAAGCGGTGTCAGCACCGTATTCGTGAGGGTGAGAACATCACCATTCCGGTGAATCGTGAACTGTTTTGCTTGTGTAGAAAACCAGGCGATGGCCAGTTCATGATTCAGTGTGACGACTGTGATGAATGGTATCATGGATCCTGTATTGATATGACACAAGAGCAAGCTGACATGTTAGTGAATTTTATATGTTCGAGGTGCCAGGATCCCGGAACAGCGGGAACACTCGTGAAGCAAGTTCGATAGATGTGAACTGTTTTCCCCGCTAAGGACGGGGCCAAGTTGAAAAAGTTATGGACTGTATATTGTGCATGAACATTGTGATATGATAATCAGCTGTATACTTCGATTAAGGACTTGTGTGTACAGAGATGTTATTCCCGGGAAAAGGATACTTTGCGGGATTCTAAGGGATGGATTCTGTCATATTCCCAAGCAATTCAGGATATGGCTCCCTCTTTTGAAACCGGGGGGAGTGTTGGGAATATGGTACGTTGTTGTATAGTGCATGGATTACGGTTCTAGGGTGAACCGCAGGACTGTATCCCGGAATCACAGTAGCGACCGTTATGGTTAAGTGACTGGTAGAGGAACCAGTGTAGTTGAGTTTGGCGGGATTGAGAAAGCAGAAGAACTAAATCACAGCAGTGTTCGTTAATATCGTGTGGATATATTCTGTTTTGTGAGTATATATTAACTTATTCATACATAGGATTATTGTATATTTACGCCTGATCCTACAAATATGTGCCAGATAGTCATTTCAAACCAAAAATGCATTAAAATTGCCAAAATCTATATTTCATCAAACCAAATTATTTCTAGTCCGGTTTCCTCCAAGCTGCTGAATATTTTGATCCTACTTTTTGTAATTCCTTAAATTACAGCATCTTAGAACACACTTGGCAGTAATTTCAGAAAATTCACTCTGCCGAAATTTTGGGACAATTTTGTATATAACCGAACATTATAATTTAGTTTTTGTCCGTCTTTCCTTATTGAACCGGAATTTAATTTTTAACAAAAGAGATGTTTTTAATTTCATGCCTTTTATATGACATGATACTCTGCAAAATTCTGAAATAAATTCTTTTTTCTAGAAGCAAACTATGCATGCATGGTTCTGTCTGTGCTTAAACTATTAAATCATTGATTACTTTTCATCTTTTATTTTATTTACAGAATAGGATACTCACCAATCAAACAGTGAGTAACAAGACTGAAACAGGGATATTTTTGACACACAAACAATTGAGAATTATACCTTCGGTGAAAACGAATGTGGTAAAGCATTTAGAGTACTCTGTAAGGTTGGGCACAGAACCTACATCCCCATCAATGGAACTAGCAACACTTGTATACCAGGTAAAACTGCTTGCTTAATCCTAATTTTACATTGTTATTGCAAAATTAACCTAGTTAAAATGTGAACCTTGCATGTTCTTTTAGCAGAAGATGGAGATGTTTGTTGTTTGATGTGGTTTTCTAAGTTTGTCTCTTCATACTGAAGTTAGTATTTTGACAATTGGACTGGTGTTTACTATTCTAAAATTCCAGTATGTTACACGCTCACCTTGATAAAAATGAGACACTGAAACGAATTTTACTGGCTATTCAGTAAAATACTAAAATCCGTTTTTACAAGCCGGATATATACTGTTCGGAAAATACAGATTTATGCGCAAATGGTTCATAGCATGCATTAAAAAATGGCATGGTCATATACGATTACTTGAACAGAAAGTTCTATCTTTGGCTATATTAGAAACCCTTTCCTTGTTCCGATTTATGGGCGACGTTGTCATATGATGGAAAAATCATCTCTCCTACTCTGTCAATCCCAAAACCGAATTTACTAAAAATGTTACGACTTTAAGAATGTGTCGTCATTGAGATAGTGATATGCCATAACTTAATGTACATTTCACTTTGTAGATACAAGTGCATATAAAGAGACAATCTTAAAATAAAATTATATTTTGTAGATGACGGAAATTCTTCTGGGCACGATGACATTAAAACAGCTATTACAATAATAGTTGTTATTATTGTCATTGTAGTAATAGTGATAGTTCTAGTTGTTCCTGTGATTTTAAAAAAAAGAAAACAACCCAGTGGTGAGTAAACTGTATTTGTAAATTATTTGTAATATACACCTGCTGGGTGCCGTTTCAGAAAGCGATCGCTTATTAACGTGCTCTTTGAAATCATACATTTATTCAAGTGTGCCGTTTTATAATGCGATCGTTAGCCTATCGTGCACGTAAGCCCATTTAATTCACATACCTTATGTGACAGAGTTCGCGAAACTGAGAATTATATTGTAAGTCATAGGTCATCATAATGGAATCTTTGGTCGGACCTAAATTATTTTTTACTGGTCCTGTCTATTACAACTATCTAAAAAATTACTAAAATCTACTAGACATGGGTCCAGTAAGTATGTTTAAAATGCCGGACCTGCTTTAATTTTACCAGTCAGGTCTGACAGGGCCGACACATTTTGCAAACTCTGATATTATCACGAGGAGTTCACGAGAGATGTACAAAACTTACCAAGAAATCGCGTAAAGTTGGTTTTGGTTAGTCATATTAATAGATAAGGTTTTGTCTGGTAAAGAAAAAAGTACAGTTAAAATTATGTTCTCTTTTTTGTGATTTAAATTATCGAGACACGAATATTTATCAAAACCATTTTTACATGGACTCACCTTACTAGAGGTGGACTGTACCAATAACGAAAGTTTCAGAGTTTTGAAAATAATACATTTTCATGTAATGATTTTATGGCATATTGTTACAAATGCCAGACAAAACAGATGTAAAATTTATATAAAATTTCAAAAACTGAACAAACAAACTTTTTTGGGAACATAAAGGTATTTTTAAGTCAAATAAAGATGTTGTAAAACGAATGCCCTAGCTGTAAAATCTCCACAAAGGAACAGCCAAACTATAAGTATTCATCTAAACTGGTTTTAATTAGTTTTATGTCTTTCTGGCCATAAGTTTTCGAATAACGTGAACTATTTTCGTCAACAAAAATGATAACAGGTAATCCATTTTGATGTTATTTATAAATCAACAAATTTTGAAGTGCTGTATATGTATATTTCAAGGAATTACCTCATCATCAGCAACATTTGAAGCATAGCATTCATGATTGAAAGGTCCAAAACCAAACGTATTGAAGGAAAAGTACTCAATTCCTAAACAATCGAACGGGATAGCCAAACCCTTCACAAAGGATATCGACCGAAAGAAGCCTGGTGTTAAAAATAATTTTGAATTTGAGCAATCGTAAATTTCAATTATTGAAAAATATGTTGGTCTCCATTTATTTGTGTCAGACAAGCATGTCTACTAGCTGTTTTGTGAAAATCCTCGGGGACCTATAAGTCCAGGAGCAGTGGTTTCAAAATTAAAAAAACAATGCGGTATAAAACCGGATTAATTTGGTTAAAATGTATGCACATTTCAAGGATTAGCATCTCATCTGCAACATTTGAATCAAAACAAGGTTGAAAAAACAAAAATCAAATTACTCGAAAGTGGGTTTTTATATACACAATAATTTGGTCATGCTGAATATAAGTACGCATATTTCAAAGAGTAATATCTTATCAGCAGCATTTGAATCGAAACATTGGAACTTCGAAAAAACTTGAATTAATCTTACCAAAAAAGTTTGTTCAGCGCCGATGATGTTGACCATGTGCAGTACAAGAAAAACTAGGAAATAATACAGAAATGAAAATAAATTGGTTATATTCGTGTTTGAAATGTCTGTTGACCACCGTCTAAATTTAGGTAGCATGCTAAATACTATAAATTCAAGAAAAGTAGTTTGATGCTTGCAAATAAATGCAACTTCTTAATTGCAGCCTAATTAATCATCTCAATCTCAATTACAAAACTTTGAAGCTACAAGTACATGTATATTTGTGAAAATAACATAAGTTATTGAGAATTAAGCAAAGGTGTACCAAAGGGTATCAAACATCATCGGTAGACAAAAAAAATCATAACAACGAAACAAACCACACAACAACAAAAAACACACACACATAACAACTAAACCGCATTCCCCAACGTGAATTCAAGTCGAAACGAGAGTGAATTCAGGTGCTCCGGAAGGTGAGCAGTTCCTGCTAGCTTCAGCACACCCATGACGTTGCCAAAGATCAATTTAGCGCATGTCAAATCCGGAAAGGATGACATTACCAAACACTATGTCAAACAAACATCTGTGCTTATCTGAGAGATAGAAATCCCGCATTTGTCTACAAGCACATGCTGTCTTCCGTAAAATTTTTGAGTGATGACAACAACCGGTGTTAACAATAACATAGTACATGAAATTGATAGAATTTATACGTTTATGTAATTTTAACTCTTTGCTTAATAGATTACACAGGTGTGAAGACGGCTAACGGTACAAATTTGGCAAATGGAGACGAGAACGAAGAGCATCCGGCTACATCGGAACTATAAGTCAAATAAGTGATTAATGGTTGAAAACTATCACAAAGGAAAAGTTAGAAGGAATTAGAAATCTGCACAGGGTGTACGCTTTTTCTTTATATAAAACTTGTTGTTTTATTTAGCAATGACAAGACTACATACCACTTGTGTATGGCAAGCCAAAGTGGACATATTTATTAATATTAATAATTCATTTATTAATATTAATAATTTATTTATTAATATTAATAATTCATTTATTAATATTAATAATTCATTTATTAATATTAATAATTCATTTATTAATATTAGTAATTCATTTATTAATATTAATAAATCGAATTTTTAATATTAATAAATCAAGATGGATTTATAAATATTAAAAAAGGATTTATTAATATTAGAAAAGGATTTATTAATATTAATAAAGGATTTATTAATATTAATAAATCAACGGTATTTATTAATATTATTAATTCATTTTTAAAATATTAATAAATCATTTTTTTAATATTAAAAAATCATTTTTTAATATTAATAATTCATTTTTTTAATATTAATAAATCATTTGTTAATATTTATAATTCATGGAATTATAAATATTAAAAAATGAATTTTTAATATTAATAAATGGATTTTTAATATTAAAAAATGATTTTTTTAATATTAATAAATCAATTTTCAAGCATTTCAAAGACAATTCAAATAATTTCTGAGATCACCCCAAGCAATGTTCTGTTCTGTTCTATAGATTTCTCCACTGATTGGAGAACCATTGAAATATAAATAATTAATTCTATCAGGAATGGTTTCATCAGATGCAATAGTCTAAATATTGATGAACGTTATATCCTTGGCACGGTAACTTTAGCTATAAGTATAATAAAATTTTGAGACTTAAATTCACTACATTGTCCTTAGAAGTTCACCCTGAAAAGAATACACAATGACAGTTTATGACGATTTAGTCGAAAGTTTGTCTCAGAATGGCGCTTCGCTGGATGTGCAGGGCGTAGCAAAACCCTCTTGCAGTGGATTCAATGCTATTGTAAGATGTCACTGGTATTACTGGCAAGGCTGTACAGGATCTGCTTAAAGGTCATTTATTACATCTTGTCCAAGACTGCTTTTTAGCGCAGCATAAATAAAGTTAAGAAATCTAGATCTAGTCTGATCAAGTGACGAACAAACCGTGAAGAAGTGAGTTCTAAATGCCATTATCACAGAGAGGACGTCAACTGGTTATGTCCCATAATGGTTAAATTTATGGCGAGCTGACTGAAGCTTATAAACACCAAGCATTAATCTCTTTTTTATTGATGCTATAATAACAGAGGTTGGTTCATGTCCACACCGAGCCCATATAAGGTTGGCCTTTCCAATTTCTATTTCATCAATGTTCATGTATTGAAGTGACGGTCTGCTGTGTTGCCTGATACTTCAAATACTTTTCCCTATGTAAGTTTATTGCTCTGGTTGTTAGTTTTTTCCAGGCACCCTTTGGTGGTATGTTACTGAGAAAGTAGGTCGTATCTATCTAGGATCATAAGTAGTAACAAACCAATGTGAGGATGATGAGTTCATTGCTAGTTGTCGAAAGGCAAGTTCATATTCAACGGTATCTTTGTTATGAATAATGTTTCCAAAGGTACATAAGTATGGTGCACTTGTCGATCTCAGTAGTGATAGGTAGTTGGCCAATAGCTTAAGTAAGCAGCAGCATCAGATGTTCTTTTGGGCAGGTATTGGATTTGTTTAAGGTATTGTTTAAAGTACATTACAGTGGAGTTGAGGTCCTTTGTGGCGATTCTTACTCTCTTTAGCCTGTAGATCAGTCTAGGAATGATAAAAATATATATTATGTGTAGTGAGACTGTTGGACAAAGGCCTTGAGACCATGTTACCCTGCACCCATGAGTAAGTAGGAATTCTTTCTAGCTAGACTGATACGTTCGTCAGACCCAGCTACAAGTTTGTTGGTGAACTTTGATTTGCTCTCTCTTGTTATACCCAGATGGGTAGCCGTTTCTGAGGTTGGCACTACTCTTCCATTCATTGAAACCTTATCAGCATTGGGTATACCCCCGGGGTATACCAATGTATACCAATGTTGACAATTTACAATTGATGATTAAGTTGCACTTATGACATAATGCTCACGGTTAGCATATTCTGTATAAATGACCAATAAACTTCCCAGTCTATATTCTTTTAAAATGTTTAGGAGTGGGTTGATATATACTTTGTATGCAGATCAATGGTGACCATACGCCTCCCTGTCTGATGCCTTGCTGTTCTTTAAATGATTTAAGGTTTCACCTTCCCATTGTACACAGCATTTGAGGTCCTTATACCATTCATTTAGAAAACCCAGAGACTGCCTCTTATGTTAATTAAGTGGACCTTTCAAATCAGAGAGTTATGATTCAGAGCATTATTAGTTTTCTGAGTATCTAGAAAAGCTATGGACAATGGTTGTTCAGCATCCCTCACTTCAGTGATATGGTTCTGTGACTATGATAGAGCTATGTTGGATGGAGCACACCCTTTATTGAAGCTTCTTTGTAGCTTACTTTTGTTTGGTGCAATAATAAGATCTGAGGGTTTTGTAGATTTCCAAGACTTTGCCAAAAAAAATGCTATAACTACTGCAATATTTCTTTATGAGTTGGGTCAAAAAATGGGGCTTCCCTTCCTTTTGTATACTGAAGTAGCTTTCGCCAGACGAAAAACATCGGGAATACAACAGACTTAAAAAATGATATTGATAAGGAATGTTAATACTGTGCATAAGGACTTTCCAGCATATTTGAAGTGTTCCTCAGCCTTAACATGCTATCTACAGATTTTCCTGTCTTAAGCTGTTTAGCGATTCTATGGTTTTCTTACATTTTCTTGGTCTTTCAGCACAACAGCTAGGTGGAATCTTCAGGAGTTAATTTACCTGCTGCTTAAGGTTGTCAGCAATGATTGAATTGTGGAGTATAAAAATGTCCAGGGAGAATCTCAAAGTAATATGAAAATAACAAAACGTTTTGGGGACTATGATGGGAATTATTAATATTAATAAATGATCTATTATTATTAATAAATGATTTATTAATATTAATAAATGATTTATTGATATTAATAAATGTAATCGATTTATTAATATTAATAAATGAATTTTTAATATTAATAATACATTTTTTAATATTAAAAAATCAATTATTAATATTAATAATTCATTTTCTAATATTAATAAATGAATTAATTGGCGATTTATTAATATTAAAAAATGATTTTTTAATATTAATAAATGAATTATAAATATTAGAAAATGAATTATTAATATTAGAAAATGAATTATTAATATTAAAAAATGATTTATTAATATTAATAAATATGGACTTTTGTCCACTTTGGCTTGCCATACTTGTGTTCATAATGCATTTCTCATGTTTCTCTAGTCATTCATTGTCATTGTCGGATATTACATATGGTTTATCATTCTTACATTTTCATTGGATTATTTGGTCATGTGATTTTAGTGATATTTAGTGTATTTCTTTGTTTTGGAAATAAAAACGATGCATTTTTGGTATATTGACGCTATGTTTCTATTTTTACCTATATTGACGCTATGTTACTAAATTTAGATCCGGATATTCGTTCGTTCTTGACATATTTTTATACACATCTGTGTGACGTCATTTAGAAGTCCTAAATATTGACATAGCTTGCAACGGAGCTTTCACTTTCTAACGGTGTGGGAAAAGATACAAAACCAACAATGATTTTATTTAAAATGTTAAGAATTTAATAAATTACATTTGATTTTTCGGTTAGTACGTGAATTATCTGTAAATAATTGTTAATGATTGCAGAAATTGGGTTACCGCCATGACCGCCAAGACAATACAATGCAGTGAAGAAGGGTATGTTTGTCAGCATTTTACAAAGACGCAATAAACTTACTGCCCAAAAATTAAGGCTAGAAATAATAACAATTAAGGTGTCGAAGATTTCCTAGGTAAATTAGTTAATTTTTGTTTTTAAAATGCAAGTCAAAAAATTATGACATCGAAAAAAAAAACAACGTAAAAAACTGCGAATTTGATTTACATGATGTTAAAACAGTAATTCATTTTACTTTTATTAAAAAAACTACATATGTAATATAACAATGATGGACTTTTGACTCTGTCAATAAATTACATATGGACCTGTTAAGAATATATTGACCTCGGACTTCGTCCTCGTTCAATATATGCCTAACAGGTCCATATATAATGTATTGACCTCGTTAAAAGTCCATAAATATCCCAGTGGTAGTACTTCAAAAACTTTAATATACATAGGCTACACCTTTATTTTATATGATATTTTTGGGGCCGGTTTCATTATTTAAAGATTTCGGGTTTTGAAAAATGCAGTGTTTTTATTGGGGTATAAAAATTTTAAAAAACTTATTTGTCAGTGGCACTACATATCTTATTGACCTATTTTTGGTACAAAGTTACCTTGTAAGCACAACTCCATCATTGTTGACATTTTGAATGAAGGTCTGTGCAGCTATTGGTCGATTCAACATGATCATTGTATAAAAGTTGTATGAATTATTTTGCTTTAATCACCCGGTGATTCTTGCTATGTTTGTGTTTGTAGCATTGTTATGACCTTGCCAAACTGTTTTATGCATAAATGTTAGTTTGGTGACAATCCAGTTGTTTGAATGTCATTTTAATAGAATTTCTTATTCTGGTTCGAGACTTAGGGACCGACCATTTAACTTGAAGGGGGGGCTTAGTTTTTTCCTAAAAAAATATTCTGAAAATTATTTTTAATGAAAAAAATATTTTGGCAGCTGAGGGTAAGAAAAAAAATATTCTGAAGAAGGCTATCTGCTATAAAAAAAATAATGCTTATAATGAAAAAAATATTCTGTCGTGACGCCTTCGAAAAATAAATATTTTGTCCGGGCTCTGCGCGGAAAAAAATTTTCTGATCAAAACAAAAAACCAAGGCCCCCCCCCTTCAAGTTAAATGGTCCGTCCCTTAGGTACTACTTTCTGGTGGCGATTACGGCGGTGGTGTAAAGTTTTGTGTATGACTTTTGTGGAACTTGAAAAGTGCTATATTGGTTGATTTTTATGTTCAGATTTTTAAGACCACCCATCGTCAGAAACCCACGGGAGATTACTGCCTACCTCCTCCATCACGTGATGGAGGAGGTAGAACGTAATATATTTTAAGTGTTATTAATATAGGCAAGAAATCAGATTGTATATTTAAAAACAATGGTTAGATATTAATATTTTTTTAGTGTTTGTTTGTTTAGATAATGTAATTGAACTACATCTTGTGCCATTAAAAGATCTTTAATATTTCTTGGAGAAAAATGTTAAAATATATATGTTGATGAAATCGGTGTAATTTTGCCTAATAATTATTATTTATTGGACATTCAAGGTAGCTAGGGGCTCTTAAAGAAGCAGAGGTAATGGACATCCGAATGTCAAAGTCCGAAAGGGCATCTAGACAAAAACAGAAAACACAAGCAAGGACAGGACGAAAAAAAAGACAACATATTAAATACAGAAACACAAAACTACTGAATATCAATGAACGCAAACTTTAGTCGTAATCAGAGTGAACTCATGTGCTCCGGAAGAGTAGGGGTACCTGCCTGCTATAGCACACCCGTCACACTGCCAATTTCCGAAGGTGCTTTCTTTTGGGTCAAAAATTGTGATCGTATAATGGCATGATGCTGTCGTCGTCGTTGTCGTTGTCTGTTAACTTTAGTGTTCCCACCTAACTATATTTAAAGTCATCCTATTGCAATGAAATTTGACAATGATGTTCCTTACCATAAAAGGATGAATGGAATTGATTTTGGGGTCTCCCTGTTTTTGTTTAGAAATTAGGGGCTTAAAGGGGCCAAAGTTCTACTTTTTGTTTGTTCCTATGATAACCTTTTTTTTCTGGCTAACCAAATGCTGTAAAATTATACGATAATGTTCCATACCATTAAAGGATGAATTGGATTGATTTTGCCCTCCCCCTTATTCCTTAGAAATTAGGGGTCAAAGGAGCAAAATATTCATATTTATTATTTGTTTCCACAATAACTTTGATTCTGGTAGGCCGATTGCTATAAAATTTGACAATAATATGCCTTACCATTACACCATATATGGGATTGATTTTGGGGGTCTCATTTAGAAAAAAGACCTAACCAGGGGCAAAAAATGATTTTTTTTTCTTTTTCTGGTCCGATTTTGAATTTTTTTTTCATGTTAAGTCTTGTCAAGTAGTGGATAAAAAATCTCCATTTTTTTGTTTTGTAGTAAGGGGCAAGGGCATAAAGTGGCAAATCAAAACTGTTTTTATTTATTGTCCAATTCTTTTGCTTATTAATTCTTATCAAATAGTGAATTCACAAAATAAAGGACTAAGTTTGTGACACATGTAAAATCTTAAAACATTTAAGAATGGCTGTAAAAAAGAATCATGTAAAAATCTGTAACTGTAATTAATTTTGGTCTGTTTTGAAAGAAAATGAATTCCTTGTCAAATGTTGGTGGAAAGTCCACTAAAGGCTGCATCTGTACAGAGCAATTGATTATTCATATTTGGCCTCAGATGTACAGGGTTCGACATGGTGTGGTCGTATCATGCTTCGCTCGGCAAAGCTTTTTATTTACCTTTATTCCATTTTTTACTGCATTTCTAGGATTTTTTCCACAATGATCTATACAAATTTCTTAAAGATTGAAACCCAATTATTTCTAAAAATGAGCATTGTGACCTGTTATATTTATTGTACATTTTCAATGCTGATATATGTACCAATGTTTATTTACTGCGAAAGTTTGTCAAATTTTAGACCCCCAGCTACCTTAACAAAATATTTTAAATATTTTTTTATTATGTTGGTGAATATATTGCATCAAATTCATTTAATTTCGGCATCATAGTGATAAGTTTATTTATATCCTCATACATTCATAGGCATGATAGGGGCTAGGGTATTATAGAGTAGGGGTCGATTTTTTAGGTCGATATAAATGGCCAGAATCCAAGCCCCTGTGCATACATACATGCAGCTGGCAACTTTTTATTTTTGATTGCATTTTATAAATATTTCATCAAATTCATTTAATTTCGTCTTCAAATGATACTGTATGTTTTTTGTATCATCATATATATTTGAATTCGTTTGCATTTTGTAAATATTGCACCAAATCCATTTAAGTTTTATTATTGGATTATCTATCGTTTATCATTGAGGCATTTTTGGGAAGAGCCCTATGTAGTCATATAGCTATCTGATTTTCGCGTTTTTTATCGTCTAGCAGGGTAAATCGGTCAGGCAATTCCTACCAGAGGACCTATTATAGAATATTCATCGTGTATAATTATTGTTTCAATGTATCAAACGTTATACAGGTTGTCTAAACTAAGAGGTACATCTTTATACCCCTATCATACGATATAAACTAAGAGGTACATCTTAATACCCCTATACCATATAAATGTGCACTACATTTCATTTATCGATACACCATGGCCAGATGATAAGCATTGTTGACCTTTTACCTTTAATTTAATCAATACGTCATATATATGCAAGTGGGCGGAGCCAAATTACGGATTTGTTTAACAAATATTTAAGTGGACGGAGCAAACGAACAAAATTGATAGGTTTCAAGTTTTTTATATTCTACCTTGTGTTCTTTTGATGTACAGTCACTTTGTGCACACTCCTAGTCGATTAAAAAGCCCAACAGAGTTTGTATTTTGCATGTCTCCGTAATTCCGACCAGAACATCCACGTGATGGGAGACGGTTCTCAAGGGAAACCAATGTCATTTTACCGGGTCCTTTGGGAAAGCTAACTCTGGCGTTGGTGTGTCACATGTTAAACGACACATAGCACGCATCGTGTCTAATTAGTCGCTGCGTAGGGCCACTCCTCGAAAGTCACGACTGTTAATTAAATCCACTAGTTGCATACTTACGAATTTTTTTCGACTCTTTACCTACGAAGTTCAACATGTTTGTTGTTCTGTGAATCAAAGGTATGGATTTTTATTGTCCCCCGCCGCAACGCGGCGGAGAATTCTAGTAATGGTCATCGTCCGTCCGTCCATCCTCCTCAAAAACAAATCAACAATTTTTTTAAGGAATTTTGTAGGATTGTTTGTCATGATATGTAGTTGATTATTTCGCATGCAACACCATTTTGATTTGACGAATATTAGTTAATTTTCAACTTTAGTGTGGCGGCGGGGGGGGGGGGGCATTGGCTAGCCTACATGTACGAGTAGCAACCTTGACTGTTTTTCTTGCATATACCTATGCCTATGTATATTGCGTTTTCTGCTAATGGTGTTTTTTAACTAATTCTTTTTTTTTTTGTTAAGCTAAAATAGATTTAAACGATATAAAAGTTATATTTATTAAATGTTATGTGAATTGAATATTGTAAGTCTTGTATTTAACAAAAATACTATGTTATCTTATAATTATTTCTCAATAAATGCAATGAGTGTGTTGCGCCTCTATATTAAACTTGTTTTGTGTCAAGGGGCAGACCTGTTTAAAACTGTAAGGACGTAAACAATTATCAAGCTGTCATATGTAATAGGTAAACTGTTTAAGACTATTCTTTGGTAGGTAAGGGCTCGTCAAAAACTACCAAAGATCTGTCAGTAGACCAGTTTTATGACAGTTTTAAAAGAAATGCTGAAGTTAACCATAAAAGCACCTAACTAATTTACACATTAAATGTCAAAACAAAACAAAAAAAATAATTGCAGGCAAAATCTCTTCCTAACTAGTTTCATAACAGAAAAAAAAGCATCTAAACTTAAGTCAAGTGTATGGAACGCCATAGCTGCCTTATGATGATGTGTTTCATTATGTGATGATACTTCTTCATTATGTGATGATACTTTGTCTTTATGTGATGGTACTTCTTCATTATGTGATGATACTTTGTCATTATGTGATGGTACTTTGTCATTATGTGATGGTACTTTGTCATTATGTGATGATACTTCGTCATTATGTGATGATACTTTGTCATTATGTGATGGTACTTCTTCATTATGTGATGATACTTTGTCATTATGTGATGATACTTCTTCATTATGTGATGATACTTTGTCATTATGTGATGATACTTTGTCTTTATGAGATCAAAGTTTATTATTATGAACAGCGCTAAAAAATATATTCTTTTCTAATGACAAATATGTTGTACGACGTGTAGTTTTTCTGTGTATCCCCCCCCCCCAAAAAAAAAAGTTTCTAAATGGTCGGTTTCTCGAATTTCAAACCCATAATCAATACATAATTTATTATATATTAAAACTTTGTAAGCAACATTTTTCTTCTTGTGTGGTTAATTACTTTGTTTTTTAACTAGTGTTGATAGACGCGACCTCTAGTGATAGATTGTATTTTTTTCTGATATTTTTGAATGAAAGACGCTAAAACCCGAACAGTTTAAAACAAAGATTTAAATCCCGAGCTAAAAATAAAGAACTAAAAAAGACCATGTTAATGAACCTTTAAGTAAAATCGCATGAAAGAGGAAAAATGTTGTTTACAAAGTTTTAATTTATAATAAATTATATATGTCTTTCATTAAAAAAATTAACAGAAAAAATTACGTTTATAATGAAGGTTGTGTCGCGTACACTTATTCCACATCTCATTTTCTTCTATTAAATGGATTAACTAATTAAACCAGTTCATATTAACCAACATGTACGACTTTGCTATAGTTATAATTTTCTCTTTTTCATCAATATGACTAGAATTACATATATAATGACTTTAAATGCACCGGTCATGACTTGGTACATGTATATTGTACATGCATTTCTTATGAAATTCAGCTAACAAAAATTGCATATTTATTGCAAAAAACGCAACACATCATAATCTTAATATTAGATAAAAACAACATACAACTTAGGGAGCAACCATTTGATTTTGAAGCGGGGGACTATGTATATTTCCTTCGTCCTGGCTTTTTATTTTCGGAACAAATCAAGCCTGGATACTAGTATTTCTTTTTTGCTTGTGTGCGCAATATTTTTTTTATTTTTAAAAGCTCCTATAAATTTTCAGCAAAAAATACCATCCTGCCTTTTTTTTTAATTCAGAGCACTGTCCTGCTTTTTAATTTCTGGAATTTTGCCATCCTGCCTTTTTATTTCAAATTCCACCATACCCCCCCCCTAAAAATCAAATGGTCGCTCCCTTACAGAAAAGTATTAAAGTTTATAGAATTCTTTATAAAACATACAATCGAATAATCACTTTAACATCATCAAAAAAGTGCACAGAAATATATTTAAAGTAAAATTTCTTTTCTTCACATTAGAAGATCTTAGAAACTTTCAATATTAAATTTGGACGCCAAACTGGAAGAGTCACTAGTAGCGTTTACATGTACACGCTTTGACGTCATTCCGCGTTGTTTGTACTTCAGTTGTGTATAGTCAGTTGTTTATCCTACGGGTCTTTGGGGTGTACTGATCATAATGTCATTGTATGAACTTCTTTAATTTAAACGTCCATACTAGTTTGGTAATTCTTTTCTTCTTAAAAATCATACTGAATTTAATCCTCATAGTCTGTAAGGAAAGTCATTGAATGTAAACCGACACAACAATAAGAGATACGTACATAGAAGTGCCACCATGGGTTCATTTATTTTGTTGGCAACTAATCTCGTGGTTTGTGTTGACACATCAAAGCTATAAATGTTCCGTGTAAATTTCATAATTGTTAAAAGTCTAAGGTTCCTCCCATCTAAGGCATATTTTGGTCTTTGAGAAAATTTGGGTTTGAAGTTTGGCATATTTTTTAAAACTATTGTCTATCCTCTTCAATTCGTATACTAGTGTTTTGCATTTTCATTTGGCAAAAAGCTTCTGATGAGTCTTGAAAAGACGAAACGCTTGTCAGGCATAGAAAATATTATTGGCATGAACTCTGTTGTTGATTTCACCAATAAATGCATCCCATTATGGTCGGGCCCATAACCTCTTTCCTTCTTTTCTTGTACTTCTTTTCCTGAAGCAGTCTAAAATACCAATAAAAAGGTATAATCCAATTTCATAATTTAGCTATGCAAACGTAAAATATTAATAATCAATTAATATATTGGTATTTAACCACGAAAAGATAATAGCTTTAGAAGGTAATATTTACAAAACGTCCAGACTTTTAATAAAACCGCGAAGCGTAATCTATAAAGTAATGGCCTATTTACGTAAGAATAAACAGCTTTATTGTTTAATAATTCCATTTTGTTTCCCTTTTATTATAATCTGCGGTTTTTTTCGAAATAAATTATGCACTTCATATATGCATGTGTGCATACTATCATTAAAGAGTACACGTATACTTAAAAAAAATATATAAATATGAAACAAATAATAAAGAATATCTCTGTCGGAAGCATATTGTACAAATTAATCATATAAGGTAAAATAATATAATAATAATATAATATAATGTAATTATAATTAACAACCTATAAATTTCGTTTGTTTAAAAAAATAACTTTTAAGAAACTATCAGGGAGATATACAAACATTCAACCATCGTAACACTACAGCAGCTCGTGTATAAGTAACTTTAGGTACAGTTGAACTAAAATAATGGTTAATCTTTTTTCTTTTTCAATGTTTAAACAAAGTTAAGACTATATAACTATCTTAGTCAAATCTTCTTAAATGTATAACTACAAAAATATTTTTTTTATTAAACTCGTATGCGTAACAGTGTAACCTTTTTTTTGTTTGGACTGCACTCATGTAAAGCTGATTGAGCAGTGAAGAGGTAAGAAAAACTATTACTTGTTCATTGTTCATAACTAAATAGCAGACACATTCAAATGCATTTAGAACAAATATATAAAAATATATCAAGCTGTTTTTTTATATGTTTCAGATTACATTTTTTTTTTGTTTTTTTTTTTTTTTGTCTTATTTTGTGGGCCGCGTACTAGCAGGAGTAATATCATTGCCATGTGTCAAGTGCGCAATCGTTATCTCTGACTCCAATTTTAAAATTGACGTTGATATATCATTTCGAAAATTTTCTAACGTTACTTTCTATACAACAGACCAAAAATTTCACTCTCACTGTAACAGTGTGGGTGAGGGAGTAATTGAGTTTGTGATTTACTCCCTGTCAATACTTTGTATTTGATAAAAGGGCGATGAACATAAAATGGTGATAAGAAATAGGGGATGGAATGACATCAAAACAACAGTAAACTTAGAAGACCACTCCAATAGAGAAGAGGTCGGTATGGGGCAAAAAACAATGCCAATGTGATACACTACTTAGCGGTCCAAAAGGGATCATTTTTTAGAGTGCATTAACCATGGCACTTTCCAAACACGTTAGCGCACTATGTTCACCTGTCAGGCTTTAATTTCATGTCCTGGCAAAACCTGTGATTGAGGGCAACCGATTCAGCCAGCTAGGGTTTACACGTCACTCTAAAGGCTGAAATCGACATCAGAATCTCATTACTGAGTCGCCTTTTACAACAAGCTTGGTTCTGCTTTTGGGTCTATCGCCACCCAGGACCCCAACGAAGGCTAACTGTATGGATAGAACGAAAAGAGAAGCCGATGTCCTTCGTCCGTAACATATTTTATTTGAAAGTTAAAAAGTAGTTTCTCGTGAATAAACCATGTTAACGTCTAATCATTTGTTTAACATATTATCATCTGCTTTTGTTCTTTCTTTTTTTTAGAACAGCATGTCTTCGGGACTTATATTAACAGTATTTCTGATATTTCCCTCGATCAATTTTGCATTTGAATGTGACGAACACGCACAAGTATGCGAGACATCTCTAAATATAGAATACCGCCTGCCTATGATGACGCCAGCTAATGGACCAGTGTACCCGTACAACGGCAAACTATACCCCTATGACATCAGCAACCTCACAAATGCGCCAGCTATCAACATGGCAGATATCATAACAGCAGATGGCCATGAGAGCTCGTGGCGTCTGGTAGTTTCCGCTAACGGGTCACTTCCGGGGCCTCCTATAATAGTTTACGAAGGTCAAACCGTAATAGTACATGTTTATAACCTCCTGAAGTCTGAATCCATTACTATCCATTGGCATGGTTTAGACCAGCATGAACAACCTTGGATGGACGGTGCCCCTTACATAACACAGTGTCCGATTTCACCAGGGCAAAAATTTACGTACAAATTCAAAGCCTTTCCGTCTGGAACAATGTGGTACCACTCTCATATGGGACACCAAAGACTCAACGGGTTATTTGGTGCATTTATCGTGCGAGAAAAAGGTCACAGATTACCAGAGCACATTTTACAAGTGTTTGAATGGAATCATGATTATGATGCCAACACAGATGACATGATGGAGGAACTAAATGCCGTTTACAGGGATAGAAAACAGCTTCCTAGGTATAGACAATTGGATAAGATTCCATATACCGTCTACAATACACACTCCGGTCTGTTCAATGGCCGTGGACGATTTTGGAACTCTTCAACATCAAACAATGGAGCACCACTTGAAACGTTTACTGTACAGGCCGGGCAACAGTATCGTTTTCGAGTAATTGCCACTGGTGCAATTTTCCCGTGGAGAATATCGGTTGATAACCATAATATCACGATAATTAGTACAGATGGTTTCGGTGTTAATCCTATTGTTGCAGAATCCATAATAATATCGCCAGGAGAGCGGTATGATTTCATCTTAGAAGCAAACCAACCGGCGGCCAATTATTGGATTCGAGGTGAGGCACTTGAGCGAACTAACTCAATCCGTGCAGAGGCTATTTTGCATTATTATGGCACAACTTCATGTGAACCTACTTCAAAAAAAGCTGCTTGTACCAATCAGAATCAATGCTTGGTGGTTAATTGTCCGTTTCCATTTTACCCCGAAAACGACCAAGTCACTTGTTTGCGTATTTCAGACCTTCGTTCGGACGTTGGTCCATCGACCCCAAAGGCAGTCAATGGAAAGTTTAAAGAGTATTTCTTAAACTTTGCTTTTCCAGGAGAAAATGGAGAGCATGGTGGTGCTTCGATAAATGGAATAGCTTCAACGCTCCCTACGGTTTCAGCTCTAACACAGCCAACAGAAATAACAAACCAGTGCTCTGATGTGCACTGCCAAGAAGGTAAATTGTGCAAATGCTTCAATTCTCTCACCATAAACTCCGGAGACACCATCCAAATGACATTTCTAAACATCGGTCAAGGACTAAGAGATGATCACCCAATTCATATGCACGGCCATGCCTTTCTTGTTATCAAAGTTGGATATGGCGTTTTTAACAAAACAACTGGTAAATTCATCCGTCAAAATGACGACATTGTTTGTACTGGAGTCATGTGTAACAACGCCACCTGGCGCAACTCCACGTGGCTGGATGGAAATGTACCGGACATTGTAGAGCGCGGGGCTGTTATTAAGGATACGGTAAACCTACCTAGCGGTGGTTACGTCACCGTTAGATTTCCCGCCACACTTCCGGGACTTTGGTTCTTACATTGTCATATTGATCTCCACTCGAACGACGGTATGGCAATGGTCCTGAATGAGTCTTTTGCAGATATTCCTAAACAACCACAAAATTTTCCTCAATGCAGAAATTTTGAATTATAAACAGAACCTTTTAATATTTATTGGTGCAATGTAATTTGGTCTTTATAATAAAGACTTTGGTTTACATAATTTTTTTTACATAATAAAGGTAATAACAAAATTACCGAACTGTGATGATTGATTTCAATGTCCATGAAAAGGGCAAATCAAGGAGAATGTTAACCGAATTAATTGAAGATCACAATGATCCTGCTTTTGGTTCTTGCATTTCTATTTAGCATATCGAGATGGTCATCTCGCTACAACACTAACAGCTGTGTTTTGTGGGTACAAAACCGTACATCTCACTAAAACGAATCAAATGGATATAATACACGATTTAATGACTAAATAAGGGTTTTCCGGATTTCCATGTGTCTTTGCAATCTTTTAATATTTCTATTTACTTTGGGGTTTTTTATACTTTGGGGTTCGAATGCTCCTTTGGTTTTTCTTTTGTTTTTTTCACTCGTTTTGGTTTTAAGCAAACCAAAGAAAAAAAGACAAATAGGATAAGTTAAGTGGATGTGTACTTGTCACAAAACATGTGGTATCAGGATATAATCCTGTTTCTTTAAAGATTAAAGGTACTACCGTAACAGTACTGTGATATGAAGTTCAAATGTTCAATATGTCGTCCTTGAAATAAAATGTCTATGTAACTTAGGACAAAAACCGTGTTTAAAATGTCAAAAACCGGTACTACTCGTATAAAACAATCAAAGTCCATTGCATGACTTATTAAACAAAGTTGGACATAACACATAATATAGTTCAATATATCATTAATGAACTCTAATGTCTGTAACTTAGGAAAGCAACTGCTTTATAAGTCAGATACTACTTGAGTATAACAATCAAGGTCACCTTCATGATTTATAAAACAAAGTTGGTTATAACACATTATATAGTTTAATATGCCATTAATGAACTCAAATGTCTC
The DNA here is from genome assembly GCA_963971305.1 of Arcuatula senhousia. Lineage (NCBI taxonomy): Eukaryota > Metazoa > Mollusca > Bivalvia > Mytilida > Mytilidae > Arcuatula > Arcuatula senhousia. The sequence goes on from OZ020312.1 coordinate 41,039,943, forward strand.
TGTAACATAGGACAGCACCTGTGTTATAACAGTCAGATACTACTCGAGTAAGACAATCAAGGTCACGTTCATTACTTATAAAACAAGTAGGCTATAACAAAATCAAATTAGAAGCCAAGGAGTGACAAAGGGGCATCCAAATACCACAGGTCCAAACCCAGCAGACACAATAGACAATATGAATTAAACACGAAACTCACAACACAATAAAAAAAAGCAACAAAACAGCCACACAAAAAACAAACAAAAGTTGGATATAACAAACTCAAATTTCAAAATACTAGTAATTTGTAGTACCAAAGAAGCCAAGTAGTGGCAAAGGTGCGTCAAAATTTAAAATATTTTAAAAGTCCGAAAGATCAAGACAAACCTAGCAGACACAATGGACAAGATGAAAGAAATGCGAAACGGAAAAAAACATAAAAAACAAATCTTACTGCATTAAACAACCTAAACTAAAATCGAAACGAGAGTAAACTCAGTTCCTCCGAAAGGGAAAGCAGGTAGAAAGACTAAAAACTTTTGTGTTCTAACTAAATGAAATAAATCTTTAACGTTAGTTGATTCAAGATAATTAATGATATTGTATTGGCAGACTTCTATACTTAAAGTTTTGTATGAAAATCACAATTATCTTGATTTTGGTTCTTGCATTTCAAATGAAATTGTGGATTAAAACAAGTTTTGTGACACCAAGCCTCTTCTATAATGAGTATTGCTGTATCTTAAGATTCAGTGGTTAAATAAAACACAACACGGGCACGGGTGTGAGACACAAATCTATATATAGCGATCGAGGTGACCATCTCAACAACATCAGCTGCGTTTTATTGTTACAACACCGTATATCTCACTTAATAGAATCATAGACCTATAATAGTTTGATATACAAGTCTATGATAGAATAAAAGATGTAGTACATAATGTAAAAATCTTCATTGTCTAAATAAGGTTTTTTTCCGGATTTCAAGTGTCTTTAATATTTTATTATATTCTAATATTTCTGTTTACTTTTAAAGACTGAGGTTCGAATGCTCCTTTTGGTATTGATTTTGTCCTTTCTTGACACAAGTTTTGGCTTAATGCAAACTAAAGAAAAATAATCATACCCGTAGCCAGGGGGGGGGGGGGGGGGGGGTTCGAGGGGTTCGGACGAACCCCCCCTTGTGCAAAAAAAATTGAAAAATAAAGGTAAAAACAAGCAGAAATTTGGTTAAGCACTATTAAAATAAGGAATATTTGGAAAATCGAACCCCCCTAAAAAAATTCTGCCTACGGGTATGATAATGGTTTTTCCTGTTTTCCTAGTGTCTTCACTTTCTCATGATTTTTCTGTTTGTTTTTTTTTTGTTTGAGATAAGGATGCCCACTTGATATTTCTTTGGTTCCTTCTAGACACAAGTTCTGGTTTTATGCTTTTAACCAAAATTAAGGACAACAAATAGCCATAGGATAAGTGGATGTGTACTTGTCACAAAACGTGTGTTATCATGCTATAATTCTGTTTGGTACTATAATAATGTGATATAAAGTTCAAATCTTCACACTATATAGTTCAATTACATGTCGTCGTTGAAATCAAATGTCTCTGTAACTAGCTAAGAACAAGAACTGTTTAATAACTATGTTAAACAATCAAGGTCAATTTCATGACTTATAAAACAAAATTCAAATTACTAGTTAATAAAATAGTAACAAAAAGGCAAAGAAAAACAAAAGGACGTCCAAATACCTCAAGTCAAATAAGCCAAGAAAAACCAAGCAGGCAAAATAGACAAGAAGAATAATAAATGGATGATGAAGCCACATTTAAAAGATAAAAACTAAATAAGAAATATAAATAAATAAAACCTTTAAAACAACTAAAACAAGATTGCCCAAATTTGCGGACATAAAGTCCTTCTTCAGGGCCTAAAAAGTAAAAAGATTTTGACACATCGACTCCTAAGGACAGAATGACAAAAAATTGACCCGAAGAACATCACGTGGTATCTTAATCCTGAACTTGATGACTAATTTATAAAAATTGAGAAAAGGTCTGTCTTTTTACATTTATACCAAAGGGTTGAAAAATGCCTAAAAATTTATTATTCTTTGCTCAAGAAACTGTCTTTGTTTTTCGCCGGTGCATGTTTCAAGGAGAACGGTTACCTGCATATCCTGGACGCTATGGTTTGGCAATGAAAAGTGCTGGCCGACTGGGCAATCGTCGCATTTGAGAACACTTCTCCTGTGTTCAGCAAATCTGTCACCCAGTCAACGATAGGTTTCTCCTACGTAAATTTTAAGGCACTTAGCACAGCGGATGGCGTAATTGACATTTTCGGAGATGCAGGTATAACCGTTCTTCAACTTGAAAGTGTTGGAGGGGCCAACTATCTCTTCAGTCTCCCAGGTAAAGGCACATGTGACACAGGTGGATCGACAACAACCCCTGGTGCCTGAAAAATCAGAGTGAGGACGTCTCTTGGATGTGTCAAATGAACTGGAGACAAGATCAAACTCTTACCTTTGCGAAAAGCAGTCAGAGGTGGCGAGTCGAACACTGTCGACATGTGTTCGTCCTTCAAGGCGATGGACTTGAAATTGCGCAACAGAATGTTCCGTAAAACGATGTTATGAGGGTGGTATGTAAGTACCAAAGGTATACGGTCATTCTTGCGTCTTGGCCTGGGCCCCAAAGCCTTGGATCGTGTCACCCGGGAAACTGAGTCGATAGCTTTATCCAAGATGTTGTCAGGATATCCCCTTTTGACAAAGACTGATTTCATAGTGCTGCTTTGAACTTTAAAATCATCCTCATTGCTGCAAATACGTTTAAGTCTCAGAAATTGAGACCTAGGAATGGCGTTTTTGCAGCTCTTGGGATGACAAGATTGATAGTTCAAGTAACAGTGTGCATCAGTGGGTTTATATAACACACACGTTACTATTTTGCCGTTAAGGATGCTACATTCTAAGTCAAGGAATTAAGGAGAGTTTCTCTTGCGAGATGGTAAAGGTGTACTCAATGGCAGGGTGATAGGAAGAGACAAAGCTGATGAACGAGTTCAAATCATCTTCACTATCAGAGGATACACCGAAAACATCATCTATGTATTGTTTGTGTAGGTCAGGAACAGGACCAACGTATTCAGAAAACATTTTCTCTTCCAAATACCCAACAAACAGACAGGCGAAACTAGGACCGATCTTAATGCCCATGGCAACACCACCAGACTGAGAATAAAACTATCCATTAAACTGAAAAGTGTTGAGACAAGATGAATGAAAAATGAAACGCACAACACATCCAAAACATAAAGCCATAAAAAGTTCAACAACGTAGTACACTAAAGTCGAAACTCAGTAGCTCCGAAAGGGAAACCAGGGAGGTTCTAAAAAAACAAAATAAACCTTAATTAAACATGTTTAATCAAGACGGTAAATGATAATAAACAGGCTTCACAACTACACCCCTAGTAAGGTGAGTTCGCGAGTTGGCTTGGGTAAATATTTGTGTTTTGATTACCGAAAAAACATACTAGTAATCTATAACTTGTTTGCTTTTTGGACAAGCAGCGATTCCTTATGGAGTCGTAAGACTTTTTGTGTAGTTATCTAGTCTAGACACAGTGATATGCCTTCTATATTCCTTATATTATATATTACTTTTCCAAATATGGTCAAATATGTTAAAATTAAACATATTTTGAAACAACAAATTTAATAATTCCTTTGAAATTTTCAAAACGAACTATTTGATGATAGGAACACAATATTCATTATTATTTATTTGTTACTTGATTGGTTCTTGTTCTTTCCCTTTAAATACATTTATATTATTTCATTGGTTTATACAAGACTTCTTTCTGATCCATTCATAAAATTCAGTACGGAGTACACATTGACGCGTTATGCCATTTGTATCCATATGCATCCCAAAGACAGTGTGCATTAACTTTGAAAACATCTGCATTACCCTCCTGTTCTCTCCCACACAAATTATTTCGCGACATTTTTAACAATATATTAAATGAAAACCATGCTATTCAAGTAATTGTATATTACGCTTAGCGCTTTGATTTCTTTACTGGACAACATTTTATCTGAGCTGCAACGATCATGACAATGTTCAACTCGAGTATTGTTATGATGATGGCGATGGGCGTCAACAATCGGTTTCCGGACCATAACTTAAGAAAATGTTATTTGATTTTATTGAAACTTTGGGATATTGTTACATACTATAAGAAGAGGAACCTTATTTATTAATGGGTAAATCCGATAAAGGTCAAGGTCACAGCGGCCGAAAAACGTTAAAACAAATCTTGAATTAGTGGTTTCCGGACCATAACTCATAAAGTTGTCATTCGTTTTTAATGAAACGTTGGGATTTAGTTACATACCAATAGAGAAGAAATTTTATTGATTTTGGAATGAATCCATTTAAGGTCAATGTCACAGAAAAAACGTTAAAAACATAGAAATAAGTTGATTCCGGACCATAACTCAAAAGGTTGTCAATCGATTTTAATGACAATTTGGGATATTGTAACATACATAAGAGGAGGAACCCTGTTGATTTTTTGGGTAATTCTGTTCAAGGTTAGCGCAGAATAACGTTAGAAAATTTCTTGAATTGGTGGTTTACGGACCATAACTCAAAAAGTTGTCAACCGATTTTTATGAAACCTTGGTACATTGTTACTTACCGTATATTGTAACTTACCGTAAGAAATGGAACCCTACGGATTTTGGAAATTTTCACTCAAGATGTAGGTCAGCAAAAAGTGTTAGTTAATTTCTCAAAAAGTGGCTTCTTGCCAAATACTATAAAAAATTATATTAAATTTGCAATATAATGCTTTAATACCTTGTAATAAAGTGTTGGTTAATAAAATGCTATAACTTTGCTTTTGAACCCTGTGTCTATTTAAATGCCTTACCAAAACCAATTTTACGTGAATCTTGGTATTAAGTTGTATTCATCTCTGGTGAACTCCTCGAGGTGAGGCTTACCAAGTGTGAACTATGGGTGATAAGATACAGGTTTTATAGATTTTATCAAGTAATGAAACAAGCGTTTGCAGTTTGACAAATATACAATGAAGCTGCATCTCAACTTGTTATGAGCTAATTTCATAGTTTCGTTACGCATTTCACCTAAATGATTTAGTCGGTTGTATGGCAAGTGTGTAGAATGTCCCCTACATTTAATTGACTTCGGAATTAGTTTGTTTATTTTGAATGTTGGTGACGTGCAATAACCTCGAGTTAAAGTACAATTTTATCAAAGCTGACCTTGTGTTTTCCAAACATCCTATTAACAATTGTATGGAATTATTAAATCTCTTGGATAAAAATGAATTATAGACAACTTCAGTTTGATATGGTATAAATGATAAAAAAAAATTATATAAGAAATAATTATATCTCTTGGATTAAGTTGAATTATAGACAAATTCAGTGTGATATGGTTTCAATGATAAAAAAATTTATATAAGCAATTGCCCCTCAACATTTATGACATATTTATTGTAAATAACGAAGATGGGATGTCTCACTCTGGTATTAACCGTACATCATTTGGGAAGGCAAATGTGTCAATCGTAAGTAAAGAAAAGGAAGATGGATAAAATTATTCCATTCATTTGTTTACTTTGATTTTTGTTGATATCTTCAGTTTTTTCTTATGAAAAAGTAACTTTTGTCAGTGAAGTAAGAATATTTAGAACGTACGTTACATCCCAGAGCTTTTTATTTTTTAACACTTAATTGCAAAACGTTTGCCTAAATTTAGTTTAAATACAAAATACCTTGGAACTCATTTCATTGCAGCCCGAGTATGCTGTTTGTTTTTCTTCAATTGGTTTTTCTGCAACTAGTGACAGGCTTCGAATGTGATCCTGATTCAGCTCTATGCGAGACATCATTAAACATCCACCATCGACTGCCAATGATGACTAAATACGACGGCCCAGTGTATCCCTTCAAAGGAAAACTTTATAAATACGATGTCACCAATACGTCAAACGTAGACCCTGTTGACGCACATGATGTCATAACGGCTGATAGTTATGAAGATTCTCTCAGACTGGTAATTACAGTAAATGACACGTTCCCTGGTCCACCAATTATCGTGTACGAAGGACAACACGTGGTCCTGCATGTTAACAATCATTTACATTCTGAGGCTATTACAGTTCATTTCCATGGGCTTGCTCAGGAAGGAACGCCGTGGATGGACGGGGTACCTTTCATTACACAGTGCCCTATTTTACCAGGACAAACCTTTACTCACCGATTCCAAGTTAGACATGCTGGAACATTTTGGTATCATTCCCATATGGCATTTCAAAGAGTAAATGGCTTGTATGGTCCTTTTATTGTTCGAAAAAAGACGAGCAATCTTCTCCCAGAACACATTGTACAGATCAGTGAGTGGAACCATGAAAATGATGCAAATGTGGACCATGCAATGAAAATTGCTAATGGCGTCTATCGTGGAAGAAAACTTATGCCCAGATCTGAACAATTAGATAGAATAAGAGTTGCCGTATACAATTATCATTCGGGCCTGATTAATGGTAGAGGTCGATTTTGGAAAAATTCAACAGTTCATAATGAAGGTGTACTGCAAACATTTGAAGTAATACACGGAGAAAAATACCGTTTTAGGATAATTGGTGCTGGCGCCTTCTTTTCATGGAGAATATCAGTTGACAATCATAACATAACTATTGTTGGTTCAGATGGTTTTGAGATTGAACCACTAGTTGTTGAATCTCTTATTATTTCTCCCGGAGAGCGGTACGATTTTATTCTTGAGGCCAACCAACCGATTGGAAACTACTGGATACGCGGTATCTCGCTTGATCGCAAGTTACCTAAACTGGCTGAAGGTATCCTTCACTACCATGGTGCACCAGAATCCGACCCTATGACTCAAAGAAAATCTTGCTCTAAAGATGACCCATGTCTTGTTGTTAATTGTCCTTTTGCATTTTATCCAGAAAACGAAGGTGTAAAATGTATTCATTTAACTCAGATGAAAGCCCTGTTAAACATTCAAACACCAGTCGCTCCTCTGTCAAAATTTAAAGAAATCTTTTTAAACTTCGGCTTCCCTGGAATGAATGGTAGTCTTGGTCAACCTGCGGTAAATGGCAGACAGTTTACAAATCCTAGGGTTTCTGCGCTATCCCAGCCCCTGGAAATTGACAATCACTGCACAGATAAAGAATGTGGAGAGGGAAAGCTATGCAAATGTTTTCATGCTTTAACAGTTAATATGGGAGAAATAATACAAATGACATTGGCAAGCATAGGTGAAGGTCGAGGTGACAACCACCCAATTCATCTTCATGGTCATTCATTCTTTGTTATCAAACAAGGCCATGGCGTCTACAGCGAAAACACTGGTGCTTTCATCCGGGACACCGATGATATCGTCTGCAATGACGTTTTCTGTAACAACGCCACCTGGAGAAATGCATCATGGGGAGGGGGTAATATCCCGGGTATCGTATCCAAGGGTGCGTTGATAAAAGATACAGTGATAGTTCCTGCAGGGGGATATGTTGTAATAAGATTTCCAGCAACAAATCCGGGTGTTTGGATACTTCATTGCCATGTCGATCTACATTCGGAAGATGGCATGGCTTTGGTGTTAAATGAAACTTTTTCACGAATTCCACATGCTCCAAAAGGTTTTCCAGAATGTAAAAATTTCGACTAAATAGTGTAGTTGGTGTTACCATCGAAAGGCAAGAGTATCGATCCACATCTCCTGGAGTACTGTCTTGATCATGGTTCATAGTTACCATTTGTAAAAGTTTTCTTATGCAATACCAGCTTAACATTTTTAATTTATAATATTTGTTTAAATTGTCGTTAATGGAAGAAAAACATTTGACGCTTTCATCCATGAAAGTGATAAGTTTATGCCTCAATGATGTCAGAAGATCTTGCTCAGCTTATGAACAGATTTCCGAACTTTGTCTTTTGAGGTTTCCATTACTCCAGTTATTACTACCTGTTTTGCATGTTTTTCTTGTATAATATTTTAGTTTGAACTTATTTAATTTTATATGATTTAGTATCAACTGAAGCTAAAAGCTTATGCCAACCGTCCTCCTGTTCACAGCTTTCGAATATGGCCTTTGTAGCGACCCCATTGAGCCAACTCTTATCAAAGTCTACAACTTAACGCGTATTTGCACAATTAGTGGCAGCAGAACTAAACATATAGTTATAAGATCAACAATACGTGTTCTTGGTAACAAATAAATGTTCCTGGTAGTGAAATGAACAAAATGTCCGAATATCCCCGTGTGTCCGAATATACCCCGTCTTCCCCTACAAAATTACAAATGCTGTCCTTGTTAGTCTGTCTTAGGCTTTGCAGATGGTTTTACTTCTACTATTAAGAGCAGATCGCTCCATGGGTTGATACTACATTCCAAGATTCCTGTTCTCTTGACTCGAGTCACCTTTGACCCTATGGAACTCTGCATTTTTTGCCCTTCTTTGGAGTTTACGTATCTCAATTGATTCGTTACTCCAGAGCGTGTGGGAATTACATCGATTTCCTTACCAAAGCGTCACGTCTAACGTAAAAATTGCTAACACAGGGTTATGTTGCTCCTCGGTTGCTGTCTTCACTCAAGAAATTTTACGGAAAACATCATGCACGTATAGACAAGTATGGGATTTCGATCTCTCAGATGAGTGCAGATGTTGGTTTTTCATAGGGTTTTGTTTTGTCTTCCTTTATCGGATTTGTCGTTGGCAACGTGACGGGTGTGCTATAGCAAGCAGAAACTGCTTACTTTTCCGGAGCACCTGAGTTCACTCTCGTTTTGACTGGAGTTCGCGTTGTTGATTGATATTCGGTTATTTTTGTGTTTCCATGTCTTTTTGTCCCGTTCTTGTTGGTGTTTACTGGTTTTGTCTCTGCCCTTTCGGACTTTTGACATTCGGATATCAATCGGTTCCTCTGCTTCTTTATTTGTCTGAACAAGATTTTTTCGAAACGACCGTCTGTATTTGATTGCTTCAATCCAGATGTGTGTTTGTTGATAAAGTTGTATGTGACCAATACCTCCGACCCTCTTGCAAATTGACCCCCAGGATTCGTGAAATTCCTTAACCAAATGATGGCATCATTATCAGTTCTCACAACAAAGTGATGACCAAATAAATAGTGATGAAAATGCTTAACAGCAGTGACAATACCGTAGTCATTAGTTCCTTTTTATTAACGCAATTCAGTTGCTCGTGTTTTGTTGAGCCTCTGCTAAAAGTTAAAGGGATGACATGTCCTGTAACCTTGTCTGACCCCTGGGACAACACAGCTCCTTATCCAATATTTGGGACATCAGTATATCTAACAGGAATTTCTTGTCCAAGCAAGGGTACGTAAATATTTATCTTGTTGACATTGCCAATTGTAAGTTTTCAAACGCTGTATTTCATTCAAGGTCCCGCCTGAATACCACATTTTCTATTTAAGTTACCATGTTTTATTACCTTGAATCCATTTTTATGCTTAAACAACTTTGTAAACTGTGGTATTTTTTCGGGGCTTACACTCTTAAGACTTTTGAGGAAATGAATTTCATTAAAAGCATAATACCTAGTAGGCATATGATATTTGGTTTACGGACTATTACGGTTATCATGGTCCCATTTTTACGTTTCAATGACGTGTGTTGCGGGTGTATTTAAGGTCAACTAAGTTTTATGGTGGTGCCGATAGACGGGACAAATCTTAATTTTAACCTTATTTTCATCATTATTTCTGAATCACAATTACAAGCAATAGCATATTATAGAGCGAAAATTTTACGATTCTGTTTGTGTCTGGCAATTCATTCTGGTAGTTTGTTTAATAGTTTTATAAACTTTTTTCTTCGATATTTTCCCCTATCTTCAAGATTTACGCAGTAAGGACATTTTGCTCTATAAGTTTTTTATAGACTTTTTTCGTAGATCCTTTTAAGTAGATATTCGCATACCGAAGGAAAAAAGATACTTACTTTGCACGAGATTCAAACAAAATGTAAAGGTTAAAATATACAGCACAACCAAATTTACCTTTTTTATACCCGTTTAGGTATTGTATTTTAAACCCATTTTGAGGCTTTAAACTGCCATATCAGGCCTAAATGATAAATAAGTTACATACTAACCACAAGCACAGACGCTTGTGCATGGTCAAATACCAGTATTGCTCACTATGCAATGGCCACTCCACTGTTATTTTTTAGTGGTGGCCATTGCCTAGCGAGCAATATTTGGCTATACACAAATACCTGTGCCGCAAGCATGACATCTAAACAGACAGACATACAAACACTTCCAGGCTTCCTTCTGAATCCCAAAAGGATAAGATATTTTCTTTATTGTCTATTGTATTATAAAATCTAATGTCTGAAACCGGAACGATTCCTTTACTCTGAACAAAACCATAGAGATGGTGATCGAAGTATCCCATAGCAGTATTGGTCGGTAGTAATAGATCTCTTGATACTGGATGTTTGAATGTCCACTATGCTGACGGTTCGGCCAATTCCAGACGTCAATGCTATGGTGTCCCCGTCTATCACTGCGGCGTCGTTGACCATCTTCCCTGGTACTGGAATGATAGATACCAACTTCCCAGCTTCATTAACGACAACAATAGGACTTTCTGTGCCGTAGTCACATATCAGTATTTAACTTGATTCCCTATATAAAAAGAAATGTGCGTTTTCTAGGAAATTTTGTATTTTCATTTTTATATAGTTATACAGTTAGATCTATATATAAGCGTTTGATTAGCGTTTGGTTTGGTTTTTGTTTTTTTTTCTGTCGGCAATTTTTCAACTATCTTCAGAACAAAAACATATAAACTTATGATATCAAACAAAATCAAACGACTGGGCACAAAACAAAAAGACTTTTTTTTAAATAAATAGATAAAATCATTTAAAACGCAACTATACAATGACCCTAGTTTGTACAACAATTCAGCATTATTATTTTTTTTCCAAAAGAGTTTGTCATTGAACTTTAGGATTGGGCTTGTAACATATGTAGTTTATTTTCAATCCAGGGCCTTTTGAAAAACAGCGATTAGCGACCACTGGTCAAATTAAAGGCTGTTGGCTGTTTTCCATTGTGGATTTTTTAGATTGTCGCTTATATTATAGGTTGTGTCGCGAACACTTATTTCATGATCACATCTCATTATCTTCTATTCCCTATATAAAGGGTGTTGTTATTTTCTTATGTCTTTTTTCTTTGTCACAAGAAAGAGAGGCAAAGAAGTGCCAATTGGCCAATCGAATGTCATACATGTGAGTCCGAAAAAAACAAAAGCAAAATCAATGAGTCGAAACAAAAGAACATGAAACAACAGCAACATATAAAAGGCACCCAAAACTTAAAACTCTTCAAAAAAAAGTTACGCATAGATAGAAAATTCCCCGTACTTTTAATGCAAATCTAAACAATTTCAAAACAATATTGCCGAGCTGTTCTGCAACCGATTTTTATGAAACAAAAAAAAAAGATTGCTTGATTAATCAGTCCAAAATCCTAACTTCAATGGTTTTTAAGAAATTGTGAGTAGAACACGACCGATGTTTTTCACGTAACCAACATTTAGGCTCAATCAGAATTGTGGCGTTTAATTTTCTTTAAAATTTTAGCATATATTACATTTGAATATTGAAAAAGTGTCAGTCAAACAAATTATTAAAGTAATACGGTCAGACATTCTTGACATTAAATATTTATTTATTTTTTAAATATTGACAATAATACTCCTTTCTCATTTTCTCAAAACAAATCGGCGAATTATCATCATCAAAATTACACCCCAGTTCTATTGTTTAAAGTCGAACTTTCATTTTCAGAAACTTTCTTTGTGTGAATAACTCTTTTGTTCTAATAACAATAGGCATAATTCACAATGGCAAAAACAGGGGTTTCCAGATACCCCTGCTTTTGCGCTCGTGAACACACTTCATGTTCATAGAACAAAAGGGCTTCTCACACCAAGACACTTCTGTAATAGCCAGCCCAAGGCATCTGAGAAAGAAATGAAAACAGTTCACTTTATAAGGTTTAAAATCAATTATAATTTAAAAGTTTCAAAATAAAAAAATAAAAAAAAAAAACAGACAAATAAAACAAAGCATTAAAAAAATGAAAAAAAAAAACAAACAAAACAAAGCAAGAATATGTCCAACATAAGAGACGGACGAACACACAGACAGACAAACGGACGGACAAACAAACATATCCGACGACTGTATGTCCCAACAACTTTCGTAGATGGGGCATCAAAATGGGTCAAAGATAGAAATGGCTGGATTTCGTTAAACAGGAAGTAGGTAGACATGTGTATCAAAATACAAAATAAAAAATTAAAATGAAATAAATTTTCTTCAAATACTCAATTTCCTCAACTAAAATTACATGCTCTCGGAAATTAATGATATTCAAAGGGACAACAGCCAAAGCACATCCGTCTTCCCTGATGGTCATATAAAAACTGAATGAATCTTAAAGATATTCAGTTTAGAAGTGTTCACTGTTTTAATAAGCATGATACAAAATCATCAGTTATTTGTAAAATAATTAATCTGTTTAAAATCATCTCAGTTGCTTAATATCTTGAATTAAAGAGGCTCCTGTGTGGGGAAGAAAAGTGTCAGAAATATCGGTATACAGTGTTTCTGGATAAGAAATCCCGAGCATCGGAGGTCCGAGTGGGTTTCTTATCCAGAAACACCTTTACCTCGTGGTATAACTATTACTGATCCTTTTGTTAACCGACAGGAAACTGTTTTTCACTACAGGGTACAGCCAGTAAACAGCATACAGATCTTTATCGCAGATTTCATCTTAAAATAATTATCAATTTTATTAATTAATTCTCGAACACTCTTACTGTCAATTTTACCAATAAACATTGTCATGTCATTCTTAAGTGACCATGGTGGTTACCCATCAATTAGAAGGATTGCAGGTCAGATTATTAGGGTGTTGAAGTTTCTTGTGACTTTAATGATGAAAACAACTAGTTCAACATAAAATGGAAAAGCTTCTGTTATTGAAAGTTATGATAAGATTTGAAAGACAGATTGTTTAAATTGGCATTTCTGTCAAAAATATTTTCACATAAAATACTCATCTAATTAAAACAAGAGGTCCCCAGGAGCCCGAATCGCTCGCTTGACTTATATCTATTTGACATTGAAAGGGTAATATGTTTAATAAGGAGGTCATCTGACACTATGGTTTAACTTAATGTAGTAATGATTGTGCAGAGTAATATTGTAGCAATTGAAACCTTTTTAAAATTTTCTTTTTTTACATTTCTTAAATATCTCGTATAGATTTTACGATATTTAGCTTAATACATTTTTGTTAGTACAAAATTCATAAAAAATCAAGATAAAAGGGCTATTACTTTTTCATGGGTTGTTGGATCTTCATCAAATTATCAGGGCAGGTAGATCTTGAGGTGCTGATCACTTTTGTCTTCTGCCAGATTTTAAAAATCTGTCACCGTTTTTGAGTTATTGGTAAACAATTGCAATTTACCCCTATGTTCTATTTTTACACACAGCGGCCATGTGAATCAAAATAGCCCACATCAGTTCTATACACCTAATACTAATAAACAACTAATACCAAGTTTGGTTCCAATTGGACATAAAGTGTCAGAGGAGTTAAAATTTTAAATGATGCATTTTGCTCAATTTTGACGTTCTAAAGGGAATAACTCCTAAAAGAAAAGGTCCTACAACGTTGACCCTGTCTTGATGAGCTTAACAATATGATATTTAAATTTCTCAAATATCGTGTATAGTTTTTAAGATATTTAGCATTCGTTATACTGTAATTTTCGGTTATATACATATGCTGTTATGTGGTGTCTTTTCTCCCGGGGGGGGGGGGGGGGGGCTACTACCTATGATTTAGGGAATACCTGTGTTCTTTGCCGTTGGCCTGCTCTGACTGAACCGGACCCTGATGTTACCAAGAAAATTTTGGAAAAGCATACCCTGTTATACTAATGGACATATACCATACCCTGATATGATCATGTCTTAATTATAATTAGCCGTTCAAAGGAAATTAACAGAGGAAATAACATTTTAAGCTCTTATAGACCAGGAACTTCCACTTTTTGAAGCATTCTAGTGTCATAATTCCATGTTTATTTTATTAAGCTGACGAAACTAGTTTAATGTAACATATTTGAAAACCCGTTAGTAACAGCTACCCTGTTCTTCACCTTGAAGCCTGAAAAAAAAAACAGAATCTATATTGCGGCACACTCATAACATTGATAATATAGGAAGTAGCAACCCCCTTCCCCGGTGCTTTTTTAGATCCAAAGAACTCCGCTTCATTACTTGTAGTATGAGGTGCACATCGGTGGGTCCATGAGTGACCCTACTGAAACGAAAATGTTGGTTATCTTTAATTACCACCATCATTCCCAGTCAAAGGAAGATAACTCAATCCTAGCTATTATCAAGCTTGGATGACAAAAAAAACTTGGTTGGTTTAGGGGTTATATCAAAGTCAAATCAAATTCGTATATTATAGCGATCAATTAGAGGATTTGTGGTCTGATTTAAGTCACTTTTTCAGTGAGTTTGCATGTTGGAACATGTTGATTTCTAATAATGTTTTCAAGTCATGTCTCCATATTTTTTTTTTTATATAATGTATTGCTTTGGCAGTGGCGGATCCAGAGGGGGGTCCAGGGGGTTTGGACCCCCCCCCTTTCGTCGGAAAATTCTTTGATTTTCATGCAAAATTTGGGCAAAAATCATCAAATTATAGTTTTTGACCCCCCCCCTTTTCCCACGAGGACCCCCCCTTTTCAAAAATCCTGGAACCGCCACTGCTTTGGTATGAAAGAAGCAAAGAGGCACCAATGGGGCATCCGAGTGTCAAAAGTGACAGTCCGAAAGGGCAACGACAAAACCGGTAAACAAGAACAAGTACAGCACAAAACCCCCAAAATCAACCGAACGCGAACTCAAGTCGTAACAAGAGTGAATTCAGGTGCTTCGAAAGAGTAAGAGTTTCCTGTCTGTTATAACACACCCGTCGCACTGCTAATTTCCAATTCAGTGTCTCAAATCTTGCCATTTCTGGTACTAGTATTTGAACAATTGATCAACCTGCACACAATTATATAAACATTAAATATATTTACTATAGGTATAAAGTAAAGTATTTTTTCTATTAAACCAAACATCTATTCTCACTTTTCCTTGTTATTGTGTTTTGTTATCGTAACATGCCCCTTTGTGGGACCATACTTTTAGGACAATATAAATGTTCTTTTTCTTTTGTAGTGGTACTCATTTAGTATATTGCAATATTTTAAGTTGCTGATTAATGTAATCAAATTTATTCATTTTGAGTAAAAGAAATCCCATTAACACCCTTTCCCTGGCAATCGGGAAGAAAATTACGTGAAAAATCACAATTTGGATAGGGTAAAAGAAAATAGTAAGAAATGTAGGGTTCAAATAATCGCTGAACGTGTAAGATTGAAGAAAAAACAATGCCTCTTATTTTGCAGTTTTTATCACAGGGGCATGAACTTTTGGTCGAAAACTTATAGATATCTGCTTACAGTCAAATAAAAATCCATCTCATTGATTTAAGATCTTTGTACTCGTTCACTTTGTTCCCGAAATTCAAAATTTTAATGAAATTTAAAAAAATAGAGGTAGTTTTAAGTACATACATACCAATTAATATAAAGATAATTAAACTTTTTGTCAATATTTTTTTTTCACGATTACAGAGGCTATATACTTAATTCCCCCACCCTTACTATACAACCCAAGCGGACTTTTTGCGTGACTGTTGTGTCTCCGTTTTAAACTACCTCCCCCCCCCCACCCCCCCCCCCCCCCCCCCCCAAAAAAAAAAATCAGTTCAACTGAATTATCAAATAATAAACAATGTGACAAAATCTGACTTTGGAAAAGAAAGGTCGTTAATCGCTCTGATTTTTAAAAGCCTTAAAATCGTTAGATGTTTAAGCGTTTTAGTATGCCAAATTTGTTCCGGATATAATTAACGTAATATTTCGCAAGATGTGTATTGCGTTATTTTACTTCCGGTAGGGGTGAATGGAACAGCAACAACAATCAAGAGAAATGGCAGGGTAACTGACGATCAATTTTTAGAACAAGATAATGCAGCCGCCACCAAGAAAAGTAAGGCACTTTCTCCTTGATTTTATTCCATAATTTATGATTATAGTTTCTTCCAATATTTAGGATATTTTCATGAATGTTAAACCTCTTTGTTTTCACAGATTAAACATGCTGCCGTTTTGAAAAATCTTCATGCTGAACAGGTGTCCAAACTCCAGGCAAAACATCAACAAGAATGTGAACTTTTGGAAGATATCAGGTGTGGTAATTAATTCTTATCAACTGATTGTTTGTACAAGTAGTTGTACATATCAATTATCATATCTTTTTGTTTACTTTCTGATTCATATTTATTTGTTCTAATGTTGTCATTGTTGTGATACGCCCCCATCTTCAGATAATGATTTAACAGTGTAAAAAATGACTTTGCACATATATGTCATGCATTTATAATAACAACACCTTGATTAGACCAAATAAGAACAAAGTTGCATGCAAATTAAATTGAAACAGCAGGTGTCTGATGTGCACCCATTTTAAAGTTTTAAAGTCTAGCCTTATCGAAAGTTTAACTTGACAAAGTAAAGAGGGGTGGGTGTCACAGGTTGAGAGAGTGGGGGTTTAAAACATAGACAACAAGAACATGAAGGAGTAGGGGTAAAATAAGAGCAGAAAGGGACAGCAGAGTAAAGTTGGGACCCAGGTTGTGAGAGCAATATGTCCCAGGGAATTGAACCCCCAATCCCCATTCCCCATACTGTGTTATGAAAAATAAGTTTAGTTATATCATGATTTTATTCCTATCTGTTTCAGAAATTTCAGCAGACAAAGATCTATTATAGAGAAAGAATATGCACAGGTGAGCAATTTTATCATGTTTATAGTATTGGATTCTTTTTATACAAGGAATGTGTTATCCATGTTACTTATAGTAAGTGCAAGACCCTAATTGTGTCTCCCCTCACTGGGGAGACATACTGTTTTTGTCCTGACCGTCACAAAGTTTGTCAGAGCAACTCCTCTGAAACTACTGAACAAAATTAAATGAAACTTGGTATATATGAAGGACACTTTATATGTAGTTGTGCATATAAACAGGAAATTTTGATCTTCAAATTGTTTGTTGGGGTTACACTGTACTGCCCTTTGAACTTAGAATTTGTTGAAATTCCTCACTTATCACCTTGTCAGCGCAATTCCTCTGAAAGTGCTGAACTGATTTTAACAAAACTTGGTATGTAGTAACAGGACCATATTAAGAAGTGCATGTTACATGTACCATGAAATTTTGATCCTTAAATTTTTAGGGGATTTATGGACCTTTTGAAATAAGAACTTTGTGGGGGACGGGGGGAGACATCATTTTTGAAGGCAAAAACAAACTTTAATTAATTATTCTTCTTCAAGCTAACTCTTTTTCAAACACTGAAGATTATACAACCAAGACTCTGGTGATTTTCATAAAAAGAAACATGGAATGCTTATGATTGTTTTAGTCTGAATTTTATGCAGAATTATAATTTTTCTCTGGAAAATATACATTGTAGCTATTTTCATGTCCAATAAAGGAAATAAATCTAGTCACTCCACTCTGTCCGTGGTATACCTACAATGTACATATATGTGAACATATACAGTGATTCCCTAAAAAATTCTAGTAACTCAGTGTACAAAGAAATTTTAACATTTTTGTACATTGATACTTTCTGTTGTTGAAGTTTATATTCATGTACATTTGTACATGTAGGCTGTAGCATTGTACTTGTGGTCCTAAAGTATGTTAAAAGCATACACTGTACATGTGAATACATCTTGTAAATGTACATGATAAGGCATTGTGGTTAAAATAAAATAAAATTGCATTGTGCCCCAGTGTTGTATCAATCATACATGTACAATGTACATGTACAGACATCATTGAGACTTAAGTATATTTACACAAAATATCACATACATGTAGGCAATTTGTCTAAACATCAATTTAATGTTCTGCTCAATTAACGCTAATTTACCGTAATGTTAATGAAACACTGATGGCTACTGTTTAGTTCAATCTTAGAACTTTTAACATCAATTAAGTGTAAATAGTTAACATGAATTTTCATTTAAATTTAATGTATGATGTCAAATTTGTAACTTAGTGTTAAATTATCAATCAAATCTTAATTAACACTTATTTCATATTGAAGGCTACAATGTAATGTTAATTTGATTTTACAAAATTGCCAGTGTAAAAGTCATCATGGTATGAAATTTTAGCACATATACTTAATTATCAGGTCAAAGTACAAAAATGTATGATCCTGGAATAAAGAACGAACTATAATGGGAACTTTAATTATTGAATATAAGTTACTTATCTGTTATTAACGACTCTCCTGAGAAGGTTGGCTTAGGCTTACATTCTGTAATTGGAAATGTTCTGAAATGGCAAAATGCTATTAGGAATTATATAGCTGTATCCTATAGAGATCACTGCCAAAGAAGATTTTAGGATGATTAGACTGCATTGTTCAATGTTTTATGATGTTTCATAAAGAATAAGCATTATGTAGGTGTTGTCTGGTCAATGTGAGCTCTTGTTTTTGCTAGAACACATGTCATATTTGGTTTGTTTTACTGTTTTTCACATATACATTGTACCCCCTTCCCACTTCTCTGTGGGTTTCATTTCTCCTTGGTATTCACATTCATTTCAACCAAATATTCAACTGTAACATCACCAGTGCTTCGTAGTCACGTACATTTTTGTACCACGATATTACGAGATACCAGTATACATGTAAAGTAGATGGAGTGGGTAGGAGGGGATGGTAATGGAGCCGTAAAACATAAAAATTGTCAAATCACACAGTTTCATAGGTGAAATCTTGAATTCCTGGTGAGTAAGTAAGCCTTTCTAGCTGTCTTGTAAAAGGTCCTACCGAAACCTCAGATAGACTCAGATCTTTAGGACACTTTCTGTTATTGAGAAAGTCTTCATAATACAAACTAAATAACTTGTTAAAGATTGATTGATTGTTGTTTGCTTAATGCTCTGTCAGTAATATTGTAGCCATCATCAGGACACAAATAAGTTGTAAGAATAACCTGTCAAATTGAAAATTGTGTAGGTAGGGTCAGATGAACCATGAGCACACATTTGCTTTATGAGAAATATTGATTTTCATGATTTAAAGTTTTGAATTAAAGATTTATATCAGAAAGAAAAAAATATAGTATTGACCAGTATTCATCCTTACACAATGTTATGAGTTAGAAAAAGTATAAAAGAATTTCCTCATCTATAGCAAAAAAGAAAGAAATGTTTCACTAAGCTATCAATCAAGAAGCAATATAAATGAGTTCCTTTTTGGGGTTATAGCAATTCATCTGAAGATTAGCACCGATTGATTTAGCTGTGGAATGACCTTGGTTTTTTGTGATAAATACAAAGTCCCATAGGAAATAAAATGAATGATCAACTTTTGGACTATATCTTACAGGAAATATTGAATATAGAATACAAATAAGTTTAGACCACTTTAACATCCTATGGACTGTACGTTTTTTTATTGGAAAAAAAAACATGCACCAATGGGACGGGACATTCGAATGCGTAATTTAAACTCCTTAAAAGCAATTTGAAAGACAAAATTGGTAAACATGTACGAAAAATCAACTGAAAAGTAATCAACAAAATAAAATGGAATCACAAGTCGTAACAACGGTAACATAAGAGTGAAAGATGAGTAAACTGTGAGTGAGTGAGTTCTTCCTTGTTGCGACACTCCAGTCAAATTGCAAACAGTAAATTCAGTGTGTCAAATCCAGTGAAGGACAGAACATCTGAGAGATAGAAATCGCATACTTGTCCATGAGCACATGATATCTTTCATAAAATTTCCTGAGTTTAACAGACATAATAATTAAAAAAAAGAATAGACGTCTTATATGTTAAACAAAATATTATAATGATTCAAAATCAAACTTAAGATTATAATCAGCAACATAAACAGATAAATACATGTAAATATGAAATAAATCTTTGAACTAAATTTATATATTTTGGAATCACAAGTTGATGTTCTAACCAAACAAATTTGTAGTGATCATTACTAAGACTTGTCCTCATTCCCCACCAAAATAGCCCGACATTAGTTAGGGAGAGCAGCTATACTGGACAACACCATTATTGAAGCATCCCCTTCAGGTATCACTCACCAAACATGACTCAAAATTTAGTACAATTAGAATAAAATGTAAAAAAGTCGTTTATCACTTAAGATGAAAGCCAATGTTTCCTCGTTCATTTGTTTGATATGTTTTAGATACTATTAGCTAATCTATAAGAATTCGTTGTCCTTGTTCATGTATCAATTTTCTATTTGAGGGTTATTGGGATCTGAAACAAGACAAGTTAATTAGAAAACATAGCAACTTCTATTGACACAAGCAATATTTCTGTCTTAACTGCTTCAGTTTCAGGGAAAATTAGGTAAATAATGGCAATTTGTTCTCAATTCTCCATGATACACCATCGATTACCCTTAGAGATAAAATGCAAAAGAATACTTAAAGTATAAATATGCTAAGATTTTTTTCAATTGATGATTTTGTTACAGAGTTGGAAATTACAGATTGCCTGGGCATGCTTCTATTTAAGCAGCCGTCAACATAATATTTTCAAAACTAGTATACATGTAGGTGAAATATTGAAATCTTACATTCAAGGCAACTCAAATTTACGAAACAAGTTTCATATCACAGTGTTTCATATCCTTTTTTTTTGTTCAAATATGTACATGTACATGCATATATTGTGGACAGTTTGAGTCTCCAGGGTTCTAAGATTACTCTTGCAGGTTAAAATGTACATAAACTAATTAAAAGCTTAAATTGAATAAATTCCTCCAAAAACAAAATGAATTGAAGTAATTAAGAGGATGACAGCCAAAATTGCTTTTCAATTATCTTAACTATTTAGTTTATCTCCTCTTACCTCTCAACACCTTTTATAATAAGAGTAAATTGTTTACATAGACATTTATTTTTAGTTTCATTAAATGTAAACCATTCAGTTTTGAAACAAGTTTGATTTTGATTGGGATCTTGTGCAAATGGGATAGTTTGCAGGCGCGGATGCAGGAATTTGGATTAGAGGGGTGCGGGTATTCAATATTCGAAAATATTTAGCCTTTTCTGATTGATTTCATGTTAAAAAATCAAATTTTTCCACATTTTAGGGGGGCGCTGGGTTCGGCACCACCTGAATACGCCTGGTTTGCATCATATGCATGTGGTTTATCTCAGAATTTTCTAACAATGTTAATGTCTATATATAACAAAACCTTGATGCTTGATCTCACCCCCCCCCCCCTTCTCCCTTTTGAAACAAATTTTGGTTGAATATTATAGGAACTCATTGATGGGTAATGAGGCAGGTACATCTAGCTGAAGATGTATTCAGAAAACAAAATAATTGGCTCAGCCCACAGAGCAACCAGGTGTGTACGGTAGGTGGCTGAATAGGGTGGCCCTCGTCTATGGGGGTAATCAGGTCTATAATACTGAAAACCCTGACCATAGTGGGCCAACATATGTGGAGAGTGCCATGCTTTCTTGATGTAAAAGACCCCTTTGTGGATCTCCAAGTAGTACACCACATAGGCTAAATTTTCTGCCACCTTACACCTCTCCCCTTTTCTTGTGGTCTCCAAAACTTACTGTTCCTATGTTTCCAACCCCATCCCCATAACAATTACATTTCTCATCATCATTTCATGTTCATTTTATCAACCTTTTCATGTTCAACACCTTAAACTTACCTACATGTATAAAGCACTGCAAGTGTGTAAAACACCTACTCACTCGCTCATGAGAACTAATGGCTGATTCATTTAGGTGGCATTTTAACAAAACTCAACCATTATGGTCTTTAAATGGCCTTTTGTGGCCTAAAATTGTTATTTTAAATTTTTTACCATGAGCTGTTATAAATTTTTCTGTCAAATCTTTACTTTTTGACAATTATGCCCCCCTCTACCATGTCTACAGTAACAATTCAGACCCTTAATCCACCCCTGATAAGCGTATTCAAATATTTTCCCTATATTGGTTAAAGTACTTATTCTCTTTAGACCTTTGATAAATAATTTGTGCTACAGAAAAAAAAAACTATTTAGAGTTAATCTTGATCAAACTAATGTATTCTGAGCCAGATCACAGCTGATCTATCCATCTAGCTATTATATTAGACCATTGTCTATTATTTGAGAAGAAAACAACTTTAATTTTGTCCAAAAGTACCCATTAATGTTACTCTGGTCTGTGGATCAAGTTTACGTTTTAGACAACAAATCAATTCAATCATTGTATCAAGCTTCTCAATGATTGGAAAACTTCTATCTTGTCGGAAGGAATCATTGATTTATAACGAAGTATTTCATTCATGGAAAAAGACATGATGAACGATCTGTTCCATATTGTACTGTGTAAATAGATGGTAACACCATCAATGTTTAATAATGTTCAATACTTAAGTTATATTGAACTGATTGGTTTTTCAGCTTCAGGTTCTGAAATTGATTTCGAAGCATTTAAAAAAAATTGTATAGTTTTCGTTTTGAACTTTTTGTTGCTGTTTGACTGCAGTCATAAGGTCTTAAGTTAAGAAAGGCTTATGATTTTATTACCCAAGTTGAAAAATTCCTCTGACAAACTAACCACTCTTGACACTTATCGAGTATGGCACTCCTGCAAAGTTTACATTAGGTTGCAAATTTGTTGCTATTTAAGCATTTTTACCCCCATCTAAGAGAGTGGGCAGTATTGCTATCACCTTGTCCTTCTGTCTGTCCGTCTGTTACAGAAGTTATTCTCAGCTTGGACTGAAGGGATCAAGTTCAAAATTGTTCCACACCTTAAGCATGATTAGTTGTAGCCTTTCCTTTTCTTTCCTGTTTTCTGAGCTGACTTTTTAAGGGTAAAAAATACACAATACTTTGTAATGGATTTCTTGACTTTTACTGAAGGGATTGATATCAACTTTGGTACATTGTTTTAGCATGATGTATTGTGTCACCCCTTGACAGATCAGTTATGAAATACACCCTGTTTTTCTTCCAAACTTAAACTTTTTTACAGGTCAGAAAAAAAAGACAATATTTCATAACAGATTCATTCTTCTTTTCTACTGGAGGAATTGATTACAAATATGGTACACAGTGTGATCAGTTGTAATGTGCCTGCCTCTCCTTTTATGGTCGAGTGGGGGTATCCTGACACAAATTAGTGCAACTCCTTGTTTTCACTGAGGTCAAAGGTTGTTTTTAAAGGATCAGAAGTCACAAGTGAACCTTTTGAAGCTTACTTTGCTGGATCATTCACGCCTTAATAAAATACTATGTAATATATAAACAAGTGATAAAAAAAGACTGAAAAAACAACAGTCATGACGGAGAACAAAAAAGATTATATATATTAGGGTTAAACATATAAATTGTTATCAAAAAAAGAAAAAATATTCTGAAGTCGCAAGTAATGAATCTTTAATTTGCCTGTAGCTGTAAAAGAATGCAATATGATGTTTGTTTAATTGTTCTTTCAATAGTACATCTTTTAAAGTTTCTTTGATTCCAAAATGAAATAAGCTAATTTGAATCAGGTTTTTGTCTCGCCTGCGAAGCAGAGCGGGACATAGGTGTTACTTTACCGGCGGCGGCGGCGGCGACGGCGGCGTTAACTTTTTGGAAAAGTTTTATGAGCACCTCCATATCTCAAGAACTATAGGTCCTAGGTTGATAAAACTTGGTATGCATATGCCCCAGTAGTAGCTTAGCACAGTTGCATCCCCATCTTTTGACCTTGACCTTGATTTTCGGGTTGAGTGACTTTGACAATTTTCAATACATATAATAGCAATGGAAAAGTTTTGCGAGCACCTCCTTATCTCAAGAATTATAGGTCCTAGGTTGATGAAACTTGGTATGCATATGCCCCAGTAGTAGCTTAACACAGTTGCATCCCCATCTTTTGACGTTGACCTTGATTTCCGGTTGATTGACTTTGACAATTTTCAATACATACAATAGCAATGGAAAAGTTTTGCGAGCACCTCCATATCTCAAGAATTATAGGTCCTAGGTTGATGAAACTTGGTATGCATATGCCCCAGTAGTAGCTTAGCACAGCTGCATCCCCATCTTTTGACCTTGACCTTGATTTTTTGGTTGAGTGACTTTGACAATTTTCAATACATATACATTTTAATAGCAATGGAAAAGTTTTGCGAGCACCTCCATATCTCAAGAACTATAAGTCCTAGGTTGATGAAACTTGGTATGCATGTGCCCCAGTAGTAGCTTAGCACAGTTAAATCCTCATCTTTTGACCTTGACCTTGATTTTCCGGTTGAGTGACTTTGATTATTTTTATTGCATATATTTGCAATGTTTAAGTTCTATAAACATCTTATGATCTCAGAAACTGAAAATCCATGTAAATTCAAAATATAGTGGAAGTAAGAAAGAATTATTGTTTCTGATGGTGCCGGCAGGCGAGACATACTTTAGTGTTAACTCTTGTTTTTCCTCACAAGAGATCTCAACATGAAAAGTAGAAAAGCAAATTATACCAACTATTTTTTTTCCTCCATTAATCAAATCATTTTTTTGCTTTTGAATTGCATTTTGTCAGGCTTGCTAGAGAAAGCTTTTAGAGTATTGATGAAAGTTCTTATGATAAGCTGGCAGGGAAATTTATGCCATTTATTATGGGTCTGTTCAGGGATAGATAAAACTTGTACAATACAAATTACAGTGATAAATTGTCTGAAAGGTTTCATTTTGAATAATTTCAGACTTTTAAGTATTCTTTTTGATAAATTCTGTTTTTGTACTCAGGAACTGGAAGATATTATGCAAGAACCCACAAACTTTTGACTATTTTATTTTCCAGAGCTTATTGAAGTTAACCTCCAGTTTGTTGAAGAGGGAGTTTCCAGCCACACCTGACATTGTCACTGAAGATGGACAAGAACACAGGTACATAAACAGTATGGAAAACTGTTTTATTGCTCAGAACTCTTCTCCCAGTGTTCTCCCAAGAATTTTTTAATAGCACTGTGGTAATCAGTAAAAACATGGTTTCCTGAAAATTATAGCACTGTGGTCCTAACACATTTACAAGATAGCACTGTGGTAAAAAATATAGCACAGTGGTACCACAGTGCTATATGGACCTAGGGAGAACACTGCTCTCCCTTACAATATATTGAACCTCCCTTTTGTCTACATTTATATATTGGTTACAGGAATGTAACCCCCCTCCCTTAAACATGTTATTGGTTATGAGACACCCCCTCTCTTGTAGGACAGATAAAGAGTGTTTTTTTTCTGTCAAGTCTCCAGATTTACAATTTGTAGTTGATTTATCTCAATCTTATCAGTCTTAGATTAAGTTGATGGTCTTGGCTATAGGGGAATGTCCATCATCAGAGACTTAAATTAAACATGCTGGGTGCCATGAGTCGTCCATCTAGCACTGTTAGAGTTAGCTGCTCCAGAGAGGACCTGTTAAAATGACCTTATTTTATTTGCTAGAACACCGCTCCACTTTCACTATAAGGATGTTCTGGTCAGAATCCGGGAGAACACTGATGAGCCTCTATTTCAGCATAGCTGGTTTTCACACTTTATAATATCTCTTACCCCTAATTTACTCTCATGTTCAAATTTTATTATTTTGGGTTTTTTTTTAATCGTGGGTAGATTGCTTTGAAACTTATTTCTAATGTTATGTATTTGCTGTTAAATTTTTTTTAGAAATTTGTAGCGACATTTTGTGTAATGGTTTACCTGTACATTTAATTCAACCTAATGACTATGTAACTTTATCAGTAGAATTCTATCTTATTTCTTGTGATTATTGTGAGGAATAATTTCTTTTTTCTCTGTGTTTTTGATTTCAGCTAGAAGATTAAACATATTTATTTATCCTGGATTGGGAAACAAGCTTAATGCTTATGTAAATCCCTCTCCAGCTAGCAGTTTGCGAGTGTGGCCTTTGCAGCGGCCCCCATTGAGCCTACTCTTATCGAACTCTACAAAGGGGTCTTTAACGTGCATGGGGTATTGCTCTCCACATACACGGGGCAACCTTTTTTCGTCCCTTCCGAAGGACTAGCATCGTTCCTTGAGACCATCCTCGCAAATGGTGTCAAGAGAGAGTCGGAAAATTGGTTCATGAAATTTACACCCCGGACGAGGATCGAACCACGAACCTTGGTGTTAGTAGCCCGACGCGTTAACCACTACACCACCAGCTAGAAGATTATACGCTTTTAAGATGTTTTGTTAACCTTTTAAATGTAAAGCTTTATATTTTATGGATACAACATTTTATGTCTTGACTTAATTCCATTTAAAAAGAGAACCTTTACACATACATGACATATTAAACAATATTATCTAGTTCTTGTGTAAGTAGTTGATTATCAAATCTATGCTTTTAAAAAGAAAATCAGTTAATCCAACATGTTATATAAATTTGACTTGATAATTTGGTAATTGGGTAGTCTTTTGATTAACATTTGGCTGTCTTGAAAGTTGTAATGCTGTTCACGTGAGATTTGCAAAAAAAAATCAAAACATCATATGAAAAAATTTAAAGTTCAAAGAAATTAATGCCACCAAAATTAGGGGCCAGATGCGTAGCCTCATGCAAGTCGTGTGAAACTTGACAGGTCTGTCTTGGACCTATTTGGCTTGAAAGTCCTGTGCCATTTATTCAAAGAACGTGATATACATGTACAGTGTACATAACAATTTATAGATAGGTAAAACTTAGATGGATAAACACAAATTATGTCATATTTAATCCATTTAGAAAAAATAGAAATATAAATTTGAAACCTGAAGTTACTGATAAAAAATGATCTTATTTAAATAATACATTTCTATGGCTCTATGGATTGCACTGGTATATGATTGTACATGTAAGTGACATAACAAAAGGTAAAGTCTGAAAGTTTAAGATCTACAATTATGATACATGTATATGCATGTAGTTGTTAACCCTTTACTAGAATAGATATTGGAACCATAGCTTCAATGATAATTATGCTTATCACTTTTTCATGTTTTAAAGAATACATGCTTAATATGTATTATATAAGATGCACAGACGAGGTTATGCTCATTATTACCTGACAGGTAGATCTGAACAGGTGTTTTCTAAGTAGGTATAACATATTACTTATGTTAGGGCAGAGATAAATAAGAAATGACTTATGTAAAACAAGGTGAACATGTCTAGAGCCATCCATCATTTTAACACCTCATGCAGGTAGTATGCCTGTAATGAAAACCTAATTGTATGTCTTGTCAATTGGGAGGTTATTAAGTATTTATGGAGATTAATAAATTATTAATTGGGTACAAATTATTACATTTGGGGGAAAAAATTGGTAGACAGACCTTTGATCTTTTCTTTAGTAATTACCTTATACTGTCATGACTGAAAATTCTCAAGGATGGTGAGAGAGCAGTATACATTGTAGGTACTCTGAGGCTCCATGTATTAAATATTATTTTTTTCATTTTCAACATGTGAGCCTTGGCAAGCTTGTAAAAATGAAAAACTATCAAGGGTGGAGAAATCATTTAATACTCGACTCTCTCTGAGGGTGAACCTCAAATGAAATTTTAGAGAAAACATCTAAAATTAAAAATGACAGGAAAACTCACTTCAAAACATGGAATACATGTATATGTTTTCGATATGAAAATAACAATTATAATATATTTTCAAGGTTTTCGAAGGGACGGTAAGAATTGGTGTTAGAATTTAGTAAACTGCATAATAAATGTATTTGTTTTGATTGAGAGTTCATATAACAGATGTAAAACTTTTGGTTAATCCTTTTTTAATGTCCCTTTTTTTCTAGCACAGAACCATACTTATTTTTCAATTCCTTTTACTAATTTTTAAGTTGATGCAATATATATATCAGATTTTTTTCTTTAATAAGAGGCAACTTATTAATTATTTTTTGATACATGTTATCTTTGGTTTTAACTTGATTTTCATTTATTTGTGCAACATTTATGTTTCACATATCACTGATTTTGAAAATAATTTGTGTACTGAGTGACAGTAACCTTGAAATGTTGTCCTTAAAAATATTATGGTATTTATCTTAATGCTTCAATACTGATAAACATAGGACTTTAAAGTTAGACTAAATAAAGATTGTGAATATATTTGTACAGGTCATTCTACGAAATGTGTACTTTCTGTTAAATTTCATAGTAGGGCAAATACCTGTAAATGGTATAGAAATGAAATCACCTCAAAAAAGATTGGAGATCAAAAACAGCTATCATCTAAGATTTATACATGTTACTAAGGTTCTTGAACAAGTTCGTGGAATTATGGAAATGGCATTTTATTGATTCATGTATTAACATCAACAATCAATATCAGTACCAAAACAGTGTTGGATTCCGAAATTTCCAAAAGGGGGCCAACTGAATGGCTAAGGGGGGGGGGGGGGGGGGGGGGGCGACAGGCACTTAAAGGTAAGGCTTCAATGACTTCCTATATATCCAACCAAATTTTTCTGCATAAAATTGGGGAGGGGGGCTCTTGGTCTACCACTGTAATAGTTTTCATGTGTTACTTTATTAAAAACAGTGCGAGATTTCTCATGCAAGCACTCAACCTCCGTTCATCTCATACTGAAAAGAACCATTTATGTTTACAAGAATTCTATTTCATGTATTTCAAGAATTATTTGTATGTTTGTAGAACTGCTCTTGGAGTATGGAGAATCATACTGGAGGAGACCGAAAGGTTGGCTAAAGCTAGGCTTCAGGCAGCCGAGATTTACATGGAGAAAATAGCGGAACCTGTCAAACCACTGAAATCCTCAAAAATACAATGCTACAAAAAGGTGTGATATCTATTATATTAAAAAAGATCTGAGAAAAAAGATACAAGTTACAAACAAAAAATTAATATATACCTATGAATGAGAAATCAAAAATAAAACAAAGTTACATACAATTAATTTTGCTACGCCTGAAGCATGTTTCATCTATTCAAGACTCATCAGAGGCACTCTACCTAAAATATTGAAAATGACAAACACTATATGAATATGAAGAGCATAGAACAATAAAACAAAAAAAATGCAGAACTGGGAAATCAAATTATGCCCACAACTTACAAAGCATACACATATATATATTAAAGGGGCATTCAAACTTGAAGTCCCAATGACAACTAATTAAACACACCATCAATACAATCCTGTGTCTAAACAAATGTTAAATTACCTCAGGTGCTTCTGATGAGTATATATAAAGAAATATATACCAGTAAATGAAGGGAATTAGGTTAAATACTATAAAACATATACTGTTGAAATTCAAACTTCAGTTTGAACCAATTTTCTCAAAAAGAAACATTTAAGAACAAAAAGAAGTATTTTGGATTTGTACACAGCTGCATGTACATCTAATGACACGATAGGTTCAAGCAACAGAC
The DNA here is from genome assembly GCA_963971305.1 of Arcuatula senhousia. Classification (NCBI taxonomy): domain Eukaryota; kingdom Metazoa; phylum Mollusca; class Bivalvia; order Mytilida; family Mytilidae; genus Arcuatula; species Arcuatula senhousia. The sequence goes on from OZ020312.1 coordinate 41,069,645, forward strand.
TTAGCTTGCAATTTTCTTGCACTGAAAAGATAATAAGCAACAGTTTGTGAACTTAGACCATGCTTCCGACTCTAAATTAAGTCACTAGAGAGATTAAGTCTGAAGTTTTTCCATGTACATTTCCTCAATGAAAATAGATTTTTATCTATAATGGCATAAAAACTGAAACTTATACTATCAGGGATCATTATTTTATAAACCAAACCAATTAAGGAGATCAGAAAGCTCAGAAAGGCCTTTCAATTTTTGATTATGTCATTGTTTGAAGAAACGAGGAAACAAATGTATTCTACAAGGAATAATTTGATCTGCTTTTATTTGCACTAAACTATTAGCTTAGTATGTTTTGCTAACGTGATATAAAAAAATCATGGGACAAAAATCAATAAGAATTTATGCATCATTAATGAAAAGGAAGGAAGAGTTCTTTAAAATCCATGTGTCTAGATAAATTCAATTTAGGTAAACTCTTATTGTGGTTAGAAACAAAACAGGAAACAATCGTTTTGGGAAATTGGAAAGTCTTGACAGTTATTGAAATATATTTCTTTCTTTTGCCAATCTAATGGGAAGTTTTTATGACCCAATTCCAGCTAGGAGATAAAGTCCTATTATTTTCCTCTTAAATTAATATAGCATAAAATGCTTTTGATTATTGAATTCTACCATACAGGAACCAGAATAATCAACCAGATTGGATTCACAGACATGACTCTTTTTACATGCGAATGTTTTGCAATGAGGCTATCCCTTGATCATGTTATTACTGTGGTTTCATTTTTTTTTCGTGGGGTATCGATTTTTGTGGCCTTTGCCCATGAAATTTGATGCCCCACGAAATTTGATACCCTACAAAAAGGAAATTTTAGCATTGGTCTGCATATGCTGCAGACATTAGAACCACAAATTTATGAATCCACGAACTGATCCTTTTTCATCAAACTACTAAATTGATACCCAGGAAAATAAATGAATCCACAGAAATATCTAGGATTGGGACATCTTAAACCTTCTATTATTTATTTCTCAGGTTAGTCCTCAGCTGATCAATGCTCAACAAGAAGTCAGTCAAACTGTCAATGAATTTGCTAAAGCTCAGAAGACCTACAATATTGACCAAACTCTTACCCATGATGCAACACAAAAGGCTGATGAGGCAAACAACAGGTGCATTTTAGTAATTTGTAATCGTGCCGAAACTTCATTTGGTTAAAATTTTCATGGATTTGTAGACAAAGGATTAAAATGAAAGAAATACAAAAACCATGAATTTGTTATCCTCAAACTACCAAAAACTTAAAGCACTTCTTTAATAGTGTCTTTCTTACCCAATAGTGTGAATGGTTAAAGAATATTAATTAAAAGAATACCAAGTTGGGATTTACTTACTGTAGGGGCATCAGATGTGGTTTAGACAAAAGGTTGAAAACCTCCTTCAATAAAAACTTAATGATAGAAACAAATTTTCAACAAGTGGTGTTTTTTAAATTAGTGGTCAAAGGTGCAAAATAGACTTATGCTTGAGAGCTTTTTTACACAAAAAAAAATAAGTTATAGTGGCCGGGCCAGCCAAATGTTATGAAGTTTTAATATAATTATATTTACTTAAGGAAGCTTCTTACTGCATTTTGGGTTTGTGGCCCTTACCATTTTAGAAAAAATAAATAAATTAGGGGTCAAAGGGCCAAAAATGTCAATATATAAAAAGATTTTTTCTATCAAATTTTGATGCAAATTTATATGTCTTGTATGTTTCAAATTTTCATTTTAAAGTCCACCACAGGATGCATGTGTCAAAAAGCTTTGTAAGTCCACCATGGGCTGCATATGACCAAAGCAATAGACTATCCCTATTGGGCTTCCAACGTACAGGGTTTATTTGGTGCGGTCGTATCATGCTGCGCTCGGCGTAGCTTTTTATTATTCTTTGAATGGTTGAAATTTGTTATTGTGTATTTTACAAAATTGTGAATTGATGCAATTCTTATTATTATCGTTAGTTAACAATAATTATAAGTCATTTAACAAAAATTATAAGTCATTTATACAAGTACATCAATTTTAAGGTATTTTCATGTTACATGTAGATACTTCCTTTGCACATCTATATAACATCTTTCTCTCTTTACAGATTATCTAGAAAATCCACAGGAATATTTACATCCCTTGCAAGTTTGCAGAAAAATTGTGCCAAGGTAATAAAATGTATTTCATAAGTTGACAATATCAACAATATATTTCTTCTTAAAATAACTGTTTCATATGTTTTATGATTTGATCTTGTTTCATTTACTATTGTTAAAAAGATAGAGATATGGGGTATGTATGTATGACACAAAGGACTAAAGCCACGAACCCTCATTTTCGGCCCTAAATCAGGCATTTTTTTCAAATTCATTTGTTAAATAAGATTTTTGTGGCCAAGTAGTCTAAATGATTACTTGTTACAAAACAAAATCAATTTTTAAGTTTTCTATACTTGTGATGTTGCAATGACGTCATAAAGTGATGCTAGAATTGAAAATATGCTAATTTCAGCTAAATTTCACAATTTTCCACCTGGTTTTTGATGAAAATGACATGGGCGCCACCCCTCGCCCATAAATATTTTTGCTTAAATTTTATAAATACATTATGTACTTCATATTTCAACAAAAATTTCGATGGGCGAGGGGTGGCGCCACATAGGAAATCATAAAATTGTGACTGAAAAACAAGTCATTTTGGCCCAAAAAGTGAAAAATCACTGATTTAGGCTATTTTTGAAGGGTTAGGGTACTTGAAAATTCATTTATACACCATAATCAAATCTTTTCTCTTTTAACACAGACATCCAGCTAAACATACACAAATTTTGGTGTAAAACAAACCAATTTTGATATTTGAGTATTAAAAGGGCCAAATATGGGGGTTCGTAGCTCTAGTCCTTTATAAATAAAGCCAAGGAGCAGTGCTTTTATGGCTGTTCTTCATCCTAGTGTGGCAGGTAGGCCTTCAATGTAGACAAATATGAGTAAATTATAAGTGAAAACATTGGCAATGCCACTTCATTATCAGAAATATGTGCCCTAGAATCTAATAATTCTTTTTACAAGCCTTAATGAAGAATTTTGATCAGTTTACCTATATGAATAATTTGATCTTTATTTTCCAGTTAAACACAAGAAGAGATTCATGTGCTGTCAAATCTACAAACTCCAGGAATGAGTATTTGCTATGTTTAGCAGCGAGTAATGCTCACCAGCAACGGTATTACACAAAAGATCTGCCAGAAATCATGGATGCAAGTATTTTAGCAACTAGATGTTGTACTTTTAATTTGTTTATATTTCTGAATGTTTACTCTAAGCCACTATTATAGAAAATATCACATTGAATACATATTTCTTAAATAAAAGTTGAATTGATGAATCTCCTGTACTTTTTATAGGAAATCATTTTCGAAGTTTAGAACATACTTAATGAATATTAGATCCGCTTTGGATTTAGAAAATTTAAAAGTTTCTATTTAAAACATATATGTTTGTGTATTAATTATTACATATATTTTAAGAAAAATTATATTTAATCAGCTCAGAACTTTTTCATCTTTACACAAGATATCTTACTCTTTGCTCTACCTTTGCAGACATTAGATGGAGAAATGTATGACAGAATTAGAGAATATTTTATGACGTACGGACAGACAGCGTTGGATGTCAGTACACATGAGAAAGCTGCCTGTTGTAATATAGTGATAGAGGCAGAAACTGTAAGTACAGTTATACCTGTCAGGGTTCACTTTTAAAGGAAGATTTTACTGTACATTGTGTATTTGTTAAATTACTAAAACACAGCTAGATATGAATGTAATTAGTTTCATCAGTTACTTGTTAAAGCTGGTCAATTTCATTCTCCAACTTCAACTAAAAGAATAACCTTGTTTATTATACTCATGTGTGTCTGATCGGGGAAAATACCATAGTCGTCAAATTATTGTGAATAACTACCAAATGAATTTTTTTGAATTTGAAGTAATGTAATAGTTGACCTTATGAATACATGGCTTACTATATCAACATTCTCATACTAAAATAAATCGAAATCAGCTTACTTATCTACATGGTTTAAGTACCTAGGATCTTTCTAAAATGATTTTCTCAAATTTATTTGATACTCACCAGTTATAAATTTCTGTGACTAAATTTAGTGTACAATGGGAGATAACTCTAATAATTTTGACTTGTATTATATAAAATTGTAAACAATTTTTCTTAACTGTTATTTAATTGACTGGACATTAGAAAATACAATACATTGAATTTTTTTAGCATATAATTAAAATAACAATAACAACTTAAAAGTGTGTAATAAGAAATCTGAATTATGATTACATCCTTATTTCACTACCTTATTACCTTAAGTTGAAGCACAGTTATCTAAACATTTTGCATATTTATTAGAATAAAAATGTTTAACAGTCACCTTAAAATGACATTTACTCTGAAAATAAAGTAAATGAAATAACTTCAACATTTTAGTAATTTTTTTTCAGATTGACCGACAGTTTAATCAACAATGTTTTATGTACTGTAACAAAATATTTACAGATCAAGTGCAATATGAATTTGAACCATGTCATAATGACCAGGTATGTTCAGATGTAACATCAATTTGGATTGGTTGTTAACTTTGAATGAAAATCAGAATATAAGGAGGAAATTGTTTCTACAACAAATTGAATTAAATGACTTTTTGTTATAATCAAGTTTACTTTTTGTCTCACCTGCGACTTAAGTCGCTGAAGGCGAGACATAGGTATTACTTTCTGGCGGCGGCCACGGCGACGGCCTAAACTTTTTTGTAAGACTTTTGTGGAAAATGAATTTCAAGAAAAATATAATAGCTAGGCATCTGATATTTGGTATACAGACAGTTGGGGTTATGGTCTACACAACGGGCACCATGCTGTTTGACCCTGAGCCCAATTTCATGGTTCAGTGACTCTGTGAACTTAGATGTTTTTTCGGGCCAAAAGACCCCTTTGTAAGACCTTTGTGGAAAATGAATTTCAAGAAAAGTATAATAGCTAGGCATCTGATATTTGGTATACAGACAGTTGTGGTTATGGTCTACGCAACTTGCACCATGCCGTTCGACCCTGACCACAATTTTATGGTTCAGCGACTCTGAACTTATATGTTTTTTGGGGCCAAAAGACCCCTTTGTAAGACTTTTGTGGAAAATGAATTTCAAGAAAAGTATAACAGCTTGGCATCTGATATTTGGTATACAGACAGTTGGGGTTCTTGTCTACGCAACTGGCACCATGTCTTTTGACCCTGACCCCATTTTCATGGTTCAGTGACTCTGTGGACTTAGATGATTTTTGGGACAATTAAACCTCTTGTGGAAAATAAATTAAGTTGAAAGTATAATAGCTATGAATCTGATCTTTGGTATACAGACATTTGGGGTTTTGGTCTACACAACTGACACCATGTTGTTGTGTGACCCTGACCCCATTTTTACAGTTCAATGACTTTGTGAACTTAGATGATTTTTGGATGGAAAATGAGTTAAGTGAAAAGTATAATATTATAGCAAGGCATCTGATATTTGGGGATTATGGTATACACAACTGACGTCACCATGTAATGTGACCATGACCCCATTTTCATGGTTGAATGACTTAGTGAATGTTTGTCTTTTTTTCTTTGTTTCTCAATAACTATGGTATCTAGAACACACTTCAGACATTTTTGTGATGGATAAATGGAATTCTGTCCTCTCTCACATGACCTTGACCTTTACTTTTCTGAAGGCCAAGCTAGACCTTCAATGAGTTCTGTGATGGTGCCGACAGGCGAGACATACTTTAGTGTCAACTCTTGTTTAAACTTTACAATACACTTAAAAAAAATCTTAAAATATTTGACAGAATTTCACACAGTTGAAAAATCCAGAGTAAAAATGATGAATGTTGGGCAGGTGAGGAAGAAATTAAGTAACAATTTTCTCAACAACTGTTATTTAAATCCACTAGATATTTGTAATATACTGTATCAGGATGAGGTCCCAAACTGTGTTATTGATTTCAGGTCTGTCGTTTTCCTTTTGTTAAATGAAATATGGCCATTTTTGGCTTTGAATTGTTTACATAATTAAGGAAATAGTTCTATTGTATTTCAAACTGTAAAAAGTAGATTTTACTGTCAGAAATTTAGTTGACCAAGAGATGCAGAGCAAAGATGGTAATTGGCTAATTGTGATAGTGAAATAAAGTTTCAAATACACAGCCTGAACTACAACACACTTATTTCTCTTTTAATACAATCAACCAAAAATAGAAGCTTTAAAGATATAAAAAGGAAGCTTTTTATTGCATTGACATAACAGAACCATTCTATTTTAAATAAATTGGAAAATATGTTTGTATGCTTATTATATCAAATGTATATGACTTTTTCAGTGCAATAAAATATCCAAAGAGCATGGTGCAGACCTACAGGTGGATAAAGAGGCCAGAAAATGGGCCACCAAGATAGCTAAGGAGACCAAAACAATCAGGGACCACCAGAAGACACTTAAGGCCCTGGAGGCAACAGCAGCTGGAGATCTGGTATATAAAAATGTTCATTTTCTACCTCACCCATAAGACATCGAGAAATACATTCCTCATTTTAAGATTTCTTGTATTTTTTTCCATATAAAAAAAATATGGAAGTATTTTTGGTAAATTTTTCACTGACTTCTATCAAATGTATCTGATCATGTGATATAAAACTTAAGTATAGTGTTAAAATAGATAACACATATTTCATGCAGAATGTTGCTCACCTGTCTTAAATGAGGTTTTCAATTACCTGCTCAAGTTTGATTGTATCCTTAAGGCACTCCAGGTTCCTCTCCCACCAAAATTGATTGGGATTTATAGCCCATGTGTTTGTACCTTTAAGGCATTCAAAAGTCAGAGGTTTCAAAAGGCAAAGACGAATTCAGTCAATACAGTCCAAAACAGCAAGAAGAAACGGGTATATTTCACACATTTTATGAAAGAATTGTGAAAATAAAAATACTAAAAGATAGATCTATCAATGTTTGAAATGTGTAATTTTAATAAACATGATAAATATATATATATTTTCAGGGATCTGATTCAGGAACAGGAATGGAAACCAATCATCAGGATATAGAACAAAAAATAGAAGAGATGAAACAACATATAAGAAAAGCAGAGGTTTGTTCTGATTATATAAGCATTTATGAACTAGAAGATAATGGATGGGGAATAAGTGTTTGAGACAAAGTTCACATAACAAGGGGTAATTTAGAAAACCCACAATGCAAAAAGTCTCTTTTGTAATAAGGTTATAAATTTGTAGATGGTGAAGAAATATACACTGAAAAGTTATGAATATAGATAATATTACTTAAAACACAAGAAATTAAAAAAGACATTTTGCTTCAATTTTAAACCATTTAAGGTGGCTCATCCCTTTTACAACGCGCAACGTTATGCGCATTGCGGTTGAAAAAATATTTGGGACGTTTCGGAACGTATTTTTGACGTTACAATCGAAATTTACGCTAAATCGTCGACGAAATGACAGAACGTAAAAAACTACACGTCCGCCGCTAACAGGAATGTTTAAGAATTTCAAGACCGCATCTTCCGTTAGAAATTAATGGAAAAGTGATTCGGAGAAAGTTGTCTTTTAGAAAAGCGAAATAAGGAACGCCGTTTAATAAAATGACATCTATTTCCATTCTATAAAAAGACATTTCATCGTATGTTCCATTGTCGTTCTACTGCTATTAAACTGTCTCCGAGCATTTCTAAAACGAGTAGATCGTTGACTTTTAAAGTAGTGCCAACTGTGTGGGTTTTCAGTCCCTTTTAATTAGCAATAAAAAAACCTCCCCTCTTTTTGAAAAAAATGAAAATAAAAAGCCCGATTCTGTAGATGTTAGATATCTGCATTTTTTATAACCTGTCACACAGTCATTATATCCTCCGTTCGGTTTGGTGTTTGTCCGTTCGTTTCCGCCATATCCGAGATAACGATAACGACAAATTAATTTGTTCAAACCCAAATTTTCTTGAAAAGTTTATACATACAGTGGTTTCAGTTTTTTTATCTATAGCCTTTTACGCCAAAATCGTCGACAGTTTTTAAAAAGTACGCCTAAATAAAACAAACTATAGTAAGTTTTATGAATAGTAATTTTTTTGTAAAGGTGACAAAACCAATGCAATACAGAAGCATCTGAAAACTGTTTGTCATATGAACGATTTTAATTCATTGTCATGGACCAAAATGCTTGACAGAATTTTCTAATGTACGGACAGGAGTTTGAATATGAGCAAACCTTAATTCCCGCGAAAATGGAACAAAAAGGGGATAATCGATTTCAAAAAGATCAGTCAAAACAGATAATCATGAAAAAGCAGATGGATCATGGTTCAAATTAGGTATACAGATCGAGATGATGTAATACGTTAAACGGGTGTATATTTCCTCTTATATATGATAACAATACAAGTAGTTGCTTGATTAAAGGACAAACAAACAAAAATAAACTTTTTACTCACAGGGCTTATCAATAAAAAAACACAGCATTATATTTTCATTACAAATCAGACGTATATACCGTGACAGAACAGAATTTCTGTGGGTCTCCCGCATAAAGCAAAAAAAAAGTTGGTTAGCTAAACAGAAGTAAAAAGAGACATGAAAAGGCATCCAACTATATGAGACCCCTACCAAAGACAGCTTACCAAATATTGAAAGCCTACAACTTTCTTGATATCTTTAGGATTTTGGTTTGAATCATACGCATTGTATTTGTTTAATCACAGATTTTGGTTTTGAATCATACGCATTGTATTTTTTTTTAATCAAGGGACAATTCATTCGTAAACCGGCGATCAGCGATCAGTGGTCATATTGAAGGCTGTTTGTTGTTTTTCATTGAGATTTTGATTAAATTGTCATGATTGCGGGTTGTAGCGCATACACTTATTCTTCTATTTACGAAAATGCGTTGCGTCGGCGGACAAAAAACACAGAACAAAGTTCCGTACAAAACTATATAATGTGTTTTAATGAATATCGTAACGGGTGTGCTATAGCAAGCAGGAGCACCTGAGTTCACTCTCAATACAAGATTGGTATTGATTTTCAGTAGTTGTTGTCTGTTTTGTTTTATCTCTGCCCTTTCGGACTTTTGACGGTCGGATGCCCCATTGGAACCTCTGCTTCTTTCAATAGAATTTCCCATAGGTTATAGTTGTTTTTGATTATTTCTTCAGGTACAAATAACTGAAGTCCGAAAATTTAATCGGTCAGGGTTTGTTATTTTGCAAATAAATATATTATATACCCCCACTCGTAAGAGAGTGGGCTATATTGCAATCACCTTGTCCGTCCGGTTCAATTTCTCTACTTCTACTGAATGGTTTGGTTTCAAATTTAGTACACAGCTTCACCATGATGAGTTATACCGTGCCTCCCCTTTCCAGGTCAGTCCGTCATTTACTTCCTGTTTTCAGAGCCGACTTGGACTTTTTTAGGGTAAAAAATTTGAAATGTGAAATTTTTCGTAAAATATTTCTCGGCTTCTACTGGATGGATTGGTTTCAAATTTGGTACACAGCTTCAGCATGATGAGTTATACCATGCCTCACCTTTCCAGGTCAGTCCATTATCAACTTCCTGTTTTCTGAGCCGACTTACTTAAGACTTTTTTTGGAATAAAAAAAATAGACAATTTTTCGTAACAAATTTCTCGGCTTCTACAGAAGGGATTTATATCAAATTTGGCACACAGCTGCAGCATTATGAGTTGTACTGTGTCTCCCCTTTCCAGGTCAGTCGGTCATCTACTTCCTGTTTTCTGAATGGTCGAGTGGGGGTATGCTTAGCACGACTTAGTGCAATCCTTTGTTTTATTTTTGCAATATTTGTTCTGATGTTTCGGTATCATACATGTATATGACGAAAATAGACCAATAACATGTAGAATAAGAACTTCCCATTGTGCAAATATCTACACTAAAACTGAAGTAAATTAATCAAGACAAGTCAAAATGAAGGACTGGATCACCATAAATAAAAACAAATTGTGTCTGTGTCTGTGGTCTAGCTGTCCGTTCGCCCCTAACATAAACATTTGTGCATTCATATCCAATTAGAAAGCAGCTTTACAATTACAAACAAAATCGAAATTCAATTGCCATTACAGATTAGAAAATTTCAAGCTCAGAATATCAGTTTAGCAATGTTGTGTTACCTTTAACCTAGATCTTACACATATATGCAAGTGCAAGGACACTGCAAACGGCCATTATTTGGCAAATTCTTTTTTTTTTACAAGATGTGTGTCAAAAACTGAATTCTTTATGCCCTCTTTTCTGTGATCAATCAACCTTGAAGTTGATGAGATAGGTCTGTTTTTTTATATCCTGATCATATGTATATGTATATAAAGTTTAATGATAATAAGATAACTTCCTTCATGGTAAAGTGGTACAAACCTGTAAGTAAACATGATTTGCGACAAAAGGACCCTTACACTTTAGTAGAAAGGGCAACAAAATTGATCTTGCACATTTTTTTTTCCTAACTTGAACATCCAATGAATGACAATGGATACATCAGGAATAATATTTTATCAGTTGTGACTTCAAAACTGAACAATTTATCTTATGTATTCATCATTTAAAGATGAATGTCACAAGGATGGATATCTTTATGCTTTATTCATGTTACAATGTATTTTTAAAATTAAACAATTTATTTAATTTTGTCTGTCACTGTGCTCTGTACTGTAGCTTAAATGTTCATGTTCCATGCTTCTCATTATCATTCAAAATGTAGAAATCCTCCATGTTCAAATCTGTGAAAGAAAAGCACAAGGCTATAAAAAGACAGAATCAATATATTATATAATACAATATATAACTTATTAGTATTACAAACATTGAGCATAATGTAGCTTATTTACAGGTGATCACAGATGATCTTGGGTATTTTTTTTCATACCACAAATACATTTGTAACATGTATATTTTGTAGATAAACAAACACAAAATCCATACACACTGCTACATACATGTATGTTAATCCTCTATAACCAAATATGATTGCAATAAAACATTTACCAGTTCACATGTTTTAAGAACATTTTAAGGGTGCCATTCCTTGGATCATGATACAAAATGCAATTAAGAATAGAAATACTTTCTTTTGACATTTGATGTTTGAAGGAAAGCACCACAATATTTATCCTTTCATTTTAGATATTTAAGAAATGGATTAATTTAATTTCTTTTAACATGAATAGGGGACAACCATATGATTTTGAGGGGGGGCCTGGCAGTTTTAGTAAACAAATATGCTGGCCTGGAAAAAGTTGAAAATAAATAATCTGGCCTGTGTTTGCAAGAAAATAAATAATCTGTCCCAAGATCCTTGCTCAATCAAGCTATTATATGCAGACAATAAATATTCTTGTCGCGTAGCGGCGAAAATTAAATATTTTGGCCCTGCAAAATTTGGAAAATAAATAATCTGTCTCGACTGAAACTGCCAGGCCCCCCTTCAGAATCAAAAGGTCGTCCCCTTATGGACAAAATGTTTTACAAGTGTTTAAAAGAACACTGCAAACACTAAGAATATTGAAGATTATAAATATTTTTGTTATATTTGTACAGTGTACATGTACATTGTAGTTTGTAACTTTAATGACCATTATATCCTTCAGAACAATACAAATCAGTGTTTTTGCACTTGTTTACCCATGCATGCAGCATATACACAAACATCAATAACATCCCTGTATCCTATTCAAATTGCCTTTCACACATGTATAGTAGAGGCTGAACATCCATGTAGGCCTACAAGCTTGTGCATCACACTCACACAGTCACTGTCACAGGCAAAATTAAAGTGATATTTTGTTTTTGTATGGTTTTTTTTGCAAATTCATATTTACTAAGTTAAAAATATTTACAAGTCGTTTCGGATTGATTTCAACAACAACAACAAATATAAAATCCGTGACGGGGATGTTCATTGATGCACTATTGCAGAACATGTACAATGATTGTTGTCATTGTTTTGAAACGCCCCCCTTTTCGCTACCGCTAGGATTTTACGTAAATTTTAAGAATAATTACTCACCACGAACAAAATAGATGCATTAAAGATAAATTATACATCCATTTGGTCAACAAAATGTACGTCCAGTATTCCTGGTATCCTTCAATCAAGGTAATTGCACGTTTGTTGATCAGCGCAACTTGCAAATGGCGACCGCCATGTATTTTGCCCCTGATAAGGGACGTAACTCAATTCCCGCCAAAATGTCATCTGTGTTAGCGAAATAACTAAAAAAGGGCGTTTTTCTAGTTAAGATACTCGGATTTTACAATAAACTGATTTCAACTTATAGTTCATTAAAGATAGTTTGAGAAACGATCTACATGAAAATATTATCTATACATTTGAATACAACAATAAATATTTTAGAAATTTTGGGTTTTTGGGTGCAGGGCACACACATCCCTCTATAGAGCCCAAACGAACTCGGTGACCCCCTTTTTTCTTTCTCTTAAAATGAACCTTATATCGATGACTTAAAAATATTAGTTTTTGGAAAAATTCTATGAAATAGATTTTTTATTATTAATCGAAATTCGTTTGTTTTTGCTCAAAACTAGAGGGAAAAAATGGTCAAATTTATGACAAATCTGTAAATAGAAAACTAACGACCTACCTTTCAAATCTGTAGACTGCTAAAACTTGTTCCCTAGTATGTCTTGATTGAATATAACCCAAATTTACTGTTAGAGAACCAAAGTCTTTTTGTCTGTAATTATCTTTTGAAGGATCTATGAATGGCCAAGAAAGTGCCAATTTTACGAACTTTGATAGCTTCTACAGAAAAAACGAGCACGGTGACCCCCCTTTTTTATTCCATTTTCCGATGCAGCTTATCAAACTACATAACATATATCAAAATAAAAAAATTCTATGAAAACTCATAAAAGGGATGAGCCACCTTAAATAATTTTTTAAGTGCTTAATATATTTGTCATTGAAAATAAGGTTATAGTAAGGCCCATCAGTCTTACAGTTTTAACTTTCTTGGTTGAGTTGGTCCTGACCATCTGTCCATACACAATTAAAACTGCATATCTAAGTCAGCCAAACAAAATTGCTTGTAATTGCACAGCCAATGGTGCAATATCACAAAATTATTTTGCAAAAATAAAAGATACAGTAAATGGAGAAAAAATGTACAAAATGTAATAAAACTTATTCACTATCTAAAATTTTAAGATCAGTACATCTCTTATAATTTTGATATGATATTGGCAATTATAAATTGTTCAGATTGTAAAAAAAGTAGCAGTATTAAAAAAAAAATTCCAATTATTTGCATTGTTTTAATCAACTGTTATTATAATTTTAGATAGCCAAAGAAAAAGCTGAAGCAAGGATAGAAATGTTAAGAGAGTCAGGAGGTAAATTAATTTTCTTTTTAAAAGTTTTTAAATATAGAAATGATTTGATATAGAGTAAATATAGCTTCTACAATGCGATGGAGTTGATTTTGGAATTTCTAACTGTTCTGACTTGACCCGAAGGGTCATGTGAGCTATTGTCATCGTTAAGCGTCTGTCAGTCCGTCTGTTAACTTATCTTCAAAAGTCTTCTCTGAAACCACTGAAGGGATTGCTTTGAAACTTTTTACACTTGATCTTAAGGATGTCCTCTACCAAGTTTGTGAAATTTGTGCAAGTGGACCAACCAACATGGCCACCATTGCTAAAAATAGAACAGGGAGTCAGACCATAAAATATAGCTTATAACTCAAAAAGTATTAGAGATATAGAAAATCCAAAGCAACTCTCCATCTTCAGTATCAAAAGCTCTACAAAACTCTTCATTGAGTCAAAGTTGTGGGACAACTCTTTATAGGAGTTATTTCCCCTTGATCATCAAAATTGGCCATTTTCACAGTTTTTGGACTATATCATGTATATCTTGAAAACTGTAAGTGCTAGAGGAAAAGTTAGCATTGGAAAATTGTGAAGTTCATTGAGATCTACAAAAATGATTTCAGTGTCAATATTGTCAGATGACCCCTTACGGGGGTTATGGTCCTTTAAAGGTGAAAAGTAGTGTTTTTTTGTGTGTTTGACCTATAGAATGAAAGCTGTAACAGATAGAGAAAAATGTTGCTTGCTTAAATCTTCCGTTCAATTAGTTCTTCGAAAATATCCTTTTTAGCTCACCTGACCCGAAGGGTCAGGTGAGCTATTGCCGTCACTTGGCGTCCGTCGTCCGTCGTCCGTCCGTCCGTCCGTCGTCCGTCGTCCAACTTTTCAAAAATCTTCTTCTCTGAAACCGCATGGCCAAATGTAACTAAACTTAGTAGGATTGTTCTATACTATGTCCTTTACAAAACTATCGTTCGGATTTTTGATTGGATGAACAACATGGCCGCTGTGGCTAAAAATAGAACATAGGGGTAAATTGCAGTTTTCTGCAAATAACTCAAAAACGATAACAGATATCAAAATTCTGGCATAGGTTAAAAGTGATCAGCACCTCAAGATCTACCTGCCGAGAAATTTTCAAGAAGATCCAGCAACCGATGTAGGAGTTATTGCCCTTTTTCTGGATTTTTTCAAAATTTTGCACTTATTTAGCCCTATATCTTGAAAACTATACAAGATATTTTAAAAATTCAAATTGCATATGATTGAGCACATCAAGATCTACATTTCATGTAATTAGGTCAAAGCTGTAGAACCATTTCTTTTAGGAGTTACGGCCCTTAAAGCGTCAAAATTTACCGTTTTTCATTACTTTTTCCCTGAATTTCAAAGATTAACTTGTCTGACACCATATATCCAACTTCAACCAAACTTGGCACAGTTGTTAAATAGCATATATGTTACAATTCTATGGTTCAGATTTTTGATTCATCAAAAAATATGGCCGCCATGGCTAAAAATAGAACATAATTGTAAATTGCAGTTTTTTACTAATAACTCAAAAATGGTTACAGATATCAAAATTCTGATGTGAGACAAAAGTGATCAGCATCTCAAGATCTACCTGGTTTGAAAGTTTCAAGAAAATCTAACAACCGATGTAGGAGTTATTGCCCTTTTTCTGGATTTTTTCTAAATTTTTCACTTGTTTAGCCATATATCTTGAAAACTATACAAGATATTTCAAGAATTTAAATTGCATATGATTAAGCACATCAAGATCTACATTTCATGTATTTAGATCAAAGCTGTAGGATCATTTCTTTTAGGAGTTATTGTCCTTAAAACAACAAAATTTACCATTTTTCATTACTTTTTCCCTGAATTTCAAAGATTAACTTGTCTGACACCGTAAGACCAACTGCATTTTAACTTGGCACACTTGTTTAATAGCTTATATGCTACAACTCTATAGTTCAGATTTTTGATTTGTCAAAAAACATGGCCGCCATGGCTAAAAATAGAACATAGGGGTAAATTGCATTTTTTGCTAACAACTCAAAAATGGTGTCAGATATCAAAATTGTGCAAGAATCAAAAAAGATCAGCATATTAAGATCTACTGTGCTGAAATTTTGGGAAAGATCTGACTGCTGATGTGGGAGTTATTGCCCTTTTTCCTGATTTTTGCCAAATTTTGCACTTATTAAGCCCAATATCTTGAAAACTAACCAAGATATTTCAAAAATTTAAATCACATATGGTTATGCACAATAATATCTACAAAATAAATGTGTCTGTGTAGTTCAGGTGAGCGATTCAGGCTCCTGGGAGCCTCTTGTTGCTGAAGCTGTCAGATGACCCCCCTATAAAAGTTACGACCCTTAATTTTTGGGTTATTGCCATGCATATTAAACCTATAAAAGATTAAGAAAAGCTTTTGTTTGCTTGAATGTTTGGCTATATGTGCTCTACAAAAGCCTTCATTATAAGGTGGAAATTGTATGTTCATCCTTTATTGGAGTTTTTCACCTGAGATACCCCAAATTATTTTCATTCCATCAGTCATTGATGTCAGGGGAGCAATTTAGGCTCCTGGGAGCCTCTAGTTCTTTAGCATCTAAAGGTAAATAATTGCAAAAGTTTATCATCTATTACACATGCAATTACACTTGGTATAGAATTTTCTCTAGAGGAAGTATTAATTTTTCCACAACTACTTGAGACGTCTATAAATTAGTGAAAATAAGAGAAAAATACATCACATAAAATCACAAAATGAATGTTAAAATGAATCAAAGCTAAGAAATCTTTGGTGCTTTTATTGCTGTTCTTCATTCTGAATTCACAGCTAACCTTCAAGGTTAAACAAAATCATGCACCTCACTGCAAGTAAAGGACTGCACCTAAATTATTAAAACTAACAAGCCACAACTAGAAAAAAATTGGTAGAATCAAACAAAAAAAATGGTTAAGTAGAAACTACCATTTCAAATAAAACATACAAAATGTAAACACCAGAATCATTATATTATTTAGGCAGTACTAACAAAACATACTTAACAATACAAGCAATTACATATTATCATGATTATATTTGTATATTATGCTCATCCAATATTTTAAGACTTAAAGAATTTTTAAACAGTCTTTTATAATAATGTACCAATTTTGTTTTTTTAAACACTTGTTGTTTTTTTCAGTAAATGTAGATGAGTGGATAGCCAGTGCCCAGGCTGAGAGTCTTAGAGTAGAGGAGGATGGTCTATCTAGAAGTTCTAGTCAACTATCAGTACGGAGTGATAGCACAGGAAAGGTATATTTATTTTTATATGATTAACCTAGTTTAACCTTTACTTAGAGCAGAGTAGAGAAAGATGGTCTATCTAGGAGTTCTAGTCAACTATCAGTAGGGAGTGATAGCACAGGAAAGGTATATTTAACCCAGTTTAACCTTTACTTAGAGCAGAGTAGAGAAAGGTGGACTATCTAGAAGTTCTAGTCAGCTGTTAGTACTTAGTGATAGCACAGGAAAAGTAAAAACACTGACATCACAATATTAGGCCTTGTCCATATGAGGACTTATTTATTGCTTTTAGACAATTTATTTTTTAAGGCAAAATCCCATTGTATGACATAAATCTGTAGTTTGAAAAAAAACCATTGCTATTGAAATTTAGCACATCAAAAGACTTGATGTGAAAATTTCTAGTTACAACAACAAAAATTGGTACTTCATAAATTATAATGAAACCATTTGAAGGTATTCAAGCATTTTGTGAAAAACAGTTTAAGGATGTTCGCTACTATTATTGAAAATAAATAGGTTTCAAATTTAATGCCTTAAATGAAAAGGGACTAGTTTAAGGTTTAAAATAAGCAAAAAAAATTGATAGGTTCGTGACCTCGTTTTCAAGATAATTGACGTTAAAGTTTTGGCGGGAAAAGGTTCTCTCTGACTTTTTCATAGGTTTAGCATTAGCACTATTTTGCGCTTATAACCCATGACAGAATAAATAGGATTCGATAAAACTTTGTATATAACCTCTTTATGACATGTTTAAGACATTCATAACAAGAAAATAGGGGGTTTATGGGCAATTTTTTTTATCCTATTTTGATGGTAAAATACAGAGGATTCCGAAAAAATGACAGAAATACCAAAAACAAGACCAGCGAGCATCCTTAATTAGTATTCTTTTATTTTAAATCTTTTACAGTTTAGTAATGAGATAGACCAAACCTATACAAGATATGATGAAGATGATGATTTCATCGACGACACATTTGATGCAACCAAAACTGAGGATAATTACCTAACTCATGGTCACAATGGCTCTGATCAACCATATGCAGAACCAAAAAGATGCAGAGCTATCTATGACTTCCAGGTAAACTGCAGGTGTAAAGCCAACAATGACATCAAGTGTTCTTTGTAGTTTGTACTTATGCTAATATGATGCATCCCATTTTCAATGTGGCACTGATGATAACGCAATATTTGTAAGGCTTTCCAAGTTTGTATAGCATATATGTCAATATTTGTTTGTATGTCATAGCTGTTGATAGAAATTACATTATATACCTCCAAATAAAAAGTTCATAAAAGTCAAAGGAAGACTTTAGAGACAATATACAATTACAAAATGAGAAAAATGCAGTCAAAATGCTTGTATTACAAAAATAAAACATATTCA
Source organism: Arcuatula senhousia (assembly GCA_963971305.1). Lineage (NCBI taxonomy): Eukaryota > Metazoa > Mollusca > Bivalvia > Mytilida > Mytilidae > Arcuatula > Arcuatula senhousia. Next base: position 41,087,834 of record OZ020312.1, read on the forward strand.
CATCAGAACATGTACAGCTATGTTAATTCAGGTGCTTTTGTATAAACTTATCATACAACTTTTTATAAAACTGACTGCAAAATGTGTTTAAGATAATCAGGTTGTGAAGTTTAAAGTTATCTTGCTGATATTGAAAAAAAAAGTTTTAGTTTTTCTATTAATGTTCAAATACTTTGCCTTACTTAAGCTTCTCACATACATTAAATTTTAGGCCAGTAATGGTGATGAGTTAGACATGGTAGAAAATGAACAATTACAAATCATCAGTAGTGGTGAAGGTGACGGCTGGGTCAAGGCCAGGAACTCTCAAGGTCGTGAAGGTTACATTCCAGAAAATTATATTGAAACTTTTCAAGACAATGAAGAAATAGAATTCCACCCAGTTGTTCACAATGACCTTCAATCAGGACTACCAGAGGTCACATCTCCTACGCTTAGTGATTCTATCAAACAGGAAGTGACATCATATTCATCTTCTGACATAGAAGTACAAATGACAACCAATGCAATGCCAGTTGACAATCTTCAACTTGGAGGTATGTACAGGTATCTTTCTGTGCACTAAAAAAATTACAGTGATACACTTGTCACCATCTTTAACGTTTTTTTAGATTTGTATATTTACATGTAATAAAAAAATTATTGGAACATGGTTGAAGTTATTTATTCCTCTAAGTGAGTTAAAAAAAATTATGTTATTTTCCTAAACTTTTCATTACACATTTTTAAGCACCACTAGCTCAGCAGCCATGTAAATTACAAAACAGTTGCTAATCAATTAGTCAGTATTATAAGCTCTATTAAAGGTTATTTTGTGTAATTACTTACTGATGCACATGAATGTATACATCTTCCAATGATAAATAAATCTAACCTTTACCATATTGGTTATGCTGTACATGTTGTTAAATGATAATGGTTAATTCACAAATCCTTCCAAAAATTTTAGCTTATCAAATTGGTTATGCTGTAGGTGTAACTAAATGATAACTCTTATTTTTTCCTTTCAGATGGTATATGGGCTAGAGCACTGTTTGACTATGTAGGAATATCAGACGAAGAACTCTCCTTTCAGGAGGGCATGATAATTAAAGTTCTACGTAAAGACGATAATGGCGTGGATGATGGGTACTGGGAGGGGGAAATTAATGGCAAAGTGGGCGTGTTCCCATCACTAATAGTAGAAGAGATTGGAGGGGAAACTATGGTTTGTATTTATTTCTTTAAAAAGCAGATGATAAAAGCTCAAGGCAAGCAACTCTTACATTATTAACTACAAACATCTTATCAGAAATGCTCTCGTCAAAACCTCATGCAATGCCAAATTAAGCTAAGGTAAGAAAAGTGAAAGAATCTTACAGATTGTGAAATCAAAAAACTTTGGCTAGCCTATGACTGTTGGGATTTAAATAAAAATAAGAATTATAGTACTGGTTTGAATTTCACATTCATTTCTATAATGTTATAATTAGTTGATAATCACTAAGATGTGTGCTTTTGAAATTGAATACTGGGCTAAATTGATTTCTTTCCCTTGTAGAGTCCAGTTGAACCACAGCAATTATCTCCCCCTACTGTTAACATCACAGCAGCGACACCTGTTGATGAAGTTCCACCATCACCATTATCACCGTCATACAAACAAGGTAACAGTAACATTAAGTAGCAAATTGTATAGGAGAGACATGGAACTATGAAACATAATCAGATCAAAAATAAAGTCATAATATTTTTCTTTCCTACAAATATGATTGATAAACATTTATCTTTTTTTCAAGTTTACTTGATCTTGATTTTACCCACCCCAAACAATCTGAATATATATACCAATCATCTTTTTCATCTGGAAATATGTCCACATGCATTTATCTTATAAACACAACTCCTCTTAAGATGGATTTTGAAGAAGCTGTACATGAAGAGAGTGCATTAATAAATTTCTATGCTCTTGGTTATCATTCAGTGGAGATAATACGAAATCAGTTTTGTTCCAACAAAAAGTTCAATATGAAGAAGGGGTGTCCTTTTTGTCAGACCTGAAGTCTTCCAAAACAATAGTTTGTTTCAGAAATTTAAAAGTTGATACTACTGACAAAAAAAGAAATAACAATTCAAGGTCACCAGTTTAGATTAAACTTTAAGATTCATAATACTGTGGTTTATAATACTAAAGAACATGAACATGCCTTAAAACTCTGTGTTAGATTTCTTTATAGTATCACATTTGATAAGTTTTGTATTTGTAGATGTTAATAATTTGATTTTGTAGTCTAAATATAACTTTTTGGGTTCTTCCAATTTTTACTCAAATTAATTGTCCAAAAAAATTGTATTTCTTTCTCTTTGAACTGCACATTCTTTTGTCTTCGTTTCTGTCATTATCTTTAGTTTTGTGTCCCTATTCAGTTTCAGCAAGGTCACCGTACCGTAGATATAATCGCCAGTCTCGTCCTAATTCACACCATCGTAGATCACACTCCGGCACAATTAATCCAAACTCTTATGAATCTTCAGTATAGGTATACAGACAGACATACACCAAAACTAACACAGCTAGCTCAACCTATATGTAGCACCTTGTTTATAGCATATTATGTATTTTTATATATGATAGTAGGAACTGGGCCTGTGCTTGAACAAATCAGGATTCTGACCTTGGTGGAAATTTATTCATTTATACATGTGTAAAGCAATACATTTTAAGAGACTTTTTTTTCAATCTTTTATTGTGTTTTCTTTATTTCATATATAAACATTTTTTGCAAAAGTTTCTGTTTTGTTTTTGTAATATACATGTTTAAATCATCCTTTCCATCACAATTTGATCAAACATCTACATTATGTAGGCTGCACTGATCATTTTGCTTTAATAACTTAAGGGCAACAGTCCAGCTAAAAAAAATATTTATAAACATTTAGATTTTTAAATATTTAAACTTTTTACATTTTTTTATATATTTGTTGGCACAATCCTATCATATTTTTCTTATCATTTTCATACCTTTAAATCATCATTTTGTATACCAACTATATGAAATTATGACTAAACAAAATAAAAACAAAATGTTTCTTAGAACATGTTCTTAACACAATTTAAAAGTGTTAAATATTAATTTAAAACGTTTTTTATTAAAAATCAAAGTTGTTTTCCATGAAAGGAATATTGCCTTACATTTGTAAGGCAATAGACTTGCATGACGAAAATTTATATATGCATGAAAGTAAATGTGTGGTGATACTAATGGACACATAAAGTATAAAAGTAGTTAAAAAAATAATAAACATTTTGGAAGATCAAATTTAGTATTAAGAATTAGTACAATCAATATGTATGTACAAGTAAAAATAAATCTTTTTTGAGTTTTTGAAACAGTAGTTAGAATATTGAAAATACTCTTAAAAAAATTGTATGTCGCTGTTTTGTATTTAGGCAAATATGCTCGCAGATACATGGTCAACGCCACCAAGAGGTTTGTTACTGGCACTGATTTCAATCTGCTATAAAGTTTTAGAAATTTCTGCTTTAACAACACACAGTTGATAATAACATATTAAACCACAACATACTAAACTTCTACATTTATTAACATTGCCAGATCCATTTTTTCCCATTAGTTATATAAGCTAGTTAATTCCCATGAATATTACTAAAGTTTGATTTTAGCAGCAATTGTAATCTTAATCTTGATGAAGTTCAGTTAAAAGTTCTGTTATTATAGCCTGCTAATGAAAATTGCAGGACATATAGTTATCCCAAGTCTTATCTCCATGAACAAATGTGGGAAGACAGTGCAGCAAAAATTATGCAATTTTTACAAATATGGACCAAATAGGCCATCATTCCTTTAAGAGACCCATGCACTTATTTATTTCAAGTTTGACAGTAGAGTTACTTTGTCATAGAATTTGAAATACTATATATTGTATAATGTAAAATATTTATAAAAGGAGATAATGTTTAAAGATTGTAAAAAGCGCTTTTCAAGTGCAGACAATCAATGTTTTGACTATGATAGTTCCCTCAAAACCTTCACATAAAGTGATTTTTGGCCGGATTTCACGTAGTGAAAAATCCGGGTTATAAAATGATGAATTGCGGGCGGGCGGGGAAGAAAATTTAGGAACAGTTTTCTCAGCAACTACTAATCACAGCTACTTGATATTTGGTATACAGCATCTTGGTGGGGTCCCATAACATGGGATGCGATTTCATGTCTGTCGCTCACCTACTTCCTGTTAATTGACTTAGTTAATTTTTGACAGTAATGTCCAATAATAGAAAATTTTTGTAACAGTTTTCTCAGCAACTATTATACCCCCACTCGTAAGAGAGGGGGCTATATTGCAATCACCTTGTCCGTCCATCTGTCTGTCCGTCCAGTTGAATTTCTCTGCTTCTACTGGATGGATTGGTTTTAAATTTGGTACACCGATTCAGCATGATATGTTATACCCTGCCTCCCCTTTCAAGGTCAGTCCATCATCTGCTTCCTGTTTTCCGAGCCGACTTAGAAATGTGTAATTTTTCGTAACAAATTTCTCAGCTTCTTCTTGATGGATTGGTTTCAAATTTGGTACACAGCTTCATCATGATGAGTTATACCGTGCCTCCCCTTTCCAGGTCAGTCCATCATCTACTTCCTGTTTTCCAAGCCGACTTAGACTTTTTTATGGGTCAAAAATAGACAATTTTTCGTAACAGATTTCTCAGCTTCTACAAAAGGAATTGATTTCAAATTTGGTATACAACTTTAGCATGATGAGTTGTACCGTGCCTCCCTTTTCCAGGTCAGTTGGTCATCTACGTCCTGTTTTCTGAATGGTCAAGTGGGGGTATGCTTAGCACGACTTATTGCAACCCCTTGTTTATCACAGCCACTTGATATTTGGTATACAGTATCAGGGTGAGATCCCATAATGTGGGATGTGATTTCAGGTCTGTCACTCACCTACTTCCTGTTTACCAACTTTAGTTAATTTTTGACAATAATATCCAATAGTAGAAAATTTTTGTAACAGTTTTCTCAGCAACTATTTATCATAGCCACTACATATTTGGTATACAGTATCAGGGTGAGGTCCCATAACGTGGGATGCGATTTCAGGTCTGTGGCTCATCTACTTCCTGTTTACCAACTTAGTTAATTTTTGACAATAATGTCCAATAGTAGAAAATTTTCGTAACAGTTTTCTTAGCAACTACTAATCACAGCCTCTTGATATTTGGTATACAGCATCAACATGGGCTCCCATAACATGGGATGTGATTTCAGGTCTGTCGCTCACCTACTTCTTGTTAAACAAAATCCGGCCATTTCTGTCTTTGACCCATTTTTTGGCCGGATTTCACTAGTGAAAATCCGGGTTATAAAATGGTGAATGTCGGGCGGGCGGCGGGTCGACAGCGGGCGGGGAAAATACTTTCGTAACAGTTTTCTCAGAAACTACTAATCACAGCCTCTTGATATTTGGTATGCAGCATCAACATGGGATCCCATAAGGTGGGATTCAATTTCAGGTCTGTCGCTCACCTACTTCCTGTTTACCGACTTAATTAATTTTTGACAAAAATGTCCAATTATAGAAAATCTTCGTAACAGTTTTCTCAGCAACTACTAATCACAGCTTCTTGATATTTGGTATGCAGCATCAGTATGGGCTCCCATAAGGTGGGATTCGATTTCAGGTCTGTCGCTTATCTACTTCCTGTTTACCGACTTAGTTAATTTTTGACAAAGTCCAATTATAGAAAATTTTCGTAACAGTTTTCTCAGCAACTACTAATCACAGCCTCTTGATATTTGGTATGCAGCATCAGTATGGGCTCTCATAAGGTGGGATTCGATTTCAGGTCTGTCGCTCATCTACTTCCTGTTTACCGACTTAGTTAATTTTTGACATAAATGTCGAATTTTAGAAAATTTTCGTAACATTTTTCTCAGCAACTTCTTATCTCAGCTTCTTGATATTTGGTATGAAGCATCAGCATGGGCTACCATAAGGTGTGATTCGATTTCAGGTCTGTGGCTCATATACTTCCTTTTAAACGAAATCCGGCCATTTCTGTCTTTGACCCATTTTTTTATAATGAAATGGATCCCTAAATGTATTAATTTGAAAGAGAGTAATACATGTACATATGACACAGTTTTTTTTAACATGATAATTCCAGAGCTTCAAATATTGCACAATTATCTACTAACAACAAATATGTAATTGTACTGATAGCTATGTTGCTTGGTGTGTTTGAAAAAAAGTATTTTTGCAAATTTTATTTTATTTGATGGACAAACACACATTTGTTTTTATGATTGCACTTTACTACATTCATATTTCTTTTTCTTTTGCATTCATTTTGCTTTTATAAATATTATATCAAGGTATTTATATTTTAATGATTTTTACTATTCACATTTTTTCACATTTTTTTATTCTTCTTGTATTGTTTCTTTTTTTCTATTTCATTTGAACAAAATTTTCTATTGTTATGAATATAATTTGATTTTCTTATATTAAAGTATTAAGTTATTATATATTATTAACATTATATTATTTATTTTAGGTGAAACTGGTAATGCAACCCAAGATAAAAATCAGGTATGTATAAAATAGAATATGTAACACAACTTGATCAATTTTACAAGTACATAGATCCTTGTGACAATTTTTTTTTACCTAGAGTTCTAAAAATCTGTAAATAGGGACCCCATTTGATATAATAAAAAAATAATTGTGGAAAAAAAAATTTTATACCCCGCCACACGAAGTGGCAGGGTATTATGTTATACCCTCAGTTTTTTTTTCTGTGTCTGTCCGTCCGTCCGTCTGTCGGTCTGTCCGTCCCTGAAGGTTTCCGACCAATAACTTGAAAACGCGTCAAAGGATTTGAATGATATTTTGCACAGCTGTTTAGTACAATAAAATACAGGTCAAGTTCGATTTCCAGCATGATCCAATAAATAGTTTTCGAGATAGGCCACTTTAAAAAATCAAATTTCATGAAATTTTGAGTTTCCGACCAATAACTTGAAAACACTTCATGGGATTCAAATGATATTTTGTACAGCTATTGAGTACAATAAAATACAGGTCAAGTTCAATTTCCAGCTTGATCCCAAAAACAGTTTTCGTGAAAGGCCACTTTTAAATCAAATTTTATGAACTTTTGATATTATAACGTGGCGGGGTATCATTTAATGTCCCATTACATGCCCTATTTTTGTTTATTGCATAGTAGTTACTGGCCATATCTCCTGTCACAAACATGTTTCTTAGCAAAGTTGAATTTTCAAAAATGTTCTCACTAAAATTTCATGGTATTAAAATGGAAAGGCAAAAAGGGGAAGTAATAACAAATAAGAGAAGGAGCAGGGGTTGTGGGGGTTTATAAATTTATGGGCATCAATTTCTGTGGATTTGGAGTAAAATGCATATTCATGGATTAAAAATTTCATGGTTTCAACAAATTCTTAATTGAAAGCAAAGTTAAATTTTGTATATTTTAGGAATCTAATATGTGTTTTTCTTCGTCAATATAGACCATGGAAACTGGTACCCACTGTAAATAAATATATTTTCACAGTACTGTTTTTATTTACAAACATTAACTTGGAACCCAAACCTCGAAAATGTAACTTACAGAGAGGAAAATTAAAAGTGCTTGTCATAACCCCTAAAATATTATTCTAAAAATGGTATAGGTACCTCAACCGATACAAAAAGTTAAAAGAAAATATCTAAAATTATACAATATAATAGGTATTACTAATTACCTTTTCACGATGTTTGAAACCTGGAAACCAGAAAATAAATGTGTTTAAATCACCATTTCAATATTATCATGTAATTACATGCCATCAGGCTGAAAATGTTGAAAAAGATGAAATTGAGGATGTAAAATCAGGTATTGTATTCAGCACACGATGAACAGAAATTAAATGTTGTATCTGTGTATTTTTGTTTTCAAGTTCTGTTCTCCAAAATTTTGTTTTGATTGCAAAAATCACCACAATTATTGTGTGAGTTAAGTATATTCAAGCATATTACAGGTATATACACATTTAAAGATTTGAACTTTCCTCACCTTTTATATTTTTTTTTTTTCATTTCTTTTTTTTTATTGGGTGGCGCAAAACTTAGAAAGTAGAAATATTATATTATATTATTTATTTACTGAATTATAGTATTCATATACCAAGTATAAATGTTGTTTGATAGAATTTTTAGTGTCCATTATTATTACAACAAATGTTATGGAAAACAGCTATTTTAATTGTCAAGTGTAAATTTTTTCTTGGAAAATACAATTTTTGGAACATTTAACAGGAAATGGATCAGATTGGTTTTTATACCCCGCCACACGAAGTGGCAGGGTATTATGTTATACCCTCAGTTTTTTTCGGTGTCTGTCCGTCCGTCCGTCCGTCCGTCCGTCTGTCCGTCTGTCCGTCCCCCGAAGGTTTCCGACCAATAACTTGAAAACGCGTCAAAGGATTTGAATGATATTTTACACAGCTGTTTAGTACAGTAAAATACAGATCAAGTTCGATTTCCAGCATGATCCAAAAAATAGTTTTCGAGATAGGCCACTTTGAAAAATCAAATTTCATGAAATTTTGAGTTTCCGACCAATAACTTGAAAACGCGTCAAAGGATTTGAATGATATTTTGCACAGCTGTTAAGTACAATAAAATACAGGTCAAGTTCGATTTTCAGCATGATTCAAAAAATAGTTTTCGAGATAGGCCACTTTGAAAAATCAAATTTCATGAAATTTTGAGTTTCCGACCAATAACTTGAAAACGCGTCAAAGGATTTGAATGATATTTTGCACAGCTGTTTAGTACTATAAAATACAGGTCAAGTTTAATTTCCAGCTTGATCCAAAAAATAGTTTTCGAGATAGGCCACTTTGAAAAATCAAATTTTATGAAATTTTGAGTTTCCGACCAATAACTTGAAAACGCGTCATGGGATTCAATTGATATTTTGTACAGCTATTGAGTACAATAAAATACAGGTCAAGTTCAATTTCCAGCATGATCCAAAAAACTGTTTTTGAGATAGGCCACTTTGAAATCAAATTTTATGAACTTTTGATATTATAACGTGGCGGGGTATCATTTAATGTCCCATTACATGCCCTATTTTTGAGTGTTAAAATTCATGATTTTGAATATCACCTCTATGTTTTTTCTTAATTTCTTTTATAAAAAAGGTAAATTTAAAAATCATTTACAATAAATACATAAGACATGCTTAACCACATATCCCTTATTAAAAACTCCATGGCCATAATATTTGCCAAACGAAATCAAATTTTGTGCAATATATAAGAGGGCAGTTTTCATTTGGCATTCTCCATAATGCTAGCCATTCATTTATAAATGTTTGAATACATTATTTTTATGATGAATTTTTATACATTTTTTTTCAGATGTACAATAAGGCCAGTTACACAAGGAACATCAACATAGATAATCATTATAACTATGATCAATCAAATGATTACGATGACGATTATTATGATTATGATTTTGATGATGACGAAGATGGTGAAGAATCTATTGTGTGAAGTCTGAAAAATCAACTTTTAAAGATTATAAATCAAGAAATAGATTTTCGATTGTAGTCTCACCTGGTACATGATAATGTCACAACAGATTGTTTTGATTGTAGCAAACAAGCAAAATCTGCTTCTCTGTCATTTAAATCTGCGTGTTTTTTTTGTAAAAAAATAATACTTCAGGGGTTAAAAAATCCACTAGCCCGACGCCCGGGGCTAGTGAAAATCATATTTGGGCTACCAAAGGTTACAACCACCTACGCCCGACGGGCTAGTTAAAAATTATGGTTGACTTAATTTGCACTATAAATAAAACTATGAAAAACCTAGATCTATTATTATCGCCATTAACCGGTACTGGGGGATATCACTATTGATTAAATCACCCAAATCATTCATGTCTCGCAATTTATCGTCATTGCCTGGTAGGGGGGGATAACACAATTGATTTAGTGCTGTCTATTTTCATCGTCATTATCTGGTACTGGGGGGTGGTACAATTGATTTAAGTGCAATATCCCGTACTTTCGATTTCACATTGGGTTATTTCCTTGGGAGGAAAATTATGATAGACAATTACAATCACCTTTCCAAACTTAAATAAAGGTAGTTTTACTCTTAAAAAGGTCAAAGTCTCCTGAATTTATTTTAAAATCAGTCTGAAAGTTTAATGAAAAAGATCGACGGCCACATTTATTTTAAGGGGAAAATTATGATAGGGGACTGAAACGCCATAAAAACTGTTATGAAAGTGTTCTATGATACAAGAAAGTGCCAAGGTGTGAAGAAGGTACAAGAGAACCCCAGGATGATGGACTTTTTGCAATTTTTATGTCCAGAGTCTCTGGGGTCCTGAGTGCCCCCTAGATTCCCTACCACACTGACATCGAGCTAACTGAAGCTTGTTGCAATCTGTGTTATTCTGCTACCTTCTTTCTTGAATCAGGAACATTTTAAAACAAGGTTTAATGTTCCTGTTTGAATTTACCTGCTTTTCTTTAACTTTAAAAGCGACATAAATGCATCTGATGCATTTTTATAAAATAAAAGAAAAAGAATTAATAACGTAAATACATGTACCAAATCTACATGTATACATGTAGATTGAGCTTTGCATCATACTTTGGCTAGTGTCAGATTTTCCTTAGGCTAGTTGATCCTTCTGTCGGGCTAGTGGTTTTCTAGTGCCGATAAGCCCTTGGCTAGTAAGGTATTAGAAAAATTTTTAACCCCTGTAACTTTTAAAGCCTCTTCAAGTGAGTCTGACAATCATATTGTTCTGATTTAAAACCAGACTTTTTGTTTGTGATAAAAATATTTTGCAGTTATTTCTGGGATCTGATTTCCATCATAACTTCAAATATTAAAGCTAAAATACATGAAATAATTGTAAATATCATTTTCTTGATACTTAAACTAATGAATAGATTTACGCACAAAAACACCCCCAAAAAATTAGATATAATAAGATGATAATACTATCACTTGAAGTTAACAACGAGAAATCTTGTGAAACATTTCCTACAATGTTAGTAATATAACAGTCTTGCAAATTGTTAAAACCATATCTATAATGAACCAGTTTTATGTTGTACAGTTAGAGTAAAGACCTGGGTTTTACTGGGTACTTCGGAAGTTACAGGGCATTGTGTCAAAATAGATTTTAGTGTACGTGTTGTGAAATGTCAAAGATCAGGGTTATATTATCTGTGCATTAAGGAAAATATATATGCAATTTTTAGTGCTGTGTTTTTTCTATGTTGTTTTATTCTTAGTATTATATTGTTATGTTTTTGAAATAATATTGTTGTTTTTATAACATGCTGGTCAGTGTTTAAAACAATGGCTGTAGTATTTTAGAAATGGTAATTATATTGATTTCTCTGTCACTTGTGATATGAGAGAGATGTGTACTCTTTTCAAACTTGCTAAATTTAACCAATTCCTCAAGCATCTATGACTATATACATTACATTTATCATTATTAATCAAATTAATATAAAATTATTTTCACCTATTAATTAGAAGTAGTTGAATAGGTGTATTTTGTTGATGTGTTCATGATTGAAACTATAAAATTTTTATGTTGCCTGTAATGTATTGCAAAGGGACACATAGGAGTCAATTTGACAATGTTGTCTTGCGTCCTCATGTTCCCAGTGTCCTGCATCCTGCTGCATCACAAATAATTCTGTCACAGTTTTCCAGGCAACTTCATGTCATAGCCTCTTGATATTTGGTATGTAGCTTCCTCTTATAGTACTATATGATTTTAAGCTATTTTTTGCCCATAACTCATCTACTTCCTGTTTACCAAATATTTTAAGAAGCAGGCAACATATGTTTTCCATGGAAGACCACCATTCTAGTTTTCCAATCGTTTTAGTTAAGATCAACAAAAAGCCTTAAAATGCTGTAACCTTTTATTATATAGATCTTTTTCTAAATAACTGATATTACATTTCTGAATCACATGATCTGAATTTGAGGATCTGAAATCCCATTTACTTAGGATGCTAGATTTTACTAAAAGACTAGGATAATCTGCCGATTTTATTTATATTTTTTTTTTACATTTTATTTATTATGACTTTTAGAAAGTGTCTTGTATATATTATTTATATGAAATTGTTAGACATAAATAGTTCAATAGAACTGGTACCATGAATTGCATATTAAAGTACATTACATAACAAAATGTTAAGACTACTTGATCACTGCTTTTTACTAAGCAATGTATCTTTTTTCTTTCTTGGTTTGAAGCCAGTAAAAGTGTCAGATTAAAATATGAAAATTAGCATAACTTCCTGACTATCTAATAATCTGTGAAATTATCTGATAGGTAGGGATCTTACTTTCAAAGGAAGTAAAATTGATGATCTCTAAATTAAAAATATTATCTTTTGTACTTAAATGGTCATAAAATTGATGATCTTAATAATCTTATAATTAGAAATATTATAATACAAGAAAAACAAGTCCTAGAATGCTGCTTCACTTGCTGATTCTCTGATCTGAAGGATAAATACATTTGTAATTGTCATATGTTGTAATTCACTCAATTATGCATTTTAAAGAAACAGAAGCTAACAAATCCCTAATGTGGCAGTGTAGGCCCTAACCTAGTTGAGCTGTTTGTTAAGTTTCAAGATTTGTTTTAAATATAACTTTTGTATGCATATTTTGTTGCCATACTAATGTGATATGCTTGTATGTGTTTATTTTTTTTATTTTCTGAATTGAAATACGACTCTAAAAAGCAGGAGGCTTTTTAATTTGTACATTTTTTTATAGAAATTTCAAACAGAATGTTTGTAAATGGAATTTATTAAACTTTGTACACATTTATCTGTTTTCAGAAAGTACCTTCACTTTGTTACAGTTTGAGGACAGGCATTTACACAATGAATATTCAAATTTTGCATAAAAAAATTTCACATGTTGATAAAAAAAAATGGGGGAAATATTAAATGTCACAATATCTTGTTCAGCCAAAACTGTTGTAGAACCAAATATTTAGTATTTTGCATTAATAGAGAAGTAGAGAATATAAAAGAATTATATTGTGCTACTTTTATTTGCTTCAGATATACCAGTAAACCAATTTAAAAGTAAAAGAAAGCAACAATTTGTTTTTGTTCAAAATAACCAATTTGCTGTCAAACATATATGCACATTGTTAGAAGTACCTGCAAGCATATCAGTGTTTAGTAAATGTCCTAGATAATACAAGTAGATTCAAAAACTTATAATATCAAAGTAATAGTTATATGAACACTTTTTAAATGCATGAAGTACACAGGTAAAATGTTAACATAGCGTATTTGTTGTTATCATTCCAGCTAATTTGTGATGTATGATTTATATTTAATCATAGACTATTATGTGTATGAATAAACAATGTTCAGTTTTATAAAACTTATTTCTTTCCCTAAAAATCTATTTTAAATGGCTGCTTATTAGCATTTATTAGTTAAATATGAAAAAAAGCACAAACTAAATATTGTGTCTATTTTTGCATTTACCTGTTATAGGACAAAACCATGCAAACAATATATAGACAGTAAAATGTTACATGCAATGGTAAAGAACAGTAAAGCAGTTCCTGATATTGCTACGCAGTCATACTGCAGAGCTAAGATGGATAAACATCCAACAAAAACAAGAAAATAGTTCTTTATGATTTATTACAATGTAAAAAAAGATCATATCTGCATCATACATTATCTTAAAATAGACCATCTAAATTGCTGCCTAGGGAATCCTTGGTGAATTTTAAAATATTTACTGCATAAATATGCAAGGACTCGTTTACAAACTGTTTTGAAAGCATCAATTTGATTTTTTTTCACACTCCCTTTCAACCATTTTAGAATCAAATTCTACAAACCAAAAAGTTAGCACTCAACCTGCTTTCAATACACAACAAAAACTATTTGTGTATAGATAAATGTTTGTTCTTGAGAAATTTTTACACAAACTGCTGTTTATAAGTACATGTATTCAACATTCTTGTCTTGCCACGGAAAAGCACCTCTTCAAAAACATTGCTTTGGGGAAACAATTATTAAAAGGCTACAGGTCCTCTTTGTTCACATATTTACACCCCTCACACTCCAAAAATTTATCCATCTTAAATAATACTCCATTTGTAGCCAACATATCCAAAGTCAACCCCTTTGAATCCTTGTTGATTTTCAGAGTTGTATCATCAATGTCAAAGGTCAAATCTAAGGATTCTGATTGGACAGATGAAATTGAGTAGGTGGAGTCTTTAGACATTCCAATAGAAACAAGGGTTCCCTTTACCATATGTCTTTCAATAAACTGAAATATAACATCATGACAAAATACAGTTTATAAATACCTATGACAAATTTTGTTCATTAAGGATTTCTAATTAGAAACTGTATAGTCAAAAGCTACAAAAAATGGAACCATGAGGAAGTAATACCTGTACCAGAGCATGTTTAGCCTTATATAACTACTAAAGTATCACAGCAGTTTACAATTTCTTAAAAATGAAAAAAATTATTAAAACACCAAATTTTTTCTTTCAATCTTTAGGTTTTGACCTTTCAATGCTGCTGGTCAGAGGTTACTCCTTCAAATATGCATATACATCTATAACCAAATTAACAATTTTTTGCCTGTTTTAAGCTATTTGTATTTTGTAAAAACCAATAAAATTATGATAGGAAACTTGAGTTAATGGTGAGTTTCAACTCTCCATACATCTCATTTCAAAAATATTTTTAGCACACTAAGTTAAAACTTCCAGTCATTGGGGTTTTAACCAGATAAGTTTTCAATCAAGTATGCATTGTACCAATTAGAAAGTCTGAAGCTCATCTTACCAATTTAAGCGTTTTCTCTGACTCCATGTATATCTTTTTCTGTCCAACAGTCATCATCCTTAGTGCTTTGTTCGACGGAGCAAAAACAGAATAATGTTCTTCATTTTGTGTAAACAGTTCTGATAATCCAGCCTTTTTAACCAAATCTTTGAAATTGCTGAAACAAATAAATACGTGAAAGATGTCATGATCAAATCTCTGGTGTAAAAAAAACAAAAGAAGCATTTCTAATTTTGAATTTAACAAAAAAGAATGACAAAACCAGTAAATCATGTTGAACACAACACAACACATATCATAGGCACTAAAAGGAACAGTATAGAACTTTGAGCAACTTGGAATTTTACAAATACATATTATTAATCGACAATTTAAATGGTAGTCACAAAATGGAAAGCAAGCACTTTCAAATTATGACTTGACATGCCTTTCATCTAATTACAACTTGGCAGCCACCATCAAGCCAAACTTCTGAAAATAGCAACACAAGCACACCGCTTTTGGCACAAGGTTTATATTTCAGTACTTACCTTAATTCTGGATCTACTCCTAATAGCTCAAATAGACTAAGACCAGGAGGAACTAGTACTTTATCAATAACATGAAGGACACCATTACTACTGGATTTGTCTGAGGTTACAATGTGTGCATCATCGATTGTTAGGCCCTTGGAATAAAAAAAAAACATTTATCAATTCGAATCTGCAATTTGTAGTTGATTCAATAAGATATGTATTCCACACTTGAACAATTCAGATCTAGAATGGTCATTTTTGTAGTGTCTTTGTTCGAAGAGAAAATTGTACTGTGAATAACATCACAGTAGAAATAGAATAATAGAAGTTGCAATTCTCAAATACAACTCTTTATTTAATTATGCCAGGGACACATCTCTGTAGAGGAAAAAAGCTGATTGAAAAAAAATGAAGCTGCTCTTGGTTGGTGGGATTTTCCTTAAATGTTGACAAACATACAAACAGATATGATGAAAAAAACTGATCAACCTTACATTTATATAACTGCCGACTTTGAGCTTGGTGGGTTTAAGTTCAGTTTCTAGCAGCTGGTTTCCCATTAACATATCTGTATTGTGTCTACCACGAACTGTATGATAGTCAATAAGCTGATCAACAATACCCGGTTGTTCCTTCAGAGAAATCATATATTCTTTAGGTAAAGCTAAAATAAGCAAAGAATACAGGTAAACATTCTAATAACAAAGTACCAAAAACATATATCAATACATAAGCAGTTTAGATATGCTGTTCATGTAAATTTCAAGGTCAGAAGCAATAACCCAGGAAGGTCGAAAACCAAAAGTATCAATGAAAGGTCTCAGACAACATCAATGACTTATAATATGACAGGACAGTTACGAATCCATAGGGGATGTTCCGGGTGTTTAAACCCCCTCTCCTCGGAACATTTTTTTTTTATTTTCGTGCAAATTTTAGGCAATATTGACCTGGAACCCATCCTTTTCGCCTTCAGTAGACAATAGGTAGACCCCCCTTTTAAAAATTTCTGGATCGATCCGTCCCAGGCCTATGAATGCAGCAACTCTTTTGATTGCCTAATACGCATTCGATGGTGTGCTCTATCCCATAAAAGATGTTATAGTAACTGATTGCCTCACAATGCTGACCAAAGATCGCAAATATTTACAAACTGTAGCTCATGCTCATTAATTTTTAAAAACAAGTCGTTTTGATTGTAAAATTGTAACAAAGCAAGCATTTTGTACAAAGATATGTATTGGTTTTATACAAAACAAAAACAAGTTCAGTGTTTATTAAGAAAGGACCACAATTTCTATTTACGGTATCGGTACTAACCAGCGAAGGCTGCATCATTAGGGGCAAACACTGTAATGTCTGTCCTGGTCTGTAGTTTATCTAAAAGCCCTGAGTCTCTCACTATTTCAATAAAAGTCTTGATATCTTGCGTTTCTGCAATTTCTAGCATGTTTTTCACTAAAAAGAAAAATTAAAAACAAAACATTTTCGAGAAATTTTTTAAATGAACAGCTTTTAGAAGTTTAGTATTCGTTTTTAGTTTGAGTGATGTAATATACATCTCTTAATTAAACAAATATGATATTATTCTATTTCTTTATAATGAGTTTCTCTAAATTTAGCTCTTGCATACGAGGCATTTATGTCATTCAATTTACATGTATTACTTCGTGTTATTCTTTGTATTATGTAATAAACCGAATATTAACTTAACTCGATTGTTTAATGGCATCATTAACCACAATATTTAAGAGAATGTGCTTGGAAAACATGAATCTGTCATACCCTCTTTAGATTTCAAGGCTTTGTACACGTTAAGCAAGAGCAGAAAATAGTTAAAAAAACGCGTCTTAGGGTTTTTGTTTCATAAAGTGTTTTGAACTTAGTAAGTAAGTTAGTTAATTAGTTAGTTAGTTATTGCTTTACTCCCAAGCAGCGTGATTTCGGCACTATCGGGGAGGTGGACATGAAAGGGGGTGATACAATGAAGATGAAACCGATGATGAAGATTGGGCAGGTGAGTTTTGACTGCCACTGAAAAGAGAGTTATGGGTGGGGCCGGGCAATTTAGCCTCTTGCATGGGTATCCTAGTGAGCTACAGACCCTACTCTTAACGCAACCTGCAGAAGGGTTCTTTAACATGCGAGGAACGTGACAGTTTTCCCAACACGATGCACCACTATGTTTTGCAGTCAGGTTTTCCGCATTAAATGGTCCTGACTTGATACAGGCATTTCAAATGCAATGATGGGTTGTATATATATACGTACCTGTATCTGGCATCAGTACTTTATCAATGATATGTATGATTCCATTTCCAGTCATGATATCTTCATTTAGTAACCTGGCATCGTTGATATAGTTGCCGTTGTATTTACATCGGAATGTCAGATCTCTTCCTTGCAGGGTATGGAGACCATACGTTAATATTGTACTGGCACCACAATGTACACCCTTCACTATATGGTTTTTCACTATTGCTGAAAAGGATGCATGATAATTGTTTAATTCTGAACTTTTCTATAACATAAAATATTATACATGTATAATTCTTTACATCGTCGTAAACCCCGGGTTTAGAGTCCACGTCCGCTCCCTCCAACGTGATGAAGGAGAGAAGCCATGTGACATCAGCCATGGAATTCTTTTTTGAAATAAGATCTCACTTTAACATTTCTACTAAATATTTGTCACAAACGACAAGGCTGAAACATATCAGCACATTTTATAGTGTCTATATAAGAAGATGTACAAAACAAAAAAATCTACTACAGGAACGCTGTGTTGGTAGCTGCTCCTTCGCTGTGTTTATTATTGAGTGCTGGTCATACTGCTTTGCGTAGCAGTTCTGGATAATCTTCAAACTTTTTTCGATAACTAGCACTCCCAAAACTGACAAAATCTTGGGATCTGAAGTGTCTGATGAGTGATGGTTAATGAAAATTATATAGTATCTAAACAAAACCTGACAACACATCTAAAAGGTAGTGAGATGTGGAATAAGTGTACGCGACACAGACCACATAAACCAGTGGCAACTTAAAAAGACCACAAATTAATGAAAAACAGAAATCAGCCTTCAACGAGACCAATAGGCGCTGTTCTCTGCTTTGCGAATGACCTAAGGTCAAAATAAAAAGCATACATTTCAAATCAAGTCTTGTATACATACCTTCCGCTACTGAACGTTCAGTTAAAATTTTCTCTTTTATAGTTTTTGGTAATCTATCAAAAGCTGCATTTGTTGGTGCAAAGATGGTAAAATGTCTCGTTCCCTGCAACATCTCTACTAAACTGGCTTTGTATAGTAATTGTGAGAATTTTCCATATGCTTCCTCTTTCAGAAGAACGTCTGCTAAATTTCCTCTAGCATCAAAAGGTTTTATCATCTGAAAGTATTTCATAGATGGTTCAAATGTTTTCAAATCTTTTGGTTTTGACTCATAAATGAACCGGGTCCACAAATATTTTGAATTACTTACCTCAGTACAAGCGGTGATAGAACTTGCACCTTATGTTGCAACGGTTAACTGTATATCCATGCTATTGGATTAAGCAAGAGCACACATGAATTCAACTGTTGTTCCCGGCTATTGCTTTCTTGCTTTCTTTTTTTCTCTCTCTTTCAATACTCTTTAATATGAGGCAGGTTAAACCTGTTACCCTCCCGAAGTTACAATTAATTTTATCATTTTCAAAAAACAAACTAGCTTTTCTTGTTGCCAACAATGGTTCCGCGTGCGTTTAATGACGCAAAAGAAAAAAGCGTTAAAAAGACGTCGAAAGTTCGGGAAAACAATCATGCTAAACCGAACGTTGAAGGAAAATTCAGCTCATAGTACAACTAAAATATTGACATTTCTACCGTTATCGCTCCCGTATCAATTTCAAGACATTTATATCTGATTAACAGACTAATCTTCTTTTACATTAGAAAACAAAATTTGCTTATTGCAGAAGAAGACTATGAATTCATCAATAAGACTATGTATTTATATATATAGCAGTTCTTTACCCTGTCTATCACATGAATGATTCCATTGGACGTCACTTGGTTAGGTATAATAATTCTGGCACAATTTACTGTAGTTACCTACAAAATTTTGTATACTTATAACATTCCATGAACAATAAATGGTAGAAACTTTATCTTCAAATTTGGTTCACCACCAAAACGACCTTTTAGACTCTGTTAATCACTTGGAAATAAAAATAATACAAAAACGTCCTAGGCGCTACAGTTTGCTACACCCTGACACCCAATTAGTCTTTACATACATTTGTTGCTTCATGTTATTGACTGTAAAACAAAAGAAACGTAGAAGACAGAACAATAGTTGCATTTTTTCATAACTCTTAACGCTTGCCGATAATTTGTTTTAATTAACATTAATACACGTCTATTTTTCTTTCTCTGAAATAAAGGTACTTAATAATCATTTATTTATATATAAAAAAGTGCTTCATTAAATAATATGCAGTGTAAGCATCTTTCATTGTTCTTGGATGCATACCCCATAAGCATATTTGTTAATTCTTATGCTCTTTGCTCCATAGTAAAGCGTTGGTATTTCTTCATTTTTATGGAACTTGGAAACATTGTATCGTCCTTTAACTACATGGTAATGGACCAATGAGGGAGCATCGAAAGACCAAGGATGCAATCTTTCTCTGAAAAACAGGTAAAAAGTGGGATTTGATACCGGCATCAGTTTGATGTGAAATATCAAATTGATTGTTTTAGATAAGTTAAAAATGCCCTGATATCTTCATTGTATACTCCAAAATGCCATGATATATCTGTTGTATACTCCAAAATGCCATGATATCTTTATTGTATACTCCAAATTGCCATGATATATTTTTTGTATACTCCAAAATGCCATGATATCTTTATTGTATACTCCAAATTGCCATGATATATTTTTTGTAAACTTCAAAATGCCATGATATCTTTTTGTATACTGCAACATTAAGTAAACAAATCAAAATGACGCCAAAGGATGATATTCTTATCATTTTGCTCAGGAGAAGCATTTTGCTAAGTGTCTTTTTAATCCATCATGGCCGTTAGGTAAATTTATTCTGATCTTATTTTTTCCCGGTATTGCGCCCCTTCGCCCTTACTACATTGTATCAACCTATACATTTCAACTTACTTCGAACCATACCGGTTATCACGGACGTACCTGTCTTCATATGAAATGTTGTTAAAGGCGCTGTCAATGGGGATAAAGGCTGTGTATGCACCTTTGTACTGCAGACTTGATTCTAGTTCTGTATTTGTTATCAATGATGTAAATTTTAAAAGAAACAATTTGTCTTTGGCAGTTTCTACAATGTTCGTCAATGGTTTAGCTGAAATCAAAATCAGTTTGATTTGTAATAGAGCATCTTTTAAAAATATGGTATGAAACTGATAGTAAAAACTTCGATCATCGCCTAGCAAACAAGTAAAAAAATACACATCGGTTACAAAAGATTGTATTTCTATAGTTTGGATCCAGCACAATCCCGTTGAATTACAGTAACATGGCACTTGAATCAAAATCATCAAATTATGATAAAATTCAAGGCAATATTTTTTTTTCTTCTAGTAAAGCTAGTTTCAACTACCGGTATTGAAGATTGCATGCAAAACACAATGTGAATTATACAATAAAAAAAATTGCCGAATTAAGGCCCAAAATATGACTATAGGTTTGATTAACAGTAACCTAAGAGTGTATGTAGAATAAAATATATATCTCAATACACAGAAAATTTCATAGTACAAGTATTTTTTTTAAAGTGTCGATTGCGCAGTGGACTTTCCTTCGTGAATCAAAATTTTACAAGTAGCGTTGAAAATAAAAATTGATATTTGATCAAAATAATTTCAAACTAAAGGTTTATATCTATAAATAACATAATTTTCAATTGAGAATAGAATATGATTTTTTGTATTTAGATTAAACTTGGAACGTTGTTGTTTTTATGTTGTCTGTTTCTTCGCATGCTGTTCTCGCTCGGTTTATTAGATTTGTCTTTGGTCTGTTCGAATGTCACATTGTATCTCTCTGTTTCTTATACTACATCACATATGTCATGCTTTTAATTTGTGCACAATCTGCAAGGTTAATGTGAATGATCGTCTTATAAAGAGCTTACTTTTTTTGTTCTTTTCAAAAACATTTTTCCAGGCAACAAAAAAACCCTCGTCGCAATTTTTTTTCTTAATTTCTGCTACCAAAATATTGTTTTTCATAAAATGATAGATATAAAGTATTTATGTAGGTCTGTCCCCTAATTACTGAGTTTATATTCTATAGAGTATGTCATTCATAGAGAACTAATTGCCAGACTGGAATAAGCGTCTAATTATTACAGATCAAGCCCTCTCTTTTATCTAGATAATGGAAACGGAGTGTAAAAGTCTGCTTGTTTTAGTTGCTGTTAAAATGCCAAAAACCTTGTGTGGTATTTTGTCACTGCTATCAAATCACCTGTTCAAACCACGAAACGAAAGTTTTTATTATTTGAGGCAACTGCTAATGAGCTAAAACTCTTTATTCCTTTGATTATAATGGGGCACTATATTTCATTTGTAAAACACTCTAGTCTAATAATGAATATTGTTCACATTAATAGCTTCAAAATGATCTGATGAAAAGACTAATTTATAATGAAATTCTAAACGCAATTATATGTAAAGACTTTCAGTAAGTGTTCAGACAACGTGTTTTTTTCAATTTATTCAGACTTGTTGAGATCAGTATTTCTAAACAGGTCTTGCATGATTGACCTCAAGGTTAATCTCAATTTTTCTTAATATTAGATTTTTTTCATTTTAAATGGCCGTTTTAGCCAAAAACATACTGATTGGGCATCCTTTTCCTACTTTGTCTTTACTGTACCCAGGGCAACATAATGGCCTCATAAAACTGGAAAAGATATTAAAACGTTTTTCATAAGGTATATATAAATGGTTGTTCTTATCAGACTAAGTCATTTCTATACAGCAGATTTCTTTCCTTGTAATGAACATATAGTCGATATCCTCGGTGCTGGATTTTGCTTCCTGTTCGAACTTTTTGGTTTCGAGAACTGTTCATTCAATATTTTTGGTCTTTGATCTTCCAATGTTTTGATCCAAACGCTGCTGATGAGATGTTACTCCTTGATATATCGATGGTTCAAGTATGACTTTTGTAATGATGATTTTTTTTCTACCGGTTTTGTCTTTGTCTTTACGGTTTTATGATATTGATTACCCCTTTGGTACACCTTTGCTTGCTTTATCGATATACAGCATAACCAAATTAACCGTTTTATACCGTTTTTTTGGTATTGAATTCTGAATATTGAGAAAGAAAAGAAATTGAAAGGTTTTTTCCACATTTTAAAAGTCACATCATTTTGGTATTCTACACCAAACTTGTGATAATATCGTCTATGAAAAAAAAATCTTTTCTAAAAATAAGAACATGAAAAAAGTCAGAAAGAGCAATACCTACGTGGGTCGATCACATATCCGTGTTGGTTTCTCCTCTGTAACTCCCTGGTAGAACCTCTCTCCTGTCCCAAACACTTCTTTAATCATACAAACATTTGGTCTGAAAATATACAAAGTCAGATTATCATTCATATGGCATGTTGTTTGTGTATTATAAAATCAGTTAATTGGTTATTTATTTAGTGCTTTGCTCCCAAGCACCACTTATTCGACCGCATTAGGGAGATGAACACGAAAGGCATTGTGATAAAATGAACATGAAATGATGATAAAGTGAGAAGAATGCCAATCGGGTGAACGAGTATTCCCTGCCAATGTAAAACGAAGGGGTGTGTAACGTCGGGCAATGATGCCTAAGGGGCCTGTGCGTCATTTTTTTTCCAACAATGTGCACAACCATGGTTTGTGGTAAAGTATTCTGTGTTTTGACTTCACGACCCTATTTTCTAAATGAAAGGGTTACCTACTTCATTCCAATAAATTCTATACAAAGTAGCCAAACAAGACCTCAGGCTACATCATACACATTTTAGTAAAGGACTTTGATTAAGTGGATTGACATGTAAGCTTAGCACTGTCTTGACTAATTCTTCACCCTCGTATAATATAGGGATAGTAAAATTCACTTATTTTAAAGTAAGACTTTTTTCATTACTAATAAAAGGGCTGATGGGGAAACTGTACTACAACTAAAAGAACTCGTCTTCGAAAGAACATACAAAAGCTGCAATGCAAAGAAGATATAACATTTGCTAACTTAAGGACTTTTGGGGATCACCAGCCTATTCAAGTCCTTGTTACATTTTGAACAGATTGATTTTTTCACAACACACGCCTTTCAAATTACTTACATCCAATTGTCATTGCCTGCATGATACTACACCCACTCTTAGTCATATCCGACCAGACTCAGGTATGGCCAGGAAATATTCATTTGTGCATTATACAATTAATATACCTGCCTTCTGGTTTTTTTTTCAGTTGTGTAATTGCAAGGATCTCTTTATCTTGTACATACGTCTTTATTAAAATTTATTGATATGTACCAAGGATTTTAGGAAAGACTAAATTCGACAGTGTCACGACGCACGAAGCTGTCAGGCTGTCTACATGACACCAGCATAAAGGACTGGGACGCTTGTTTAATACATGTGTAGTAGCCGTGAGACGGTTTTGGTACAATTTGTACACAATTCCTATAAGAATTATTTACCCTGTAAACATGGTAAATAGGAAAAAAACCGCGATGTGCCATTTTTTCAGAATTCTGCAACATCGATATCTGTATTATAGTTGTTTGTTAAGACATGTGCAAATCTGCAGTGGGATAAATGTTACAAAAAACATTGAAGTCGCAAAACGATCTTAACCACAGGCATACCCGTAGCCTAGGGGGGTTCGAGGGGTGTGGACGAACCCCCCTTGGACAAAGAAATGAAAAATATAAGTAGAAAAAAATGAACGTTTCAGCACTATTAGAACATAGACATATAACCCACTATGGGTTATGATTAGAATAAGGAATATTTTGAAATTGAACCCCCCTCAACAAATTCTGGCTAAAATAAGGGGTATTGTATCCCTGTAGCGCATACATGTACGATCATAGCACCAGAGACCAGAACCGTTGCAACAGAGTAATTACTTCTGGATGTATTTGTTATTTGTTTATATAGCCCTAGATTCTTTTTACATCATAGTAAACCAGACACATTTTAATACAACAATCATCACATTAGATTGAAAAGACCTGGAACAACCTTGAATATCTATGTGTGCTGCATTGGGTTATCTCTTTTATGTTCAATTACATTTACAATGCTCAAATTAACACCCTGACAGCCGGTTTCTAATATTTGTAGGAGAAAAGACAGGTGCCAATTAGTTTCTGCACTCAAAACTTCAAAAGAAGGATCTTGTTGTTTTAAGTAGACCCATCTTTGTAATGTATGAGGCTTCAATGATATCGATACTGAAGTTTGTCTTACAATTTCATTAAAGAAGCATGTCTGAGTTCCATTAAATGCCTTTGAAGTGTGATTGAAGCAGTCTTTATTTCTTGTAAAATTTTATATAAAATATTTTTTTACAGTAACTTATTTCTGATCTATGTATGTTTTAACAAGCAGTTACAATTTTCAATTGATTTATTACACATCAAATGTACATATGTATATTTTGAGTTTATCATTAAGATTCAAAGTGTGAGGCTCTGCATGAATATTTGTTCTTGAACATTTAAAACTTTTTTTAATATCTAATGTTTAGCTTAAGCTTCATGATTTTTGTAACGTTTAGTGTGCATATTTATTTTTGAAATGGTGATACTTGCAATTATTTGAATTGTTTATGTAAGTGGAAAAGATTTTCAGATTTTTTCAGGATGATTACTTGGTAGTCTTGGTTTTATTCACCGCAATTGAAGGTGAAAAAAAAACTCAATCTGAAAGAAGTAGAGGTACCAATTGGGCACCCGAATGTCAAAAGTCCGACAGGGCAAAACGACAAAGCCGGTAAACACGAACAAAATCAGCACGAAGAAACAGATAACACTCTAAAATAATCAAAAATAGCAATCAAAAACGCAAACTCAAATCAAAAGGAGGGTGATATCCGGTGCTCCAGAAAGCTAAGGAGTTCCTGCCTGCTTTAGCAAACCCGTCGCGCTGCCAATTACCAATTCAACTTGTCAAATCGGATAAGGAATCGACCATTTAAATTGTACTAAAAAATATTTTGAAAATGATTTTTGATAAAAATAAAATATTTTGGCAGCAGCGAGAGGATAAGAAACAAAATATTTTGAAGAAGGATTTCTGCTATATAAAATAATGCTAATAATGAAAAAAAATATTCTATCGCGACGCATTCAAAAAATAATTATTTTTTCTGCGTTCTGCGCTAAAAAAAATAACCCCCAAAAAAATCCCTCCCCCTTTTCAAGTTAAATGGTCCATCCCTTCAAAAATTAAAATTCTGTTACGACGCATTCAAAAAATAAATATATTTTCTGAGCTCTGTGGGAAAAAATCTAACCAAAACAAAACACCAAGCGCCCTCCCTTTTTCAAGTTAAATGGTCCATCTCTAAGAAAGACAAAACATAACCCAATGACAAATCAACATCTGCACTCAACTGAAAGATAGAAATCCCACCTTTGTCTTTAAGCGCATGATTAACATTTCTCGAGTGAAGACAACAACCGAGTAGTAACATAACCTTGTGTTAGCAATTTTTGTGTCAGACGTGACGCACTTCTGAGGAAGTGCAAGCTTGTGATATGTCAACTCCAATAGCTAGAGCAGACAGAATGTTGCTACACAAGAAGGGAAAGTTGACGATTGGAAAGTTGAAGTCCGAGGCATCACGTTTGTCATAGAGCTTTGTTGAAAGTCTTCCTTTAGAGTCTATTTCGAGATGTACATGTGTAGATATAAATATAAAGCAGACTACTTATAATCCAATGTGCCCTTTGTCTCATTCTCCTGCTTATAGCACACCCGTCGTGCTGCCTGTGGTCCATTCAGCGTTTTAAAATGAGTTTCCAATGATTTGTATACAACAAAATCATGTTTGTTAAAGACTCTTCTGTGGACTTTGTGGATATTGTTTGGTAAAAAAAATATTCTATTCTATTTTATTGTGAATGCACAACATACGCTCAGTTTCTCCCTTACCCACCTCTACTTTTCCAGTGGTCTTAACAATTTTCTTTTCCTTTGTGTTCCATCCCATATTTCCAATATCTTTTTTATAAAGTATGGAGTTATTATATTCGTGTGAAGTCAGTTCAATTACAATACCAGTGAAACTCTTCATATCATCGTTTGATTATTTATGTTTTTTACGCCTTTAATACACAACGGGCACAGGACTTGCACTCGAAATTGAATTGATTATCTTAGTAATAATTTGGTTCCCCAGTTTGGTATTTTAGGTTTTACTGTTCTATGCTCTTCATATTCATATAATGTTTGGCATTTTCAATATTTTTGGTAGAGCGCCTCTGATGAGTCTTGAATAGACGAAACGCGCGTCAGGCGTAGCAAAATTTATTGTCTGGAACTTTGTTGTCATTTGTATTTTATAGTACATGTACATCTGATATTTCTTGCAGGTTCGCATATTGACTCTAATCCTAAATATCCGGTGAAACCCTTGTGATTCTGTAGTGAATAAAAAATAAGGTGAAGATTAAACTACAATTGAAAACCAAAACATTTCATTGTATATTCAATCAAAAGAACAAAACATGGTAAACTAAATGTACCAAGCCACACCAGTACCTACATGTAACATGACCAACTTTGACCTTGTTTGTACTTATGATCAAAGGTTTGAGACCGTTTTAACTCAGATTAAGTTTTTTTCATTTTGAATAGCAGTGAATTAAGACCACCAAGTTATTATACAGTCTGTTTGAATTCAGATTAGAATGTGCATTGTCTAAGGTTAAATGAATCGTTATAAAGGGTAGTTTATAATTCGCACTGTTCTCAAAAGTTTTGTGTTGAGTGTTTAATTGTGTTGTATGGATTCCTCCTATATAAAACAGATTGAGATATTATAAAAATTTTGAACCTTTTCACAAATAACACTTACCCTGGGTACGTTCTTTTATAAATGCAAATGAACTATTGAGTTATTATATTCATTAATTGTTCTTTAGACCTTGGTCAGCTTTGAAAATTGCAGTAAATTAAATCTTCTTTTGAAATGTTCTAAATGGTTTTATTAAAGCAAATAAACTTAAAGGTCTTAATTTGGGATTTTAAAAGTTGCTATTCGGAGGGTCATAAATATGACTTTCAATTTTATGAAAACGGATAACAGGGCCTTCGCTAAGCTTGTAAAAGTCCACTTAAGAGCACACAGAAACCTGACATCAGGTCAGCTAGGCCGCTTTGTTCACAGTCCCTGTCATATTAAATGCAAATGTCGTCAGGCTATAATGCGGAGTACCTGACCGCAAACTATAGCGGTGCGCTGTGTTGGGAGAAATGCCATACCATCTCCCGATAAAAAAACCTGCTGCAGGTCCCGATAAGTGTAAAAACGCAGGATCCTCATGCAGGAGGCTAAATTGCCCGTCCCTATCCATCACTCCCTTTTCCAGTGGCAGTAAAAAGCCTCCTCCCCGATTGGCCTTGTTTCCCCATTTTCTCCACTTCATCATCATTTCATGTTCATTGTATCACCCATTCATGTTCATCTCCCGGATAAAGCCGAAATTGTGCCGCTTGGGAGTAAAGCAATAACTTACTATCTTCATGTCCTTGCATTGTATTGTTGTTAATTCACGATTAAATGTTGCAGTAGACGAAAATCGTGTAAGCTACACTGCGATACAAAAATATTTAGAGTCTTTAATGAATGCTACTATTTGGCAAATCCCTATGACGTCTAAATATATGAGCTGCGTTGTTACGGTTGTCAATCTACAGACAATTGTACATCCCAATACTCTGACCAGTAAAGAAACACAAGAAACTGGTAACAAGGGTACAATGTTTTCTTGTTTGTTTGCTACTCATTGTCCAGTCATTTTGGGACTCTTGTTGAGACTTTGACATTGGACAAACATTAACAAAAACAAAAACAAAGAGCTGAGTGGTTTTTCTGAAAGGGTTTTCGAAAAAGACAAGAAATTTTGGTCTCTTAATCTCCTATAAAGGTGATTTGAACTTCGTCATAATTTTGGAGCAGGTAATTCTTAAACCGTAGATCACTTACTCTTTATAGTATCTTGAACTTTTTTGATTGAGTTACTTGTGAAAACTGTTGTTTGGTCCTATGTTCTATATCTAGTGACTGCGGTCATGTTCAGGGTTTTTTTGTTTTTTTTTTTTGGTTTTTTTTTGGGGGGGGGGGAGATAAAAAATCCCCACGACAGTTATTTACAATATAATCTAGGTCCCAAATACATCAAGTTATCAACTTGGTTCCTATTGGTGCAACAGTTCAAGAGGAGAAGATGTTTCAATAAACATGAATGATGGACGACAGCGACGACGGACGTCAAATGATGACAATAGCTCAACTGGCTAAACACGACTTTTTCTTTAATGTTTTATTAGAGTGAGCGCATTGGTGTGAACCAGAATCAGTTGTTTTTGGGATCGATATGTAGTGGTCAAGAAATATTTCACGTACTCAACCTGAGATAATTAAACTAATAATATAGTTTTCTCAGACTCAACGAAGATATTGAACTTATTCATGCACTTATGTCATGGAAGATCTCATTGTTTAGATGCAACCCAAGGAATATCACCTTTAAAAAAACAAAGTGCATTTCGTATTGTCAAAAGGCCTCATTAAGTATGCTAAATTTAATTTTCATTCATAAAATCTCGTCACAACACCGCTAATAAATCAGTAATAATCTGTTTGATCGTTCACAGGGCCCATCTTTACTTATTCAAGGTAGCCGAACCGTATTTCTACCCGATCTTATCCGACAAGGCTTTGACAAATTATGGGGGTCATAATAAATAATTATTCTTTTAAAATATATTTTGTACCTTTGATTTTAAAACGGACTGAGTTTGAATGAACAAAACGGAAATATATCAAATCTCAAAATCTGACACTTTTTAAATGAAATAAGAAATATTTGATTTCACAAGATTACACGAAAATATCGTTAATCATGTCAAAATTCGGGTTTTCTTTCAAAATTCGAGTTGGTCGGTTTTGTTTCTGGGGGTTTTTGGTTTTCTTAAATTGTTTGATATTTACGGTTAATTGAATTCACACCTAAATTGACTGCATTTCAAATGCAGACGTTAACGTTCAATTAGCTCAAAATAAATGGAGAATCTAATAAACGTTTTGTCTTCAAAAATAGGAAATAGCTATTATCTTTTACTTGCACGTAAACCTTAAAAAAAGGCCAATAGCTTTCATTTTTTGTTTAGATTGGAAAAAGATTATGCAATAACTTTTTTTTCTTTTTTTCAAAAATATCAAAATCAAATTATTATGCAATTTGTTATTTTGTCTCGGAATATTTATCCATTGTACCATCAAGTACGAACTGAAATAAATAAGACCTTAGACGTTGCATGTTTGTTTAAAAATCTTTTCTTTTGAGGACCACATGGAAACTTGGAAAAGTGTCACCTTGAATAGGCTCGAATATAAGTCGCCTTGTCTTGACAAAAACGGTTCGCTTCAACAGATCGGTTAAAATTTAACATCCTCGTTCTTTCGTACATTTTGCTATGTTTCTACAGTACAGAACTTAGTATTAAAAACGAAAGAATATGGAATATGTGCCAGAAAGACACGATCCACACATTGAAATGATTTTGATAAATATACAAAAGCAAAATTTCACTGCGTGTAGACAAAACAAAATGATATGAAGGTATCTCAAGAAATGTATGAACATGTTTAGGTTTAATATAGCGCATTTGCAGGGGATGGGGCACAAAAAGAACAGTCTTTTCTGTGTCAACCGTAATCATATTCTGATCTTCAGAGCTCCTGTTGCTGGAGCTCCATGTTCAAATACCCGGAGACTATTTTTCTTGGTTCATCTCCACCCCTTCACTTACATTGCCTAAAGAGCAACTCTTTTCTGCATCTGCAAAAGTGCAAACTAAATGAGCAAATCATATTAGCTCACCGATGTTATTTTTAGAATTCAATCATTACATGAACATGATATATAACTTACCCTGGATTTGATTGGTCGCCCATCATAGACTCGTCCGTTATCTGTCGAACAGACCTGATGTTTCTAAATTTAGAATATTGGTACACTGGGCTGTACGTATGATAGTTGTAGTTCTTTCTACTCTTTACTGAACTCAGAAGTACGCACCATAAAGCCAGATACCTGAATTGAGTCATACCTGAAAGAGAATAAATAAAAATATTGCAATTTAAGTATAGTAACATGTATAATATGTAAGAAGCAAGTTATGATGACATTTCTGACGACATGTGCCCGAATAGCTTGGTAATTCCAATCACTACAACATACCAGTATAGTTTCGCAATCATTCGAGAAAAAAAATCTTTATCTATAATAAAAAATTAAATTGACATCAAAGCTTTCTTTACATATGATGTTTCTGCATATATATGTATTAGTGAGTGAGTGAGTGAGTGAGTGAGTGAGTGAGTTGGTGTTTTACGCAACACTAAACAGGTTATTTACAGGCGATGAACATGAAAAGGATTATAAAATGAACATGAAATGATGATGATAAATGAAATATGGGGTGGGGTGGGAAACAAAGGACAGTAAATTTTGAAGAATCACAGAAAAAGGGGAGAGGTGGGTAGGGGCAAAAACATTAGCCTATGTGGTGCACTACTTCGCGGACCACAAAGGGGTCTTTTACGTGCATAAAGCGTGGCACTCTCCAGACACGTTGGCCCACTATGGTCAGCGGTTAGGGTCTGTATTATAGACCTGACAATCCCCGCGGACGAGGGCCTCCCTATTCAGCCACCTAGGGTACACACTTGGTCGCTTTGTGGGTTGAAAACTGACCCGACGTCAGAATCCAAAGACCCTTAGTCGCCTTTTACGACAAGCTAGGCTCTGCTGCGGGCCTTATCGCCACACGGGCCCCGCACGGGACTATATATATGTGTTAAACACAGCGCTTAAATCTTGCTCGAGAAATCTTGAATTCAAAACAATCGTATCTTGACGACTTTTGGTTGAAAAATACATAAGTTTTATAAAGCATTGAATTGCATTGAGAAAGAAGTAAAAAGAAATAATTTGAAGACAAATGAGATATCGGTATCTAGGTTATGACAACATCATTACTCATTTAGTACAAAATAACGAAAAATGAATTAAAAATTAAAAATGTGATATTAAGGAGCGTATCAGTTACCATATATCATGTATATATCTATTAGAATGAGTATATCAAGTATCAATATATACATCAACATTTGACTTTAGAAAGCGATCATTGTATATTGCCATGTAGATTGAAATTGAAATGCACATTTGCAATGAAAAATGTCTTTGTTTAATGTTAAAAGTTAAAGTAACAAACTGAAATGTTTAATGAATTATGTTTTATAAATTTGATAATAACAGCGAGTGAGCAACGACAGCTTTAAATATTTAAATTAACAGCTGGTTAATGCTCTATTTTGCTGTGTCGTGTACGTTTATGAAGTGGTGTGTCATGATCTTATTGACTTTTTTAATTAGGGACATCCGACATTGAGACTTGTGTACTTAACTGCACCAGGTTTATATCTGAACGAAACAACAGACACGCATGTTCAAAATGAAAGATGTGTGCGTCTATATATAGCAAGAAACAAAGAAATCAATAAAGATAGAAAATAATGAGATGTGGAATAAGTATCCTATACGCAACACAGCTCACAATCAAGCGGCAATTCGGAAAAAAAAACACAATGGACAATCGCCAGCAGCCATCAACGAGGCCAGTAGGCGCTGCTCGCGGCTCTGCAATTGGCCCATGGTCTAAATAAAATGCAATAATTCAAATCCAGTCCAGAAATAGTTACAAATAGACCCCCTTCTTAAACAATGAACAGAAAACATCAAAAAGACAAGTACAAACAAAGGCTTTGTCAAAGATTCCTTGCTTTGGACAGGCACATATAATACGTGGCGGGGTTTAACTAGTTTTTGGGCCCAAACCCCCCTATCAATATTCCTAGACAAAGCACAAAAACAATCAATCAATCAATCTTACAGGTTTCTGCGCATAATAACAGGGATAGGAAACTTACCATGTATTTAAAACATTGCGTGAATGATTGTAACTTTTTATCTTCCATGTATGTATACCTTGGTACTTTGTTTTTTTAAGAGTATTTTGTTTAATTGTAAAACTTTTTGGGTTTACAATAGCTCCTGTCAGATACGGAATTTTCTTCCAACACCTTCCCCAAATGCAGAATGCATGCTTGTTTCATTACTAGATAATAATTTCTCACAAGATCGTTAAAAAAACAAACGTTTCCTGCATTGTATACCTAAAGCTGATCAAAGAACACCTCTATCCGTTTGGGTACGAAGTTAATATCGTAAGGAAGTGGAACAATTATGAGTTCATCTCTGTTACTGTGTAGTTTTTTGAAAAGTAACCGAATTTTCTCATAAAGCTTTTGCAATAATACATGCGTATAACAATATTTATACGACTTGTCTGGTTCACAACATCTTCGCTATAGCCAAGGGTTACTTCAGATGAAGATGAGAGACAGCGGATCGTAACCCTTGGCTAGCGAAGATGGGTTCACAACAAAAAACAAGCAAATCGGAACCTTTTAATGATTTATAGTAATTAAAGAGCATCACCATAAAAATTTGTACGGAGGTACAATTTTACTCTTCTCCCAACGCTACATGTTGTATCATAAATATTTTTCTTTTTTGAAGACTAATTAAGCATCTTATATGAATTTGCGGTTTGGGTCTTCGTGTCTTGCGATTATGCGTTTGAAGGTTTAAATTTACTGACGATTGTGACTTCTAACGATTTTTGTTGACTCAGCAAAACAAACATGTACTAATAAACCTCTTGAAGTTGCCATGTAATTGCTCGTTTTATGGACATTAAGTTCTTTTGAATTTTATGTCTACCTTCGTTTCACTTAACATCTTATAGCTTAGAACTGTAATTGACTTACACGAAGATAATGCAAGATCTTACAAAAATAATCTTAATAACCATAATTTGTTATGTTTTATCGGCCCTACATCTGTCTTAGTTTATTTAGTCTTGATGCAGTGCAGACAGAATGCATCTCAATAGCATCTTGACAAACCAGTTATACATCTGGATAAGAAGTATTTAAGAGTGATGAAAGACGTTTTCTATGTGAAAGGATTATAAAGATATAATGACTGAATTATAATCAAGTGTCTCTTGGCTTAAACTTAAAATAGCATTTCCTTGCTTGTATTTTATGTACTATGAACATATATTTTCATAGATTTCAATAAGTCTACCACTGGATATTGATATAAGCCCCTTTTAATATATAAACCCAATTAATCATACATACACCCACAATGAACTCCATGGAAAGGCATGAAAGGCATTTTGCATTCTCCATACAAATGTAGCTCTTTTTTATCCTTTCCGAGTACAAGAACCAAATCTTGAGAAACTTATCGTTAAGGCATTAAAATAGTAAAAAAAGTGCCTGGCGAATTTATGTCATTTATCAGGGGCAAATTCAGGATCAGTTGATTCAAAGGTGGCAAAAACGTCAAAAGAAGCAAATTTTGACATAAAATGTTTCGGTAGCTAGGTCAAGAAAGGAAAATTCATACACGAAATGGAATCTCAGTTTTATGAGTGGGGAACGTTCCCTCCACCCATCAGATCCATTCATACTTATAAATGAAGGAGACGGAAAAACAATTATTAGTGTTACACGTACTAGAACGACGGAAAAAACGGCTGAATATGAAACAACTATCGAAGCCTAAACGGAAGTACTCGATTTCCCCCAGGCGCACCTCTCTAGCGACATTTCATAAAAGGAATTCTGAGAGAGCACATATATTAAGAACAATATTCACGATGTCGTTGATTTTCATGCAAAAGACTTGAATGCTGGTAAACCATCATGCAAGGTGACCGAGGGCCACTTTACGACTTTTCAATAGTGAACAAACCTTAGAATGAAATAGTAAACTTTCAAGATAATTCATTATCAGCTGTAAAAAAATAACAGAATAAACTATCAGACGAAAAAAAAATTGAACAAGTTCACATGTATTACAACAACTGGAAACATCACTGCGTAACACATTGGTAGATAGATCATTGAAGGTGTCAAGATTTTTGCAATTCCAGTCTGTAATTTTACAACATTGATAACATTTCTTGTCTAGCAAGCAGAACAATCCGTCGATGAATTTATAACCTTGTTAAAATTGTACGACTGCAATGCAGAACATCTTCGCATTGTAAAACAACGTCGTTCCAATGTACTATATACAGAAGAATTAGTTAGTACTATTCTAGTATTCTGTTCTAATGGGGGTGATGGTGCTGAAATGCTGCATGTACTTTTCATGCTATCTGGAACCCTCATTTACACAATTTAAAGAGTCTGTTTACCGACAAACCTTGCGTTAGTAAAGCTTTTTAAAAAACAATGCAGATACCTTGCACTGACTTATTCTCAGAGGCAGAGTAATGCATTTTAAAGAAAGGGACCGCTTAAAGCCTTTTGTCACTTTTTGGGAAAATACAAGTCATTTCCTATTAAATATTGATTCCATAACAGGAAGACTCTCAAAATGTCACCCTCCAAACTGTATTCGTGTTCATTTATGTTCTAGTATTTGTATTGTTAACATACATGTATAGTGAGGCTTGTTTAG
Organism: Arcuatula senhousia; assembly: GCA_963971305.1. Classification (NCBI taxonomy): domain Eukaryota; kingdom Metazoa; phylum Mollusca; class Bivalvia; order Mytilida; family Mytilidae; genus Arcuatula; species Arcuatula senhousia. Next base: position 41,123,129 of record OZ020312.1, read on the forward strand.
GGTATATTGGGATATAGTGTATAAACATATTTTATTCATGGGATTAGGGATATTTGTGACAAAACCTACTGAGATATGACAGATTATATTGTAAAACACTTTTTGGATACGATATATATTTTAAATAATAAAATTATGTGGATATGGGGTATTGGTACCCACACCCTAAACAAGTCCCTATAGTAAACCACCCAGCCACCGAGAATTTGGTTATAAATCAACAACATGAACCTCCGTAAAACAAAACGTGATCTTAGGTGCTCCGGAATAATAGGGGCATTTACCTGGTATGTGAAAAATGTGAAAAACATTTTATTACTACAGCGATACATGTACATTATACATAAATATTTGAGCACATTCATCAAATACGCTACTTCGTAAAAAGTTTTTAGCAGATTCATACATTACCTATAAAATTGTTCTATGTTCTTCAAAATTATATAGTGTTTGGCTTTTTCAAATATTTTTGGGTAGAGCGCCTCTGATGAGTCTTGATTGGACGGAACGCACGTCAGGTGTAGCAAAATTTTATGTCTGAACTTAGTCGTAACTTTAATATCTTTTTTTTTCATATTTGTCACATGTACCTTGAATAATACATAACCAAAATCTTCTTGCATACTTTTTTAAGTATCATTTTTTTTATGTAGAACTGGAAAGGGTTGTAAACAAGTAGTAATAATAATGAAATAAATATATATATATGAATATTACCTTAATTCTGTGTATAAGCACTTTAAACAGCAACAGCAAAATAAAAAAAATATCCAAATATTATTAATCCCCAAAACATTCACAAAATTTCATTATAATTTCACATAATTTCAAATTCCCAAGTGCACTTCTCGCTTAACGAATACATGAATGAAAAATCTACTATTTGTCAAGCTATTTAATCCTACGCTAGCTTCAATGAAGTTTCACGCAGGGCTTAAGTCTGTTTAAACAATCAAATTAGTAATATAGACGCTCGTTGTCCTTTCGATAACCATCTAAAAAAACTTAAATACATTTTCTCTACTCAATAAAAGATAAACAAAACCATTTTTCAATTCTATGTTTTGCACTTAATTGAAGAATAGATGATATCTTAAGAATTTACCACAAATTAAATTATTAAACAGAGATCTAACAGGGTATCTAAATTTCGCCTATATCAAATATCATGTGGATTAATTCTGGAATGAAATTTTTTGAAATATTTAATCTTTATACAAGTTGGCTTTCTTTCACCCCGTTAACACTAAACGGAAAGATCGAACTTTTTGTCAGTGAAACGACTTAGATCGATCTTCAATCGAACTAAAAAAGACTATCTCAAGAGGTAGTCTTAAAAAGATCGATCTTTTTTTAATTGATTCAACTACATTGTATTATATAATAGATTGATCTTTATTTTTTACTACAACGAATTTAACTTTCGGACAATCGGACCACCGGACTACTGGGTCGACATCTTACAGGCTGTAATGTTAAACAAAAATTAAGAATTCACTCTTAAAAACCAATGACAGACAAGTTTTGATTCGATAAACTAACACTTAGACCATGGTTATAAGAAAATACCTCTCATGCGATCTCTGAAAAAATTCTTCTTCCGTTATCAGCCACTAGTGAAAATTTTTTGTTATATAGATAAATTGGTTAGTGATTGTTTTGATTAGTGTTTGGCTGGTTGTGTTACTGAGATGATCCCCATTGTGTCTTTACTCCGGGTTAAGTTTTGTGTGACTACCGGACCAAAAGATCGCAATGGAAGACCTTATGTCGCCGTAAAACCTGGTTTTACCCACCATTTCTTTTGAAATGCCTACACCAAGTCAGGATCATTGTCATCGTTGGTTTATCCGGAGTGTCTTTTTTTCTATGGACATTTGACGTTTTCAGATTAATCCTCCAAAATCGGTAGGTTTGTTGTCACCTTTATTGGTGGATATTTTCAACATGAATATCACCATGCAAATATATTACCACCACCACCGGTTTCCCCACTATGACATTGCCGCCCTTGCAATGTGACTTGGCCAGCATTTCCGGGGAACTCAAAACATAACAAGTCGAGTCAAACATTAAACAAGAAATTTGAAATCAGCAACACTTACTCCAATTTAGAACATGTGGTGGATTTTGACATCATTGAAAATGATGATAAGGCAGTACAAAAGTAGGCGTCTGAACGGATTATAATTATATCTATCTATATATAGGTGTCTGAATTGACCGATTTGTTCTTATTTATCAACGGGCTTAGACTTGTGAAAAAAATGTCAATCATTTTGCTGTTCCTGACTTTGACCTGCTGTGTCCAACTGACATTAGGTAGGTGTTATAAAATTCACACTGCCTGTTTCTAACAATCGCTGTAATTCATAGATCGTACAACGTTAACGTTGTGTAAATGAAATTTGTCGTAGTTGGGTCAAGGAAAGACAAGCATTTTGGCCTTGAACAACGTTTCCTTAAGACATAAAATACACCTACAATGTGTTAGTTAGAGGCAATCGAAGCTGGTGCCTCATTTTCACGATTTTTTAGATGAATTATAATATTGTCATATTTAGGGAACAGAAAATTGTCATAGTTTGCATCATGTATGTAAAAGTTAATGTCATATATACTACTTTTGCTTGATTCTTTCTATGAATAGTTCTTCAATGCTTGTTTCTTTTAAATCATCAAATGTTATTAATAATATCTACAATACAACATATAGTATATATACTCTTAACACGTGCATGTATCAATTAAAATCAACAGTCCTATGCATGAAATGTTGTTTATAAGGCACGGAAATTCAAAAACATTAAAAAAAAAAACAATCCTCTGGACATGGTTATTGTGCTTAGTCAAATCTTAGAAAATGGTGTTTTTTTAGAAATATTTTAATAATCAGAACGTTAATCTATTACCTTTTGACTATTGTATTGTTTTTAAGCATTACAGATATCAAATATGTCAGTTTTGTGTGCACACTTCATCATTAGTTGTTTGAAGTTTTGTGTCGGGTTAAGAATCTATATGTTTGTTTTTTACATCAGTCGATAAATGCTTCATAGCTTGCTATCAGTAACTGCAAGTGTTCTCAAGAAAATTCCTCTACGTCTCGTTGTTCCCGTATAGTGCTCTTGTCTTAGGTTCTCTCTTGGTGAATTGAACTTTTATTGATTTGATTTTCAGAGCGTGTTATTTTTGTGCTTTCTTCAAGATTAGCAATAGGGGTAGGTTAGGCCCAAAAACTGGTTTAACCCCCTTCAAATTATATGCCTACCCTAAACCAGGAACCGTTGTCAAAGCTTTTGTTTGTTCCTATCATCTATCTGGGTTTTTTTTGTTCTATGTCCAGAAATGGGTCTTTCGTTGATAATTTTGAAATTGGTTTTAAGCCTTATGTATTCTATTATTAGACTTGGGCCAATGCAAGATGGCGAGCAGCGACCTCTGATCATGTTGAAGACTGCTGGCTGTTTTCCATTGTGATTTTTTTTAATTGCCGTTTCTTTATGTTGGTTGTGTCGCGAACACTTATTCCACATGTATTTCTTTATCGTCTTTTTCTGAACTTAAATTGTACTCCTCTTTTGTCATTCTTTTTGATATTTTTATACTTTGGATTACTTTTATATGGTGCAAACATGCTACCATAGAGATGCGGCAATCATTTTGTACTTGCTTATATCATCTGCCTGTAGAAAGGAATTTATGATGATAGAGGATTTTGTCCGTCCATTTGCCAATCCAACCCATGCGTCAATCACGCTTTATGGTTACCCGCAGATGATAATGAGATACTGGACACAATCAACATAAACAAGTAGCAAAAAAACACAATGGAAGACAGTCAGCAGCCTAAAATGTGACCAGTGGTCGCTGCTCGCCGTCTTGAATAGGCTCTCGATTAAGAATAAAGTAAAAAAAAATATGGCTGATATCCATAACTGCTTCTTTAACACCCAACAGATTCACATAAAACTTTTACACGATGTTTTAATTTTTACCATATTGAAGTTGGAAAGCAATTGATTTCTCTTGACAGTTTTTTGTTGTTGTTTATAGTGGTCTTCTTTTTCTTTTAAGGTGCCTTAGATAACAGGGGCACAGAATTTATCCTGACATTCATGGACAACCTGATTCCTAAAACTAATGATATATTACCTGAGCTATTTATAACTACGTCAAAACATAAAGTTGTTCACGTGACTATAACTTCACCTGGAATGCCAAATTCGCACTTAAATGAACATTTTACAATTACCAACGGACAAGTCCACAAAGTGACTTTCCCATCTAACTATCGACTTGTTGAAACAGAGCTGTCAAAGAAAGGAATTCTTATTCAGGCCGACGATGAAATAACTGTGTACGGTGTAAACAGAGAATTGAATTCTGATGATGCTTACTTAGCTTTGCCGACAGATGTTCTTGGAAAAGAATATTATACAATTTCATATTCTCCGTCTTACTACTATTGTGTTTTCGCCGTTATAGGTGTTCACGATAATACAAGGGTATCAATTCGACTCCCGAACACGCCAAATCTTAATGTAACCTTAAATGGTCATAAATATCTTCGAAATCAATGGATAAACACTACACTAAACCGTTACAGTACGTTACAGATTCACGCCGTTCCTGACTTAACAGGTGCCCACATTATCTCGGACAAACCTATCGGAGTTTTGAGCGGAAACAAAAAAGCTATAGTCGGGAAAACTGGTAACTCGCGTGATCATTTAGTTGAAATGATACTTCCGGTTTCATCATGGGGGAAGAATTATGCCACAGTTCCGATTCCAGAAAGAACGGTCGGTGATATTTTCAGATTTTTATCGAGTGAGGACAACACTCATGTTAACGTCACCGGAGCTATAAATGGGAAAGCGTTCACTGATTCGTTTATTATTGCAAAAGCTGGTCATTACGTCGAGAAAGACTATAGTTCTGCCCTTTACTCCCACGTGGTTTCTGATAAACCAATATCTTTATTTCAATTTTCAAAAACTCAAACACCCGGTGAAGGGGCTGATCCATCCATGATAATCGTTCCACCTATTGAGCAATATGCCGCAGACTATACATTTACTATACTATACATTTACAACCCCACAATATTCAAGAGGCCAGTACACAAATTATTTTATGTTCATCATTGATTCGCAGTTAAAAGCTGGACTTCGGTTAGATAAACATCCTCTTCCCAGTACTCAAAAATATACAGCTATTCCAGGAACAAATTTAGCCGGTTTTGTCAAAATTTCCGTCGGTACTCATTCTGTTACTCACACAAATCCGACGTCTGTTATTGGAGGGATATTGTTTGGAAAAGCAGATCTTGAGTCGTATGGATTTCCAGTCGGACTTTTACTCACCCCTGTCAATTCGGTACAGTATTTTTAAAATTATTCGAAAGCAGAGTAGAACGTCTTTACATTCATCATTCAAATACAGTACCCTTTATTTCTACGAGTGCCTTAAACAAGCTTTATTTTCCAATTGTTGTAAAACGGCTATAATTTTTTCACTTACTAGATAGAACCGGTATTTTCTACCGAAAAATAATCCAATAGTTCCAACCGCTTCCTGAGACCAAATAAGTGACTATTGTCTCTTTTGTGCTAACTTTTGTACTTGCATTTTGAAGGTCATTTTAATTATAGGGAAAAACAATGATTATTTAGGTTTACATTTTTAGGGATGCAAGGCCAAACCAATGACATTTGGAGATGAAATTGACAATGATTGTGACGGTGAAATAGATGAAGAAGATTGCGACAGGAAAGGTAGGACTGGTATCAAGGAAGCAACATCTAGAGGACAATATAAAGAGACAACCAGGAAAATTCGGAATGTCAACATAGTCTAAGATGAAATCAGTTGACACAATTGAGGACAGAACGAAAAAACACAATACACAGTCACTTAAAACAATTAAACTTAATTATATTTGGAATTTCAAAGGTTCAAAATTGTGAACCAAAAAAAAAGGAAACATTTATAACATAACAGTCAGAACAATACGATTGGTCAGCATAAGCGGAGCCTTGGTGGCCGACGGTTTGAATACAACACTATTGATAATTAGCCGATCACCTCTCTGGAACTCACGCAAGTCCTTCTTGCAATGTACAAAAAGCGCGACTTTCTCAACTGTACTTGATTAGGTTTGTCAGAAACCTTCCAAAGGTCGGTGGTTTCCTCTGGGTTCTCTGGTTCCCCCAACATTAGAACTGACCGTCCTATCAGGTCAAGATGCATCAAAAAGGCGTTTACATGTAACCCTAACCCTACGATTAGAATAAGCTACACAAATAAACATTTTCGAGCTGGTGATGGAAAATCAGACTTCTATTTGTTAAAACGCTCGTATTTCTTCTGGGCCACCACAAGAACCTGAAATGAATGCAGATTGCTTTATATTTTTATTAGATTCATGGTTTTTTGGTAATCTAATAATGTTATTTACGGAAATACCTTTATATAAAACCCAACATGATTCAAGTTTAAGAACAAAGTAGAACCATAAAGGATGGGATAGATTTTGAAAAAAAACGACGTTTCCTAAAAGCACTTGCTAATCACAAGTTCAACCTTTACATTCTGTCTGTACAAAGTTATTGAGGTAGTACTAAGCACAGCACCGGTTAAGTTGTTTTAAATTGTTGATTAGATTTTTTGATACTGGGTTTTTACTTTTGTTTGTTCGTTTGTTGCTGTTGCTGTTGTTTATTCCGCCATTGTAAAACAGTTTTTTTTATTCGTGAAATTTTATATATGTTCGAAATTCTGAGCACGTTTCATCTTTAATTGTGATGTTTTAATTTCAGACAATGACGGAGATGGTAGGATCGATGAAGACTGTACATGCTGTGGAGAACTTCTAGGTAAGACCCATTCATAACCTTGGTTTATATCAGGTCCAAAGGAGCAACCTATGTTTAACCGGTAACATTTACAAAATGAAATAAATATCTTTATTGGCTTTGATCAACATTTAGGTCCCTACAAACCGATAGTACAGTGGTACGGTTATATGCAATAAAGTATAATATAAAAAGTTTCATTTCGTTGCGTTTCATCGTTACGTTGCGTTCCGATTGCGTTTCTTAATTTTAAAGGTACCCAAAAGCCCTATACGACCTATACAAAGCTCCACAGTGGGTTAAACCGTAACAGTTCATTTAATTCAGTATATCTTGGTGAAATGTTATTTTTCATAGTTTTGGGTAAAAATGAAGGTTTAGAAAATATTGATGTGTTTGTTAGCGTTATCGCTTTTATAAAGACAATTTGTGAGACAGCCGAATCACGGAAATCAAAGGTAAATTCAGAACCGGCGTGTCGGGCGCTCGCCCTACCATTTGACAGGAAAATTTAGGAACTGTATGACACAAGAGACTCAAGAAGATCTTTTTAATTGCGCGCCCTCCCGTTTGAAATTTTCTGGATCCGCCACGAAATTACCAATGACGAGGAAAGGTCAGAACGATCTTTTGGTCTAAAAATGCACTTCTGGCAACCCAAACTGCATATATATATATATGCATATTTCAATAAGTAACTCATCAGCAGCAAAAATTGCATGGAAGTTTCAATATAATTCGAAGTACTCATACTCGAAAAGATCGAAATGGGCCTCGAGGAAATCGACCACGTCTTGTATATAACATGTATCATGTCAAGTTCAAGTTTCAATTGAATGAAATGATATACTTGAATAAAAAGATTTAAGATGCTGCATCACAATCAAAATAATTTCTTTGTCTTTCAGTTCCTGTGGGAAGAAAACGTTGAAATATCGATGGAAAAAGTAATAAAGTTTCACAAAGAACGGAGTTTTTTATTTCTTGGTCTGTGTATTTAAGAAACTACTTGAACAGTAACTGTACATTAGAATGACCATGTGTTTTTTGCCGAAAAGCAGGACATTAGCACGCACGAGATCTAACTAAAAAGATCCATTTCTGGCACGTATTTTAAAACTGTTGTAGATATACAAGTGTTTCTTGAAATTTGAAGATAAATTGTTTTCATATGATGCACACACGTATCGATAACGGCCAATTCTGGGATCTTCCTAGTTCTTTTAATAAACCTCGATAATGCCTGGTTTGACGCGAGAGTCCCCTTTGCGCCTGGATTTTGAGCGTTCTGTTTCAACAGAAGTGCACTGGTGCAATTTTCGAAATTTAATTGTTTTTTTTATACTAATGAGTAAGCAACGAATATTTTTTTATATTTATCATGTGTTGGATATGATAAATATCGTCTGCTCCTGCTTATGGAGTTTTCGTATCACGTTGATTCGTTACTCCAGATATTGCGGGAATTTCATCGATTTCCTTGGTAAAGCGTCACGTTTGACACAGACATTGATGACACAGGGTAATGTTGCTCCACGGTTGCTGTCTTCACTCAAGAAATTTTACGATAGACACCGTGCCTTCGTAGATGACTATGATGGTTGAACATCCCAAGAAGAAACCAATGATTTCCAAAATGTTAATAGCAACAAATTAAGGGGTAAATATACAAATCGATTCATTTAGTACAAAAGACAATCTGATTAAAATCAGATGTTTGTTTGGCTCCATTTCCTTATACGAAGTGGTGGATTACAAAGGAAACGAAACCATACTAATATCTGTTTTTAATCTTTTAGTGTTATTAAGGTTCACAAAATCACGATTAGTCAATGTCCGCCGTAACAATAAGAAATTTAAAAATTTCTTAATGTTATAGTTAAGTCGTAATAGTATCCTGTGCCTTTGCAGAAAAAGTTTGTTTTACCCAAAACGAAAGGAAGACATAAGATAGCCATTTTATAATGCTTTCATAACAAGTAACATTTATTGTTCAATGCTCTTCATATTTTTGAGATAGTGTTTTTAATTCTCCGAACTCGGCCCACATTGGCATCAACACTTTTGTGTTGAAGAACGCACCAATTAAGCTATAAATTTTCCGTCTCAACTTAAATAAAATGTCTAAATCCTAAGTTTCTGCCTACCACAGACATGGGTTGATCTTAGTCATTATTGGGTTTTCATGTTCGTTATTTTTGGTTTAATTGCTCAATTCTCTTCATATTCTGAATATAGTGTTAAAGTAATTGTCTGCAGCATTGTTGTAATTTTTATCTCTACTACCGTGAAGGTTACACTGCTGATGGAGTTCAAACTTCCCCAAGGTTAACCTGCTCCGGCATCAACAGTTGTGTGTTGAAGAACACATCAAAGATTTAAATTATCCGTCTAAATTTCAAACCTGTCTAAATCCATACGATCTAGCTGATCTCAGTCATTTGCAGTATTTTTGGCTTTATCGCTCAATGCTCTTCATATTTTGGGGCGGTTCTCGAAGCTATCTTAGGATAAAGACGCGTCTATAAACCATAAAAAAAATTCGTCATTGTCTTTAATCGTTTTCTCATTTCTGTCCTATTTTATAGCTTGGACATTTTTAGGATAAAAAAAAATGGAGGCCTTTATACCATCCAATCTTAAATTTTGCATTTGTTATACACATTAACTCATTATGTTTTGTCCATGTGTTCACCTAATGATATTTAACCATCGACTAAGGCCGTGTTCACACTGAGCAGAACTCATAGTAGTTTAAATGTCGTCCGCACTAACATAAACAGCAATGTGTCCACACTGTAAAATTTCGATGTTTACGTATTAGATACAATACATATGTAACAGAAAAACAAGCCGGTAACACCCGTTACCGTACAGTTTTTTTCCGCTCGAGGAATCAGGTCAAAGTCCGAGGCGCTTGCGCCGAGGATTTTGCCTGATTCCGAGGCGGAAAAACTGTTCGGTAATGGGTTTACCGGTTTGTTTTTCTGTTACAAATGTTTTGTATCTGACTTGTACGACGTCGAAAAAAATATATATTAAAATTGAGTAATAATTTATTTATTGTATGAATTGATTGCCGTAAAATTTGTGTTTATATACATTTAAACCACCAATTTCATAGCTCAGCCATTGTGGTCTAGTGGGAAGATGAAAGTTTAGAATGACTTAGCATGGTGGATCAAACCTCGTTCAGAATCATTGTTGGTTTTTTTTTAGCCTAGAAACGCATTTATATTACCAAATGCTTTAAAGAAACATATTTAGAGTAATATTTTTTTAAATACATTTTTAAATGAAATCTATTTGAAAAAAAAGATATAAAAGACGAAAAAAGGCACCAATGGGGTATTCCAGCGTCAAAAGTCAAAAAGTGCAACTACAAAACCGGCAAACACGAACAAGAACAGCACGAGAATACACACAAAAAATCCCCACAAATCAAACCGAACAGAAATCAACAACGCGAACGAAATGAAAATATGACTTAGTTTCTGAATGAAAAAAAATAATGAATTTCGTCTTCATTTTAAGTGATTGAAAACATACAGCTGGCTATCTAGCTTTTCCAAATGTTAACAAACTATACATGTAGGACATAAAACATAAAACTGTTAATACTGATAAGTTGTTTGTTGTAACTGAACAGATTGGTTCAGGATTTTTTGTGTGTGAAACGTTTCACATTCAGCATAATTAAAACCAAAATTTACAAGCGTAAGGTTGTCTTTGTTTTACATCATCATCATTGGGGGGGGGGGGTTAGAAAAAAACTAAATTGTTATCAAATGTATCTTTTAACCCGTCATAGTTTTATTTTCAACAAATTATACATCTCAATCGTAGAGTAAGATTTCGTGCCAATCAAACCTTGTTAAATCCACTTATTTATTCAAAACGCTCAACTAACGATATTCAATTTTTGATAAGTATTTATCTTTTTTTTTGTTATCTCTTAATGGACATAAGTTTGGAATATCCAATTTTAATATCTTTAATAGATATACAAATAGTTCTTATTTTTTGGTAATTCACAGAGAAGTTGTTATGGCATCAAGCTCTATATTATATTTTATTTCAACACAAGCAGAAACTTTAAAATTGTTTTTAGTAAAGGAAAGCCTCCGTTATGGGTGGAATAATTGAAGACAAGAGTATAGCATGAAGTTGAGTCCACGAATCAGTTCTAATCTCACCCAGAACTTATTTAAGTTTATATTTTACTGGCTGACCGTTTTTGGACGTTATTTTTGTACAAACTTTATTGTTCACAAGTTCGCAAAATTAACAAATGATCCAGAAAGTGTCTTTTAATGATCAAATTTATTCAATATATGAATTGATTGTCGTAATAGTTGGTGTTCATATATATTTAAAGGACCAATTTTTATGTAGTCCTCAGTAGTCGTGGGGTAAGATTGAAGTCTTGTACGACAAAGAATGATGGTTCAAACCCCGCTCAGGACAGTGAATTTTTTGAGACGATTTTAACTCAAAATGCAAAAGCAAAATATCTTACAAATTAAAAACTGTAATATGATGAATTAATCTACCTTTCATCAAAATTTAACAACTATGACTTCGTAAAGTACGCATGAACTAAGTTGACCTGTAGATAAACAGGCCGTGTAAGTTCTAAAAATAAAAGAGGCCGGTAACACCCGTTAAAGTACTGAAATTGAATAGCTCTGTGGGGGGTAAAGTCGTACAAATGTAGTTTAAATGTCGTGTTCATAACATGCATTTGTAGTCCTTGTGTTGGTTTAATGTACAACGGATTTTGCTTATTTCGTTTGAATAAACGACATGCATATGGATAACTTTCATTGGAAAGCTTTATATTTAGTATTTAATATCATATATTCCAATATTTTTTCGGATATGTGAAAAAAGAGGGGAACATGTAAATTCTAAATATTAATGTATATGTACGGCAAAGCGGAAATGTGTTGCCCATTCGGATCTAATTTTTGTGGGCAAAGCGGACTTTATTAGGAAAATGAACATGAAAAGTGATAAAATAACATGAAATGATGATGAAGTGGAGGAAATGGGGACACAAGTCAAATCGGGGAAAAGAGTTTTGACTGTCACTGGGAAAAGGGGGGGGGTAGATTCCTGCATAGGGATCCTGTGGGCTAACAAGGTACAACATTTATGCAGCAGGGTTAATTAACGTGTGAAGAAAATGAGTTTTTCCTAACACGTTGTACCATTATGGTTTGCGGTCAGATTATCCGCAGCCTGGTCATGATGACGCGGCATTATGACGGACTGTCCCACAACCACCGGGTACATTCCAGTCGTTTTGTGGACAAAGCGGCCTAGACCCGATATCATGTTTCTGAGCGCTCTTTAGTTGATTTTTATCGACAACTTACCACTGAGCAGCACTGCGTGCCTGCACCGGTATTTGTGTATAGCAATTCCTTTTATAACAATACAATAAAAAACAATAAAAACGGACTTAAGCGCTAGAAAGATGTGTGCACCTTCATTGCTATTTAAAAATATCATGAAAAAAGACAGTAAATTGAAATCCATACTTATTTTATATTTCAATGCCTATTCACCAAATCAACAATCATGATTATTTATCCGTTCATGTTTTCTGTAAATTTAAATAACATGTACACTTGCATTAAGTACTGTGAACAATTCCATATGTCAAGTCATTTTATTGAAGTTTATCAATGAGAACAAATTTAGTGTGAAACTAGTTTTTAGAACAGTAAACTATACTCAAAACTTCAGTGTGAACGCGGCCTAACTTGTACTTCGATGACCCTGTATCAGTCAGAAAGGTGGTCAGAACGAGACAAAAGAATATGTGCTCTTCAGTAAATAAGGTAGAATTTGATTCGGCATGTTTACGTAGTAACTATGTGCATTAAAAAGTTTATTAGAGCTACTTTTAAAATAAATTGTGATATAAAATATGTAAAATGGAAGTATACAACACCGAATTTGCCTTGGTTTATTAAATTTGCAGCGTGAAAAGAGCACATTTCTCATGTTAAGTGATATTATGGGGTCTGATTTCCTTTGTGACAAATAAAACATCATGCTCCTAAAAATCTGAAAAAAATATATCCAACAGATAAGACTCCATTCTTTCAGATAAAAAAATTCCTGAACCCGTCGCTATAGCGGTATTGATAAAAATGATTGTCAAAAATGTACTAGTTTCATAAGTTATTTGTGAATAGATATAGACATAGAAATATTTTATTTAAATCTAATCATGGAGCCCCGTGAGAGGCAGTACAATCATCCATAACAAAATAAAATGAATGAAATAAAATATAAATTCATGATTTAACTGGTAGTCTTCAATAACAATAAAAGGAAAAACACATTTTGAAGATAAACTACAATGAAAGCCTCTGCCTTGAATATAAGTTTTGTTGGAGGAGACAGCTCTTCTTACGAAAATAAGATCAATTATCGGTTATAATGTATAATTATTACATACTTATAATAAAATAAATAGAGTTCGGTGTAATATATGTCGTGCATGATCGTTGAGCGTAAATATTCCGTCATGTGTAAAATATTTGCATAAATTGTTGAAAAGAATTGATTCCGCCAAAGATCGTCAAAGAGTTTTTAGAAATTGTTCAGGTTGTAAATCAATAAGACCTGCTTTTTAAAAATCATATTTTCTTTTTAAAAGACTGAAAAAGCAGATCGTGCGTTATAAAGTATGTTGTGTTAAAAAGTTAGGTTAATTCCGAGTTTCCGACAAACTTCGAGAATTGATTGGCTTTTACATGTACCCCCTCACCCACGATGAAAGAGATCCAGGAAATAATGGATTAAAAATACCTTTGAATTCCACCTAAATTGGTTACCAAATAACTCGATAAAAGTCTGGAAATCCATTATCTTTCACAGGGTTTAAGGCCAATAATCTTTTTAGAAATTAAAGTATCGTCCAGAGGGGGAAAAGACTATTTCTGGAATCGCCCAAATAAATGGGCAGATTCCATTGTTCTTCTCGGTTCAAAGTAAGAATCGTTTTACAGCTATTTTGTCGCTAAAATGTAACTGTATTTTTCGGTTCTATAATTCTGGATCTGCCCCTAGCGTTTGTTCAAATAATATACATAAAGTTTGTATCAGCAAAACTGTATTTTAACGGACGGAAAAGCCGATGGCATTATTGTGGACAGTTCTGTAGCCGATCGTGCACACTCCTAATTAGCATGTTGGACTGCAAATTTACTCTTATTTGAAAAAAGAGCTTTTCAAACATTATTTTGTTCAACATTTGGTTAAAATTCAAGCGGCTATGTTGACATCTAAACTAGACGTGGTTTAAAATTAAGTCAATCCAGGACATGCCGTCGAAAATCACAATGTATTGATTTTCTGTCATTACATGACAGTTAGTTGCAAAAAAGTTTGTCAATCCATGACTGCAAAATTTCTCACAATGATGAAATAGCCTGTTAATCTGTCTGTATTTATTTGCAATTGTTAAAATAATGCACATATATTCAATCTGTTAAAATCGGCAAAACTTTTATTATCGACGGATTAAAAAGCATGCATGAATGGACAAGAACACTTCAAGAAACATATAAGTGGATTAATTTTATGTTGAAGCCGTTGAAATTTCAGTTGCACTACATTCAAGTTCTCGCGGCAGCTAACATAAAAGTGGCATGTTTTGCTCTTTTGGGTCCCAAATTTCTAAACGGAAAAGGGGGAACAATCTTCAAGCGACTGTGAACCTGATACAAAAATGCAAAAAATCACGAAATTGAGTTTCTAATAATAATGTGCAATTTGGGTTATTTGCAGAGGGATTATGCCCCGTTGAATTGAGAGATAAATGTTTCTGCATTTAATTTCCGCACAATATTACACTTAAGCATAACCCCTCTTTTTTTCAAAGAGATCCGTATCAGCCCTTACTCTTTATTGTTTAAATTAGAGAGGTGACTACTAGCGCACTATTTTGTTTGAAAATGTTAGACGAGTGAGGACGAGTGTGCCCCTCTCGGGATTTCTTGATCCACCACTGTATAAAACTAGACCCAGTTCGCCCCGTCAAATGTGCATTTTTGTCTGTATTCATGCAGAATAAACTAAATTTTATATGAATTTGAATAGCATAGACCAACAAAACCAAAAATTGCCGAACTAGAAT
This sequence comes from Arcuatula senhousia, assembly GCA_963971305.1. Lineage (NCBI taxonomy): Eukaryota > Metazoa > Mollusca > Bivalvia > Mytilida > Mytilidae > Arcuatula > Arcuatula senhousia. The sequence continues at coordinate 41,138,147 of OZ020312.1, forward strand.
ACCAAATTATGACTAAGATAAACCTATGTCTGGGGTAGGAAGAAGCTTAAGGACTTTTGACAATTTTGAAATTTACAACAGTTAAATTACAAAGCTTTGATGCGTTCGTCAAAACAATAATGTTGATGCCAGAGCGGGCTAACCGCGGGGAATTCAAAACTCCCCCAGCAGAACTAACCGTCACGGATGTTGGAAACAAAAATTATAAAGTAACAGATAGTAAATTTTGCTACGCTTGGCGCGCGTTTCGTGTATTCAAGACTCATCAGAGGCGCTCTACCTGAATTTTCGTCATAATTGCATTGTTAGTGATCTGAGGTAGTAGTTCCACGAGGATAAATTTTCTGTCTGTTTGACATCTACTTCCTGTTTCAATACGTAGGCTGATTTCCCTTCCAAAGGTCCAAATGTGAACGAGTGAGATAAGTGAGGGTGCTTACAAGATACATGTATTGTTTTTTAAGTCGTAAATAATTGTTACGAATTTCCAGACAAAAAAATGTATGGTTTTATGGGGGGGCTATGGATTTTTATCCATCCTGCCTTTATATTTTCGGACAAAACCGAGCCTGGATTTTTTTTTAGCGCTAGCGCGCGCGATTTTTTTAAAAGCCACTATAATTTTTTAAGCCAAAAATACCATCCTGCTTTATTAAACCGTCAAATCACTGTCCTGCCTTTTTATTTCTGGATTCTTGCCATCCTGCCTTTTTATTTCAAATTTCACCATAGCCCCTCCCCCCATAAAAATCAAATTGTCGCTCCCTAATGAGACTCTCAAGTGAAAGAAGCAATGAGGTACAAAAGGGGCTAAATATAAACTAGAAAATACAGTTAACTCGAACAACAACAGTGCAATAATACAAAGTCACAACTGAACAACAATCAGCAACGCGAACTAATGTAAAAAGAGTGAACTCCATGGCACAAGAAGAGCAAGCGGTCTAGCTGCACTAGCACACCTGTTGCTCTACTATAAATTGCCTATTCAGCGTATCAAACCCGGTGAAGGAAGAAAGAAAAAAACGAAATTTAACGCATCTGACAGATAAAGATATATTTGTCTATGAACATGAAAGGGATGATACAATGAACATGAAATGAGGATGAAGTGGAGAAAATTAGGACACAAGGCTAATCGGAGTTGGGAGTTTAGACTGCCACTTGAAAAAGGGACTGATTGGTAGGGTACGGGCAATTTAGCCTGCTGCCGGGGATCCTACATCATCGGAAACCCAGGTGTTCTTCTCTCGCTTACCCATTCATCACCCCTGGGACATTTGGTATGAAATCGTTCGTTTCGAGTTCAGAATCTGATCTTGATACTAAATATATATAGAAACATGTTTAAATCGCGTATGAAAAATGTAAAGCGATCAATCAGAAAGCTCGATACAAAACTATGAAAAACGAATTATTTCATGTGTAATGTCCCAGGGGTGATGAACGAGTAGGCGAGACAAGAACCCCTGGGTTTCCGAGGACGGGATCCTACTGGTCCTACTCTTATCGATACCTGCAGCAGGGCTCTTAGTGCGAGGGACGTGGAGTTTTTCTCGAACACAGTTCACCATCAATTTTGAGGTCAGGTTTTCTACATTATAGCCTGACGACCCTGCATCTCTTAATGTAAGGGCTGTCCCATTCAACCACCTGGGGCACACATCTCGTACGGGGTATATTCAAAACGTAAAGTCTATTAAAATCAATGACATTAAAACGACCTGTGCAGATCTTATTGCAGTAGACAAGACCATCCCCACCAAGTAAAGTGCATTGATGTTATTTCATTTATAATGCGTATCATAGATGATTTTTTTATTGAATTCTTAACTTAGTGTAACTAGTGTTTTAATGTTTTAACACTTAAACTATCCATAAGTTTCAAAGAATTTCAGTCCCGTGCGGGGCCTGGGTGGCGAATAGGCCCACAGCAGAGCCTTGCTTGTCGTAAGAGGCCACTACGGGTCTTGGGATTCTGACGTCTGATCAGTGCTCAGCCCACAGAGCGACCAAGTGTGTACCCTAGGTGGCTGAATAGGGTAGCCCTCGTCCGCTGGGTTTGTCAGGTCTATAATACGGAAACCCTGACCGCCGACCATAGTGGACCAACGTGTGTGGAGAGTGCCACGCTTCATGCACGTAAAAGACCCCTTTGTGGACTGCGAAGTAGTGCACCACATAGGCTAAATTTTCCGCCCCTACCCACCTCTCCCCCTTTTCCTGTGGTTCTTCTAAATTTACCGTCCCCACCCCATATTTCATTTATAATCATCTCATATAATCACTTCATGTTCATTTTATGATCATTCTTTTCATGTTCATCGCCTGTAATTAACTGCCTACCTGCCGTAACATAGCATTGCACGGGCTTAAAACACAAACTCACTCACTCACTCACTCAAAGAATATTTCAATAGGGTGAGACATGAAATGTCTCATTTTGTGCTTAATTCATACAAAAGACATTTGTTGCACAAGGACTGTGTCCATAGCGGCCCGCTAGGCAATATGCGTCTGAGTCCACACTTGTTATATATATAAATAAATATAAAAGTCTATACGAATGTGCAACAATGCAAATGAAACTTAATTATTATTGACAAATATTTCGAACAATCGGTTGTTCTTCGTCGGTGTCTAAATCAACACTGAATTAAATCGTGATAGATCCTGAAATCTACTCACTACATGTGTTAAATTATAAACAAGTTGATGACGTACGACGATAGATCTTGAACTAGATGTTTACTGGTAGGCGGGTGACCAAGACCACTTTTAAAAAAGTTTAATCGTCATGAATAACATACAGCTATATTATACCTCTTTCGATTCCTTATAATATCTGCTTCAAAATAAGCTTGGTCGTCAAAGTCAAAACTGGTGCAAATTTTCTAAAATCAAGGTCAAAGGTCAACCTGTGTTTTTAACGGTTTTTTGAGAAACACCAATTTTCTGCGATTTGACAATTATTTTAGGTACAAACATCGAACAAACAAGTGAAATTGAATATTTCACTTTATTTGAGCCGATATACACGCTTTTTATAAATAAAGGAAACACCGTTAAGATTTTATTTCACTTTAAAAAAGGGGGAGGCGTTTGTGCTAATTTGGAACCTAAAAGTTTTTATCTAGAAAAGATAATGAGCTTTTAGAAATTTATTTTGGTAAAATTTTGAAGAGATATCATATCTTATTTTAATACTTAAACAAACTTTGACATAACTTAAACACAAGGCTTCAATTCGGACACAAATACATGCACCCTACAAAACCACGAGAATCACAACAATATATTTTTTGACAATTTTCAAAATTTTGTTTAGTTAAATGATTTATTTTCGACGACATTTAAACTGGAAGTTTGCTTAATTCAACAAAAATATCATAGACAATAAAAATCGGCTTCGAAAATAATATTAAAATGAGTTTTATTAGTAAAAAGGGGGCGGGTCAACCGATACATTTAATAAAAAAAAACAATGGTGTCGATGTTTTCAAATTAGTTTTGTTTAAGAAATGTTAATAAAAAACAGTTTTGTTTATTTATTGTCACCGTTTTTTTTTACTACAAACGAGCACCATGCAAAACTATTGAAAACGAAAAGAACGCAAAACCAAAACGTTCGAACTTTTTCGTTTTATATCACATTCAAACCCATATTATCTTTAGTATGATTTTGCTGAGCAACCAGTATTTTTCAAAAAAATTGTTTGTTCTATTGCTATTTAATTATATTCCAAAGGGGCGTTCCGAAGCCAAATTTCCGAAAGATGGAAGGAAAAATAGGTAAACACCAAACGGAACATGCACGAACAAACAAGAAACACAACAACACATAAACATCAACTAACAACCCGAACTTAAGTCGTAACGAGAGTGAACTCAGGTGCTCCGGAAGAGTAAGCAGTTCCTGCTTGTTGCAACACACCCGTCGCGCTGCCAATGATAAACACAAAATGACAAATCTGGTATAGGAGAACAAAACAAAAGTCTATGACAAACCAACATCTGCACTCATCTTAGAGACAGAAACTCCATATCTCTCAATGAGCTGATGATGTCTTCCATAGAAGTTCTTAAGTGATCGCAACAAACGAAGAACAACATAACCCTGTGTTAACAATTTTTGTGTTAAGCGTACACCTTGCAAGCTCTGGAATAACGAATCAATTGTGAAAGGTAAACGCCATACGCTGGAGCGGACGGAATGTTTCCTCACAAGAAAGGAAAGTTGAAGTAATCACGTTTGTCATGTAGATTTTTGTTTAAAGTTCTCCCTGAGTGTCTTTTTCGAGATGTAGATCTAAATATGAAGCAGACTTCTCAGAATCCATAGTGTCTTTTATCTTAAGTTCTTTGGGATATATGAGATGTAGAAAATCACCAAAGCGAGGATTGTTTAGCAGCGGTTGAACGATAGAGCCAGTCTACGGCCTTTTTTTTATCCAGAAGTGATTGTAAGCAGACTGCTTCATATGAATGAAGAAACAAATCGGCAAGCAAAGGGGTACAAAGTGGTGAGTAGTTGAGTAGGTGAGTAGAGGTGGTAATCCTTTTGGAATACCGATATAGATTTTGAAGCCCATACAATTGTGTTCTTTTTAAGTTTCATGACACGGTTAATCTGTGGTGAGCACATGGGTGTTTTTATTATAGAAATTATACATGAAAAGTTGTAGTGCATGATTAGTTTTTGTATGGATTTGTGTAATGTACATTCATTTATTGGACCAGTGGCAGTTTGCGAGTGTATCCTTGGGTAACCATCCAAATGAGCCTAATAGTTTTTATCGACATCTACATTTAGTGCATACAAGACATGGAAGACACTGAACAACCTTGTTTGTCCTTTCTGAAGTTCTAGCATCATTTCTGGATACCATTCTTGCAATTGAAAGTCATGAAATTTTCACCATTGACAAAGATATCGAACTACGAACCTTTAAGTTAGTACCCGACATGTTAACGACGCTCTTGGGGATTTATCAGACCAGAAGAAAAGGTTTATGTAGCATCACAATATTACTACTTAATAAAAGAGTCAGTAAAAATGAGGTGTGAGAAATATAAACATTAACTTCGGAGACAAAGTAGCGATAAATTTTGATTTTTAAGTTTAGATTCACTCAGTGGTGCTGATATCGTACAGGCTACATGTACTTTGATCCAAAAAAATAGTTTAACCTAACCATATTAATATATGCCTATCCTAAATCAGGAATTTCTATCAAAGCTTATGTTTGTACTCGTCGACTATGTCTTACTAGCTTTTTTTGTCTAGAGGGGGTCTTTTTTGACGTTTTTAGAGCTGGTTTTGAGTTTTACCCATTATGTTTTATTATTCGGGGCCAATTTCAAGAGTTAGACAGCGAGCAGTAACCACTGGTCAGGTTGAACACTGCTAGCTGTTTTACATTGTGGATGTTTTAATTGCTGTTGTTAATGTATCATCTCTTTATTCACTATTCATCATATATATTCCTTATAAACTTGGCAAGTCGCATTATATCACTGCAGTTGTAAAAAACTTGCTTTAATCATGATAGAGTAAAATTAATGTAAAATTCAGTGGCATTAGACAAAAATGGTCATATGCTAAATGTTGAATCAGGCATGCATATATTACCCGGTATCAGACCGGAAACTACTTATTCATATAAATTAAACTTTTAAACAACAGTCGATGGCAACTATCGACTAAAATGTCTTAATTGCAACTTGTGTGCACTGCATGTCGTCGGCATATTTTTGTGTTGTACATTTACGGAGATGACAACCAATAAGTTGGTATAACTTGATGTCCAATCCATTTGCTATATTTGCGATAACAAATTATTAAAAGACTAAGAGACTTCTGTCAAAAATCGTGCATCTGTAGCATAAAAGCAATGTGCCTATCACACAATTGTATATGCAAAAGGAGAAAATAAAAACGAGCAATCAACAGAAAACATCATATACAAAGCCCAACACAATACAAAGGAAAGAAAAAAAATCTACGACGTAAATTTGCACTCAAGAAAAAAAAAACCACTTCATTTGGGAAGTGAACTTATGCCATAATCACTTTCCAAGTATAGTCCTATTCTTTCGTATTTAATAATAGTCTATAAATATCAACAATCAGATTTGTTTAATATGTAATTTGGTATTTTAAAGCCTGGAAATGACCAGTTTGCATTATACATGTATATAATAATATTAAAAGAACTTTTCCAATACAATGTTTTGAAAAAGATGTAGAAATTTCCATTTCCAAGATAAGATTCATTGATACACCGTCTTTGTTTTGGATATTAATTATGTCATATTTTAAAATTATATTTACATGCTATCTCTTAGAAGTCACAGATGCCAGACGATTAAGAATTATATATTAAACAATTAATATAAACTTTTCAACACATTATAAAAATGCATGTTTAAATAAATCGAGAAAACACATACTTGATTAATCGAGTGTTTGGGTGCGCTCGACTTGTTTTACATTGCAAAGTTGATTAAACTCCGAACCATAACGGATTAACAGAAATTTCCGTGAAATAGACAAGACTTCTCATTTCATGTAATGTTTAATAATAATGTTATTTCTTGTATATACTAGAGGAATAATATAATCTTAATCATGCATTTTAAGGCCCTTGTCTTATATATTATTTTCAACCTATAAAGTTTCACCAATGTCGTTGTATCTTTGATAATTGAGAAACGGAAGTAGGTGTATGTTGATTTTTATACAGAAAAAACGCTTTTTAACGCCAAAAACTCTTTGACCAATTAGTGTATACTCTGTAAATTTGTGTTTTTAAATAAAACAATGTTCCTTTTTGTAAAATATGTTGTGAAACAGACAATTTATCATATTTTGAAAAGAAAATAAACCTTTCACAGAAGCAACTTACATATTTTTTTTACTATAGAATATGTCAAAAAATCCACTTTTGCGAAAAATTGCACCGTACGACTTTTTGACGACCAAGCTAGAATCAAAGAATAATCATTTTTCTACAAATGTGCAAATTTTCAGCTGTATGTTATGAAGTGAAATTAAACTCTCTTAATAATAGACTTTTTATAGTTGGTCACCGCACTATGGTCGTTAAAACACATGATTAAAATTTTATGTTAAGAAATAAGAACTGAAGTATAACTGTGAGATAATGATGTAGAAAATTATATTTTTTCTTGTTAATTCCATTAGGATGTAAAACTCCTAATTCCTGTATCCAAAAGCTTTCCCGGGCCTCTCTTTCTGAGTCTTTCCACGCATGGTTCTGTTCGATGATTAGTACCTTCATGTCGTGGAAGTCGTTCAGGTTGTGACCTGGCAGTCTAAAGTGCTGACTGACCGGAAGATCTGGCTTATTTTTCGGATCACTTCTGTGTCCGTTCAAACGTCTGTTGAAATGCTGTAACCATAAATATTACATACTATCATAGATATTGATTATATATTTATACCCCCCACTTCAAAAGTGGGGGGTATATAGTGATAGGGGTGTCCGTCCGTCCGTCCCTCCGTCCGTCCGTCCGTCCTTCCTTCCGTTACACTTCAGGGTACCCATCTCTTATCCGCAACTCCTCCTAAACCCCTTGATGGATTTTCATGAAACTTACACACAATCTTTGTGACATAATGTTGATGTGCACCTACTATTTTAAAATTTGATCAGAATGATTTTTGGGGTTTCCCATAGCAAAACATGGACTTAGCCATTCGACTACATGGGGGTACCCATCTCTTATCCGCAACTCCTCCTAAACCCCTTGATGGATTTTCATGAAACTTACACACAATCTTTGTGACATAATGTAGATGTGCACCTACTATTTTAAAATTTGATCAGAATGATTTTTGGGGTTTCCCATAGCAAAACATGGACTTAGCCATTCGACTACATGGGGGTACCCTTCTACCCCTTGATGGATTGTCATGAAACTTTTACACAATCTTTGTGACATAATATAGATGTGCACCTACTATTTGAAAGTTTGATCAGAATGATTTTGGGGGTTCCCATAGCAATACATGGACTCAGCCATTCGACTACATGGGGGTGCCCATCTCTTATCCGCAACTCCTCCTAAACCCCTTGATGGATTTTCATGAAACTTACACACAATCTTTGTGACATAATGTAGATGTGCATCTCCTATTTTAAAATTTTATCTTATTAATTTTTTTTGGGGGTGGGGGGTATTTATTTGTGAGCTGCGGCTCACAGTTTTTCTAGTCATGTCTACGATATTAATGACATTCCTGATATTTAATTAGCACTAGATAATAAAGAATCTCTTTTCATAAATAGCTCTTTTAACATTTCAAATAGTTTAAGAATAATATCTCTATCTTCATTACTCATAAGCCAAATAAATTTGTTAGCTGAAGATAAGTTGCTGAAATTATTGCACCTGTTATAAAAATATGATAAGAATTTATTTCGAACACAATTAAGAGAATTACAGTCTATGAGAAAATGAATTTCATCTTCAATATTGATATTACACAGATCACAAATTCTGTCATTACTTTCAAGATTAGTATAGCGCCCTGTTTCTATTTTTAATTTATGGGCACTTAATCTAAATTTGCTCATCAATCTCCTCTGGTCTTCATTTCCATATTTTAAATATGGTTCAAGTTGAAGGTGAGTTTTAAACTTTTTGTATGTTCTTAATTTACCTTCTTCATTGGAAATTTTATCAGTCCATAGTTTAATAAACTTAGAGTGCAATTTAAATTGTAAAGTATTAAATATAGAATTATTTTTTATTATTATGTTTTTCTTAAATAGATGGTTAGCATTTAAGAACTTAAGTAAATGATGAATACAACAAATCCATGATTATTTATTATTTTCATGCATTGACCATGATTCATTTAAAGCTGCTTTGAGTATACTATTTTTATTCGAATCAACTCTTTGTTGTCGAGTCCAATATTTAAGCATATTAGAAAGTACATAATATAAAATAGGTAGACAGCCAAGTTCTGATCTAGCTCCTGAATTACTAGCTTTTTTACCTACACCTAGAATAAATTTACAAAATTTTGTTTGTACATTTTCAAGTACTAACTTATCTATCTCATTATTTATGTATTTCTCAGGATTTTTCATAAATCTAGAAACATAAAAATGTCCCCATATTTCACTTCAAAATAGTAACCCAGGTCTCACTGTATGATTAAAGATATGGATAAGTGTCGCTGCATTTGGTTTGGATAAGTTGAATGCCTTGCTGAGTTTGAATGATGCTTTAAGACCTTTTTGGTATAGCTCATTCTTTGCATATGAAGATGTACCTGAGGCTGAAAAACAAATGCCCAGGTATATATATTTCTGAACTGATTCAACAGATTTATCATTTAGTATAAAGTTTTTGGTAATTAAACGTCCAGCTTTATTAAATATTAGTATCTTAGTTTTGTCTGTATTAACATTCAGCTGCCATTTGGCTGAGAAAAGACATAGTTTATTGAGGCAGTTCTGAAGAAGCAAAGGTGTACCAAAGGGGTAATCAGTATCATAAAACCGTGAAGACAAAGACAAAACCGGCAGACAAAAAATCATCACAACAAAACAAACCACATAACAACATAAAACACACACACATAACAACAAAACCGCATTCAGCAACGCGAACTCAAGTCGAAACGAGAGTGAACTCAGGTGCTCCGGAAGAGTAAGCATTTCCTGCTTGCTATAGCACACCCGTCACGTTGCCAAAGATCGATTTAGTGTTGGTCAAATCCGGAAAGGATGACATTACAAAAATCTATGTCAAACCAACATCTGTGCTCATCTGAGAGATAGAAATCCCGTATTTGCATACAAGCACATGATGTCGTCCGTAAAATTTTGAGTGATGACAACAACATGGGAGCAACGTACCCCTGTGTCAACAATTTGCTTGTCAGCCGTGTAGCTCTATCAAGGAAGTCGTTGTACTCCCCACATGCTCTGGAATAACGAATCAATTGTGATACGTAAACTCCTTTTGCTGGAGCGGACGGAATTTTGTTACACAGACCACTTTCTAAATATAGAAATTTCATTCATAAAATAAATATCTCATACCCAGCTAAAAATAGCAATGGTCTACTCGACTTCCTAAAATATTTTTTCTTTAATTCTGCAATATATAAGGCCTTAACTGGTGAAACTGTTTAAATTTTACTTTTTATCAATATAAAACATGTCTTTATAATAAAACGATAATAAGCAAATGTAAAATGACGTTTTAGAAAGGGGAGGTCTATTCAGTGAGGTTTGTTCGATTTGTAAAACTGTAATCGTCTCCCTTCATTTGCCTAGCAACGTTTTAGACTTGCTTGTGACAAAAAAACATTTTTCTCCGATTTCCTTAAAATTTTGTCAACAAAAAAAGCATAAGATTGGTCGTCATCTGTCAAAGTATGTAACCCGTCGCACTTACCATTATTTTTTAAATTCAACATGTTTATCACCTTTATAGTGTTCCGGTTATTCCTTAGAGATAATAAATTCCTATTTTGCCACAAATTATAATTTAATGCGTAAAACATCCTAACTAAGAAAAAAGAACAATATTTTGTCCATTCACTTGTACCCGAGCTTGAAAATAACCATGACCTACTTTTTATTAATCAAAAGATTAAGTTCACCGCGTACATGTATACATTTGGGGGTACGGCACGGTGAATCATGGGGACGCGGATTGGAAGCGGACAATTGACAGGTCAGTCAGCTTTTTTGATTGATTCTAGAAAAATAAAGATTCTTTTGCAAAAAGCGATTTGTCCACGGAACTCTGTGTCATTTAAGCTTTCTTGACATTACTTCTCTGTAGTCAAAAGTTTCCAGGGAATAGGTAAACACTTCAACAGTTTGTCGAAGGGGGTACGTCAAAAGTAATGAATTGGCCATTTGGTACTGATTCTCCACGATAATTAACACAGAAAGGCACTGCCGACCTTCGGCTTATGGTGCTCCATTCGCCCAACACCGTTTACTTTCAGGAAATCCAGATTTAACTTCATACAAACCAATTTTAACTCGGGTTTGTGACGATAGGGGGTAAAATTTTAAGTGGCGATCGGGGAAAGGGATTGACTAACAAAATTGTCATAAAATTGAAGAACACTTGTCCAATTTATTGTTTCACTTGTTGGAATGCTTCTTTTTAACTGTTTAAATCTTTCTTTACATTTGATTTCATTTCCAGTAATTCTTAAACACCACGCAAGTTTCATCGTCGGAAATCCACGGTTGGTCACGCTCTCGCTACTCTACCTCTCACCACATGTATGCATACATACCTATGAATTCAATGAAGGCATGAAAAAACACAAACCAACGGGACTTACATGTAGCTACAATAGGAGAGAAGCAAGCGTGTACCAAAGGGGTAATCAGACATCATTAGCCGAAAAAAAAACCAAATACAAAATCATCACAACGAAATGAGCCACACAACAAACAAAAACACAATAGCAACTAAATAGCAGTCAGCAACGTGAACTCAAGTCGAAACGAGCGTGAACCCAGGTGCTTTGTCACGTTGCCAAAGATCGATTTAGTGTTGATAAAATCCAGAAAAGATGACATTATCGAACTGTTTGTTAAACCAACACATTTGCTCTGAGAAAGAAACACCGTATTTGTATACAAGCACATCCATGATGTCTTCCGTAAAATTTCTTATTCATAAGTGATGACAACAATCTGGGAGCATCGTATCCCTGTGTTAACAATTTGCTTGTCAGCATTGTTGCTAAATCGCTTCTTTGCTGTTTGTTATATATGTTCAATACACAAATTCACGAATGAAGCGACACTGATAGCAACCATTGGCGTACTTTATATTTTATATGTTAATATGACATTAATAATATTCATTCATCGAAGGCACTGAAAAAAAAACGTACACAAACCAATGGGGCCTACATGTAGCTAGAATAGGAGAGAAGCAAATATGTACCAAAGGGGTAATCAGACATCATTATCCGAAAGGACAACGACAAAGTCATCACAAGAGAACAAACCCACACAACAAACAAAAACACAATAACAACTAAACTGCAGCCAGCGACGTGAACTCAATTCGAAACGAGAGTGAATCCAGGTGCTCTGGAGGATTAAGCAGATTACATACGTAGATACTAGTAAGTTGTAAAATAATAATCTGAGCACCTTCAAATGTTAATGTACTCATGTATTTCATTTTATCATGTGAGCATTACCAATCGTTGTCTGGTCCTTTGTCCCACACCTTGTACTTTCTGGACCCAATATGAAAAGTCAATAGTTTTTGAGACTTTCATCCTACGTTTGGACTGACCAAGCAGCATATTTGTTAATGAAACACATAATAGACTGACAACGAATATTTTGAATTGCAAATATTTGAGGTTCCTTCCAAGAATTTGAAAAAAACAACAACAAGCATTAAAGTTTCGTATTTTTCCTTTTGGACCTTTTGGATCCAATATATTACTAGAAAAAAGTGTGGCCACTAAAAAGCAGCACCATCACTAAAATCAACTACCTAAGCTTTCATTTCTTGATATAAACTCAAAAAGAGTCTGTATAGGCGATAAAGAGATGTGCAATAAGTGTACGCGACACAATCAACATAAAGAAACGGAAATTTAAAACAAGAGTTAACACTAAAGTATGTCACCATGCCGTGTGATCCTCGACACCATCGGAATGCCTAAATATTCAACTATTTGTTCATTGATTCTTTCCTGTGACAGTTGCCTAGACATTTACAAAATATCAGGTGTCTAGCTATAATGCTTTTTAAGTAATTTATTTTTCACAAAAGTCTTACAAAGGAGTAACCCTCTAAGTTCACAAAGTCACTTAAGCGTGAAATTTGGATCGAGGTCACACGGCATCATGGGCATGGTGACACTTGAGTAGACTATCTGTATACCAAATATCAGATGCCTAGCTATTATGCTTTTCAAGCAATTCATTGCCCACAAAAGTCTTTACAAAGAAGTTTTTGGACTGAAAAAAAAAGAACTAAGTTCACAGATTCACTGAAGCGTGAAAATGGGCCAGTGTCACACGGCATGGTGACAGTTGCGTAGCTGTCTATATACCTAATATCAGATGCCTAACTATTCTACTTTTCAAGCAATTCATTGCCCACAAAAGTCTTACAAAAATGTTTTCGGCCAGAGTCACTGGAGTATGAAAATGGGGCCAGGGTCACACGACATGGTGACAGTTGCATAGTCCCTACACTCAAATGTTTGTATACCCAATATCAGATGCCTAGCTATTAAATTTTGCAAGCAATTCATTGTCCACAAAAGTCTTACAAAAAAGTTTACGCCACCGCCGCTGCCGCCGGAAAGTAATACCTATGTCTCACCTTTCGCGACTATTCGTCGTCGGCGAGACAAAAATGACCGCAAATAAAAGTTAACCTTATGCTCCTTTTGCGCCCCTCAACAAAAAAGAAGACCTCAAATCATTATGATAAATCATTCTATGGTAAAGTAAATTTTATAGCAATCAGTTAACATGCAGCACTAAAGATATTGAGGAAAAAGTTTAATTTTAGCTCCTTTTTCGGTCCCTAATTTCTTTAATGGTACATGTAAGTAACATTACTGTACAGTTTCAGAACAAGTTATTGTGGGTACAAAGAAAAAAAGTCGCTATTTGTCCCTTTTGGGTCCCTAATTTCTAAACGGAATTATAAAATGATTCCAGAAATGGAGGTGCACATTTTAATATACATGTATCTGTAATCATTGTGTAAAATTTCAAGAAGATCTAGACATTTTATTTAATTCAGATAACACAAGACAGGCGCCCTTTTAGCGCGACGGACGGAGTGGCCTGACTCCTAGACCTGCTTTCGCCTTCTTTGGAGCAGGTAAAAATATGCAAACTATGGATCGCGCAAATAGCTAAAGACCCTTCATCGTCCTTACTTACGTCCGAAGCACTTTGGTTGAGTTCTTGGTTAAGGCCCTTACTTCGATACTAGATGTTGGGGGTCTATGATATTTCACCACTGTGCATCTCGAGTAGCGCTACACCACCCACTAGAAAAGAGGTCACAGCGACCTATATTTCACTCATGAACGACTTTAGTTTAGCTTTTTACGTCCCATTACTTGGATACTGGCTAGATGTAATATGGTATTCACCACTAGATGTATTTTTTGGTAACACCACATTATCCATTAGAAATACGGTCAATGCTATATTTTACGCATGAACGACTTTGATTTATTTTACCCTACCCTTTTTCTTGGTAAAGGTCTGTATCCCAAGAAATACATGTCGGGGATCAAATGATACTTTAATAACGGGAGCGTCATTCTTTGGCTCATCGACACAATTTCTAGTTTTAAAAGAAGAACCATGCAGTTGAATTTTAAGGCGATCGGGGGAACATAGCCATGTCCTTGTTGATATATTGTTTGTTTTTAGTTTGTTTTCAGGGTGCGGGGGGTAGTGTTAATATGAAAGGAAATTAGACTACTAGTATAATACTTTGTGGTTTTACTACATACTTTTGCTTTTCAATTTTGAAACAAGAAGTTTGATGATTTAAAATGTCAAAATAAATCTGTTTGTCGTTCAAATTTGTTCGACTCTTGTCAATAATAAATTATGGAAGATATTGTAAAACAAAACTTACTGGGTATTTTGAACAGACACTCAAGCGAAAACCGGACTAATACCAACTCCTTTCTATTAAGCCAGCATAACATTTAATGTTATAGATCATAATGATAATATTATCATGATTATTGAGACGTGAAAAATGTACATACACAGCCAAGAACTAATTGTTGCATGTTAAGCGAAACACGATAATCAAAATTAAAAATAAGTTACAGTCAATAAGTACAGAGTCAGCTACAGGTTGCATGGAATGGCTGTACTAAGTCATCACCATTGCGAATCTGAATGTTTCCGATATGTATATGTTTTACCCTACGACAGTAGAAGTAGAAGACATAACTAGTGTTTGTCCACCCGTCAGTTCGTCCGCAAATCAGGGTAGAAGCTACGCTTCATCAACATGATCAAGGAGGCATGACATCATTATGAACTTGTATTAGATATTCCTATCGGGGTCTTTGGTGTCCAAGCTGTTTTAATGCTTACTGAAATACCGCGCATACGGTTCACTTTTATATGTAGAATCTGGTGCCATTAGATGATAAATATTATCTTTGGAATAATAACTTCCATAGTAAACACAATGAGTGAAACAAATTCTCAGACCTTTTCTTTTCTTTTTTTAAGTTTTGTGTTCTGCTTTTACAAAAAAAAAGACTTTGACGCCTGTATGTAATCTGGTTTGTTAGTAACCCGTTCAAGATCGGTTGTTTCTTCTGGGAACTCTGGTCTTATAATTAATGTGCATTCCACGTGCACCGCAAAGGGCGAACCCTTAAAACCCTCATTGAAACTAACCACAGATTTCAACCTTGTGTTTCTTCTTTGTTTAATCGGACCAAAATATGAGATTGGATCTTCCTCTTGTGTTAATATTCTCATATGTTGTGATGGCTCGCGTAGATTGAAGTCTGGGAAATGTCAGTTATGAGTGGTAAAAGACTTTGCGGTCTTGCAGTACTTCGTGTGAAACATATTGTATTAGCAGACGTTAGTTGGAAAAAAAACGTTTCGTTTGTGTCAACTATTGACTGTAATAATCTTATTTTGTGCTCCGTCTTACTTTTACAGGACATAGTTGTCTATTGACTTGATACTATTGAAGTGTTATATTCTTGAGTATTTTAGAATTTTTTTTTGCTTATATATCACAAACAGATATTGAAATTGTAACACCAGATGATAAAGCGTTTAAAGGCAGAGCTAAATCTAAGCACTAAAAATAAAGAACGATCTGTGTTTCATAAACTTGAAACACAGCACATCAGTTTTGTTTGTTTACTCCGCACACTTACACGTTTGTTAAGAAATCTGTAATTAAGCTCCGCCCACTTGATCAAAGGTCAAAGGTAAAAAATGCTTAAGTAAACGTCAACGAGTATTGATACACGATATGTAGTGCACATTTATATCGCATTTATGTTGGGGGTATAAATATGTACCTCCTATTTTAGACAATACGTATAACATTTAAAATACAATACACGAATAATGTTCTGTAATAGATCCTCTGGTAGCAAAATTGACTGACCGATTTACCCTGTCTAGACGGAAAAAAGACGCGAAAATCAGATAGCTTTATGACGCTATAAGGCTCTGCCTAAAAAATCAATAATAGTGACTGTTTCAATTAGTGTGTTGCGAGCTATATAGAACGCCATAGCTGCCTTGTGATAATGAGTTTCATTATGTGATGATACTTTGTCATTATATGATGGTACTTTGTCATTATGTAATGGTACTTTGTCATTATGTGATGATACTTCTTCAATATGTGTTCATGAAAGTATGAAGGATTTGACCTTGAGCAGCCCCAGATCCGCCGGCCTACCGAAAAATTTTCGCCTTGCCTCTCTCGTGATCAGGTTTGCCTCACTATTTTTGGGACCCTAGCTACGACCATGAACTTTATTCTATACAACAGAGAAAAGGCGATATCTCGTATTCCAAATAGGTCTCTTTGGTTTGTTTTTTCTTACTGTGCCTTCGTCATATATGTAGGTCTATGATGCTTATTTATACTCGAGCTGGTGTTTTGAGGCGAATAGATAAGGAATCTAATATAATGAAAGGCTAAACCCGGAAAAAAGAAGCATTCCAACAAGTGAAACAATAAATTGGACAAGTGTTCTTCAATTTTATGACAATTTTGTTAGTCAATCCCTTTCCCCGATCGCTACCTTAAATTTTTACCCCCTATCGTCACAAACCCGAGTTGTGAAAATTGGTTTGTATGAAGTTAAATCTGGATTTCCTGAAAGTAAACGGTATTGGGCGAATGGAGCACCATCAGCCGAAGGTCGGCAGTGCCTTTCTGTGTTAATTATCGTGGAGAATCGGTACCAAATGGCCAATTCATTACTTTTGACGTACCCCCTTCGACAAACTATTGAAGTGTTTACCTATTCCCTGGAGGCTTTTGACTACAGAGAAGTAATGTCAAGAAAGCTTAAATGACACAGAGTTCCGTGGACAAATCGCTTTTTGCAGAAGAATCTTTATTTTTCTAGAATCAATCAAAAAAGCTGACTGACCTGTCAATTGTCCGCTTCCAATCCGCGTCTCCATGATTCACCGTGCCGTACCCCCAAATGTATACATGTACGCGGTGAAGTTGGTGATTTCAGCTCACCGCGTCATTCAAAATGATGTGTTTTTCGGATCAGTTAGACATACAAATTATTTACAAGGGAGATAATATTTTGTCACCACCTGTCTGACTGGTATGTCGTTTTACCTATTTTAAGACAAGTGGTCATAAATTTAAATGAGGAACTACGACGGCTTATTCGTGCCAAACAACATTTTTTTTTCTTTTGTACGATTTATTAATCCGTTAAAACGGTATATTTAATCGTTTAAACGGTTTATCAAATCGTTTAAACGGTGAATTAAATCCTTTGATCGGTTTCTTAAATCGTTTGTACGTTTTATTAATCCGTTAGAACGGTTAATTAAATCGTTTGTACGATTTACTAAATCGTTTGATTAAATCGTTTGTACGGTTTATTAATCCGTTTGAATGGTTTGTAAATCGTTCTAACAGTTTATTAATTCGTTTGTACGATTTATTAGTCCGTTAGAACGGTTTATTAAATCGTTTAAACAGTTTATCATATCGTTTGTACCATTTTTCAAATCTCGTTTGTACGGTTTATCAATCCGTTTGAACGATTTATTAATCCGTTTGAACAGTTTACTGAATCGTTTTATCGGTTTATTAATTCGTTTGTACGATTTATTAAATCGTTCTTACGGTTAATTAATTTGTAAGAACGGTTTATCTTATCGAATTAATCAATCGTACAAACGAATTTATAAATCGTACAAACGAATTTATAAATCGTACAAACGAATTAATAAACCGCTCAAACGGATTAATAAATCGTACAAACGAAATAATAAACCGTTTAAACGATTTAATAAACCGTTCTAACGAATTATAAATCGTACAAACGATTTAATAAACCGTTCTAACGGATTAATTAAACGTACAAACGATTTAAGAAACCGATCAAATGATTTGATTTACCGTTAAAACGATTTGATAAACCATTTAAACGATTAAATATACCGTTTTAACTGATAAATAAATCGTACAAAAGAAAAAAAAAATGTTGTTTGGCATGAATAAGCCGTCGTAGTTCCTCATTTAAATTTATGACCACTTGTCTTAAAATAGGTAAAACGATTTAATAAACCATTCAAACGATTTAATAGATTGTTTAAAGTATTAACAAAGCCGTTCTAACGGATTAATAAATCGTACGAACGAAATAAAAAAATGTCTTTTTGTTGTTTGGCACGAATAAGCCGTCGTAGTTAGCTCATATTATAGATACATTTAAAATATCATTTTGAAATACCCCTTGACCAAGCCATGACCACCCTTGACCAGACCATGACGTCTTTTGTACAAACCATGACAAGTAAAAATTTGTATTTTTGCGATGTATGCTTAATTACTATGAGAAAATGTGTCAAAAGGTTATATGCATAGTGAATGATTATTGTTATAGCAAAATCTTGCCTTTACATGTGCTTCAAGCATAAATTGATGTTATTTTATCAACTTACCAAAACTATACAGTCAGAAAGGCGGTGGCAAAATATTATCTCCCCTGTAAATATTTTGTTTGTTTGAATGAGTTGAAATGCACTGAGCTGAAAAATCACCAACTTTATCTTTTGATTAATAAAATGTAAGTCATGTTTATTTTCAAGTTCGGGTACAAGTGAATAGTCCAGTAATTAGTCTTTTCTCTTAGTTGGGATTAAACATCCATAGAATTCATAGAATAATAAAATTGTTAGAAAAAAGGATTTTATCATCTCTAAGGACTAACCGGAACTCTATAAACGGAACAAAAATGTTGTAATTAAAAAATAATGGTAAGTGCGACAAATTACATACTTTGACAGATGACAACCATTCCTGTGCTTTTTGTGTTGCCAAATTTTATGGAAATCGGAGAATCGTGTTATTTTTATGTCACAGGCAAATCTTAAGGTTCATCTATACACTTCGGAGAAAATGACTGATTTGTACGTCTTTTTTCAGTCTACGTGGAGCTTTAACTACACATTCAACTGCTTTATAAAGCGTAGCAGCGTCTAAATAAATATTTTTTGCATAAACTTTTAGTATTTTGTACGTGTACACTTAATCCGTTTTACCGGGGCATTTTCTTTGCGTTTTTCAGTTCACCCAAATATAGCCAAATATCCACTATGCCCTGTCCTTTGGCCTCAACGTAAGGTAATTTCATTATTGATGTTATTAAATCTTCTCACAATCGGTTTTATGGAATGTTATAAAGGGGTAATTCATGCTTTATTTTAGGTACAATTTGAACAGAAAGAAAATGAATAAAGAAAACAACAAAAGTAATCTTGTAAACTGGAAGGGAAAATGGTCGGCGGAATTTATATCTAGACGCTGCTACACTTTATTTTGTGTTTTTATGTGTTGTTTAAGTCGTACATAGACCACAAACATAGGTCAAATATCTACCATTTTATTCGAAGTGTAACCATGAACCTTAAACGTTGCTTGGCTAAAAAGGAAGGCGATTAGAACTTAACAAATCGAACAATCCTCACTTGATAACCCCCTCCCCCCTTAATTCTTAAATGTTATTTTACATTTGCTAATTATCATATAATATGATATAATATTTTAACAGCTTTACAAGTTTAGGCATTTTTTATTGCAGAATTCAAGAAAAGTATTTTAGCAAGTCGAGTGGACCATTGCTATTTTTAACCGTGTATGAGAAACTCTTAGGCTGTTTTCAGTTGACCTACTCTAGTCAACTAGTTAACTCGAGTAACAAATGAACGACTAGAGTTCGTAATAGGGAATACCTCAATGACATTTAACCCCTACTCGAGTTTAACTCTTGCAAAAGCAGGGTTGGTAGAGTACGTGACGTTATGAGTAAAGTTTACCTGCGACAATGTGACTTTAAATTTAAAATTAAAAATAAATTGTTAAATTTACATTATGGTATTTAGAAATTAATGTTTTGTATTTTGATTTTTAAAAGTCTCAAAGTTTTATTGTTATTATATTGTCGTTGTAGTCTCGATCACCAAGACGCATATATAAATATAGCGTCTGCGTTCATTATGTACGATTTTCGTTTTCAAGTAGTCTCGAACCCAAACTCATACTACCAAGGTAGTGAGTCTGGGAAAACACCTATTGATTTCTCGTAACCACTAGGTGGCGATCGTTATACCTTTTAACCTTTACCACGTGTGTATATGACGTGTTAAGCATACAAAATTCATTTCAATCTAAAATGAACCAACTTTGAAAACTCAACATTTTATTGGTCTTCCTTGGTTTTTGACAACTGGTTCCGCAAAATCGAGAATTGGATTGGTCAAACGTGTATGGTTCTGAAATCAGGAATGTCCCAATTTTTTACTCCAATAAACATAAACAATTTCCAAAACCAGGTAGACAGACGCCCATGAGTACAATTTAACGATAAAACGATTTTTTTTATTGTTAACAAAACCAATTTGTGTTCAAAAATGTAAAATAGGATGTCTTTATTGTAAAATAAGAAACATTATGTTATAAGAGAACAACTCACATCAATTGGAGAAGTTATCTCGCTATTGTATTTGCATGAAATCACTGAACCATATGTACAGAATTCTGAACATACGGTTGAGTGATTTTCCTCGAACATTATGATAAAACCTGAAAGTTCTCCGAAAGTACACGTAACAAAATAGGTAATGGGACTGTCCCAGACTCTTATCATTTATTGATAAGCGTCTGGGTGATCGAGACTAGTTTTCAAGAAGGTGGAGCCTATAATTGATGATTACTATTTTTAAATTGTTTGCTATATTTAGTGTCGAAATTCCCTACCAAATTTACAACGGAAGTTGAAGGTCACAATCGTGCATGGCCAACGTGGCACATCAGGTATTTCAATTTTCCTTCAATTTAACACGCTTTTATTCAATCATTGTGTAAATTTATATTGAAACTAGCGCACCTATATAATTAAACAACCCTTTTTGTTACCAAAAACAAATATCATACCAGTTACCTCAGTCAGTCAATGAAGAACACTAAAGCAAGTCAAAAAGTACAAATGTACTTAATTCCTTATCTTTAAATATAGTATAAAACAAAAGTAAATGAGTGTAGAATTTAAAATACGTCAGAACATTTAGTTGCTGTGTGGCTCTTGGATGTTTATAAAAAATAATTTTCCTTATTTTATGCTTTTGTTTTAGCAGGGGAAACCATAAAGAAATTGTGTAGT
Source organism: Arcuatula senhousia (assembly GCA_963971305.1). NCBI lineage: Eukaryota > Metazoa > Mollusca > Bivalvia > Mytilida > Mytilidae > Arcuatula > Arcuatula senhousia. The sequence goes on from OZ020312.1 coordinate 41,159,586, forward strand.
CTATCACCCTAGGGCTACTGGAAATAAAGTTCAACTAAGCTTTGATTTTTTTTAATTAATCCCAGAGGGCACCTATTATAAATGAGGAAATAAAGATATTTCAAAGATGATTTTTGCTAAAAAGCAAAAGGGACAGGTAATAAATGTATTTTAAGTTACATTCAGTGTTCTAATTTTACAAGACATATTAAAAAAAAGAATTGTAGCGTAGTATTATTACATTGACAACAGACTCAATTTAAACTATAAATAGTTTAATATGCATAATGCTTATAAAAAGTTATTACCTCTTTTCAGTTCATGTATGTTTTTAGTATTTTTTGTACCTAGACAGTATGCTATTTAATATTATTTTTTTCTAATTTCATATTTGCTGTAACACAGGATTTTCAAGAACCATGTTGTGGAAATTCTATTATTGTTTTATTTTGCCTAAACTGACATCCATAAAAACAGACATTTTAAAAAACTCTTCAACTGACAAACTATGTCTTAAATTAAAAAAATCACATACTTGTTCATGCCTAATTCTAAGTCTGGTTTGTAACAGTAAACATAAGCTCTGTAGAGCTTTTATACCGACATACACAAATAAATAGCACAAAGACATATATTAAGAATAAAACATAGCACATAGACATATAAGTACGACAGATACACAATGCACATTAAGCATAGACATGCAAGCTAAAACACTACACACATATATATACTAGGCAAAGAAAGAAACGTTACATTGGTTTTCTTTTAAGATTTTTTCGAAACATATTTTGTTTTGAATTTTTAATTTAAGATTAGGCAATAAACGGGTTTTTCTGTCAAATTTGCGTATTGTTCAAAGTCGGATTTAAAAATGACGTTACGTCACTTTTCAATTTTTACCAAAATTGGAACTTTTAAAATTTTACGCGTCGAAAATTCAATTACGCAAGTGATTATGGTCGTTAAATGTAACAAACATCACGGTTATCAAAAGGTCGCACTTATGTTAAGAAATTGTAAGTCAGACACGTAACGTTAACGTCAAAAGTTGAAGCAAGCCAACTCTCTTCTTTCGTGTTGGGTACAGGAATGACAAAAATACAGGTGATTAATCATTTAAAAGACTTTAAAACAACTATCCATAGACCAGAGATTCGTGTCAGAGGTAGCAGAACAACAATCGGTGAGACCGGAAGTAGCAGAATACCATAACCAACGCGAGTTTAGATCAGGCGTTGCCGCTTTATTTTTCTTCGTAATCGCTTCTTTAACTGTGCAAAACCTTAACTCAAGTAAATGGACAAAATTCTAATCTAATTTTCATAAACACTGAACGTACAAGCTGACGTCATTGTTTTAAAAAAGACGTCCTCTGAATTACGTTTCTTTCGTGTAATGACGTTAATGAGTTGTACCATGCCTAAAATTGTCATAGATTAGTAAGAAGCACCCTTTTTAAACCGAAAAATCAAAATTTAACAGAAATTTTGTAACTTTCAACATTTTGTCATTTTTGATTTTTACTGAATTTGGTTTTTAGAAATAACCAACCTCAACGGAAACATTTGCAAAATATCCCATCCCTGTAGTTTTACAGATGGTTTAATGTCCCTAAATTCTGAATTCAACTTTATATTCATCGAAATGCTGTCAGATATTCAAAATTAATGGTTAGTCAGGAACGATAATGCTTTGCAAACTTGATTTTCTACAATATCTAGGTAAAACCTTAAAGAGATGTTAAATTCGAATTAAAATCAGGTATACTGTATTTTAGTCTCGTCAGTATGACCAAAGAAACGTTTATTCAATGGAAGTTACAACTTTTCTTTTGTTATAGAAATTTTATCTAATAAAAAATAAGTGTAACGTTTCTTTTTTTGCCTCGTATATATGATGCACATATATCATGTATATCATGCAAACAAACACATTACAGACACACATAAATTAAGAAACATACAAAGCATATATTATCATGCAAAGCTAGACATGCCAATAAAAATAAAATGAGAAGCACTGGAAAACTAAGCATAGAGCTAAAACAAAGAGCAAAAAGAAAAAAGAAAAAAATCAAATAAAACAAAAACTGCTACAAAAGAAGGAAGGATAGTACCGGTTATTCTATTACAATTGTTACAGATTTCACTTTAAATTAATTAATATGAATTGTGAAAAAAACAATATGAAACCATAAAATAAGATAACATACAAAATAAAAAGGTATAGCTTAAAAATATTTTAACCAACAGAATGGTATGTGTTCTGAAAATTGATAACCAATAACTGCCTTGAGTGTTATATATTGATATTCTAGAGTTTTACCTCTTCTATTTTGAATGAAGCCTAGGGATCAGAATATTGATCTCATCAAGATACAGGAGACTTCATTTAAGCATTAATAAGAATAATATCCAAAGGGCATAAAGCCCAATCATGGAGGAACGAACGGACCTGATCACTATATGTCCCTCTCCTTTCGTAGATGAGGCATTAAAAGTATAGTGTGCAAAAGAAGGTGTGCGTTTTGTTATTAGACTCGTCAGTGACGGTTTGGTACGAAGGAAACGAACATAAAACAAATAAAATATATATATATAGGCAAGGTACATGTTATAAAAGTTTTTTTTTATATGTCCAATTGAAAATTGTAAAACGGGGACGCAAAAGATCAGAGAACGATTATACACATAAAAAAAACAGAAGTACGTTATAAATGAGTTCCGTTTGGCCAAGACATCTTATACCAAGTAAAAAAAATAGCAATTTATTAGATAAGTGTTGAACAATCACCAATTTGGTCAAATCCCAGGTATAGAGAATAACAACTGCAAATGTTAATAAAAAAGAACGGAATTCCTGAGCCCACCCAGAGCAAAAAATTCTAAGTCCGCTCGCTAAACAGCAAATAGGTAAGCCACAGATCTGAAAACGCATCCCACAATATGAGACCCCTACCTGAAGCTGCATACCAAATATCAAAAGCCTTGTATTTATTGTAGCTGAGAAATCTTTTACGAAAATTTTTTTCCATTTTTGACCCTAAAAAATTTAAGTCGGCTCGTCAAACAGGAAGTAGGTAAGCGACAGACCTGAAAACGCATCCCAGCATATGAGACCCCTACTTGAAGCTGCATACGAAATATTAAAAGCCTAGGATTAATAGTAGCTGAGAAATCTGTTACGAAAACAGTGTGACGGACGGACGCCCGGCATTTCTTTGTCCCTGCTCCGCGTTGCGGCGGGTGGACAAAAATGTTATAAAAATTTATATTGTGTTATGAGAAAAAAAACGTATGATCTATGGTGTTTTTTTTTATTTTTACCGTCCGTTTAAAAGTGGCTTGTATACTCCCACTGAACCCGCAATTGCCAAATAAGAAATGGATCTATGCAACCGATGTGGCTCAAGCAGAGAGGTCCCAACTGGACATTCGAATGTAAAAAGTCCAAAAGGGCAATATGAAGACAAAACCAGTTAACATGCATAATCGGCGAGATTGGCACATAACAAATAGAAATCAATGTCCAACGCGAACTCAAATTGTAAGGAGAGCGAACTCGGTGATCCTTGAGGGCAAACAGTTCCTGCAAGTAATGACCAGTAGTAAAAATATAATTTTTAAAATTATTTATTGGCATAAACCCATATTTATATGTATTCGTCTTAAATGGACATAACAAATTCCTTCATCATCAACGGCAATTGAAGATGTCTTCCTTTCTCCAGAGGCGAATCCAGAAAGTCTGAAAAGAGGGGTCCATCGACTGGCCTAAGAGGGGGCCCGCTTCCGTCATGCTTCAATGATTTCCTATATATTCAACAAAATGTTTCCGCCAAAAGGGGGGCCCGGGCCCCGGACCCCCCGCCCCCCTGGATCCGCCTATGTTTCTCAAATATTAACTGATGTGCAGTAGTTGCAACACACGGACTGCGTTAATAATGATCAATTCAGTGTGTAAATCATTCAGAAAAGGAAGACAAAACAAAACCTAATAACAAAGAAACCAAAATCTGTACTCATTTGTTGGATAGAAATCCTATATGCGTCTGAGCGCAAGATGCAGATATATATGTATTCCACCCTTGCTGATTCAGTGATCAGTTCAACAATAAATCGTTATACAATGAAAGAAAGTACATTAAAACTGTGACAGTTTCAAATAAATTGAACTGCACCTGACACGAGTGTTTTAATGACTCATCAGGACACTGTTTTCAAAATGTTTAATGATCAAGAGTTTTTAGAATATAGTAAAAAGATGTCCCTCTTATTCTGCGGTAAATGACAAGTGTCGGAACGTTCAATATACAGAAGGTGGCAAATTGAACAGTAGTTGTAGCATCTGAAATTTGCACAAGATAAGTCCTCAGAACAGACCTTCATAGTGAACTCATTGAATAGCCCCCCCCCTCCAATTGAAAGTTGCCTAAGCAAATTTAACATTAAAACTTATTTATGTGCAGCATACAGCAGACCCTTTTAATGCATTTTGTGAAAAACATTCAAAACATGAAAACACGTTCTTTTGAGGAAGATTAATCCGCCCACCTAAGCTAACAGGAAATAACGTAGGATGCTTCCATACGTTTATTTGACATCGATCAAATAAAAAAAACGTATGGATGATCGATACTAATTGTCGTTGCGGTCAAATCTATACTAGAGTACCCCGTTCTGTTGACAAAATGTACACCAGTATTGTTCAGATGACAAATATAGTGCGCATGACCCTACCCAGCTACTTATTGCTTCGCATCAAGGTGCGAAGCTATTAATTTCATAGGATATTCACGCCATCTTGAAATAATCAATCACTTATGAACGCGTTGATTGGCTGTTTAACAAGGTTGCAAAGGTGACAGATTGTTTCATTGGCTTAACCAATAACTATAATCGTGAATCAGTTACGGAGAAGAGACGATTTAATCATGATAAGGCTATTTTGTGTACTGTAGAACTGGACACGGTACAATTTAATAAATCCACTAAAATAGTTTGATCACGTGATATTTATTGATCGCTGAGCAAGAGGATTTTGTTGTATCATATGATTTTCAAGTCCAGATTATTTTCATAACCCGAAATCTACGCCTAACTACTTAGTATAGGGGTTATAATTGTCGTTGGGTTCGCATTACATGTTTTGTAAATATTAATGCGCGTAAAAATATATTCCTGCATAAGACATTGCAAAACGTTAATTAATGAACAGATGAAAATATTCTGGAAATTGATTTTCATATAATTAATAATTTATTCAAATATGAGTTTGTATTATAGTAAGTATCAAACATTTACATGCATTGAAGCTACGAATGTAGTAATATGTAAAAGTAGTTCACGAAGCTTCACTCGAACGTGGCCATATTTAAGAGATATTTTTTGCATTGTTCATTAACCTCTTCAACATGTAGTTTAAAATTTTACTTTTCAATTGTTAATTTTTTGAAATTATCTGTTCAAAATGTAGTACGCCGAAGTGATTATGAACTTTGAACAACTTAAATTGACTATAAAACATAGCATTGTTTGTTTTGTTCTGTGATTAGATGTATCGATCTACTTCCTTGTTTGGATTATATATTATCCCGGATATAAATATAGTAAATAAGCGTGTGATTTTCCCTATTGGCGATAGTCATTAGCTGATTCTTCTCTATCCATTGTTTTCTGGAAGCTGACGTGTTTTATTTATGCAAAATTTTAATACTTGGATTTATATCTAAAATAAAGGGGGGAATCATGGTTTTATTCCCAACACTGAAAAGTATCGTTTTATAGTATCTGAACAATGCTACAATTACACTAATTTAGATAACACTCAAAAATTTATATGGCTATTTGTATGTGAAAATCCCATTGTTCTAAAAACACTATGTGAATTTATATCTAAGCATGAATAAGTTTGATGCATACATGTAAATTATGTATGTATATATATTCCTTCATATTTCTACATTCACTTTTAGTTGTTTGTCTACATTGGGCACGAGGAGGAATGCAGTATCAAGTAATCTTGTACGCATTACCTTGAGCACCGTCCCTTGGTGCCCCTTGTAGTCTCACAACATCCAATAGTCATTATTTAAAATCTTAAAAAAAAAAAAAAAAAAACATTTTTTTTTTTTCTATTGTTTTTGTTGGTCTACATTGGGCACGAGGTGGAATGCAGTATCAAGTAATCTTGTACGCATTACCTTAAGCACCGTCCCTTGGTGCCCTTTGTATTCCTACAATATACAAAAGAAAGAGAAAACTCATATCTTTGCAGAGGTCTTGTCTGTCTACATTGGGCACGAGGAGGTATGCAGCGCAATTTAAATTGCACGCATATCCTGAAGCACCGTCCCTTGGTGCCCACTGTGGTCAGAAAAAGACTTTCTGCACTGATCTATTAAGTGTTGAACTTACTAGTTAATACTGTTTATTTAAATCATGCAAATATACATCCTCAACCGCAACAAGGTTAATGATTGAAACACTCCTGATCTGCACTAGCTGCCAATTCAGTCATTTTTTTTTTATGTTCTTCACAAATGTCTGTGTTGAGTCTTATTGTTTTTTTGTGTATTTTCTTTATATAGACAATGGCTATTAATGTAAAATGGCCACTATATTTGTATCAATGTAGATCTGTCACTTAATGTTAGCAAAATCATACTTGTTTATTGTAAATGCCCCCTGTGGGACCAAATTGGCTAATAAAGAATTGTATTGTATTGTATTGTATAGCATAATGTTTACAATGGGAATGGCGAAATTATATTTATAAGCACAGTCATGGAAATTAGCACAGGACCGACAGCCCACGACCTGTAAAAATCTGTTCGGTCCTGTCAATTTTTGCAAATTTTGTAACACAATCTAAGTAAAATGTTTCAAAATCAAGGATTTGGTCCTGTAGATCCAAAATCCCAAATTCCATGACTGTAAGCATGATGAGCAGCTTAGTTCAACACTTTTTGGGCATTTTTTTTTTATTGTCAGACACAATAAATTTCTTTTAATGAACCATTGAGATATACGGCATGTGCACAATTTGTTTATAACTGTTATATAAATTTATGTAAAATCTAAAACCTAAGGCTTAGGGACTGGTCAATATTTATTGGAGTGATAGGACCAGTGCAAATGGTAGTAGGACACATACTTTTTTCTTTGAAAATCTTGATAGGGCCAAAACTTTTTTCCACCAGCGCTGATAGGACAGCAACATTTTTTTTGGAAAAAAAAATATGTTCGTGTTAACCAAAAAGCAAAAGAACTAGTAACGGCTAGCAAATAGTATATTTCATAAAATCAGTTTGGAGGTGCAAAATTTAGATAATTGTATTCACTTTGATATTATAGCAAAATATAGCCAAAAATAATTCTATCCAACAAAGTTTATTTGTATGAGGAGTATATAGAAATAAGTTTAAAGATATAAACCTTTTATTTGCAAAATTTCACCCATGTGGGTCAAGCAAATACAAACAAACATAATTATGACAAAATTACAATACATATGAATTAAACAATACAAAATGGAAAGAGAACTTTGACCGATATGGACCCTATCTTCGCAATTCCAAGGACTGCTTTAAAAGTCCTATATAGGTGGTAAAAGTTCATTTTCAGCAGAAAGAATAATAAGCAATTGTTGAGCAGGTTCAATTTCTTAGAATAATGGTTTAAAATCGGACATATATTTGAAAAGTGTAGATCTTAAATTTGAATAATTTATACAGTCTATGATAAAATGAAGTTCTTCTTCGATTTTTTGCTCTTGACAAAATTTACAAAAACGTTGATTTCTTGGTATATTTTTATATCTTCCAGTTTCAATTTCAAGAGTATGATCACTAACTCTAAATTTAGTTAATATCTGTTGTCTTATTTTAAAAGTTTGATTAAGCAGGTAATCTTCCGTCTTAAATTCTGTCTACAACTTACTGTATAGGAATAATTTAGAGTTTTCAGAAATTGATGATAATTTACTTAAAGTTTTTTCTTTGTAGTGCTCACTTATAACATTATTAAATTGAGATTTTAGATTATTCTTAATTTTATTAAAAGTTTCATCCAAGGATTCATAGTCTATAGTATCTAGACCTAACTCCTGAAAAATAGAAGTGGAAAAACTGTACCATGTATAACATCCATCGTTATGTAGGTTTTTACATAGCTCATATGATTCCTTTAATAATGGATTTATATCATTCTGCTTAAGTCTGCAAAAATACAAAAGGACTTGTCTTTTTATAAATGATACCACCGGAAATCTACCAAGTTCAGATTTTATAGCTGAAATATTGCAGGATGTCTTTTTTGGTATTTGTAATTTTGAAACCACTGGGCGATAACCGCTGCTGGTGGACCAGAGGTCCCCGAGGGTAATCACAAGCCTGGTAGTCAGACTTGTCTGACACGAATTACCATAAAATTTCTAATATATTGTCGCTGAAATTTCCGATTATTAAATTCAAAATTGATGAAAACACCAGGTTTCTTTCCTTGTAATGCACATGGTCGATATCCTCGGTGCTGGATTTGGCTTCCTTGTTCGAACGTTTTGGTTTTGAGTACTTTTCGTTTTCAACTGTTTTGGATTTTGACCTTCCAATGTTTTGGTTTAAATGCTACTGATGAGAGGTTACTCCTTGAAATATCGATATATAGCATATCTAAATTAACAGTTTATACCCGCGTTTTGGTATTTGTAATTTTGAAACCACTGGGCGATAACCGCTGCTGGTGGACCAGAGGTCCCCGAGGGTAATCACAAGCCTGGTAGTCAGACTTGTCTGACACGAATTACCATAAAATTTCTAATATATTGTCGCTGAAATTTCCGATTATTAAATTCAAAATTGATGAAAACACCAGGTTTCTTTCCTTGTAATGCACATGGTCGATATCCTCGGTGCTGGATTTGGCTTCCTTGTTCGAACGTTTTGGTTTTGAGTACTTTTCGTTTTCAACTGTTTTGGATTTTGACCTTCCAATGTTTTGGTTTAAATGCTACTGATGAGAGGTTACTCCTTGAAATATCGATATATAGCATATCTAAATTAACAGTTTATACCCGCGTTTTGGTATTTGTAATTTTGAAACCACTGGGCGATAACCGCTGCTGGTGGACCAGAGGTCCCCGAGGGTAATCACAAGCCTGGTAGTCAGACTTGTCTGACACGAATTACCATAAAATTTCTAATATATTGTCGCTGAAATTTCCGATTATTAAATTCAAAATTGATGAAAACACCAGGTTTCTTTCCTTGTAATGCACATGGTCGATATCCTCGGTGCTGGATTTGGCTTCCTTGTTCGAACGTTATGGTTTTGAGTACTTTTCGTTTTCAACTGTTTTGGATTTTGACCTTCCAATGTTTTGGTTTAAATGCTACTGATGAGAGGTTACTCCTTGAAATATCGATATATAGCATATCTAAATTAACAGTTTATACCCGCGTTTTGGTATTTGTAATTTTAGTCCCAATTCAGACTTGCAAAATTTAAAAATAACTTTTTTTCATTACAACACATATAGACATATATCTTTTTTGCTTTTTTCATATGTAGGACATAAACTTTTTCGCTTTTGAAATTTCAAATGCACCGGTCCCAACTCCCTAATAAATATTGACCGGTCTCTTAACTCCCTCCATCGTAGTTTTGACCTTCGCTATATTAACTTCCATTGAGGCAACGAGGCAGTTGCCTCACTTTTTTTAAATTTTCGTTTGGTTTTATACTTTTAAACGTCTTTTGGAATTGTGGTTTTCCTATGTTTGCATGCTTCTAGTGCTGCTGATGATGAATAACATTCTGAAATTGCCATAAAGCTCACAAAAATTAATTGCAGTTGGAGTCGACAATATAACTGACATATGTGTTATAGTCTCATGTTTATTTACTCCGTATCCTTTCATCAATTATATCATAAAAAAGGAACCTGTTACTAAAACAAATACTTATAACTAAAAATATATATATAAAACCAAAGACAAGTATTAATATTTAATAAACAGGTCTACATATGAAACAAAAATATACATTAGGAAATTCTTCACGGTCTTGATCGGGTTATCACTGGATATGGTGACAACCATATCCTCTCTTGTTATGCTTTTCTTGATGTGTATTTTCATCCAACTACAAGCTTTTTTGTTTGGCGACACTTTTGGCTAATAAAAGCATAATGCACCGTGTTGAAAAGTTGTCTTCCAGAATTCCGACCAGTACCTCCTCGTGGTGGGAGACGGGCCCAGTGTCCAATTAGGCGTATGTACCTGAAACAGCCAACACTGGTCGACCCATGGCACACAGCGAGTCTTTAATAATCGCTGCAGAGGCTTATAGCCTAAAGACACGACCATAAACACACATATGTATGCTGAAAAGTTTGGCTTTATATGAAATCACTTACATACCAGTATATTTGAACTTTCATACTCGAGCTTTCAAATCATGTCTGTTTTAATAATAATGAGAACCATATAGTAGTTTCATGGTTATTTACTTAATTTGTTCTTTAAGCACATGTACATTTTACATCACATTTATCTTCATCTGACTCGTGGGCCTAAACATTTCAGCCATGTTCTTGGATATTTACTTATATGTCTTTTTCTGGCAGGGGCTATTCCAGCATACCAATAAAAGACACATGGGCTTTAAATTGCAACTATGGGCGAATTACCAATACTTGTGCACGTTCAATTTATTTTAAAATTCACTTGCAATGTTTGCAAATATATAGCGACAAATAAGAGTGACTTTTTCAATATCCCTCGTCTTGCATAGTGGTGCTGTGGCGTCACAAAAATTCCTCATCGCAGTTTTCGGCAACTATATGTCATTTGCCAAGTATGGATTTCTTCTATATCAAGCATTTTGTTTATTTGTTCGTTACCCTTCTGCTTCGTGTAATTATAGGCATGTTCCTGATACATTCTATAAAGTTTTGGTGGACCAGTGACTTGTTATTTTTAAATATAAACCGATATACACTTTCTTTCCCTTAAATGCCGCTACAGCGAAGCTTCCCCAGCTTTTTGAAAAGCTAAAACTTGTAGAAATTTACTCTACTAGGGTTGCGTTAACTCGAGTAGGTCAACTGAAAACGGACTAGATGATTATTTTTGTTATGAATGAAAATTCTATATATAGAAAGGGGGATTTGCAAAAAAGAAGCAGAGGTACCAATGGGGTATCCGAATGTCAAAAGTCCGAAAGGGCAGAGACAAAACCGGTAAACACCAACAAGAACGGGACAGAAACAGACAACATGTAAAACATGGAAACATAAAATAACTGAATATCAATCAAGAACGCGAACTCCAGTCAAAAAGAGTGAACTCAGGTGCTCCGGAAGAGTAAGCAGTTCCTGCTTGCTATAGCACACCCGTCGCGTTGCCTATAGTCCATTCAGCGTGTCAAATCCGGTAAAGGAAGACAAAACAAAACCCTATGACAAACCAACATCTGCACTCATTATGAAATTAGCACAACTTTTAACATATATCTTATCAATGTATATATATATAGCTATAGCGACGAATTCAGGACTTTGAGATCAGAAAGACTGGAGTCTTATCTGTTGGATATATTTTCTTCAGATTTTTTTTAGCATGATGTTATTTTTGTTTAAAGGAAATCAAACCCCTTAATATCGCTGAACATAAGTAATGTGCTCTTTTTCCGTTACATATTTAATAACCAATGCAAATTCGGTGTTATTTAATTTCATTTTACATATTTTATATCACATTTGATTTTAAAAAAGCGACTAAATATACTTTTTGATGCCCATAGTTACTATGTAAACATCCCGAATCAAATTCTATCTCATTTACCGAAGAGCGTACATTCCTGATATTTCCAGAATGATTAAGTATGGAACGCCATAGCTGCCGTATGATGACGTGTTTCATTATGTGATGATACTTCTTCATTATGTGATGATACTTTGTCATCATGTGATGGTACTTTGTCATCATGTGATGGTACTTTGTCATCATGTGATGGTACTTTGTCATTATGTGATGATACTTCTTCATTATGTGGTGATACTTTGTCATTATGTGATGATACTTCGTCATTATGTGATGATACTTTGTCATTATGTGATGGTACTTCTTCATTATGTGATGATACTTTGTCATTATGTGATGATACATTTTTGTACTTCTTCATTATGTAATGATACTTTGTCTTTATGAGATCAAAGTTTATTATTATGAACAGCGCAAAAAAATTATTCATTTCTTATGACAAATATTTTTTGTTTCCAAATGGTCGGTTTCTCGAATTTCAAATCCATAACCAATACATAATTTATTGCTTCACATCAAGGTGCGAAGCTATTAATTTCATAGGATATTCACGCCATCTTGAAATAATCAATCACTTATGAACGCGTTGATTGGCTGTTTAATAAGGTTACAAAAGTAACAGATCGTTTCATTGGCTTAACCAATAACTATAATCGTGAATCAGTTACGGAGAAGAGACGATTTGATCATGATATGGCTATTTTGTGTACTGCAGGACTGGACACGGTACAATTTAATGTTTACCGTTGATTAAAATTGCTTTGACCAGGTGACCTCGACAAATCCTCCAAAATATCACGTGATATTTATTGATCGCTGAGCAAGAAAAGATTACATAAATTTTGTTGTAATCAACAGGTTTATCATATGATTTACAAGCCAAGATTATTTTTATGTTTCTTTTGCTGTGCATTTTCATCCAAATATAAGCTTTTTTGTTTGGCAACACTTTGGGCTTTTAAAAGCATAATGCACCGTGATGAAAAGTTGTCTTCCAAATTTCCGACCAGTACCTCCTCGTGGTGGAAGACGGGTCATGTCTCAAGGGCGTATGTACCTTGAACAAATATTGGCGACTTACCAATACTTGTTCACGTTTAGTTTATTTTAGAATTCACTTGCAATGTTTGCAAATATAGCGACAAATTAGAGTGACTTTTTTAATATCCCTCGTCTTGCATAGTGGTGATGTGGCGTCACCAAAATTCTTCATTGCAGGTTTGTCATTTGCCAAGTATGGATTTCTTCTATATCAAGCATTTTTTGTTCGTTACCCTTCTGTTTCTTGTATACCGAATATTTTAAGACTGTCGTGTAAACGAAATATATCACAGTTTTCCAGGCAAATTCATGTAATTGTCCCTTTATAGACGCGTGCATTTAGCTACCTCTTATAATGTTCTATTATGTCAAGCAATTTTATACCCGAAACTCATGAACCACTCATTTTCATTCGGTTGACCAACTTTTATAAGGAGCATGCAACATATGTCTTCCATATATAGTTAGCCATTACTATTCGTCATAAAAAATCATTTAATTAGACCAATTAGACAAAGACACAGTAATAACTTATTGGTGTTATAAGATATCAATTTTAATGGCCACTGATCCTTAAAGGAGACCATTATAATATGGCAAAGCAACTGTAACAGAGAAACTGAACATTAAACAGAAATCTGTTGTTTTCTTATAAAATGACCTTCAGCTCACGGTAATATTTCTTATGCATTGTAATTATAGGCATGTTCCTGATACATTCTATAAAGTTCTAGTAGTCCAGTGACTTGTCATTTTTAAATATAAACCGATATACACTTTCCTCTCCTTTAAATGCTGCTACAGCGAAGCTTCCCCAGCTTTTTGAAAAGCTAAAACTTGTTATACATTAAACTTTGTAAACAACATTTTTCTTCTTTAATAGTTAATTACTTAAAGGTCCTTTAACATGTTTTTAACTAGTGTTGATAGTCACGACCTCTAGTGAAAGATTGTATTTTTTCTATTTTATTCTAATAAAAGACGCTAAAGCCCGAACAGTTTAAAACATAGATTTAAATCCCAAGCTAAAAAAAAGAACTAAAAAAAAACATGTTATTGAACCTTTAAGTAAAACCGCATTAACGAAGAAAAATGTTGTTTACAAAGTTTTAATATATAATAAATTATATATTGGTATTGATTATAATTCGAGAAAGCGACCTTTATAAAATGATTTTTGGGGGGTGGATACACAGAAAAACTACCTGTTCAACAAAATAAGAAATGACTTATTTTTTCAGCGCTGTTCATAATAATAAACTTTGATCTCATAAAGACAAAGTATCATCACATAATGACAAAGTATCATCACATAATGAAGAAGTATCATCACATAATGACAAAGTATAACCACATAATGAAGAAGTACCATCACATAATGACAAAGTATCATCACATGTTGAAGAAGTACCACCACATAATGACAAAGTATCATCACATAATGACGAAGTATCATCACATAATGACAAAGTATCATCACATAATGAAGAAGTATCATCACATAATGAAACACATCATCATAAGGCAGCTATGGCGTTTCATATTTTAGCGAATAAATTTATCACATGTTCCATATTTTGTGTAAATACACCTTGCCGTTTAAATGCCTGCAAACACGCATTTTGAGTCAGGAAAAGTTATTATTTCATTTTTGCAGACGACATTACGCAAATTTCCCTTGTACGAACCATGACACTCTGACAACGTTATACGATATGACACATTACTACCTGTTAAAAAGGGTGTGTTTGATCAGATAAGAAAATATGTTTGAACAGTTAAAGTTAATACATAAAAACTTTATCATGAATAGATAGTATAATTGGTTTGTGAAAAATAATCCCCAGGTGGAAACAGCAACGAATGATACTTAAAGGTGTATAACTGTTTATAAAATTCGAATGAAGAAAGGGTCGTTCAGCTAGGAAAATAAACATGGTTGATAAAACTCAAACTAACTAATAAATTATCATTATAATGATATAAAACAAAGTTATTTTGAATACCTTAAATTTTGATACCCATAAGATGTCACTAGTGATTAAATAAACTTTCAATATTTGAACATTTATTACGCACTATATCTTATAGCACATGCAAAACCTTATCACAAACCTGAGTCAGTTATGATGTTATACATTTGTACTCTATAAGAATTGATAGTATGAATAGTTCCCGAGTACTGAAAATATACATCAATTTATAAACATTAAAATACATTACGAACAAGTAATGTACAATTAAATTCAAATTACAATATCCATATACAAATAAAACAACAACAAAAAACAACCCAAATAGTAAGTAATCTAGCAGTTTACAAATTTTTTGAATCAATAATGATACAATTTTTAACAAAACAACATTGCACAACTTATTTATAAAACAAAACTACTTGGATAATCGACATACTATTTTGGAATGTATTATCTTCTAAGTTCAGTTACATGAATAGTACATTGACATACAAAATGAAATTCATCCCCAATACCATTTATATACAAGTCACAGGTCCTTTCATACCCAGTAGGAATATTTCTCCATTTACTTACTTCTATGGGAATTTAGTGTTGCATGTATTGAATCTGCTTATGTAAGTCACCGAGTTTGGTTCAGACGTAGCAGATATAGCTTTAGTAAAAATAATGACTTAAATTATACATAGTACTCCCAATTAGACGAATTATCTGCGAACCATTTTTGTATAAACTAATCATAGAGACGTTCCTTTACCTCTTTTTTTAGAACATTAATATTGTCAAACTGTTCAGCTGCCCACACCCCGCTTAAGCCACAATAGTCAGTATAGATTTTACATAGTTTATCCACTTATATGACTGTATAATCATCATTACTATTTAGCTTTACCAAAAATGAATATAGTTTACTGGATAGTGTGTGTTCATTACTCACTAATCTGAACCTTCAATTTACCTTTAAACTCTAATGAGTACCTTCCTAGTTCACCATACACCATGAAATTTGTGATTGGTGTTCTCACTGAGAAGATTCGCATACAAAACTGTATTTGAACTTTCTCAATATTATCATTACTTTCAAATCACCATATCTCAGATGAATACGTCAAATAAGGACAACCAAAGAATCAAAAAGTTTTAATTGGATGTCAATAGGTATGGATATATTTTTAGATTTCATACAATGCTTTTAGACCTTGTTTAACAAGATTTTTTGTGAGTTTTAAACTTTCCATAATAATTAAATAAAATAACTAAGTAAACAAATGAATTTTAAATTTCAATAATATGGTCACTTAATGTCAAATGAACATTAGGTTTAAACTTTCTGATTCGAAAAATACAATTTTTGTCTTATTTACATTAACAGAAAGTTTTCATTCTCTACAATGACCTTCAAAATCTTTTGACATTGGGGGCTATTTTCCTGTTGATTCAGCAAAAAAGTACAGTATCACATCTGCATCTAGTAATATTAACAATTTTATCTATATAATATAAGTTTTCTCTGGATAATTCAGATTAGAAATATAAATTGTCTTTCCTAAAGAAAGGGAAAGACCTTAATTACAACAAAGTTCCAGACAATAAATTTTGCTACGCCTGATGTCTATTCAAGACTCATCAGAGGCGCTCTACCAAAAGTTGAAATGCCAAACACTATATAAATATGAAGAGCAAAGAATAAAACCAAAAAAATGTCGAACGAGATACCAAATTATGACTAAGTCCAAAGACAAAGACATATTTTCTACACCAAACAGTTCTCTGAAAGATACTCTTCTAGATCATTTAAATAAAGAGAAAATAAGAAAGGTGATAGTTTCTCACCTTGTCTCACTCCAATTTCATACGGAAAAAAAGTCTGTTATAAGATCTTCATCTATAACACAACACTTTATATCCGTATAAAAGTTCAATATAACCCTAAACATCGTGCCCCGAAAAGATTAAATCAATTTTTGTATTAGACCCACCCTCCATACGCTATCGAACGATTTTCTTTCATCAATAAATGCACAGAACAACTTTCTACCCGAGGACAAATACACGCGTGCATAATGATATGTTATCTTGTACCAAATATCCTTGGCGAAACCCTCCTTTCCCATCTGTGATAATGCAAATTTTATAGGATAAATTATTCATCCTTGTATTTAGCACTGACGTGAACATTTTGTCCAAATTGAAAGTAAGACAAATAGCTCAATAGTTATCTAAATTTCCAGCACCCCCCTAAACACAAACGAAAACAGCAAGAGAAACATGCAACAAAAAGCATACATATTCTATATTAGACTGCTTCCTATATAAAAGAAACAAATCAGCAAGTAAATTAGCACATTTAGTGCCCATAGGAAAGCAGATAGTTTGCTGAAAAACACATCCACCGAACTGTACTGTATGTTGTATATAAGAAAGTTGAGCATGTCTATTATCATTTGTTCTTTTTCGTAGACTTATTGATGACAAAGTAACTCTACTCTTTGTTTAATCGACCACCTGCAGATATTTTTACATGCATTTGTCACTCTTTTTTAGGCTATAATTCTTCAGCCGCATCTGCCCAATGTAATTTTAGCTGTTCATGTGGAATAGAAGTGAAACTTGTATAAAGAAATTTCAAGTTTTGATATTGTTACTAGATTAAAATGGTTTAGAATCTCCACGAGCTGATCAGTTCTTTAGTATTCTTAAGGATCCACATTTGATTGACACCAATTCTAAAATAACTATTTTTGGAGACAAGATTTTATTGCCGTATAAGCAAATAATACAATGATTTCTACTTTAACCGATATTTTTGACAGTTGAAATTCCTTGTTTCCTAAAGAGAATAAAAGAGAGATATCTTCCGAAAAGCAAAATATAGCCTTTTGGCCACAAGCAATGCCTGGAAAAGAAAAGAAAAGAGCACACCTACTACACATACGTTTGAACGTTTCTTCAAAATTTTAGAGCTGGTAGATCTTGAGTTGCTGATCACTTTTGTTTCCAATCAGAATTTAAAAATCTATCACTGTTTTTTGCGTAATTTGCAAAAAACTGCCACAGTGGCCATGCTTTAAGATGAATCACAAATCCCCACGTCAGTTCTGTACACCAAGTTTGGTTCAAATTGGACTTGGACTTAAAGTATCAGATGAGTTGACGTTTTAAATGTAAAGAGGAAATATAGAGCTGTGAATATGCTTTATTTTGACATTCTAAGGGGATAACTCCTAAAAAGAGAGGTTCTACAACGTTGACACTATTACATAATTTGTAGATCTTGATGTACTTAACAATATGCAATTTAAATTTCTCAATATCTTATATACTTTTTAAGATATTGAGTTAAACTGGTACAAAATTTGCAAAATCAACAAAAAAGGGCAATACCTCCTACATGAATTGTTGGATTTCTTCAAAGTTTCAGGGTAGGTAGGTCTTGAGGTGCTGATTACTTTCCTACGGCAATAAAATCCGGCCTTCAGAAAGATAAGTAGTGTTGTTATTCTAGAAATGGTGTCAATCAAATGTGGATCCTGAAGAATTCGAAAGAACTGATGGAGATGCTTAACTCTAAATCAGTTTCATCTTGAACAGCATCAAAACATTCGATTTCTCCACACTTTACACTTCTATTCCACATGAACCACGGAAATCGCGATTGGCACAGCTGATTAAACGCAGCTTTTTTTCAAAAAGAATGGAAAACGCAGGTACAAATATCTAGTAGTCGATTATACCAAGACTTACATTGTCATCAATGAGTCTAAGAAAAAGAACAAATTCACAGAAGACCAAATAATCGACATGCTCAACTTTCTTATTGACAACATATTTGTTCTGTTTGGTGGACGTGTTTTTCAGCAAACAATACGGATTCCAATGGGCACTAATTGTGCACCTTTGCTTGCTGATTTGTTTCTTCATTCACATGAAGCAGACTTCTTACAATCTCTTCTAGACAAAAAAGACCGAAGACTAGCTATCTCTTTCAACCTCATGTTCCGTTATATTGATGATGTCCTTTCACTAAACAATTCTCGATTTGATGACTTTCTCCATCTCATATATCCCCAAGAGCTTGAGATAAAGGACACAACGGATTCTAGGAAGTCTGCTTCATATTTAGATCTACATCTCGAAATTGACTCTCAAGGAAGACTTTCAACAAGGCTCTATGACAAACGTGATGACATCAACTTTCTAATCGTCAACTTTCCCTTCTTGTGTAGCAACATTCCGTCCGCTCCAGCTTATGGAGTCTACGTTTCTCAATTGATTCGTTACTACAGAGTATGCGGGACTTACATCGATTGCCTTAGCAGAGCGACACGTCTGACGCAAAAATTGCTCACACAGGGTTATGTTGCTCCTCGGTTGCTGTATTCACTCAAGAAATTTTACGGAAGACATCATGCACTTGTAGACAAATATGGGATTTCGATCTCTCAGATGAGTGCAGATGTTGGTTTGTCATAGGGTTTTGTTTTGTCTTCCTTGACCGGATTTGACACGCTGAATGGACTTTTGGCAACGCGACGGGTGTGCTATAGCAAGTAGAAACTGCTTACTCTTCCGGAGCACCTGAGTTCACTCTTGTTTCGCCTGCAGTTTGCGTTGTTGATTGATATTCAGTTATCTTGTGTTTCCATGTTTTACATGTTGTCTGTTTTTGTCCCGTTCTTGTTAGTGTTAACTGGTTTTGTCTCTGTCCTTTCGGAAAACTGAACGGGTACCGCTTGTACTAACATACTCCAGAGATGACCGAATAAATGACAAGTAGTTCAAAAGGAAATGGCAATTCTACACAAATCCAAGAAATTGAAAAAAAGTCTTTGATCAACCTCACATTTAACCGTTTAGAAGAGACAAAAATTTAAAGGATATTTAAGTCCATAAAAACAAAATTCTTTTTTTAAGAAGCCTAATAAATGCAAAACATGTGACTGTAATTGTGCGATTTGTCTGTATGTTCGGGATACACAGATTTTTACAAATTTTGAAGGGAAAACATTCAATGTGAGAAACTACATTAACTGTACAACTGCAAACGTCGTCTGTAAATGCTGTAACGAATTCGTCTACGTAGGTGAAACAAGTGACACTAGTCTTTTAAATTTATTGCTTGTCAGAACTCAGAAACCGGATCCCGTAGCGATACACTTTACTTCTGACAGCCATTCCGTGGATGACTATGAAACCGTGGGATTGGAGAAAATATGCGGCAACAATGCAAACAGACAAACCATAGAAAAGTTGTGAATGCAGAAATTACGGACAATAAAACCATTTGGCATTAATACCAAAACGTAACGTTATCTTTCCCGGCATGTCTTTGTTCTTTGCAACCTAAATGGCACAAAAAAAGACTTCTCAGAATTGCGTAGAGAAAGGGATTACTATCACAGTATTGAAAATTTTGACAATTTTAAGAAAACCAGGAATAAATTGTCATCTGCAATACGGTCTAGTAAAAGTGAATATTTTTCTATCGCAATTAATTCCAGAAGTATTGTTGAAGAGTTATGGAAACATCTAAAAGATATAAACTCACAAACCCGAAGTGAGATAAAATCTGTTATGTTGGCGGCATTGAATTAGAGAACATCAATGACATTTTCGATCAATTTAATAACCACTTTGCTTCTATTGCTCAGCGGATTCTTGAAACCCCTAAAAATTATATCATGAATGACAAGCTCAATGACTGGATCAAGTCTAAGGTGTACCATCAGAATTTTCATACTTATGTATTGCTCCTTAAGAAGTTCTGAATCGTTTAAATTAAATATTTATAAGAGTAGTGGATTGGATGGTATCAGTCCAAATATTTTGAAAATATAAGCATTTGTAATTTTTGAGTCATTGACACACTTTTTAATCTTAGTTTGTGTACTGTCACTTCCAGTCAATGGCGATGACGAGTGGTCGTGTTTTGGACTCATGACAAAATCCATCTATATCTTTGGCAAACAGTGTCATCCATCTTCAGAATTTCGATTTGACCATCTTATGTAGCAATGGACTAATTTTTCTCCTGGATTCATGTTTATGCCATTGACATGGAAGTACGAGGTGCTATCAGAAAACGTCTCTTTTGTGAAGTTTTGCAGACCGCTCTTTAGATGTCTGGGGGTTTTGACTGTTCCCCTGATAGTCTGATGGTTTCTTTCCGAGATCCTGTTATAGGATTTTCGGCTTTCCTCCATCTTAATACAGTTGGGTGTCTGGGTCTACTCGACTGGATAGCTAGTTGTCCATGTCGGTATTCCCCGCTACGGAGCCTTTTATGTCCGGCTTGCTCTTAGGGCTTGTGTTTGGATTATTCCCACATCCTTTCCCTTTTGTACATATTTCCTGCACTTGTAAGTAGTTCCTGCATGTCTTTGCCATTATACATGTAAGTTGAATCTCTCCTTCATGTTGGCTAGTATATGTTGTCGCCCTTTTGTACCTGTGAGACCCGACGCTAGTCCCAAGGGGGGGGGTCCATGAAAGGAATGCCCAGCTGATTCCCTCTTTACCTCATTCAATGAGGGTGCTCCTAACAGAGGAGGGAATTACTGGCATACATACATAAATACATACGTACATACATACATACATACTGGCAAGTTTCCATCGAAATTTAAAACCGCAAGAGTTACACTAATCTATAAGTCTGGTGACCATTCTGTTGTGAATAATTACAGCATTATCCAAATTATTTGAAAAATTAGTTAATTCGCAGGTCTACGATCATCTTACAAAGAATGATTTAATTCATCACAATCAGACAGGTTTTAGATCAAAGCATTCTTGTGTTACAACTATTTCAAATGTTAATCATTGTCTTCTTTTATCAAAGCTAAAATGTTATAAATTTGATGACCTATCAGTTCAATGGTTTAAACTCTATTTAGCAATGAGGTCTCAAAAAGTTATAATTAACAATATTGAATCAAATTCTAGTAAATATTCTTTTCGGTATTCCACAAGGAAGTATTTTGAGTCCTCTTATTTTTGTTTATATATTAATGACCTGCCTCTGCACTTGGAACATGGTTCTCCAGACCTGTATGCGGATGACACAACAGTACGCATATCATCAAACTCATTATCTGATATTAACTGTAAACTAAATGTAGATATGCTAAGAATACACGAATGGTGTATCAGTATGATCCATATGGTTATTAACACTAACAAATCTAAATCAATGTTGATCGGGTCAAACCATAGGTTGCAAAATTTAGATGATGTTCTTAGCGTTATTTACAATAATTCCGCTCTAGAGTATGTTGAATATGAAAAATTATTGTGAATAACCATTGATAACACATATTCATGGTCATAACATATAGGAACCTTAGTCTACAAAGTATCATCTAGGATTGGATTGATGTCTCGTTTGAGAACATACCTACCGAGGGAAGGGCTTCTATTATATTATAATGGGTATATCTTACCGCTTTTTTTTTATTATTGTTGTTTTAAATGGGGGAAGCCACGGTACAAATATTGATAGGGTTTACAAACTGCAAAAGCGTGCGGCAAGAATTTTCTAAATGCAAAACATCTTGCTACTTCATTGATTAGGTGGCTAACTTTCATGAATCGTGTACACTATCACAGCGGTGTATTAATGTTCCAATGCATTAGAGGATGTGCTCCTCTATACTTATCCTGCTTATTTTACAAGTCTTCAGAAATCTCCTCTTATTCATTGAGATCCGCTGAGTCTGGCAATTTATTTTTTCCAAGCCCAAATTCTAACTTTATGAAGAAAACTTAATTATTCTGGAACTATCTTATGGAATATTCTTCTTCAACATATAAAGCTATTTAAGGGTGTTGATTCTTTTAAAAAACAATACTTGAAATTCTTGTTTTTACAACAAGAATATAATATTGAATGATGTTTTACATTTCATGAATAATGTTCATTAAACAAGTATAAGTTTGATTTTTTTTATTATTTATTATTATATTTTATTGTACATACATTACGAGGGCCTCAGGGAATATTAGATTTGTACTAACTGTTTTACCCTCTTAAAATAAAGGGTTAACTTACTAACTAACCTACTTACTACTTTGTGGCGTTATCCATTATTACCAAATTGTTTGTACTATACCAAAAATAAGTTTCGCTGATGAAGACCCGCGTGTCCATTCGAAAGCCCCGGTTAAATTTCTTTAGAGTTTTTGATTATTCCTCAATTGAATATATACATATATCTATGATAAAAACTATGACATATTTTCCGGACGTTTCGGCCTCACGGCCTTCCTCAGCGGAATTTTATTTTGACATGGATTTATATATATATATACTTCTAAAATGGTGCACAATATATATGTGTGTGAAGAGTGTGTCGTGTACATCAGTTAACATGATCTTTAACACATTAACACACAGTCTGTTTACACAAAAAAAACAGTAAACGTCCTGTTATTTTTAGATATGCATTAAACTACAGAATGTATAAAATATTGCCTAAAATCATAAGTCATTCATCAATAAAGCAAGAAAGCAATTTCTTAGAACATTCCGTAATAATTCCAAAATCACCGCATTTTCCAGCGTGACCCATCGCCAAAAAGAAAACTTCCATTAACACTAGAACTAAGATGACAATGGCAGACCATAGAAAACAAATACTACTCCAGCCTAATGAATCTTCCATAACGCCACCCCAAAACAAAACTGTTGAAATGCACTTCAAAATCTCTAAAAAAAAGATAATTAGAAATATCAAGAAAATACAGTTATTCTGACACAGTTTTAGTTTAGTTACGTTGGAGTCAAATTAACAGTTCCAATTCCAGAAAAAATAATTACTTGCCTTTCTTTGAAAATATATCGGTTTTTCGTATAAACAGATCATATAAGAGATACTAAATTTAAGAGATATTTGAAAATATTTTTTTTCTCAGATATGAATTATCATATAAAAGCTTCCCTTGCTTTATGCTGGCGTCACACTGTCCCGATTTGGACATACGATGGACACACGAATGTTAAAATTTCAACTTCGTGCGAAGTTTGTCCCGAAGTTGCTTAAAATCAAAATCAAAGCCGAAGGATATATGATTAGAACATTGTAGAACAGATGGCTAAACGATTAGAAAAGTAGCAAATACGAATGGCTGCGAACCGATTACGAAGTTATAACGATGTTATCAAGATTAGTCGAGAATTAGATTCGAAGGAAAAACGAAGTTATACGATGGCTGTACGACGTTGTGTTTAGCATACGATGGGTTTACGATGCATCCTGATGGGTATACGAAGTCACGATTTGCAATAAGATTATATAGTTTATTGTACATAAATTGTCCTTTACTGCTTCCATAACAAGTTGCTATCCCTGATGTCGACCAGTAAGAGTAGATGAGACATTTGATATAAAGCTAATATATAGAGGCTATAAAGATAAAACAGAAAAAGGTGTTGTTGCTTTAACTTGTTTTGTTCGTGCTTGTGTGGGTTGCCTGAAGCACACATAATCTGAAAACAGCAAGTATATGTTGTAACTATGTAGAAAAAATACAACAAAGCATGCATTTGTCTGCAAATCGCGTTAAATAGGACAAACCATTTTGCAATTAAGTGTGAATTTAACGTGTTTTGCAATAAAATTATAGTTCAGTCTACCATTTGTCTGTTGCTGGATAAAAGATAAAACTAGGGCTTTCTTAGTATACCCACGCTGCATGTCCATGATGTCAACAAGTGAGAGTGGATGCATGAGTTATCTAAATGTAGAGACTGAAGATAGCAAAGAAAACTGATGTTACTTGATTTATTAAGCTCTTTCAAAGTCTAAGAAAGTTAACCCGTTATAACAAGAAAGTAACGCGTTATTATGGAATAGAAGCGTGTTATGTCGGGAGAATTATTGATTAAAGCGCGTTATATTATTTTTTAAATTACCAAAATGAGCCCAATAGGCTTTCGTACTTTTGGCATAAGTTCAACAATTTTAGCCTCTTCGAACGATTCTTGAACAAAGCATGAACTCACCTTACAATACATAATTCCTTACCGGTCCCATATCTTAAAGTCCAAAGGTCCCGTAAACATTTTCGAACCGAAACGGAACGTTAAATTGAAATGTTACCCGTAATGATGGACTCGTATACAGTACAAACAAAAAAGCAGTCAAATAGCTATAAGGGTTTAGAAAAAAGTGTTGGAAGCTGAAATTTCACTGAATTTTCAATGTTCAAAGTGTCCAAACTCCTGTAAAAATGTGCCGACAGGAATGACACGTTCACTAGATCTTAAACTCATCATGGTATACTCACATATCAAATATTAATATATATATGTATAAGGGTTTTTTTTAAATGCGGAAAACTTATTGTGACAATGAGAGGGCCGGGCCTGACAGACACACAAATGGGCAGACGGAGTGCAAACGTAAAGCCCCCTCTACCTTTTTCAGTAGGGGACTGATAAAAACTGAAGTAAGTTTAAAATGTTAAAACCTTTATTTCTGATATTGAAATTTAAGTATTAAAAGATGCCTTCAAAGCCTAGACAAGGACACGAAAGAGGGTAGCGCCTGGCAGGAAAGAACAGGACAAAAAGGAAAGCGTCAGAATGTTCTAGATCATGACTGTCTTCTTCTCGTTTTGTCTGGAAAGCGCATTTATCCTGAAAAGCTGAAATATCGAAAATAAAAAAATGATGATCACCATTATAAAATTCAAGTTAATGTGCCTAATTCATAGTACACAGAAACGATGACCAAAAGATTAAATAGATGTCCGTCTTGATCATTCGTACATATACATTTGATTTAGTGAAAATTACGAAAATAAGTTCTAGTATATAAAGAAATAAAGTAAAACTTAAAAAAGAGAATAAACCATAAGACAAATGCATACTGTTTCAAAATTTTGTATCTAGAAATTATCTTGCTTCTTAACATTGTCGTGTTTCCATCTCCATGCCATTACCATATGCCATTAGTCTGGTTATGACGGCTATACGAATAGTTAGCAAGGCCCTAACGACGTCGTGTTCCAATCGGGAGCCATCGGAGAATTTCTCGTTTCATTCGTGTGGCCATCGTAGGATAAATGTGGCCGACGGCAATAAGAACGCAACACGAAATAATTAGATGCAATCACGAAGGCTTTACGATGCAAACGATGGTATTACGAATACAACACGAAGATGGGCCTTCGCACGAACCTTCGGCAGTTTTTTAACATGTTAAAAAATCAGGAAGGCATCACGAAGTTGTTGCCGAACTTGGAATATTTTCGCCGATGGTGCTACTATGGTAAAAGATGGCAACACGAATAGCGCGATTTAGATACGAACACCCCTGATTTAGTAAATATCCATAATCGTGTATCCATCGGGAACAAAATCGGGATAGTGTGACGCCAGCATTAGTCTTTTCGTAGCATCATCGGCGGAAATATTCCAAGTTCGGCAACAACTTCGTGATGCCTTCCTCATTTTTTAACATGTTTAAAAACTGCCGAAGATTCGTGCGAAGGCCAATCTTCGTGTTGTATTCGTAATTCCATCTTTTGCATCGTAATGCCTTCGTGATTGCATCTTATCATTTCGTGTTGCGTTCCTATTGTCGTCGGTTACATTTATCTTACGATGGCGACACTAATGAAACGAGAAGTCCTCCGATGGTCCCCGATTGGAATACGACGTCGTAAGGGCCTCGCTTTATATTCGTATAGCCGTCGTAATTAGAGTAATGGCATAGAGTAATGGCATGGCGACGGAAACACGGCACTGTTAAGAAGCAAGATAATGTCGAAATACAAAATTTTGAAGCAGTATGCATTTTGTCCTATGGTTCATTTTCTTTTAAGTTTCACTTTATTTTTTATATATTAGAACTTATTTTCGTAGTTTTCACTAAATTAAATGTATATGTACGAAAGATAAAGATTAAGGGACGGAAATCTAGTTAATCTTTTGCACATCGTTTCTATATACTATGATTTAGACACATTAACTTTAAGTTTATAATGGTGATTATCATTTTTCTATTTGCGATATCTTAGCTTTACAGGATAAATGCGCTTTCCAGACAAAACAAGGAGAAGACAGCCATGATCTAGAGCATTCTGATGCTTTCATTTTCATTCTGTTCTTTCCTGCCAGGCGCTTTCGTATTCCGCGTCCTCGTCCAGGCTTTGGTGGCATCTTTTAATACTTAAATTTCAATATCAGAAATAAAGGTTTAAACATTTCAAACTCACTTCAGTTTTTATCAGTCCCCTACCGACAAAAGCAGAAGCTTTAGGTTTTTCACTCCGTCGGTCCGTTTGTGTGTCTGTCCGTCCCGGTCCTCTCATTGTGACAATACGTTTTCCACACTTTTTTGAAAAAAAAACTTATACGTGTATATAGATTTTGGAATGTGAGTATAACATGATGAGTTTAAAATCAAGTTATCGTGTCGTTCCGGTCCGCAAACTTTTAGAGGACTTAGGACACAATTTCACACACTTTTTTCTAAACCCTCATGGTTATTAAATTGCATTTTTGTATGTTCTGTATGCAAGTCCATCATTACGGGTTACAGATCAAGTTTACGTTCCGTTTCGGTCCGCAAATGTTTACGGGAACTTTGGACTTTTATATGGGACCGATAAGGAAGTATGTATTGTAAGGTGTTGCAAATCGCGTTTTCAAGGACAACCCGTTTTGCAATAAAGTGTGAATTGCAATAACGCGTTTTGCAATAACATTATAGTTCAGTCTACCATTTGTCTTTTGCTTTTATTATTCGTATATATGGATAAAAGATAAAACTAGGGCTTTCTTAGTATACCCACGCTGCATGTCCATGATGTCGAAAAGTGAGAGCGGATGCATGTAATATCTAAATGTAGAGACTGTAGATAGCAAAGAAAACTTATGTTACTTGATTTATTAAGCTATTTCAAAGTCTAGGAAAGTTAGCCCGTTATAACGCGTTATTATGGAATAGAACCGTGTTATTTCGGGAGAATTGATCTAAACGCGTTATATTAATTTTAAGATTACGAAAATGAGCCCAATGGGCTTTCGTATTTTTGACATAAGTTCAACATCAATTTTAGCTTTTGCGAACGATTCTTGAACAAAACGTGTTCACCTTACAATACATAGTTCCTTACCGGTCCCATATCTAAAAGTCCATAGGTCCCGTAAACATTTTTGGGCCCAAACGGAACGTAAACTTGAATTGTTACCCGTAATGATTGACTCGCATACAGTACATCCAAAAAAAGCAGTTAAATTTCTATAAGGATTTAGAAAAAAAGTGTGGGAAACTGAAATTTCAGTGAATTTTCAAAGTGTCCTTACTCATGTAAAAGTTTGCGGACCGGAACGACACGTTAACCTGATCTTAAACTCATCATGGTATACTCACATACCGAATATCTATATACACTGTACATGTATAGGTTTTCAAAAAGTGCAGAAAACTTATTGTGCCAATGAGAGGGCCGGGCAAGACAGTCACACATACGGGCATACGGAGTGCAAACCTAAATCCCCCTTCTGCTTTTGTCGGCAGGGGGCTGATAAAAACTGAAGTAAGTTTAAAATGTTTAAACCTTTATTTCTGATATTGAAATTTGAGTAATAAAAGATGCCACCAAAGCCTGGACGAGGACGCGGAAGAGGATTCGCCTTGCAGGAAAGAAAAGAACGAAAAAGAAAGCATCAGAATGTTATAGATCGTGAATGTCTTCTTCTTGTTTTGTCTGGAAAGCGCGTTTATCCCGAAAAGTGAAATATCGCAGATATAAAAATGAGGATCATCATTATAAAATTAAAGTTAATGTGTCTAATTCATAGTACACAGAAACGATGTCCAAAAGATTAAATATTGTCCGTTCCTTAATCTTTAATCCGTAGATATACATTTAATTTAGGGGAAATTACGAAAATAAGTTCTAGTATATAAGAAAATATAGTAAAACTTAAAGAGAATGAATCATACGATAAATGCATACTGTTGCAAAATTTTGTATTTAGAAATTATCTTGCTTCTTAACAGTGCCGTGTTTCCATCTCCATGCCATTACCCTATACCATTACTCTAATTACGACGGCTATACGAATATAATCTAGCGATTCCCTTACGACGTCGTGTTCCAATCGGGGACCATCGGAGAATTTCTCGTTTCATTCGTGTGGCCATTGTAAGATAAATGTAGCCGACGATATTAAGAACGCAACACGAAATGATAAGATGCAATCTCGAAGGCTTTACGATGCAAACAATGGAATTACGAATACAACACGAAGATGGGACTTCGCACGAACCTTCGGCAGTTTTTTAACATGTTTAAAAATTAGGAAGGCATCACGAAGTTGTTGCCGAACTTGGAATATTTTCGCCGATGGTGCTACGATGGTAAAAGATGGCAACACGAATAGCGCGATTTGGATACGATCACCCCCCGATTTAGAAAATATCCATAATCGTGTATCCATCGGGGACAAAATCGGGATAGTGTGACGCCAACATAAGCAAGACGGCCTTTCCAACATATTGAAATTATTTTGAAATACGATTGCAAAAAGCAAATTGTCATAATTTAGCCACGTCATTGGATAATCTTCAAGCTGTAGCTTTTTGTTTGACTCTTAATGTGTCGCGCTTAAAGGCCTTTGAATTGAAGCATGTTGTCATACTGTTTTTGTTGTCGTTCTTGTCCTTGTTGTTGACGTTGTAATGCGTAGAGCGCATTAATATAATAGAATTTCGGTTATTTCGCTCTAATTCTTACATAAAATGAAAAAAAAATATTAAAGGTGTAGAAACTGATCGTAATTTCATGTTGGAAAATAACTTGCTAATTATAAGCTACATTTTCTATGAAGCGGACTTTAACACTCAAGGATATGGGTTTACTACGAAAGACCGGTAGTTCCATCACATGTATGGAACTTCAAATTTCTTCAATTTGAACTTAGACATGTTAGAACTGGACAACTTTGAGGAAACTCTGTCGAAGATTAATCCAGATTGTGAATCTTTTATTTTTGGAGATTTTAATATTTGTCTCATAAATAAATTGTCAATATTAGCAAATTCTTTTACCAAAATGTTATGTAGATATAGTATGAAACAAATTATAAATGAAGCTACAAGAATTACAAATAGAAGTAAAACACTTTTAGACCATATTATTGTGAGTAATGAAGAGAAAATAAGTCAGTTTGGTGTTGTATTGTCAGGTGTTAGTGACCATTGTATTACTTATTGTACAAGAAAAGTTGTTAAAAGTAAAACTCATGTTGTAAACAAAATAAGAATAAGATCGACAAAACACTATGACAAAAATATTTTTATTGAAAAACTTTCAGGATTAAATTGGTCAGAATTGTTCTTAAAAAGACAAGTCAATGCTGCATGGGCTGAGTTCAAACACAAATTTATTTCAACCTTAAATGAGGTTGCACCTTTTAAAGATATAAAAATAAAAGGGCGAACAGAGCCATGGATGACGTCCGAAATACTTCAACTTATCATAGAAAGGGACAACAATTTTTCAAAATATAAGAAAAAAGGAAATCCTGTCGACTATAAAAACTACTGTATTATGAGAAACAAAGTTCAAAGAGAAATTAAAAAAGCTAAAGAAACTTTTTTTGAGAACAAAATTGAAGAAAATAAAAACAATCCTAAAACATTATGGCAACATATGAAAAATTTAGGATATAGTAACAAACCGAAAGAATCAAGTAAAATTGTTATTCAGGTGGATGGAGAAGTTTGTCATGATTCGAAAAAGGTAGTTGATTATTTCAATGATTTTTTTACAAGTGTAGCTGAGAAACTAGTAGCAAAATTACCTGAAGCAAGGAATATTTATCATTTTTCCTCAGAAATTTTTAGAAAGTATTATAAATCAGTTTTTTTCAAAAAATTTGAAGTTTGAACTAGCTCCAGTAAGCGAAGACTTCGTCTATAAACAGTTAGAAAATTTAAATGCTAGTAAAAGCACTGGTCTGGATGGTATTCCATCAAAATATCTAAAAGATGGAGCGAGTGTACTTACAAAACCTGTCACGTATATTATAAATCTATCTATTGTAAGTGGTATCGTACCAGACGATATGAAAGAAGCAAGGGTTTGTCCAATTTTTAAAAAGAATAGTAGGTTAGAGGTCGGTAATTACAGACCGGTTAGTATCTTAGTTATAATCTCCAAAATTTTGGAAAGAGCAGTATATTGTCAATTAGAGTCATACTTAACTAAAAACAATCTATTATATGACTTGCAATCAGGGTTCAGAGGTAATTTTTCTACAGATACATGTTTAATTCATTTATTAGATCATGTAAGATCACAGACTGCAGTCGGACTGTACACTGGCATGATAATGCTTGACCTTCAAAAAGCATTTGATACAGTAGATCATTATATACTATGCAATAAACTTAAAGTTATGGGAGTTACATCTGTTAAGTGGTTTGAATCATATCTGACTGACAGGCAACAGCTTATTAGTGCTAATGGCACCCAGTCAAATTTCCGTAAAGTATCATGCGGTGTACCACAAGGTAGTATACTAGGTCCCCTTTTATTTTTATGCTACGTCAATGACATGTCTGCCAGTGTGGGGTCTGACTGCAAGCTGCTTCTCTATGCTGATGACAGTGCCATCTTATATTCGCATAAGGATCTAAATGTAATATCTCAAAAACTGGGAAGGGAACTTCAATCATGCAGTAACTGGTTGGTTGACAATAAACTTTCACTTCACTTAGGTAAAACTGAGTGTATTTTATTCGGTTCTAAACGTAAACTACGAAAGGTCAGGGAATTCTCAGTGACCTGTAATGAACATACTATAAAATCGCAAAAAAGTGTAAAATACTTGGGCATAAATATTGACCAATTTCTCTCTGGTGATATCATTGTCAAAAACATTATACAAAAAGCCAATGCTAGATTGAAGTTTCTTTACAAAAATGCCAAAAGCTTATCTACAAATGCAAGAAAGTCACTTAGCATGGCACTTATACAATGTCATTTTGATTACGCATGTTCATCGTGGTATTGTGGTATTAATAAATCTTTACAAAAAGAGTTGCAAGTAATGCAAAATAAGATCATAAGATTCATTAATGGTTTTGATAGTATGAAAAGGGTTGATTATCCTGTTTTCTCTTCAACAGGTGTTTTGAATGTAGAATCAAGAGTTCAACAAATGCGTCTAAATCATGCACATAAAATTTTTTATAACAAGTGCCCCAGATATATGAAGAGTAATTTTGTGAAACTTTCAGATACCCATAATTATAATACAAGGACAAGTGAGTGTAATTTTTATACACCACAAGTTAATTCTCAATCATCAAATACCTTTTATTATAAGGCCATTAAGGACTGGAATAGTGTTCCGTTAGAACTCAAGAGAATCAAAAATGCCAATAGTTTTAAATCAAGTATAAAAAAATTCCTTTTTGAAAAGATGAAAGAAAATTTTGAAAGTGAATTTATTTATTAATAATTATGGAGATTATTCATTTTACTTTTTTATTAATTTCCATTTGCCTGCCTAAATCTTGCGTCGGTCAACTTGTTAGTTTTTGGTTTTTAGCCCTAATCAAGCAGGGTACATTAGAGGACCCCATTGGAAATAAGCTGTAAAGCTTTAATGGGCTTATCCCAGGTTCAGACATAACCTACTTTTTTTACTTTTTTATGGATACCAATTAAATTTTAACAATTTAGCCTAGATGCATTCATGGCAAGTTTTATTGCAACTACTATGTCATAAGAGTGTGCTTCATATTGTATGACTGTATTTAATGTATGTTTTGCATTGTTGTAAAAATGTGGATTTATGTATGAATCTGAATAAAACTATCTACTATCTTTAGAAAAATCAACTTGAAAGAAAGAAATGTCGAGTTGAAAGTGATAAACCTCAACTAAAAAGTGAAAAATCTCAACATAGAAGTGTTAAATGTCAACTTGATACTGAGAAATCTGCAGTTTCAATTGAATATTATAAACTAATGTTACTACCTGTATTACATAGTTTTCAAATAGTGTACCTGTCGGATGATTGGTTTCCATAGTGGATCGAAGTCAAGAGTTCAACTGGAATCAAGAAAAAGTAGTGACAAAATATACCTGTACATCTGTACAAGTACACATTTAACACACTCTTCTTATTATTTATCCGCGAACAAATAGAATTTACATGTACATATTAATGTACACGTACATGTTCACCTGTACACTTCATTTATTATTCTGGGTAAAGAGGTGAAAAATGTACTTGTACATTTGTACAAGTACATATTTCACTTACTTTTCGCCATCTATTCCTAGGAGAAAATGTAGTGCAAATGTACAATGACATCTGTGCATAATTCATAATCAATAATTCATTATCTTCCCCACGAAGACGCGTGATAGAACTCTAATCTAATAATTATAGACCAATGATTTTGTGCTCGATAAATATGGGTGTAGGTAATAATCGAGTCGGAGTAAGAGTTCGGGTTAGGATTTGATATACGATTCGAGTTCGAGTTAAAATTAGAGTTCCGAGTTCGAGCTATTTTTCTAGTTCGATAAAAATTTTCGGTTAAATCGAAACAGTGGTTTTCATGTCAATAACCGAGTTACAACTCATGCTCGAGAAGAGTTCGAGTTACAAAATGAGATATTTAGATATTTATTTTTAGCACACTCACTGTCATTATTATTTATAATTGGAACAATGTTGCATGTTACCAGCAGTCGACCCTAAAATATACTAAGATACTGATGCATATTAGTAATGCGGTAACAGAAAAAATCAAAGCGCTAAAGTGTTAAAAATACAAATGACAACAAAGTTCCAGACAATAAATTTTGCTACGCCTGACGCGAGTTTCGTCTACTCAAGACTCATCAGAGACGCTCTACAAAAATATTGAAAAAGCCAAACACTATATGATTATGAAGAGCATAGTACATTAAACCAAATATACCAAACTGGGGAACCAAATTATTACTAAGATGATCAACCTATGTCTGGGGTAGGAAGAGCCTTAGGGTTTAGACAATTTTGAAATTTAAACGGGTAATTTTTACATTACATTACAAAGAATTGTATGGAGAAAAAGGCACCCTACTTTAAATGAAAATGGAAGCAATTTCTATGCATCATGGAATAATAAAAAATAAATCATCGGAAAGAAGGGAAATTTTTCTATTCAAATATAACTATAAGATATTCTACAACGAAAACTAGTTCCACAATAGAATTTGTTTAAAAAAGTCCTACATATTTCATATAAAATATTTTATCAGTGTATAACATTATTATTATGATTTTAGTAAATCCCATGCAATCCCCCACATTTTGGTTATTTACTCAACATGATTACCTTAAAAAATGGCGGTACAAGATTTGCAAGATTCAAGAATTGCATTTATGAGCAAGAAGGAGTTTTAAGCTTTGATGTGATCTCCAACACAAAAGTGTTCGTTTTAGTAATACGCCCACTTCCAAAATGATGCATTGTGTACAATTGTAAGTATTCGGTTAAGTATAACAGGTGGTATACATAGGACAAAGCTATATACAAAAACTATCAGACATCTACGTCATATAGTTACTTAGAATATTACAGAAGGACGAACGAAAGAGCGGACAGGTGGACAAAAGTAAGACAGGAAACCAACCCCTCTTCTTTGTAGTGGGGTATTAATATGTGATTTATATCTCTCAGATGGTTTATGGGAGTGGTTTGTTTTGTTTACAGTATGGGCCTGTCACACTATATATAACGCATTGTATCAGCGTTCACCGACGTGCACCTTTGTGTGCATTGCATAAGATTTGAGTATGTTTATGAAAAATCTTTCAGCACGTGAGCGAACGTCAGCATACGTTTTTGAATGTCGAGGGTGCGTTGCAAAATTTTAAACATGCTCGTAACACGAAATAGTGCAATTCGTCTATCAAGTCATTTTACAACGAGACATTACGATCAGTTTCTGTCCGGTTCTACTAGACCACTAGACTCTTTGTAGATTACATACCCGAAGCTATAAAAAGACCAAGCGCCCATTTTTTACAGTCTTTTCGGAATGTTTGGTCTTTTGTCGAGATTACCCCATTTCCAGCCAATACAATAATTGCCACAATGAGGTTTAGTACCAGTATTGTTACGTTCAAACCAAACACTCCTGAATCAATGGCTGAAAAATAAAAATTGATTAATCAATTTAATGAATACATATTTCATACATATGAATTGAAAGGTTTATGTAAAAAGAGTAGTCGCATTGTATATGTTAGAGGCAATAGGTATAATTAGGCATTAAGCTTAAATCCTAGGCAATAAGATAATACCTAGTCATTAGTGTTACTGCCTAAATAGAAATTGGCATTAAGCTTAATGCCTAGGATTTAGGTCTAATGCCTGATTTTTTTCCATGAAAACAGAGTTTTTGGTACATAATATGATGAACCAATCCATAAATATTTATGTCAGCAACACAACAACCATAAATAATGACCTGCAGAATATCAAAGAATGACCTTATGCATTTGCAGTTTTTCCATAAAATTATCTGTAGTAAACAATATATAAATGAAAGTTTTTTCTGTAGTAGGTCGGGCACATACCAGTGTATTTATATGAGGGTTTGGATGGAGGTGTCTTCAATTCTATATTCTGTAAATTTTTTGCCCTTTATTCTCTATTCTGTAAAGGGTTTGGTGGGGGTTTAGTCAATTTTCACATTATTCTTTATTCTGTAAGGGTCATTAATCTCTATTCTTTAGTTGTTTTTTTTGGTCATTATTCTTTATCTGTTAACTTTTTTGGCCATTATTCTCTATTCTGGAAACCCCATCCAGAACCTCTTACATGTATATTTACAAATGTTATATTTAAGACGTCTTAATGTTTCAATAGTGAAGATCAATCTGTATCGGTGGTTAGAAAAATGTACACATTGTTCTTGTTTGTGGTGACTGATTTTGTCCTTGTCCTTCCCTTTCGATGTTTTGACAATGGTTGAATGCCCAATTGATACCTTTTTGCTACGTTTTTTTATCGTCTTGCCAATATGCCAAGTTTCAGTTTCATTGGTTCAGTGGTTTCAGAGAAGAAGATTTCTGAAATTGTTAACGGACGACGGACCATGATGAACACATAGTGATGGCATAAACTCACATGGCCTTCGGTCAGGTGAGCTAAAATACAATAAGAAGCTACGCCGAGCGCAGCATGATACGACCGCAACATGTTGAGCCCTGTACGTTGGAGGCCCAATATGGATAGTCTATTGCTTTGGTCACATGCAGCCCATGGTGGACTTTAAAATGCATTTTTGACACATATATATTCACATCTACATCTTATTGAAAAGGTCTTATATCAATTGACATATTTGGTCCTTTTGGACCCCTATTTAAAAAAAAACAGTAAGAATTATTGCAAATCTGATTGAAAAATACGGACAGGGGGTTTTCACAAGGATCCAAATGAAAAAAAAAAGAAAATCAGACCAAAAATAAAAAGTTGATTTTATGGGCGTGGCATGTCTATGGCCCCCTGTAGCAATGTAAAGTTGCAATATATTTTAAAACCATTGACACATTAAGTTGACAGCACTCAGTGAGCAATTCAACGAAAAAAGAATTTTCAAAATTGAATGAATAATACAGTTTCTACAAGTTTTGTCAATGCACCCATTTTAGCCCCTTTTGGTCCTTTTTTCTAAAACGGTAGGGGCCACAAACCCCAAATACAGTACCAACCTTCCTTCAGTGGATAAAACCTTCATATTAAAACTTCACAACAATTGCATTGTCTGGTCCACTACAGCTTAATTTATTTACATGGACAAACTTTAAATAAAAATGGCGATTTTTGCCCCTTTGACCCCTAATTTCTCAAAAATGGTTAGAGATATTGCAAATCTGATTGAAAAACGCAGGCAGGGATTTTCACAAGGATTCCAATGAAAAAAAATATTTTCAAAATCGGACCACAAATAAAAAGCTGAATTTTTGGGTGTGGCCCCCTTTTGACCCCCTGTAGCAATGTAACGGTGAAATATATATCAAAACCAATGACACATTTAGGTGACAGAATTTAATGAGGAACTAAATAAAAAAAGAATGATCAAAATCAGATAAAAAATAAACATTCTACAGAAGTTTTGTCACCACAACCATTTTAGCCCTTTTGGCCCTTTTTTCTAAAACCGTAGGGTCCAAAAACTCCAAATGCAATACCATGAATACCAACCTTCCTTTAGTGAATAGAAACATCATATCAAATTTCATAACAATCGGTCAATATTTACTCACGGAAACCAAATGTCCCCAGACGACGCAGACGCAGACGACATCGCCATAACATTATACGACCACAAATTTTTTGCAGTCGTATAAAAATATTAGAAATAAATAATATTTGATCTTGTTTGAAATTGGGCTACCTACTAGTATCCAAAGAAATACTATTTCAGCTAAACGTATTAATATTGAAACTTTAATTTCAAATTTTCTTTTCATTATGTATCAGATTATCTGGTTAGGCAATAAGAATAATTTTCATGGAAAAAAATCAGGCATTAGACCTAACTCCTAGGCATTAAGCTTAATGCCAAATTTTATTTAGGCATTAACACTAATGACTAGGTACTATCTTATTGCCTAGGATTTAAGCTTAATGCCTAATTATACCTATTGCCTCTAACATATATAATAATAATCTTTATTTGCAAAATACACCTATATGGGTCAAAGCAAAAACAAAAATATGTAAAATATAAAACATATACAGAAGACAACAGAGTATACAGTACATTAACATATGGAGTTTATAGTTTTAAGAACATTTGGACCAATGTGGACCCTATTTTCGTAGTACTACCAATGACTGCTTTATAAAGTCGCATACAATTGGAATCAATTCTATATCGGGATTCAAAATTCGTTGCATATGTATAATTTTATTATTTAAGTCGATGTTTTGATTTAGATTTAACTTATTAACCATAATTTGTCGTAATTATTTGTTAATGTTACAATACAGAAGAAAATGATATTCATCTTCAACAACTTGACATACAGAGCATAGTCTATTTTCTCTTTTAATATTTCTGTATCTTCCTAATTCTATATTTAATTTGTGGTCGCTGACTCGTAATTGTGTTATTAATTGTCTGTTTTTAAAACTTGTTTCTTTTAATAAATATTTTTCTAAACCAAATTCAGTCTTTAATTGTTTGTATAAAAATAGTTTAGAATCATCAGTCAAGCTGGCTAATTACTGCATTATTATATTTTTGTAGTTATCTTCTATTTTTAGTTTAAAATTACTTTTTAAGTTATTTTTAATTTTCATAAAGGGTTTGTCAAAATTTTCAAATTCTGTGATATCTTAGGCCGCGTTCACACTGAAGTTGTTTTGAGTAAACATGTGTAGAAGTAGTTTAATGTTCTAAAAACTAGTTTCACACTAAATTTGTTCTCATTGATAAACCTAAATTAAATGACTTGACATTAGAATTGTTCACACTATTAAATGCAAGTGTACATGTAATTTAAATGTACAAAAAACATGAACGGATAAATAATCATGATTGTTGATTTATATAGAATAAGTATGGATTCAATTTCGTCATCTCACTTCCGGTCAAAAATGAGATAGTGCTGCGCATGTGCTTAAATCAGTGTGCTGGCTGCATTCTTAGAGTTCGGACGTGGTTCGAACTGGAGAAGAAATTTTTTCTTTCTCCTAACAGTCAGTCATAAATTTTATTAAGTCAACGTAGTTGTCTTAGATATTTGTCAACGCGGTTGGCAAAATATATAAATAAATACAAGTTATTAGAAAGTCAACGAGGTTGGCTTAAAATATTGGTTTTGTTTATTGATTTTTACCATTTTACGACAGAATTACGACATAGCGTCGTAATTTGGCATTTGCCGTAAATCGGCCTTTGCTCGCCTCATGGTCAGGAAAATGGCTGAAAAAATGGTATCGAGTAAAAGCAAATCATTAGACGAAGACGCTCTACTAGATTTAGATTTAAATAAGACCCCGAGTTCAAAGAAAAGGGGTAAAGCGCTCGATAAAGATGAGAGTGAAATTTCTAAACAAAAGGGACATAGTGACCCTCAGTCTTCGAAAAGTACAAAATCTGCCCCCTCTACATCGGGTCTAGGCAAACGAACTTATAGTTCTAGAAGTAAACCAGTAACACCTTCTAGTAAAAATGTCAGTTCAGATGACAACTCAGCAATTATTGAAATGTTGCAAAACATACAAGCTGGACAGCAAGCTCAAAATAATAAAATACAGTCACTGTGTGATAGAATAGATAATTTAGAAACTGAGTTTTATGAGGGTGAAGAAGATGAGATAGATGAGGTAGATGATGTAGACGAAGAGTCTGTTCATAATGAATCTGAGAAAAGAAAAGCTGAAGATGATTCTGTTACGCCTAGTAAATTTAGCTCTATGTCTAAAAGGTTTAAGATTAAAGAGGTATGCTCCACTAAGGTTGATCAGACTTTAGCTGAAAATGTAACAGACCTTTTTCAAAATGGTATGGATGAGGTACAATACAATGAGTTGACAAAGCAAGATGTTAATACTAGACCTGAAAACTGCACAGGCTTAACAGTGGTTCGTACAAACCCTTTAGTTTGGGATCTTATGACACCCACAACTCAGCAAACAGATAAAAAAACTTCAGAACATTGAAAAGTCAGTTATCAAAGCTTCAATTATTCTTACCAAGGTTGTAAACACAATGGCTCAAGATGATCAAACTAGTAATGATATGATTGAAAACTGTAATGATTCTCTGGCATTACTGGGCCACTGTAATAGACAAATTAACCTTTTAAGGAAAGACTTGATTAAGCCTGATTTATGTTGGGACTATGTCCACTTATGTGCCCATTCTTTGCCATTTACCTCTTTTCTTTTCGGAGATGATTTGTCTAAGTCGGCTAAAGAAATTGAAACCTGTAACAAACTGGGAAGCCGAATTGTACGAAGGGGTGTGCGTAGAGGCTTTAGTACAGGCAGGTCACGATATAGTAGAGGTGGCCGTGGCAGAGGTGGCCGAGGCCGTGGTATGGTCAGAAGAAGCTACGACAACTCGTACAAGACGAGTGACAGTACCCCAGGGGGTTCAAAAAACCCCAAGAGGGGAGGCATGAAGAATTAGATCAGGTTAGTACTGATTTCCAAGCAGGTAGATTGAAAAACTTTATCTCTAAATGGGGTGAAATAACAGCAGACCCAAACATTTTAGATATTGTCGAGCATTGTCATATTGAATTTATTGATGGTGTATGTCCAAAACAGAAATATTTTGAGGCTCGAGTTAACTTAAATGTAAAGGAAACTGAGATAATTGATAATGAAATTTTTAATAATTTGATACCAAAAGGTATAATCAAAGAAGTTCAATATGAAAAAGACATGTTTTTGTCTCCAATTTTTGTTCGACCTAAAAAGAATGGAGAATTCAGAATGATTTTAAATTTAAAAAGATTAAATGAAAAAGTAGTATACCATCATTTTAAAATGGATTCTTTTGAAAAAGCAGTTTTGTTAGTCAAAAAGGACATATTTATGGCATCAGTTGATCTCAGACATGCATATTATAGTGTTAATATTGCTGAAGAACATCAAAAATTTTTATGCTTTAAATGGAAAGATAAAGTTTTTCAATATACTTGCTTGCCAAATGGTTTAGCATCTGCTCCTAGATTGTTTACAAAGTTGATGAAACCTGTGTTTGCAAAATTGAGAAGCTTAGGCTATGTTAACATAGGGTATATAGACGATAGTTTACTTTTTGGAGACACAGTAGTAGAATGTCAAATGAATGTTACAGAAACTGTTAATTTAATGGAAGGTTTAGGTTTTATCATTCATCCAGATAAATCTATTTTTAAGCCAAGCAAAACGATAACATTTCTTGGTAATACAATTGATTCAGAAAAAATGATTGTTTACTTGCCTGAAGAAAAACAAGATCTTATTAAGAAAGAATGTGAAAGTCTTTCATTCAAGTCAAAGGCTTCTATTAGAGAAGTTGCTAGAGTTATTGGACTGTTGGTTTCTAGTTTTTCTGCAGTAGATTATGGAAAATTGTATTATAGGCAATTAGAACAAGCTAAAATTGTAGCACTCAAGAAAGCTTGTGGTGACTTTGATGCATTTATGGTTGTAACTGTTAAAATGAAAGAAGACCTGTTTTGGTGGGTAAATAATATTCATGATCAGGTTAGAATAATAAATCGTGGTAATCCTGATATAACTATTAAGACCGATGCATCATTAACAGGCTGGGGTGCAGTTGTAGAAACAGATCAAGCAAGTGGTCATTGGTCAGTTGTTGAGAGGGAAAACCATATTAATTACCTAGAAATGTTATCCGTTTTCTTTGCTTTAAAATCTTTTAAGGATAAAGTAGTGAATAAACATGTACAAATTTTATGTGACAATTGTACTGCTGTGTCTTATATAAACAATATGGGTGGATGCAAGTCTTTAGATTGTAATATTCTTTCGAAGTCAATTTGGTCTTGGTGTATAGAAAACAAGGTATGGATTTCTTGTTCGTATATATCTGGAAAGTTAAATACTGAAGCAGATTTTTTGTCCAGATCATTTAATGATCAACTTGAATGGAAATTGAATGAAGGTGTATTCGAATCAATTGTAAAAATCTGGACAACACCAGACATTGACCTTTTTGCCTCCCGTTTGAACAATCAGATTGATCAGTATTGTGCATTTAAACCAGACCCTTTTGCTAGTCATATAAATGCTTTCCTCATTGATTGGGGAAAATTTAATTGTGTTTA
This sequence comes from Arcuatula senhousia, assembly GCA_963971305.1. NCBI lineage: Eukaryota > Metazoa > Mollusca > Bivalvia > Mytilida > Mytilidae > Arcuatula > Arcuatula senhousia. Next base: position 41,201,242 of record OZ020312.1, read on the forward strand.
TTTATTTCCACCTTTCAGTGTACTGGGTTCCTGCACACAGAAGTTGATAACAGACAAAGCACATGCAATTATAGTAATACCATTATGGCCGACTCAGCCATGGTTCTCCGTTCTGATGCAAATGCTGATAGACACACCTCGTATTCTACAGAGGAAAACTCAGTTATTTTATCTACCACACGACAAGGTACGTCAACATCCTTTAAAAGACAAGTTAGTGTTGATAGCATGTTACCTGTCCGGGAACAGTTCAGACAGTCAGGACTTTCTAAAAAGACAACCGAAATACTTATGTCCTCCTGGAAAACAGGCACTAAGAAACAGTACTCATCTTGCATTGAAAGATGGATTCGATATTGTCGTGAAAGGAAAATTAATCAGTTTCAGCCACATATAAACGAAATTTTAGAATATCTTACATATTTGTTTGATCTGGGTTTAGGTTATAGTACTTTTAATACTACTAGAGGTGCTCTATCAGCTTTTGGTATTAAGATAGATGGCGTTTTAATTGGACAGAATCCTTTGGTTATCCGTTATTTACGAGGAGTATTTAATTTAAGACCATCAGTACCTAGATATTCATCTACTTGGGATGTGGATAAAGTATTGCTTGTGCTTCGTAAATTATCACCTGTAAGAAGTCTTTCTGTAAATAATTGTAAAAAGTTACGTTCAGAATACGTTTTTAGTTATGATGGGCTTCTTAAGCAAAGTAGACCCTCAAAGCGGGAAATGTTTGTTCATTTTAAGGCTTATCCGCCAGATAGGCGTTTGTGTATATACACTGTTGTTAAAGAATATTTGAAACGGACAAGTTTGTTTAGAAATAACTGTTCGAAGTTACTTTTAAGTTACACTAAACCACACAAAGAAATCAGTAAAGATACTATTTCAAGATGGATTAGAACAATCTTGTCGACAGCAGGAATCGACTCTAAGATTTATGGTCCGCATAGTGTTCGCTCAGCTGTTACTTCTAAAGCAAGTATAAACTCTGTACCATTAGATGTTATTTTGAATAAAGCTGGATGGAGTAGAGAGAAAACATTTGCTAAATATTATAACAAGAACATTGAAACTGAGGACAAGTTTGTTCAAGGAGTGTTTAGACCTCACCATTAACAGATAATTGGTGAGTATATATTTAATCATAAGTTTCATTCTGTACGGTCACAGGCTTTGAAGTCTCATTTTTGACCGGAAGTGAGATGACGAAATAGAATTCCAAAAATTATACGAGACTTACCTTGGTTAAGTTGAAGTATAATTGGGATTCTATGAGTCATAGACTCACTGGAGGGCTAAAATGCCACCCGCCCTCCCAGCATTTGTACGCGGTACATGTTCTAGGCATTAATAATATATTATAGCAATCACTATTTCGTCTTTATGTGACCTAAATGAACCTCCTGATTGCTTTTAAGACTGATTTAAGCACATGCGCAGCACTATCTCATTTTAGCCCTCCAGTGAGTCTATGACTCATAGAATCCCAATTATACTTCAACTTAACCAAGGTAAGTCTCGTATAATTTTTGGAATTTTGATTTACTGTCTTTTTATGATTTTTATTTTTATAGAATAATAATGAAGGTGTACACATTTTCTGGCGTTGAAGTCCGTTTGTCCGTTTGTAATATTTTGAAATATATTGCTATAAAAACATTGCTATACATAAATACCGGCGCGGGCCCGCAGTAGCGCCATGTTATCGGTAAATATCCACTAAAGAGCGCTCAGAAACGTGATACATGTAACGGGTCTGCCGCTTTGTCCACAAAACGACTGGAATGTGTACCCGGTGGTTGATTGGGGCAGCTCGTCATAATGCCGCGTCGTCAGGCTACAAATGTAAAATGCGGAAAACCTGACCGCAAACCATAGTGGTGAAACGTGTTAGGGAAAAATCACGTTCTTCATACGTTAAAGAACCCTGCTGCATGCCTTGTTAAGAGAAGAACCCATAGGATTCCTGTGTAAAAAGCTGTCCATCCCTCCTTTTCCAAACTCTTATCCCCGATTTCCTCCACTTCATCATCATTTCATGTTCATTTTATCACCTTTTCATGTTCATGTTAAACCGCTTTGCCCAAACAAAATTAGATCCAAATAAGCAACACTTTTTATGAAATTCTATTCCGCTTTGCCGAATAAATATACATTAAATATTGCGAGGATGGTCTCAAGGAACGATGCTAGTCCTTCGGAAGGGACGAGTAAAGGTTGTCCCGTGTATGAGGAGAGCAATACCCCATGCACGTTAAAGACCCCTTTGTAGAGTTCGATAAGAGTAGGCTCAATGGGGGCCGCTGCAAAGGCCACACTCGCAAACTGCTAGCTGGAGAGGGATTTACATAAGCATTAAGCTTGTTTCCCAATCCAGGATAAATAAATATGTTTAAACTTAATATTTAGAAGTTACATGTATCCCTGTTTCTTTTTTCGTTCATCCGAGAAAATGTTGGAAAATGTTGGAATAAACGATATTATGTACTAAAAATAAAACTTTCCAACGAAAGTAATACATATGCATGCCGTTTATTTAAAAGAAATATGCGACATCCATTGAACATTAAGCCCACACAAGGACTACATTAAGTATCGAATGCATGTAATGAACACAACATCTAAACTACACGTAAACATCGAAATTTTACAGTGTGAACGCAATGCTGTTTAATGTTAGTGCGGACGACATTTAAACTACTATGGGTTTTGCTCAGTGTGAACGCGGCCTAATTCACATTCTTCAAAAATTTTGGAAGCAAGGGTGTACCACGAGTACATTCTTTCATTGTGTATATATATAGACGCATTTATAAATCAAAGCGCTAAAGCGTTAAAAGGCAGAGCTAAATCTAAGCACTAAAATAAAGAACGGATCTGTTTTTTTCCAACTTGAAACATATAAATTTTGTTCGTATGCTCCGTCCACTTAAACATTTCTTAAGAAATCCATAATTTGGCGCCGCCCTCTTGAATACATATGACATAAAGTATGTGTACATCAACTGGCCATGGTGTATCAGATATATGAAATGTAGTGCACATTTCTATCTATCGTATTTATTATAGGAGTATAAAGATGTACCTCTTAGTTTCGACAACCTGTATAATATTTAATACGTTGAAACAATAATAATACACGATGGATATTCTATAATAGAACCTATGATAGGAATATTGCCTGACCGATTTACCCTGTCTAGACGATAAAAAAAGGCAAAAAACCAGATAGCTATATGACTTCTATGGCTCTGCCCAAAAATAATTGTTGATGTGATTGTATTTCTTGTCAAAATGACACGGAGTTCTCTGAACCACGCTACTTTGCCGAACTTCTCCCAACAAGTTGTTTATACTAACTGCCTGGATGTGACGGAAATAAATAAAATTATTTTTCCCGAGGTGCAACTATTTCCTGAAGCGTAGTTGAACCTCGGGGAAAATAATTTATCTGTGTCCCAAATACCCAGTCAGAAGGATTTAATTATTTCGAAAGAAACAACAGACAAAATGTTATAGAATTTTAGCTAAATAAAAACAAAATCTAGAACTGGTGGTTACCGCTTAACAAAGAAACTCATTCGAAACGACTCATAGACATGCATCAATAAAAATAAAAATATTTGAAAAGTCTTAGAAGATTGGCATGCAAAGTGTGAATATTATTAGTCGTAGATTATATTATTTCAAAGTGTTCAAATGTTTAATAGAATCAGAATCAGACATTTTATTGGAATAAAACTGTTACCAAAATTTTTAATTGATTGCGTCAATATACAAGTTTGACTATTTCACCGATATACGTATATACCTTTTATCTTATGAATATGTTCTTATTGCTCGACAAAATACAATGGTAGTATGAAAGCTCGATTATCTGCTCATCGGTGTAGCTGTCAGAGGTTTGATCAGGATACATTTCATTGAGGGATTTTTTATTCTTTTAATCAAGCAAACATTGCAAATTAACTACAGCGACAAATAAATGGTGAAAAAGATAGAGAAAATGCCATGTAAACGGGTTCATGTTATTTATGGAGTAGAGTGGTGGATACTAGTGGAGCGTTGGAGTAAAAATAGATCTTTTCAAATTTGCCACCAGGAATGTGTGGAAACAGGCTTTTACTCAGTAAACCTTTTGCATGGCAAAAACATTATTACTTTTGACAAATTATCTTCAGAAATTTTCATAGTGGGTTGTGGTAATACTAGGGTTGCACAATATATCCGTTCCGGATTTGACTCGTCATTTAGACGAGGTCATCAGGGGTCACGGGGAGGAAAAATGACGTCATTCAACATGAAACAAAGGGAACGGCATTTTCTATCAACGATTCTTTTGTAATTATACAACATATGGGTAAAAATCATTTGCAACTGAAAAATAAACCCACGGACAACATTTCCAACCAATTAAAAATCAATCTTGAACAGAAATAAAGAAATTTCTTTCTTCGTCCATTAAATGTTGGAACCAGTTTTTTTACCAGTTCCTCCTCGTTTGGCTAAATTAGTGACTGATCCCGCAAATGCGCAACCCGTCTATTGTTAGACATATGTTACCGTTTCTCTTAGAATTTTTCTTTATGTCATAACTAGCACATTTGAAATGTTTGCTATTCTTATTGTTGCACAAATGCGTTACTAAATTTACAAAAAAAGAGAGAAAGAAAAGCTTACCTCTAAGATAAATGAAGCAAAATCACTTTGCCCCCTTGTTTTTCCATTTTTGGAGATGCCAAATTTTCAAAATCACTATATCAAAGAATTTTACAATACCACTTTGACCAAAGAGGTATTTTGTCATCAACTTGTTTTTGTTGACATCAGAGAGTGCATTTTGACGTCATATGACATCACAATAGAAATTTGAGATTTTTTTCCCGTACTTTTTTTACTATGGGAATTTCCCATTCAAATGTAAATATCTAGATTTTTAGAAAAAGTATTTTAGCATTTTTAAAAGTTGTTATATTTTTAGTTAGGTCTTTTTGATACTCATAAGATTATGTAAATAGATAAAGGCTTACGTTTTAAAAAAAAATAAGTTTCGATTTTTTCATTCTCCAGACTACCCTTTACAGACAGTATGGGTTTTTTTGGTTTTTTTTTCTATAATAATATCTCTCAGATTGTGTTTTGGACTTTACTGTTTGCTATTTTTATCGATCTTTTAGCGTATTCAGTTATGTTTTACTAAGGCTTCATATTTTTATGTTTAATTTTAATTTACCTGGTCGTCAGACTTGTCTGACACGATTTTATCAATAACATGAATAAATTTCTAATATTTTGTCATAGAAATTTCCGATTGTTAAATTCTTAATTGCTTAAAACACCTTCCTTTTTTTTTATTCAAATGCTGCTGATGAGAGGTTACTCATTGATATATCGATATCAGCATAACCAAATTAACCGTTTTAAACCCATTTTGGTATTGTATTTTGAAACTACTAGGTCGATAACCGCTACTGGTGGACCAGAGGTCCCCGAGGGTAGTAAGAGTCTAGAATTTGTTAATTCTGTTGAACCATTAAACCTTTTCATTTGGAGGCCAACTCTGATCTGCCATCAATGTGGAGTTTCTTTAGTGGCTTTGGTTTGTTTTTACTCAACTTTTAAGGTGTTGTTTCTTGACATACTCCCCGATTGTCATTTTTTTCTTCTTTTGATACTAATAAGCATTTATTGATAACAACGTTCATTTTGCTACACAAAATAAGTGATTGTACAAAATAACCAGCATTCAAATCATACATTTCAATATAAATGTATATGTAACAACAGACCCACTGTGTTTTCGCCATGCATATGTGCAAAAATGGGACGTGAGGTTTCACCTGTCAAAACTTGTTTCAACACATTGCTGGGGACAAATTTGAAAATGTTTATTATCACTCCAACACTCCACTCCATCACTCCACTTCAACACTCCATTCCACTCAACTTCAAAACTCTACTCGTGTCGGGCTACAAACACCATGGTTCGTGGTTCGATCTTCGTCCGGGGTGAAAATTTCATGAACCATTATTCCGACTCTCTCTTGACACCATTTGCGAGGATGGTTTAAGGAACGATGCTAGTCCTTCGGAAGGGACGAAAAAAGGTTGTCCCGTGTATGTGGAGAGCAATACCCATGCACGTTAAAGACCCCTTTGTAGAGTTCGATAAGAGTAGGCTCAATGAGGGCCGCTGCAAAGGCCACACTCGCAAACTGCTAGCTGGAGAGGGATTTACATAATCATTAAGCTTGTTTCCCAATCCAGGATAAATAAATATGTTTAAACTAAAATTACACGATAACAATGTTAACAGAGTATTTATTACTCTATTTTATTGATCGGGTTGGTCACGGGTCAATTATTTTGGGATTCTTCGTTTAAATCTTACCTAAAAGACTAAGGAATTTAAGCTCCGCCCAACCTTGTAATAAAAGGACCCTTCAATATCATACACCATATTTTCACTCTAGACATATCTTATTGATTACATAACACCTTATACAATTTGATTCCATCTCATTGTAAACATTTGACAGCATTATGAATGTTTTCAAAATGATTTTTTTTTCTGTCATAAAAGGTACATCAAATAGGCGCATATGTTAAACCCGATTTGGACACTTTTTGTCCAGTATAACAAGGTAAATTTAAAAGTTAAAGGCATATTGTCTGACATAATCACATTTTTTCGATCCAAATTTTAACTCATTAAAACCGAAATGTAATTTAAAAAAACTTGGAAAATACATTTATTACCATATTTGCCTTAAACTTTGGTTTATCTTTCTCAAAACCACTTTAATTGATTACTTGTTTATCTTCATGACGACAGATATATTTTTAAGGGTATTTAATACAGCCATCAATCGGGATCTAGGATGTTTTGTTCCCGAACACTTTAATATGGTAACAAATTAAACGAATTGGATGTGAATTCAGTACTCAAATACGAACCATTATTGTCATTTTCTTTGTTTGATGGCTTTAGTGTTTCCGTTGCCATGTAGATTTTTATACATTCATTCATTCATTCATTAATTCATTCATTTATCCATATCTTTATTTCCTCATTAGATGAGATATATAAGAATACAGTTTTACATTATTAAGCTCCCGCAAAGCGGGAGCTAAATTGTCTGAGTATACGTACTATGATGCATTAAACCGGAATAGGTATAAGCTAGTCGACATATCCGCACCCAATGGCACGGAATGCAAAATTAATTTTTTACTTTTAATTTGTATTTCTAAAATTCAAATACGCAAATATTGTATTAATATGAATATTTTGAATATTTCTAGCTATAGAGATGCATGTAAAGATTTTTTTAAATGAAAACGCTATATATATTTCATTGACGTCATACAGAATGGCGGGAAACTGTCATTCTAATTTTCGTGGAACAACACAAAGCGCAATGTACATGGCAACTATATAAATATTCTGCCGAAATATTTCTGCAGTCATGAAATTATAACCTTGTCCATGTTGTGTCTTGAGCAGTATATGATATTGTTTCTTCTCTAAACTTAACAGTCGAAAATGAAAGTAGAAACTCTTCAAAAAAACACTTCCTCGTTCTGTTTGCAGGTGCGCTCCTTTTCAAAACCATGCAAAAGCTTGCATTTCTTGCTGTTTTGAGCCGCCAAGATAATTTATTTTTAATATACGGTTACCATACTTAGTCTAGTAAAAGCTTTTTACCCTTGGAAGTAGAGGCCAGGTTATTTATCTCCATTTTTTTGCAGGCAAGATTATATATTTACAAGAACTGCCACTCACCCTCGTTAGAATTAAAAATGTCATCCCTAAAATATATCTGCGGGAGCTTATCAGGCTGAACCTGTATCATATTATAAAAATACAATTTTACATACAAACCAATTCAATTAACACACAATATCTTTATAATAGAATATAAATTCACACAACTGAGAAAAAAATACAAAAGCAATAAATGAAGGAGGAAAATGTTATACAGTAATCTTGAATAATTAAGCTGATGGGAAAGTTAAACCGGCTAAATTCAAGACAATTGTATATCACTCAAATATGCTGAGACAGATCACATGAGAAATCTTACGGATCGGCTAAACTCAGCCACACAGCTTACAATGTGAGAAAGGCACAACTTAAGGAACTGAATATTGTCATCGGCATCAGCGAATCCGTGTAATGGAAGTCGACCAAGTAACATTTGAAACAGAGTTTCGTCTTCATATGTTGACAGCTCACGATACAGTTGAAGTTCAGAGTTTTCTATAATCATCAACCAAAACACATCTCTGAGTTCCTTTGTACTGGGGCAAGAACAACACGCATGCACGTAAACATCATCAAAGGTACGATAACAGACCTTGCATAAACTTGTTGTAGAGTTTGGGTAGATGTTAACAGTTTTATTATAAAGGAAGAGTTTCTTATTTCACTGAACGTTATGGAGTGTTTCCAAAAGGTTGCAATTGTGACTGTATTGTGAATGTTTTTAAAACGAACAAAGTAAATTATCATATCCAATTCTAGTTAACCAGTTTGTTTGTGTAACATGAATAGCCTTATTTACAATTGTCTTTCACTTGTTCTTAGGGGGAACAGTCCTGTATTAATATATTCTACTAAATGTTAACATAGATTATAAAGGCATAGTATACTAATAACATCCGGAATAAATCCATACATGCGTCTGTTATTATCCGACAAGAAAAAAAAAGTCTGACTAGGAATATTTGCTTAGTTAGGGATTCAACATCAAGATTGCACAGTTTTTGTAGAAAGATAAGCTTCGGTTTATGAATACAACTGATGATCGGGTGAATACCAATGATGCTCTCACACATATCTGATCTTGTGGTAGTTCGCAAGTCGAGGATATGCTTAACAATGAAGTGCTGGAAGGTATTTAAAACGTTAACATCCTGATTTTGCATGCCCGTCCACATTTCGCAACCATAGAGTACGCTTGGTAAGACAACAGTTTTATATAGTTTGATCAATACTGACGGATCCGTTGACTTTGTGGTAACAACTTTTAATGCAAAAAAAGTACATTTTCCCTTCGTTAATCCTGTTTCTAGATTTAAAACGAGAGTTAAGTAGTATACTCGTCAACTACTGGGACTCTCCCGTTACCAATATACCATTCAAATTGGACATTGCGCTCTCTGAGATTTTAGGAGAACTGTACTATCTGTGATTTGTTAACAACTGTCGTGTAGTCGTGTACGTGAGAAGGATCGGTCATTTCAAGGTGGCAGACACTTTGTTGGGTCAAATCAGGGGGCGTTCTTTTCAGTGGTATTGTATGAATCTACAGCACTTTACAAAATTTTTCATATATCCGAAGGAAGGTAATAGAATTGTCTACTACATATAAAAGACCGATGGAAAAAAGCATGGATGGATTTTCCAAATAAGACTCCGATTTTCAGAGTTTCTATGTTAACATAGATTATAAAGGCATAGTATACTAATAACATCCGGAATAAATCCATACATGCGTCTGTTATTATCCGACAAGAAAAAAAAAGTCTGACTAGGAATATTTGCTTAGTTAGGGATTCAACATCAAGATTGCACAGTTTTTGTAGAAAGATAAGCTTCGGTTTATGAATACAACTGATGATCGGACTCTCGTTTTAAATCTAGAAACAGGATTAACGAAGGGAAAATGTACTTTTTTTGCATTAAAAGGTGTTACCACAAAGTCAACGGATCCGTCAGTATTGATCAAACTATATAAAACTGTTGTCTTACCAAGCGTACTCTATGGTTGCGAAATGTGGACGGGCATGCAAAATCAGGATGTTAACGTTTTAATAATATGGGATTTCGATCTCTCAGATGAGTGCAGATGTTGGTTTGTCATAGGGTGTTGTTTTGTCTTCCTTTACCGGATTTGACACGCTGAATGGACTATTGGCAGCGCGACGGGTGTGCTATAGCAAGCAGGAACTGCTTACTCTTCCGGAGCACCTGAGTTCACTCTTGTTTCGACTGGAGTTCGCGTTGTTGATTGATATTCAGTTATTTTGTGTTTCCATGTTTTACATGTTGTCTGTTTTTGTCCCGTTCTTGTTGGTGTTTACTGGTTTTGTCTCTGCCCTTTCGGACTTTTGATATTCGGATACCCCATTGGTACCTCTGCTTCTCCAAAAGGCGAGTAAATATCTGAAATGAAAATCGAATCGGGCATTTCTCATGAAATCGGTAATTTAACACAAAACTATAGGCTAAACTTACCGAAATGCAACTCTGGAAGCATTCTTTAATGGGAAGCCACCAATTGTCTTTCATGTTGTACGAATATATGTTGAAAGATGTTCACAATTTAGATTTAAAAGTTTTGTTTATGTCAAGGATCGGTCCTGTGGTAATTTGCATACAATGTATTAATCTTGAGAAAATGTGTTCAGGATCGGACTTCTGTCGAATTTAGGTTCAGGATTGGTCTTCCAAGTGTAGAAACATTTTCACATTTAAGGGGTACCCAACACTTGGGCTAAAATAAATTTTGTCGTTTAATTTTCCTGAAAATGTGCAAAAATATTCACTTTGAATAAATAAATTCAAAAGCAAAACCTTAAGAAATTCGAACCATAGGTTTCTCAGAAAAAATTTCGTTGAACACATTTCCTATTTTGATCACTGGCCGCGTTCACACTGAGCAAAACTCATAGTAGTTTAAATGTCGGCCGCACTAACATTAAACAGCATCGCGTTCACACTGTAAAATTTCGATGTTTACATGTAGTTTAAATGTCGTGTTCATTAAATGCATTCGATACTTAATGTAGTCCTTGTGTGGTTTTAATGTTCAATGGATTTCGCATATTTCTTTTGAATAAACGGCATGCATATGCATTACTTTCGTTGGAAAGCTTTATTTTTAGTACATAATATCGTTTATTCCAACATTTTCTCAGGTGAATGAAAAAAAAAACAGGGATACATGTAACTTCTAAATACTTAATGAATATGTATTCAGCAAAGCGGAATAGAATTTCATAAAATGTGTTGCTCATTCGGATCTAATTTTGTTTGGGCAAAGCGCTCTAATATGAACATGAAAAGGTGATAAAATGAACATTAAATGATGATGAAGTGGAGAAAATGGGGGACACATTCCAATCGGGGATAAGAGTTTTGACTGTCACTTGGAAAAGGAGGGATGGACAGCTTTTTACACAGGAATCCTATGGGTTCTTCTCTTAACAAGGCATGCAGCAGGTTTCTTTAACGTATGAAGAACATGATTTTTTTCCCTAACACGTTTCACCACTATGGTTTGCGGTCAGGGTTTCCGCATTTCACATTTGTAGCCTGACGACGTGGCATTATGACGGACTGCCCCAATCAACCACCGGGTGCACATTCCAGTCGTTTCGTGGACAAATCGGCAGACCCGATATCACGTTTCTGAGCGCTCTTTAATGGATATTTACCGATAACATGGCGCTTCTGCGGGCCCGCGCCGGTATTTATGTATAGCAATGTTTTATAGCAATATATTTCAAAATAATACAAACGGACGAACGGACTTCAGCGCCAGAAAATGTGTACACCTTCATTATTATTCTATGAAAATAAAAATCATAAAAAGACAGTAAATCAAAATCCATACTTATTCTATATTTAAATCAACAATCATGATTATTTATCCGTTCACGTTTTTTGTACATTTAAATTACATGTACACTTTCAATTAATAATGTGAACAATTCATATGTCAAGTCATTTAATTTAGGTTTATCAATGAGAACAAATTTAGTGTGAAACTAGTTTTTAGAACATTAAGCTACTTCTACACGTGTTTACTCAAAACAACTTCAGTGTGAACGCGGCCACTGAGTAGCTCGATTTCTCTGATTAAATGTATATTTAACTAAAACGTTCAAATGATTTTTAAGAGTTATCTACCTTAGGTGTTCTGTACCCCCTTAAATACGAGAGATATGTACGAAATATACCATTTCTGAGCTTTATTTATTGTCAAATATGACAAGCCATATCTTTAACCCGGGACGGATCCAGAAATGATTGAAAAGAAGGGGTCTGCCTATTGTGTACTAAGGAAGAAAATGAGAGGTTACAGGATGATTTTGCTGTATATCTGAACTAGAATTACATGGATTTCCGTAAGAAGGGTTTCAACCATGGAACCCGCGACATAAACCATTAACTAGTTAAAGCAGCCACGCTGCATATCCCCGCCCTACTCTGGTGTTTGATAGTGTAAGGGCAAATAATTGAAAGAAATAAACTATGACTATAATGAGCATCACTTTTACTATCAAATGTATATGTATTGATATGAGACTTTTCTCCGGTAGTTGAAGTGATAGTAATATAAAGAATTATGCGTGACGAAGGAATACTGTGCCCTTAGGCTACATATGCAGCCCAGCCCCTAGGGCCATTATCAAAATTCCGAAACCTTCGACAGAATCTACATCCATAGTGCAACTGCTGACCCAAGTTTCAGTTCCGTATTCCAAATAACCTGGGAGGAATTGCGTGACGAAGGAATAATATGCCCTTAGGCTACCTAACAGCCCAGTCCCTAGGGAATCAAAATTCTGAAACCTTCGACAGAATCTACATCCATAGCGCAACTACTGAGCCAAGTTTCAGTACTATATTCCAAATAACCTAGGAGTCTGTGACGAAGGAATGATGAGCCTTTAGGCTACCTATGCAGCCCAGCCTCTAGGGTCATTATCGAAATTCCGAAACCTTTGGCGGAATCTACATTCAAAGTGCAACTTCTGGGCACAGTTTCAGTTCTTTATTCCAAATAACCTAGGAGGAGTTGCGTGACGAAGGAATAATGTGTCCTTAGGCCACCTATGCAGCCCAGCCCCTCAGGGCATTATTCCAAATTCCGAAACCTTCGGCACAGTCCCCATCCACAATGCAATCAATGACCCAAGTTTCATCTTTCTGCTCCCAGTGGTTACAGAGATTATCTTATAGACATTAACGCCTTACATATGTACGTGCGTACATCGAACAGTAAAACATTATCTCCGCGCTTTTGCTAGCGTGGGGATGATAAGGGAAACAATAATGAGACGCACGTGCAATTCAACGAAAATTAACTGGTTTTTCTTAACATATTCTATCAAAACAAATTTGGCTAGGGCCATGCACGTTTCTGTACATGTTCTGTTGAGCACAAGACTAGACTTGTTGGCCACATATCTTACCTTCTATTATAAGTTTTTAAATGCTTTTCACTCATAATTATGTAAAAACCTAGTATCTGATAGAAAAAAAATCTACACTTGGCACTCTTGCGCTAAGTACTGATATTTATCAAGACACAAAGTAAGATAAGGAAGGAAAAACCATGAAACATTTCATTTGATGATAATCTATTTAGACCAAAATAGTGTATTTTAAGTTATTAGTAATAATTTTGAAACAGGTTATATATCGATTACAAAGCTTACATCGTACCCAGGATTGCTATAAGAAGGAATGGACTTTTACCATTCTTCTGTTAGTGTGGCAATCCATACGGAAAACATATATCACAGCCAGCATCCTAAGTATGCATTGTGCTAAGCATCATTAGGTGCATTTACTTACCAATAAATGATGTGGCACTTGTCTGTAAGTGGTAATGAACTTTAATTACTAGTATTCTTCTGTTAGTGGTCATTCATTCGAAAAAAGACAGATCACAGCCAGCGCCCGAAGCATTCTTGGTGCTTAGCATCACATGGTGGAAATACCAATATGGTTGATGTGGAAATTGTCTGTAAGCAAGAAAGGACCTTAACCACCTCCGGTAAGTTGATGCTGACTACGACGCTCGGGGTATCACATGCCCCCCCCCCCCAAATTGGTCGTGTTCGTTAGCTTAAAATTCTAATCGATATTTAAAATCGTTGAATTGTGAATACTTAACTTTGTTGTAATTTTTTTATTTTCGTTTTTAATGTATATCAACAGATCGAGTAAACTAGATTCAGTTTGACTTTTTGATCAATGATCTGAAAGAATATTCTAATGGGGGTCTGAGTCATGGTATGGAAAAATCAAATTTTAAATGTCACAGCTAACGGGAAAAATAATTCCTTTAATCACAATTCACGAAAAAATTTAAATGAACCGATCATGCATAACAAAAATACCCTCATCAATTCATTCGTACATGTGCCTGGGCAGATTTTTTGGCAAGAAGTTGGACCATATTTGCATGTTATCATTGATTCCCTTCGTCAGTGGGCTCAATTCCAAATAAATAAAGCTCAGGCACTGTCTATTTAGTACATATCTCTTGTATTTAAATGCTTCTACATTGGAAGACCGATCCTGAACCTAAATTCGAGTGAAGTCAGATCCTGAACACATTTTCTCAAGATTAATACATTGTATGCAAATTACCACAGGACCGATCCTTGACATAAACAAAACTTTTAAATCTAAATTGTGAACATCTTTCAACATATATTCGTACAACATGAAAGACAATTGGTAGCTTCCAAAGAATGGTTCCAGAGTTGAATTTCGGTATAGTTTTGTGTTAAATTACCGATTTCAGGAGAAATGCCCGATTCGATTTTCATTTCAGATATTTACTCACCTTTGGAAGTCTTATTTGGAAAATCCATCCATGCTTTTTTACATCGGTCTTTTATATATAGTAGACAGTTCTATTACCTTCCATGGGAGATACGTAAAATTTTGTAAAGTGCTGTAGATTACATACAATACCACTGAAAAGAAACCCCCTGATTTGACCCAACAAAGTGTCTGTCATCTTGAAATGACCGATCCATCTCACGTACATGACAGTGTTAACGTTAAATTCAAATATCCATGTTTTAGAATTCTGAAAACAAATATCAAGTAAAGCTTGAAAAGCACATGGGGAAGTTGCTTCACATGATATGTCATCAGCTAAAGAAGGTGATGAACTAACAATGTTAAAAATACCTATATTCTGACTTTTAGATTCAATATTACATATCAAATCGTTAATGAAAACTAAATATAAAAAGCCAGACAATACACTACCTTGTCAAACACCCTCTAACACAGAAAATGAGGACGATTGACACTGGTTTACAATAACAGTACTCTTTGTATAAAGGGCATATTGTCTACGGCAAACTCTTTTTTTTTGCCCAATTTTTTTGTGTCAATTAGACCGAAATGCAATAAAATGAATATTGAAAAACAAATTTGCCACCAATTTTGCCTCAAAAGTACTTTATTTCGATCAACATAGCTCGACATTATCGATTGATATTTTATTTACCTGTATTACGTCACATTGACACAGATTTAAACTGAGTAGTTTTAACACGGACATTAATCAGAATCTCGGGTTTTGTCCCCGAATACATTGATATGTTGAAAAAATAACAATATTTTTTGTGTTTACCTTTTAAATCACATTCAAAACATAATACATGCAATAATTGTCAGTTCTATTCATTAAGTAGCTCAAATATTCGATTGCCGTTTTAATTTTCTTCCGAGCTTAAACTTCGAGAAACAGTTTATTCACCACGTACAAGAACTACGGAAGTTTTCAATCAAAGAAAGTATAGTGCGCATGCTTACAGCTCATCTACATCTCATGAATATGAATTTTTGTAAAACTTTACAAATATTATATATTTTTCAATTCTTAATGTAATAAGGTACCCTAGTCGTATTTTGAACGTTTGTATCTTTCTAAATAAACAAAACAAACAGTCTGACGACAATTTTTTGGTTTTACAAAAAAATAATTTTTCGTAGACAATATGCCTTTAAGGTGCAAATAATTAACAATAGACCATAAACGACCCTTCACTCTTAGGTTATACAATTTTAACATCAAACCTTTTTGCCATACAGTATCAAAGGTCTTGCGGCTGTCTAAAAAAAGCTACAAAAATTTTACTATTAAGCCCAAGATTGCGAGGATGGTCTCAAGGAACGATGCTAGTCCTTCGGAAGGGACGTAAAAAGGTTGTCCCGTGTATGTGGAGAGCAATACCTCATGCACGTTAAAGACCCCTTTGTAGAGTTCGATAAGAGTAGGCTCAATTTGGGGCCGCTACAAAGGCCTTACTCGCAAACTGCTAGCTGGGGAGGGATTTATATAAGCATAAAGCTTGTTTCCCAATCCAGGGTAAATAAATATGTTTGAACTCAACTAAGATTGTGAAAAATAGTTTCGTGTAGATTGAAGGATGCTGTTAAGCAACCGAGATTCTTCTGAAATCTGTTTTGTTGAGGATTTGGAAACGAGTCTTCACAAATACACATTGTTAGTATGTTCTTTATCAATTGTTCAAACACCTTGGATATGCACGACAGTAGAGTTATCGGACGATAGCTATCAGGAGACGTCTTGGGTTTATTGCTGCCTTTAAAAAGCGGTACTAGTAATCCAAGCTTCCAATCGGATGGAACAAATCCTTTACGGGTTATCAAATTGAACATAGACATTAAAGTTTTAATCACAAAATCACCGCCATAAATTAAGTGTTCGTTCTGTACCTTATCATGGCCCCAGCCTTCTTTCTCTTTAGGGATTTAACTGTTTTGAGAACTTCCGAAAATTCAATCACACTTCCAGGAATATCTTTATTTTCAAAACAAAATTGAATACAATGCGCATGCTAAAGGCGGGATGAAAGCTCATGAATATGAATTTTTGGAAAGATTCAGTGATATTTGTTTTTCGATTTTAAGATTAATAGGTTACAATAACTTTATTTTTGTTGTTCACATGTTTAAAATTAGACACACAAAAAAACGTTGTCTGTTGGCTTTTATTTTGTTAATACAAAAATTTTATTTTTCGTAGATAATATCTCTTTAAGATTTTAAACTATGCTAAACCACAGAAAAAAAATGTTCATCACGAAGATAAGAGAACTAAAAGTATATTAGGGATTTGGCTGATAGAATAATCCATCGTAACGTAACAATACGTACAGACCTCTATATACATTCGGATCTATTTTTTTTTCTAAGATTACAACTTTTTTTCCAGAGGGTCGGTAGGACCTTTTCCGGGACAGCGGGAAAAGCTTATTTATTCGGCGAGAATTCGGGATTTTTAGGTAGCGGGATCCAGGAATTGTCGTTTATGTCACTGGGAAGCGGGATTTTGGTTTTTATTTTAGCAGGAATGCGGGATGAGACCACCTCCTACCCACCCCTCTCCATGTTCATATTTTGTTCGCATATATATTCGTTTGTGCTTATTTTACCAATGTCCAATTTATCCTCTTGTACTTAAGAGAAAAAGAAAAAAAGTTGTACAAAAAATGAAACTTACTTCCAGTCATATGACAGGAGCCGTCCTCATCACATCCATAAAACAGGCCTTGGTAAAAACAGATTCTGTCTGGTTCAATTGTCTTATTATTGGGACATTGGTCATCCCAATGTGGAGAGAAGAAACCAAGGATTTCTAGAAGGTAAATAAACACAAATAAAATAGAAAAACATACAAAGCCACATGCCATTTTGTACGCATATGTTGAGGAAGCGTTTCTCTTGTGAACAATATGATTATTTGAACAAGTTCATATGTATGTCTTCTTTATCTGGACGTTTAACCA
This sequence comes from Arcuatula senhousia, assembly GCA_963971305.1. Classification (NCBI taxonomy): domain Eukaryota; kingdom Metazoa; phylum Mollusca; class Bivalvia; order Mytilida; family Mytilidae; genus Arcuatula; species Arcuatula senhousia. Next base: position 41,218,831 of record OZ020312.1, read on the forward strand.
AATTATAATATGCATTTAGGACAACGTTATGCTTATAGGTTCAATTTTGATTTCGAAACACGCAATCAGTTATAATCTTTTCATGCATCAAAGATATATTACAAATGTTAATTATTACTGATCAACAGGTATTGCAGGGATATTATATAAAACCAAAAGCTGAACAATAAAGTTCCACAAAAACCGTTTAAAGGGATTTCAATTGATCACTGACTGAAATTTTGTATTTACGTATGTACACAAATGTAATATAATAATAGAATAATATGGAACGCCACAGCTGTCTTATGTTGAATTATTTATTATATGCTGTGGTAATAAAACATGCCTTGGTAAAAACAGGTTCTGTTCGGCTCGGCTGTCTTGTTATTAGGGCATTGATCGTCCCAATGTGGGGAAAAGAAACCAATAATTTCCAAAATGTAAATAACCATAGAAACAAACGAAAAATATACAAATCCGCTCATTTTGTACAGAGTCAATGTGTGAGTCTCTCGATAAGATTCACAATGTGATCATTAAAATTGTTACGGTTGGTGTCCCTTAGGGAAAGTGATGGTTTTACCCAAAACCAATGAATGGCATAGGATTTACCTTTTGAAAATTAAGGCCTAACATGTATTTAATAATTATAAGGATTTAATAAGCTTCTTAACACGGAAGTATCTGCTACCTTGAGAAGGGTTCTTTGTATTTAAACTTGTTATCCCCGCGCTAGCGAAAGCGCGGGGATAATGTTTTGCTGTTCGATGTACGTATGTACGTACCTACGTATGGCGTTAATGTCCAGAATAATCTCTGTAACCACTGGGAGTACAAAGATGAAATTTGGGTCATTGATTGCATTGTGGGTGGGGACTGTGCCGAAGGTTTCGGAATTTTGATATGGCCCCTAGGGGCTGGGCTGCATAGGTAGCCTAAGGGCACATTATTCCTTCGTCACGCAATTCCGCCCAGGTTATTTGGAATAGCGAACTGAAACTTGGCTCAGTTGTTGCACTATAAATGTAGATTCTGCCAAAGGTTTTGGAATTTTGATATGGCCCCTAGGGGCTGGGCTGCATAGGTAGCCTAAGGGCACATTATTCCTTCGTCACGCACCTCCTCCCAGGTTATTTGGAATTCTGAACTGAAACTTGGCTCAGTAGTTGCACTATGGATGTAGATTCTGCCAAAGGTTTCGGAATTTTGATATGGCCCCTAGGGACTTGGCTGCATAGGCAGCCTAAGGGCACATTATTCCTTCGTCACGCAACTCCTCCTATTCCTTCGTCACGCAACTCCTCCCAGGTTATTTGGAATACCGAACTGAAACTTGGCTCAGTAGTTGCACTATGGATGTAGATTCTGCCAAAGGTTTCGGAATTTTGATATGGCCCCTAGGGGCTTGGCTGCATAGGCAGCCTAAGGGCACATTATTCCTTCGTCACGCAACTCCTCCCAGGTTATTTGGAATACCGAACTGAAACTTGGCTCAGTAGTTGCACTACGAATGTAGATTCTGCCAAAGGTTTCAGAATTTCGATATGGCCCCTAGGGGCTTGGCTGCATAGGCAGCCTAAGGGCAAATTATTCCTTCGTCACGCAACTCCTCCCAGGTTATTTGGAATACCGAACTGAAACTTGGCTCAGTAGTTGCACTATGAATGTAGATTCTGCCGAAGGTTTCGGAATTTTGATATGGCCCCTAGGGGCTGGGTTGCATAGGGAGCCTAAGGGCACATAATTCCTTCGTCATGCAACTCCTCCCAGGTTATTTGGACTATACCAAACTGAAACTTGGCTCAATAGTTGCACTATGGATGTAGATTCTGTGATGGTTTCGGAATTTTGATATGGCCACTAGGGGCTGGGCTGTATAGGTAGCCTAAGGGCAAATTATTCCTTCGTCACACAACTCCTCCCAGGTTATTTGGAATAGCGAACTGAAACTTGGCTCAGAAGTTGTACTATGGATGTAGATTCTAGCAAAGGTTTTGGAATTTTGATATGGCCCCTAGGGGCTGGGCTGCATAGGTAGCCTAAGGGCACATTATTCCTTCGTCACGCAACTCCTCCAAGGTTATTAGGAATAGGCTCAGTAGTTGCACTATGGATGTAGATTCTGCCGAAGGTTTCGGAATTTTGATATGGCCCCTAGGGGCTGGGCTGCATAAGTAGCATAAGGGCACATTATTCCTTCATCACGCAACTCCTCCCAGGTTATTTGGAAAACTGAACTGAAATTTGGCTAAGTAGTTTCACTATGGATGTAGATTCCGCCAAAGGTTTGGTAATTTTGATAATGCCCTTAGGGGATGGGCTGCATAGATAGCCTAAGGGCACATTCCTTCGTCATGCGTAATTCTTTACATTACTACCACTCCTAGTACCAGGGAGAAGTCTCATACTAAAACATATACATTTGATAGTATTAGTAATGCTCATAATAGTGATAGTTTATTTCTTTCAATTATTTGCCCTTATACTATCAAACACCAGAGTAGCGCGGGGATATGCAGCGTGGCTGCTTCAACTAGTTTAGGTTGAACTCTGGTTGTTGCTGATCCACAGATACAAGAAGAATATATTATCACCAGAGTAAAACAATAATAGAAAGTAAACAATAGAATTTATTTATTGACAGCTATATCTAAAAGGGATACAACCAGATTCATTGTCCCATATGCCCGGACACAGACATACAGACACTCCTTCTTTTCAAGCAGTATCCAGATATGGAACGGCCTGTCACAGTTGCAGACAGCACCTCCCTAGATGTATTCAAACATGAGTGCTGTACTGCAGAGCTCCATAGACACATCTACTCGTGTTTTTAACCTGCACCCAGCACTTGTGTATAAGCTGCACCTTTGTTGTCACGTCCCCCATGGGCTAGTGTGATATTACATTCGATGGAGGACTGCAAGTTGTATTTGAAGAAGAAGAAGGGTGATTAAGTTTGCGCGTAGCAGAGAACAGGAAAGCTTCTTTGATGAAATGGCGTCATGTATTTGGATACCGTGAACTATGCAGTTTTAACAATAACAGATAATAAATAGAGCATCATATTTGGTATGAAAAATGCCATCACAAGGTTATGTTTACTAACTGGAGAGTTTAACGTCGTGACTATACCCCAGTGACGTAAGGTTATGTAGTATGACTGAGTTTTTGTCTTCACTCAAAATTTTTATTGGAGACAAATACCGGGTTTCGCTCTCACGGATATGTACATGAGCCATTATTTACCAATTGTGATCTACTCTAAATGCCTCGTTAGTTTCTTTCATTGTAATGCAAATGACTGACATAAAACGGAGCTTGTTTTTGCTTTCGTGGAACTTTTGGGGGTAGAGTACGTCTCTTTTTGCATTGTTTTTGGTCTTCAAAATTAAATGTTGCTGATAAGAGGTTACTCCTTAACATTGTATATTATTAAAAATCTTCAAGAAATAGCTTTGTTGACAAAAACCTTGGTATTTTGTATACTTTAGACTGGCGACAAAAAGATCTACTTACCCTTCGCGAACACCTAATTCCCTTAAAACAACGCAAATTTGCTTTGTCCATGAAAGGTTAGCGATGAGATTTTTCGTGGTGCCGTTGTCTCCTTCTCTGTCAAAGTCATTTCAAGAGAAAGTCATATACATGCGATTAATTGATTATATAAAGTTAGAATTTAGAAAATGTAACTAACATGACTGAGATGGGGATGAAAACTTAATATGATCGCATTTTTTCTCCGTTATTGATCTCGATTCAGGGGAATCGACTTATAAGTGGAATCCATTATCAAAATTCAAGCCAATGTTGTATAAGTTAAAATTCAAGAGATTGATATATAATAAAGAAAACTAAACAACAATGATAATCAGATTCTAAAGGAAACTATGTGCAAATCGTCAAGACGTTTACTGACAAATAGAATCAATTTTGACCGGCGAGCTCCCAAAACACCACAGAAGGAGATTGAACCCTGACTACCTGGCCATGAACCGGAAGATAAGGCTCATTACCGAATGACATAAGTTCATTTTCCATATAACTTTGAGCAATTCTCAGAAAAAGTAAAGGAAGTGTATATATTTAGCATTGGGTTTCAATGCAATTCCCGGAACAAGACATTTAAAAATTAATGGGTTTAACATAACACCAACAGAAAACACCTATCTTAATGACTTATGTTCATGCAATGTTATTTTATAATCAAGCATTGAAGCATATATTTCTTTTAACTTTATTTTAATAAAATTTAAATGTCTCTGCAGTTTACTACTTGAAAAGTCCTGGCCATCTGGACAATTAGAAGTTCGATAGCTAATTAACTACATAAAAAAAGATAGAGTCCTCATCTTCGCTAGCCAAGGGTTACGATCCGCCCCCCTCCTCTTCTCTGAAGAGGAGGGAGCGGATCGTAACCCTTGGCTAGCGAAGATGTAGAGTCCTAGGAACACGCGAATCGATCCAGGTATTTTTTACTAAACTCCGCAAAAGATTTCTCTTAGGGACCGACCATTTAACTTGAAGGGGGGGCTTGGTTTCTTCCTAAAAAAATATTCTGAAAATAATTTTTGTTAAAATCATTAAATTTGTGCTCGTTCGAAATATTACTTGAACGTTCGTCAAATTATTGAATTGTCGAACTCATGGAACTTAAACATTTCCTCATTGACACCAACTTTCAATCAATTGTTAATGCGGAGATCCACTACGGCTTTCTTAACATGTTAGTAAAAATCTTTAGACTATTCGCTTATATAAAGTGTAAGTAAAAATTACCTGACTCGATACACGTGTTCAATGGAGTGTCAAATAAATGTACACAAATCATTTTTGTTTTTGGTCAAAAGTCTAATTGGTTGTGAGAAAAAAAAACCAAACCAAACAACCCAACAAAATCTTCAAAGCAGAACATTCTTCCCGATGTTATTTTTTAACAACCCAGTAGTAAACGACGTATTCCTCTGTGTCACATTTTCCGCAAATAGCCAGGACTATACCAACAATTGTAATGGCAACTATAGCCATGATGACAACGGCGGACCAGGAAAAAAGCCAAAAACTCCAGCCAAGGGCATCTTCAATAACGTGAATCCAAAATATCAACGTTGACGCAATCATTAGTATCTCTGAAAAGCAAAATGCAATGAGAAATTAATGAAATATAAATGTGTTTATGTAAGAGTTGATAAAGGTGAAAAGCCTTTGATATTAAATACTACCAGAGTCATTATGAATTTCAGATTTTTTCTTAAACTTTTCAAGTTGCTATATTTAGAGACAGACCATTTAACTTGAAGGGGGGCCTTGGTTTTTTTGTTTTGATCAGAAAATTTTTCGCGGACAAAATATTTATTTTTCGAAGGCGTCCCGACAAAATATATTTTTTTATTATCAGCATTATTTTTTTATAGCAGATATCATTCTTCAGAATATTTTTTTTTCTTACCCCCAGCTGCAAAAATATTTTTTTCATCAAAAATAATTTTCAGAATATTTTTTTTAGGAAAAAAACAAGCCCCCCCCCTTTCAAGTTAAATGGTCGGTCCCTTGGGAATTCCTTGACATACAGAGGCACACGAATTTAAGCTTTTTTGTCATTTAATGGCCCTGTCACACTAAAACGTTTTAGCCAACGTGTGCCGAACGTTCGAATAATTTTCTAAAACGTTGGAACACGTTGGCAGTCGCTGTAAAAAGTTTCAAAAAATATCTCGGTGAACGACCACAAAGCGTCAGACTAACTACCTGCAGCGCACGACAAACTTATTCAAAACTTATCTATAGCGTTTGTCCGGCGTACTTGACGTTTGCCTAGCGCATGTGTGACGACTGCAGAACGCATTCATAGCGTTAGTCTAACTTATATTTTTTTCTCTCGGTGGGGAGACCTAGGATTTCTGTTAATTTCTTTAGTATTATTTCATAATAGCCCAAATAGATCTATTATCTGGCTTAAATGTATTGCTGGATTAATTAATAATTATAGAAATTTAGTTTCGTTATAAAAACTATTGGTTTTCAGCGTTCTGGTAATATGAATGTATAATTATTCTAAAGCCGTTTTAAAAGCAATAGTGATGATTTTTGCACTTAGTCTAAAAAATAAAATATAGTATAGATTTTATATTTTGATATGTCAAAAATATACAGAGAGGAATGCATGCGCTTGTTAACAAACTCTCAAAATCTCAAATGAGTATATACATGTAAGAAATACCGGTCTGTAAATTTTGGCTAGCATCCTTTTTATAGCACTTGCAATTGACTAATCCTAAATGATCGCAGACAGCATGACAGATGTCCTTAAAATGCTTATTGAATATTCAAAATACACATTATTTCAAATGAGTATTGAAGTTAGACTGTCGTTATTCGTTGTATTTGAGTATTTTTCTACCAAAAATGTCCACCGAAAACACGACAGGTGTATTACAATTTGCAAGAATTACTTTCAATTCCAATCCATCTAAGTTATCTTTGTTATATTCAAGATTTTTTTGGCTTTGTTCATTGTTTTTTGTAAAAAGATTTTTTTTCAGGTTTGAATTAGTATTTAAAGCTTTTGAAATTGACTTTTCCCCTTGTAATTCAATCTAACTTATAAAATTCTGGGGTTGATACGCTACTCGTTCGTTACAATGACGCTCTGTGCGCTCTGTACACGTTTAAAACACGTTGAATAGGTTTCTTGGTCGTTATACTGACGCTAGACGTGCGCTGCATTATCGCTAGACACGTTCGTTTCCATTTAGCTCAGCGCGTTCGTCAAACGCATTTCAACGTGCGCACAACGACCACATAGCGTACATCAGCGTGTGTATAACGTCCTTCTAACTTATGCCTAGCGTTCGAATAATTTATTTTTAACACGTTGGCGAACGTCGGAAATTTTAAGCATGTTGAAAAAATTGCGACGCACTCGGCGATCACCAACGCACGCTGACGTTCGCTAACGTGTTTGTAGCGTGTTCATAACGTGTACAAAACTTACGCAACGCACACCAGCGTGTTGAAAATATATTCTAAAACGTCGGCACACGTTGGCTAAAACGTTATAGTGTGACAGGGCCATTAGCCAACGTGCGACGACGTTTTAGAATACATTTTCAACACGCTGGTGTGCGTTGCGTAAGTTTTGTACACGTTATGAACACGCTACAACCACGTTAGCGAACGTCAGCATGCGTTGGTGATCGCCGAGTGCGTCGCAAATTTTTCAACATGCTTAAAATTTCCGACGTTCGCCAACGTGTTAGAAATAAATTATTCGAACGCTAGGCATAAGTTAGAAGGACGTTATACACACGCTGATGTACGCTATGTGGTCGTTGTGCGCACGTTGAAATGCGTTTGACGAACGCTGAGCTAAATGGAAACTAACGTGTCTAGCGATAATGCAGCGCACGTCTAGCGTCAGTCTAACGACGAAGGAACCTATTCAACGTGTTTAAAACGTATACAGAGCGTCATTGTAACGAACGAGTAGCGTATTAACCCCAGCATTTTATAAGTTAGATTGAATTACAAGGGGGAAAGTCAATTTCAAAAGCTTCAAATACTAATTCAAACCTGAAAAAAAAATCTTTTTACAAAAAACAATGAACAAAGCCAAAAAAAATCTTGAATATAACAAAGATAACTTAGATGGTCTGGAATTGAAAGTAATTCTTGCAGATTGTAATACAACTGTTGTGTTTTCGATGATTTTTTTTTGGTAGAAAAATACTCAAATACAACGAGTAACGACAGTCTAACTTCAATACTCATTTGAAATAATGTGTATTTTAAATATTCAATAAGCACACGCGTTTTCTCTATTAAGGACATCCGTCATGCTGTATGCGATCATTTAGGATTAGTCATCTTCTTACATGTATATACTCATTTGAGATTTTGAGAGTTTGTTAACAAGCGCATGCATTCCTCTCTGTTTATTTTTGACATATCAAAATATAAAATCTACACTATATTTTATTCTTTTAGACTGAGTGCAAAAATCATCACTTTTGGTTAAAAAACAGCTTTAGAATAATTATACATTCATATTACTCGAACGCTGAAAACGTATATTTTTATAACGAAACTAAATTTCTATAATTATTAATTAATCCAGCAATACATTTAAGCCAGATAATAGATCTATTTGGGCTATTACGAAATGATACATGTACTAAAGAAATTAACAGAAATCCTAGGTATCCCCACCAAGTTAGACTAACGCTATGAATGCGTTCTGCAGTCGTCACACATGCGCTAGGCAAACGTCAAGTACGCCGGAAGAACGCTATAGATAAGTTTTGAATAAGTTTGTCGTGCGTTGCAGGTAGTTAGTCTGACGCTTTGTGGTCGTTAACCGAAATATTTTTTGAAACTTTTAACAGCGACTGCCAACGTGTTCCAACGTTTTAGAAAATTATTCGAACGTTCGGCACACGTTGGCTAAAACGTTATAGTGTGACAGGGCCATAAGGGAGCGAGTCTCAGTGGAAAGAGCTCCAATGCCACAACTATTTTATTCAAGTTGAATTTGTATAAGAACATGTATCTTCTAAAAATTCTTAAACCTGTCCCTTACCTGTAAACGTAAGAAAGAAAAATCCAACAGATCTGGCGAATTCAGGGTCATCCGACGAGCATACTTCATTTCCCTGGAATAGTGTGATGCACACAATAATGTTCAGTATAATTACAGTCAGATTTAGGCCAAACACTCTGGAATCAATTACTGAAAAATAAATATTTCCAGAATAGAAAGCACCAAATGAAAATGACGACGAAATGGTTTCGTATATGCACACTTCTATAGGAGTGACCTCTCGTTTTTGGCATAAATCACGGCAGTTAAAGATATGATATGGTTAATCTTTTTTTATGATTTCTGACAAACTGTTAAGTCAATTATGTACTCCAATTTGCTTCATTCTTAAAACATTTCTATTTAGATAGAATCTTAGAAATCATAAATTAAAATTATAGAGGTAACAGAGTGACAAAAATGGAAATTTAAGATACTTAACACAGTGTAGGAACGGAAGTGTACAGTTTTAGGGTATATAAAGAAATGGTGAAATGAACCATTCTAGATCGTACAGTTTCTTTTATTTTTACACAAACTTTTTCAAATGACACAAAAACGAAGAAGATGTACGATTGTCGTTCGCTTCAAATTTTAAGAACACATAACATAGAATATGATATAACTCAATTACCTGTAATTGTTTGTGATGCCAAATAGAAATTTCAATCTGCACACTTGATTTTTCAAAAGTTCACTCCAAATTGATGTAAATAATCGGTTCGTGAACATAAATCGCATTCAACTCGTGATCATTGTGTATATGTATCCTCTCAAAAATAATTTCTGCACATTCTTCACATGCACAAACGGGTTAATACATACAGGATTTTATTTAATTTGAACTTTATTCACCCAAGCCGTGTTTTAAAATCTGAGCGAAATCTATCGCAGTCATTGTACAAAATCTATGGAGGACACTTCACAAAATCTATGGAGGACAGTTTTCATAAAAACATATTTTCACAACATCAGCGGCGTCAGATGTAATTTTCATATGGCATGAATAATGCCAGAACATAAATAATTCATATAATTATTATAAGAAAATTATGAGTAGGCATATGAAATAAAGATAAAATATTTTATAAATCCAGTGATGGGAATATTTTTTTTATTCAAACACATATCGTATACGCATATGCACATGTATTCCAATATATAAAAAGTGTTTCTTGTCATGTGCTGTATCAAATGGAGATTTTCGAGCACGTTTCTTCCTGACTTACAAAACGTTGGATGGATTAAGTACAAGTATACATGGAATAGTTATTGAGAACCCTTTAATTTCTATTTGAACATTATAAAGTTTCTTATTCTACAGAAACATGGACCTTACGATTGCTTTATATTAACTATCGCTGTTTAATTTCATAAGTACTTCCTAGCTCACGTACTGCACGTATAGCTGATGAAGTTTTGTGCATATATGCCTCAGTTGAAGACCAACATATCTACATTTTCATCTTTTGACACAGAGTATATATCTTTAAATGACAGAAAGTTTATCAAATATATGCACACTTTATTATCTCATGAACTGTTTAAAAGCATCCTGTTGATAAAACTTGCAAATACCCAAGTGGTACTTTAGCACTATTGACCTTGAATCTCAGGTCGAATCACTTCGGTAATTTCAATACAAAAACAGAAATCATAAACTTTTTTTATGATAAAAGCTAAATCTTATTATTCTGATGGTGCCTGCAAGTTGGATTTACTTTTGATAATCAGTTAATACTTTTTTATACGGAAAAAGACTGCTGCAAAAAGGGCTAAATTTCCACCAAAGGAGACTTTTGTAGAGCTGAACGGACAGACTGTAGATTCAGACACCTTTCTCTTTATTCTGTTTTTAAAAGGCTTAACTCTGATGTATTTTTAAGCTTTTTTTTCTGCAACCAAATTAAAAATATGCTTTATGTGTACAATTTTTATTCAACCTCGTCGAAAAGTTTGATCAGTAAAATCTTTTGGAGAGAGGTGGCCTAACTTCCTATTTCGTGTGATTATTTAAAAATTGTCTAGTTTACGAAGAACAATGCCGAACATTTTAGCAAGCAAACTAGTTCTTGGTGGAGTTTTACACGTGACCCAAACCAAAACTATCGCTTCGAAACTACGTGAAATGTTCGATTGTAACAAAAAGACACTGATTTACCAGGTGCGATTCGAAAAATGCCTTTTTGCTATTGATGCGAATCTGATACATGTCTGGTTGCTATCAACAGGCAAAGTTGACAGCGAACAACTTAATGTACACATGTAAATATCAAAATCAATTATGATGCTAGCTGAAGCCTTTTCTCGTATCACATCTGATCAAATTCACCATATATCTAGTTTTGATATTTTGACCAAAAAATAATTCTAGCTCAATTGGACATTGTCATGTAAGTTTATGCAATCACTATATATATGCGTCTGTCGTCGTCGTCCGTTAACAATTTTTAAAATCTTCTCCTCTGAAACCACTTAACCAATTTAACTGAAACTTTACAGGATTGATATTTGACAAGTTGGTAACAAACGAAGTTCATTTTGAATTGATTTGATGAAAAACTAAAAATAGAACATAGGGTAGACTTATTTAAAATGGCTTATAACTCAGCAACTATAACAGATACAAAATATCAAAAGATTCTTAGGGTCTTTGGAATCAAAAGTTCTACAAAAGCCTCCATTGGGCGAAGTCGTCAGATTACCCTTTATAGCGGTTATGGCCCTTTAAAGGACATAAATAGCGATTTTCCCTGTTTTTTTTGCCCAATAGAATTGCAAACTATTTCAGATAGAGAAAATCAGTTGCTTGCTAAAACCTTCAGCTCATTAAACTCTACAAAAATCTCCATTTGTTCTACAAAAGTCTTTATCAGATTAAAATTGTCCCCTGATCCTAAAACCATAATGGTCTTCTATGAGGGGTCGTCTGAAAACTGCCACATGCACTTTATCGAGTGCTGACAAAGTGACGGGTGTGCTTCATATCAAGCAGGAACTGTTGAACTATTTAAGAACGTTCAATCTCGTTATACTCATGCTAGCGAAAGCGCGGGGATAATGTTTTTCGTATGTCGGCGTACGTATGGCGTGATAATCTCTGAAACCACTGGGAGTAGAAAGATGAAACTTTGGTCATTGATTGTATTGTGGGTAGGGATTGTGCCGAAGGTTTCGGAATTTTAATAATGCCTCCCCGGCCTAGGGGCTGGGTTGTATAGGTAACCTAAGGGCACATTATTCCTTCGTTACCCAACTCCTCCCCCGAAACTTGGCTCAGTGGTTACACTATGGGTGTAGATTTTGCTGAAGGTTTCTGAATTTTGATAATGCTCCTTAGGGCTGGGCTGCACAGGTAGCTGAGGGTAATTTATTCCTTCGTCACGCAACTCCTTCCATGATATTTGAAATACAGAATTGAAACTTGACTGAGTTATTGCACTAAGGATGTAGATTCTGCCAAAGGTTTTTTAGTTTTTATAATGCCCCTAGGGGCTGGGCTGCATAGGTTTCCTAAGGGCTAATTATTCCTTTGTAACAAAACCTGTAGAACTGAATCTTGGCTCAGTAGTTGCAGTGTGTATGTAGATGCCCCAAGCGGCTGGGATACATATGTAGCCATAGGGCATATTGTTCCAGGTTATTTTGAAAATGGATCTGAAACTTTAATTTTTGTGTCAGCCAAATTAACCTAAGAATTAGTTTAGAAATTAAACTAAGAATTAGTTTAGAAATGTACCTACAAATTAGTTTAGAAATTTACCTACCCTTAAACCATATATTAATAATCTTATATTTTATATAAAAAAATCAATTTGCAGGTTATTATTACTTGCCACAAAACCAGCAATAAGTCTAACAGCAATAAATTACAATTGTAGTTCCTGTTCATTTCTTTCAGTTATTTGCCCCATATACTAGCGTGTGGATATGTAAGGTGGCTGCTTCGACTAGTTTAACTCAGACTTCACGTTATGCGATTTGGTTGTAATATGGTTTTTTTGTTTGTTTAAGTTATGTGGTTTGTATTTACGATGATTCTATTTTAAATTCAAGTCTTCTCAGACTAGCGATGTATGATTGCCGCATAGTTGCCGCACAGGTAGCCTGAGGACAAATTGATCCTTCGTCACGCAACTCCTTCCAGGTTTTTGGAATACAGAACTGAAACTTGGCTTCTTTAATTAGATATACTGCTAGTTAAACAACATGTCCTTTAATGTGATACTACTATCTATGATTTAGGATAAACATGTGCGCCATCATTGACCTGTTCTGGACCGATCCTTGTTAGAATCAAGACATTTGCAGGAAAACGTACCGTGTTATACAAGGGAACGTTGTATAACATACCCTGTTCTGAGCACGCCAAAATTGTTTTAATTCATATATTTTTACTATATACTAGTATGTAGCCACTATAAAGCAAATCTATGAAGTAAATCGTGAAAAAAAAACGTTTTGATCTGAAAAAGATCAGCAACTGCTACTTCTAAATGACAGGTTATTCGGTATGGAAGAAGGAGATTTTGCGCTATAAGACTGGGTTTTGGAAATTATATAGGATCATACAATGTACCTTCAATTTCTCTGGCGTGTGCTTCGTTATGTCTTTCCGTCTTGTATTATTAAGATTGATCATCCCAGTTCAGCAGTTATGTTGTTACCTTATTTATTCATTTATTTTGACATATTAATTATCCTGTTGGTGTCAACTGAGCTGAATTTATAAAACTGTTCTACACCTATAAGCTTGGAGAAAACGATTCCTTTTGGGGTATATGAATTATTTATGTTCTGGTATCTTAAATGCTAGATAAGAACTATACATCTGACGCCGCTGATGTTGTGAAAATATGTTTTTATGAAAAGTGTCCTCCATAGATTTTGTGAAGTGTCCTCCATAGATTTTGTACAATGACTGCGATAGATTTCGCTCAGATTTTAAAACACGGCTTGGGTGAATAAAGTTCAAATTAAATAAAATCCTGTATATATTAACCCGTTTGTGCGTGTTAAGAATGTGCAGAAATGATTTTTGAGAGGATACATATACACAATGATCACGAGCTGAATGCGATTTATGTTCACGAACCGATTATTTACATCAATTTGGAGTGAGCTTTTTAAAAATCAAGTGTGCAGATTGAAATTTCTATTCGACATCACAAACAATTACAGGTAATTGAGTTATATTATATTCTATGTTATGTCTACTTAAAATTTGAAGCGAACGGCAATCGTACATCTTCTTCGTTTTTGTGTCATTTGAAAAAGTTTGTGTAAAAATAAAAGAAACTGTACGATCTAGAATGGTTCATTTCACCATTTCTTTATATACCCTAAAACTGTACACTTCCGTTCCTACACTGTGCTTAAGATACATATAAAATCATTTATTTTCAACAACAAAATTTAGCCGTTTTTGTTGTTGTTGTTGTTGTTGTTGTTTGAACTAATTTAAGACATGATTTTCATTTCATCATTTCTTGTATACTTACTTCCCGTTGTATGGCAGGCACCGTCCTCGTCACACCCATAAAACAGGCCTTGGTAAAAACAAGTTCTGTTCGACTCGGCCGTCTTGTTATTGGGACATTGATCGTCCCAATGAGGTGAGAAGAAACCAATGATTTCTAGGAGGTAGATTGCAGCAAAAACAAAAGTAGAAATATGGTATCCGCTATCACTCATTTTGCACAAATGCGTTAACGAAGCTTCTCTTTTTGAAGCCTTTAAAACGTTTGGTGCAATTCTTTATTGGTGTCTATAGTATTTATCGGAACTTAATAATTGGCTTGATAAAATATGACCAATAGGATACTTCTATTCTGTATGAAAAGAAACGAATGTTTTAAACCCGCTATACGAGATTATGTTTTTTACCGGTACCAAGACTAATTCTTACCGAAAATAAATGCACTGTTGGAAATTGTTGAATTTGTTCGATGTAAATTTAAGAAATGTCATACAACTTTAAAGTATTTGTATTTTATTGAATCATATGAATATGGTAAACATGTCATACATGTGTTTGATTTATGACATTTTATGTAATGAACTACCGATATTTATAAATTATAATTTTGTAGCATAAATGTTACAGGTTGAACTTAACTTGGTTTTACAAAATGCACTTTTTATAGTCAGTGCTGTAGCGATTATCGATTACTATAGGTACTATGGTCTTCCGGTAACTAACCAATCAAATCCAATCAAATGATCGTGTTGCCTCATCCCATATCAAATAACATATCAATACACGCTCGCAATGTAGTTCCCTTTCCAATAACCAAATACTACTCTACGTGTATTCTTTTACTGATATACTATTAAAAAATCTTTAAATTATAAGATTATCCCGTCTTCCAGTACTTTCATTACTTTGATTTTTATCGCAGTACTAGTCGCTGTAAACTGTAAACGTCTTTACATCCTGCACTGTAACTGTAATCCCTGCCATCAATTTCAACCGACTTTTAATAGCTTGTTTCTGTAGAAGCTTATTATCTTTTTATGCTTTATAGAAAGGATTTACTACCCTTAATAACAAAATTATTTAGTGTTGCACTTCTCGT
Source organism: Arcuatula senhousia (assembly GCA_963971305.1). NCBI lineage: Eukaryota > Metazoa > Mollusca > Bivalvia > Mytilida > Mytilidae > Arcuatula > Arcuatula senhousia. The sequence continues at coordinate 41,233,969 of OZ020312.1, forward strand.
ATAACGAGAACCCTCCTGTAGACCAGAAGACTCCAGGAAAGTACTATAGTATATCGGTAAATGGAAGTCATGAATCCGGTAAAAAATAAATTCTCGTGTAGCGGGTTTAATAGATTGAACTATTTGTTTTATAGACGACATATCACTAAAACAAATCTTATCTTTTTAGGATCTAGTTCCTTTATTGGATCCATGGAAATGATTTAAAGTACCACATATTTCTACATGTTTTTATATTTGCAAAGGCGACACAATAAAGTTCCGCAAAAAATGTCTTTTGATTTTATGTAAAATGTCACCTTTTATTTGACTTTTACTATATCATTTGTTGATACAAAACAAATAATATACATTTTGCCTTTAGATAGAAGAAAATGAGATGTGGAATAAGTGTACGCGACACAACCTTCAATATAAACGTAAATTTAAAACATTCACAGTGGAAAACAGCCAGCAGCCTTCAATGTGCCAGTCTATCGTTCTACATATATTTTAGTTTTTAGGCAAGCGCCAGCGAAGCCTTATGGAGTCTATAGAGTAGTGATGATTTTCGCGTTTTTTTTCAGTCTAGACGGAGTGATTTTCCTGCATCCAGTCTGGAATAAAATGCTTTATTTTGTATATTACTTTTCAATATGTGTTAACATGATATACACTTCTATAAATCTCCCATTTTTATTGGAATTTTATATGACCGGCACAAGTTTTATTTATTACTTTGCATCTTACATTTGGGACTATTTAGTTAATGGCGATATAATAGACATTATGTATTCATCTATTACTTGATTTGTTCGTATAAATATTTCTGTTATTTGATTGGTTAATGCAAGGAAAATATCTTCTTCATTCATAAATTCACTATACAATACACATCTTTGGGACGAGTGCATTAATCGAAGGGGTGTTTCAATCGATACCGTTTTTACACGATACCTGTCGTGTTCATTAACTTTAAATTTGAGGGCATCTGCATGACGATCCTTTCTTTGCTCGCCAAAATTTATATTTCGCAAACATTTTGAACAATATACTTTAACAGAGAATAAATCTATTATACATGTTATAGTTCTTATATATTTCGCTTGCCTTTAAACGCTTTAGCGCTTTGATTTTCATAAAGATGTCGATATAATTATACCCCCAAATCCAATTTCAGCCATGTACTAAAATGACCATTTTTGAAGCCGTGTCACCTGCATGAAAGGAATGACTGGAATCAAACTTGAAGTTGCAAGCATCTTTTTAGAGCCAATATAAAATTCTTTTGGGAATATGCTCCATATTAATAACCCTACCTTCCATTCATGAAAAATAGTCTGCTACAGTTGACCATCTACAATTACTTGTATTGTGATCAACAATTAAATTTTAGATAGACAGGCAAAATAGGGTGTAACCAAAGATGGTTCTTAAGAATGGCACATTTAAGCATTTTTATGCAGTCTGGAGTTTTGCCAACGTCTAACCTTAGGGTACCTTGAGAAACAAAATTATGAATTGCGAAAATTGCATGTTTTGTATTTGAAAGAGAAACACCAAGCTTTCAAACAGTCATTCTCTGTGTAAACTGAAAAAAAATCGTCATTTCGTCGGAGAAACAACCAAGAAGCAAATTCTAACTTTTAACAGTTTTAAGTACCTACAACTAGTATTTAAAGTTCTTCTACTAATTGTCTAAGTTGTACTACTGTTGTAGACTAGGGCTAATGTTATCATAGATGTAAAAAAAATAGGACAATTCAGTCTCCATTCAAATTAAATGGACAAGCTAGAATAATCTTCAGAGTTTGGACTTCTAGCTTCAGATTTCTGACTATTCTCTATAATCCTAGTGTACTAGTGCATTCTTCAGCGTACTTTCTGAATATGATATGTTACAGTAAATGTGTACATACATGAAATTACCAACATTTCCAATTTGATGTAATTACTAGGCCATTTAGGAATTGCATGAAGTTTATAAGATTTAATTCCAGTTATGTGATGATGGGAACCATTGGAAGTCTAAAATATATTCTAAAATACCACTTGATTTTGCTTTGTTTCTTACAGTTATTTATTCCCAACAACAAATAAATATCTAGAATAGTAGAAAAAATGACCCGATAAAGACTTAACAAAATGACAACATGTTCTTACTAAATAGCATATAAATATTCGTTTCTATTTCATATATGTTTAACTTCAATTCTCAAAATTCTCTGCCAGCTGACAAATAGAAACTTTGTCTATCTGTTGTTTCAGATTCTTTTTACCATTAATGCCACTAAATACATATTTACCTCTTGATCAACTTTGAGAAACCCATTTAGAATTTTCAATGTCCACGAATGGCTATAGTTAATGTTTGAGCATGAGCACAAAACCATTTTCAAGTGACTGTTCATAGAGTATGGTAATGATAACCTATACCTTATCGGAAAATTTAACTGTACACGACGAATTTTGATTGTAAAGGGAATATCCCATCCAGATTTCTACGGTAATGTTGTTTATAAAGCAAATAAATTCAAAAACAATCCTTTGGAATTAAGCAAAATTTGCTTAAAAGTTTATTGAATAAAGGTTATGAAATGGAAATTTTAGTAAAATCTTTGAATTTAGTCTTCTTTGGTAAAAATATTGATAATTTGATACTTACTTTAAAATATTAATTGCCTTTTTATACTTTTTATACTATGCTATTTTTGAGCGTTACAGCGGTCAATTGTGTCGATTTTGTGTGATGATGCATCATCAAATCATGGATTGTTTGATGTGTTGTTTCGGATTTAAAATCGACATACTTGATTTTTTACATCAGTCGATGGATGCTTCTTAGCTAGCTGTCAGTAACTTCGAGTGTTCTCAAGAGATTATCTCTACGTCCCGTTAATAACTTGTTGTCCTTTTGTCTCAGATACTCTCTTGTTGAATTGAACTTCTATTGATTTGATTTTTACTGTGTGTTAGTTTGTGCTTTGTTATTGATTATCAATAAGGGGAGGTTGGCGCCAAAAAACTAATTTAACCCCGCCACATTTTAATGTGCCTGTCCTAAGCCAGGAATCTTTATCAAAGCTTATGTTTGTATTTAGTCGAATTTATGTTAATTTTTTTTTTTTGTCAAGAAGAGGGTCTTGCATTGCACTTTAGGATTGGGCTGGAATCATATGTATTTTATTTTCAATTCAGGGGCCAATTGAAAAACAGCGAGCAGCGACCGCTGGTCACATTGAAGGCTGCTGGCTGTTTTCCATTGTGGATATTTTAAATTTACGTTTATAATGTAGGTTGTGTCGCGTACACTTATTCCACATCTCATTTTCTTCTGTTTAAGTTTATAAAACATTTTGAAATTTTCTTAACTTGTTTTTGTTTTTGTTTACTTTTAAAAACACCCTTTCAGTATACCTTTTTTAGCTCACCTGGCCAAAGGCCATGTGAGCTATTGCCATCACTTGGCGTCCGTCGTGGTCGTCGTCCGTCGTCGTTAACTTTTCTTCAAACTTCTTCTCCTCTGAAACGGCTGAACAGATTCGAACCAAATTTGGTCTGATGGTACCTTAGGGTATCCCCCACAGAACTTATGTGGGGATTTTGGATTCGGCGAAAAACATGGCCACCGTTGCTAAAAATAGACCAGGGGGGTCAGACTACTGTTTTTGGCTTGTAAATCAAAAAGTATAAGAGATAGATGAAATCTGATGCCATCCTACTGCTTCAGCATTAAAAGCTCTACAAAAGTCTCCATTTGGTCCAAGTTGTCAGATGACCCCTTATAGGGGTTACAGCCCCTTAAAGGTGAAAAATAGCGTTTTTTCATGTTTTTGAGTATAGTATGAAAACTATTGCAGATAGAGAAAAGCTGTTGCTTGCTTAAATGTTCAGCTCATTTAGCTCTACAAAAGTCTCAATAGGGTCGAAGTTGTCAGATGACCCCTTATAGGGGTTACAGCCCCTTAAAGGTGAAAAATAGCGTTTTTTCATGTTTTTGAGTATAGTATGAAAACTATTGCAGATAGAGAAAAGCTGTTGCTTGCTTAAATGTTCAGCTCATTTAGCTCTACAAAAGTCTCCATAGGGTCGAAGTTGTCAGATGACCCCTTATAGGGGTTACGGCCCCTTAAATGATGTTTTTTCATGTTTTTGGCCTGTAGAAAGAAAACTATTGCAGATAAAGAAAAGCTGTTGCTTGCTTAAATGTTCAGCTCATTTAGCTCTACAAAAGTCTCCATAGGGTCGAAGTTGTCAGATGACCCCTAATAGGGGTTACGGTCCCTAAAATAATGTGTTTTCATGTTTTAGGCCTATAGAAAGAAAACTATAGCAGATAGAGAAAAGCTGTTGCTTGCTTAAATGTTCAGCTCATTTAGCTCTACTAAAGTCTCCATAGGATCGAAGTCGTCTGATGACCCTAAATAGGGGTTACGGCCCCTATAATAACCTTTTTCATGTTTTTGGCCTTTAGAATGAAAACTATAGCAGATAGAGAAAAGCTGTTGCTTGCTTAAATGTTCAGCGCATAAAGCTCTACAAAAGTCTCCATAGGGTTGAAGTTGTCAGATGAACCCTTATAGGGGTTACGCCCCCTAAAATAACAGTTTTTCATGTTTTTGGCCTATAGAATGAAAACTATAGTAGATAAAGAAAAAACTGTTGCTTGCTTAAATGTTCAGCTCATTTAGCTCTACAAAATATAGGGTTGACATCAAGACCAGGTGCGCGATTTAGGCTCCTGGGAGCCTCTTGTTACTAAATGCTTTAATAGAGTCAACTATATCTGAGAAAATCATTGTCTCAGACTATATGAATTTTGTTTTCAGTAAATGTGTGTAAAATTCCCTTAAATTGTCGATAGTTTCATGTAATTACTGGTGAAAATGAATAATTTTACGTTACCAAGTCCTTAAGGAATTCCATGAGATTCATGAATTTTCAGTAATTTCATGATTTTCCTAATTCAATCTGATTAAAATCAACTGTTATGATACGCTTCTCTCCTCTGGCGTATCATAACAGCTGATTTTAATCAGATTGTTCCTAATTACACATATTTACTGTGACTTTTCCAAAAGTCTTGGATTCCCACCTCGGGTTTCATGTTAAATGTCATGTGGGAAAGAAAGCAACTGATATGAAATGTTTTTGCTAAAGACTTTTCTTACGTTTTATGAGGCCCAATGAACTTATGTGAAAACCATGCCATCGTTATCAGCCTTACACATTTCAAAACCAGAAAAACAGAATTATATAGCAATAGACGAAACAATGTCAGTTTTTAGCTATTGTCATCACTTGGCGTCCGTCGTCGTCTATCGTCGAAAATCAAAAAGAACGTTTTTCACTATTTTTACCTTATAGAATGAAAACTTTTGCAAATAGAGAAAAGCTGTTGTTTGCTTAAATCTCCATCTCATCAAGCTCTACAAAAGTCCCCATTAGATGGAAGTTGTCAGATGACCCTTTTAGCGTTTATGGCCCTTTAAAGGTCAAAATAGTTTTATGATTATGTGCAACAGAATGAAAACTAATACAGATAAAAAAAAAGGTTGTTGCTTGCTTAAACCTTCAGCTTAATAAGCTCTACAAAAGTCTCCATTTGGTCAAAATTGTGAGATGACCCCTTACAATGGTTATGGCCCTTTAAAAGTCAAAATAGCTTTTTTCATGTTTTTTGTTCAATAGAATGAAAATTTTTGAAGATAGAAAAAAGACTATTGCTTTAACATCCAGCCCATTAAGCTCTACAAAAGTCTGCATTTGGTTGAAGCTGTCAGATGACCCCTTATAAGTGTTATGATCCTGAAAGTTAAAACAGCCTTTTTTATGTTTTTGTCCTAAAGAATGAACAGTTTTGCAGACAGAAAAAAAGATGTTGCTTGCTGAAACATTCAGCTCATTAAGATCTACAAAAGTCTCCATTGGGTAGAAGTCATCAGATGACCCCTTATAGAAGATACTAATGGTGCGAAAATCCAAGCTTTTTTACTAAAATGAACTCAAAAGTCAGAACATCGCATGAACTTGTACATGTAAATCTGAAGTATGAAGCATAAACATTGATGCATGAAGTGTGAACTCGGAACTGTGCAGTATTACACTGGGAAGTATGACGAAAGAGTATGAAGTGAAAAGTACGTACTATAAAGATACATCTCCCTTTCACATTTTATTGATGCGGTTTCCTACGAAACTGATATTTGACCATTTACTGGAATTTCATACTTTCAAAATGAACTATAAAATGCAAATTTGAAAGTGCGAATTGACATGTTGGAGGAACCAGAGGACGATAAAACAGACAACATCGAAAACACGGAAACACAGAAACTACTAAATATCAATTAATAACGTGAGCTCTAGTCGTAATGAGAAAGAACTCAGGTGCTCCGGAAGAGTAAGCGGTTCCTGTCTGGAACTAAAAAATGCCAAGTTGGAAGTGTGAAATGTCAACTTGGAAGTGTGAAATGTCAACTTGGAAGTGTGAAATGTCAACTTGGAAGTGCAAATGTCAACTTAAAAGTGAGAAATGTCAACTTTGAAGTGACGGATATCAACTTTGAAGTGAGAAATGTCAACTTGAGAATTCAACATTATAATGCTTATAATCAGTCTAATATCTAGTGGTATTCAATTATCTCCCCTGCGGAAAAAGCTAATGTGTTTTTAAATTTTTAACGATGACAACGACGATGGCGACGGCATGTAAACAATCTTCAACTTTCATTTATTGTGCATGGACCTGACTACTATCATATACGTTGGACATGTCATGTTATTAAAGTATCTTTTCTGTTGCGTAAACAGTTGTTTATAAGGTCAACAAAAGTGCATATTTGAACAAATCGAGTGAAACTTGCTGGACGTTGGAAAAAAATAAAATGTCAACTAATCCTTTAAAAAATCACACAAGGCGTAATACCTGCAGTACATTCTCGAAATTTGTGGGCATGTTAGTTTATTACCTTTTCTTACGACAGATGTAAGTTTGGAAATTTTATTTTACTGTTATCACTTAACGATCCATTTGAATTCAATGTGTAACTATGAAATACTTTCAAGGGACACAACCAAGTTCTATCTTTCATTAGTAATAAACATGATAAAAGGGGGGGCATTCCTATTTTTAAAACGGATGACCGAAGATTGAATTGGACATTTAATCCAATACTATGCATATTCACATGTTGTTGATCCCAATTTACGGACACCTATGGAACGCCATAGCTGCCTTATGATGATGTGTTTCATTATGTGATGATACTTCTTCATTATGTGATGATACTTTGTCATTATGTGGTGATACTTTGTCATTATGTGATGATACTTCGTCATTATGTGATGATACTTTGTCATTATGTGATGGTACTTCTTCATTATGTGATGATACTTTGTCATTATGTGATGATACTTCTTCATTATGTGATGATACTTTATCATTATGTGATGATACTTTGTCTTTATGAGATCAAAGTTTATTATTATGAACAGCGCTAAAAAAATCATTCTTTTCTTATAACAAATATTTTATTCGACGTGTAGTTTTTCTGTGTACCCCCCCCCCCCCCCCAAAAAAAAAAAGTTTCCAAATGGTCGGTTTCTCAAATTTCAAATCCATTACCAATACAATATTATTATGTATTAAAACTTTGTAAACAACATTTTTCTTCTTTAGTGGTTAATTACTTTGTTTTTGACTAGTGTTGATAGACGCAACCTCTAGTGATAGATTGTATTTTTCTGTTATTTTTGAATGAAAGACGCTAAAAGCCGAACAGTTTAAAACATAGATTTAAATCCCGAGCTAGAAATAAAGAACTTAAAAAAAACATTTTAAATGAACCTTTAAGTAAAACCGCACGAAAGAAGGAAAATGTTATTTACAAAGTTTTAATTTATAATAAATTATATATTGGTTATTGATTTGAAATTCGAGAAAGCGACCTTTTGGAAACGATTTTTTTTTTGGGGGGGATGGTACACAGAAAAACTACCTGTTGAACAAAATAAGAAATGACTAGTTTTTTCAGCGCTGTTCATAATAATAAACTTTGATCTCATAAAGACAAAGTATCATCACATAATGACAAAGTATCATCACATAATGAAGAAGTATCATCACATAATGACAAAGTATCATCACATAATGACAAAGTATCATCACATAATGAAGAAGTACCATCACATAATGACAAAGTATCATCACATAATGACGAAGTATCATCACATAATGACAAAGTATCACCACATAATGAAGAAGTATCATCACATAATGACAAAGTACCATCACATAATGACAAAGTACCACCACATAATGACAAAGTATCATCACACAATGAAGAAGTATCATCACATAATGAAACACATCATCATAAGGCAGCTATGGCGTTCCATAGACACCGGTCAAAAAGGTAAACATGTTCTATGACGTAATCAAATTCAACAGGTAAATCGTGTACTTTTAAAGAGAAGGTTGTGAAGACGGACTAGAAAAATAGGTCTTTTTCTTAATTTTATTTTGGCTTAACCTCTTGCAGTACATGTCTGAAAATTTGCAGATGGAAAGATATACATTTAAACAAATAGTGTGATTTTTTTCAATTTTTTATATAAAAGTTAAAGTTGTGCGATCCATTTCAGTTTGCACCGTATGCATTTCATAAATATCCACATAATAAAATGCATAAAAATGCAATGTGTTACTTTTAAAAACTCTTTTTAATTCAAAAAGGTTTATTTTATCAGCATAACCTAAAATTGGAAGAAAATTTGTACTTAAAAGAACTTTTGATTCACTTGACAACCAGGATAAACATGCGAATTGACTTTCCTATCTTTTCCGATGAAGAGCTCACATTCTATTGTTTAAATACCACCGGTTTTCGGACTGTAATGCACTATAGCGACCGGTCTTACGTACATTAGCAATTTCTACGACAGACCGGAAGTGCCACTAGTTCTTTTACATTTCTCGATTGTAGCTACACACTTCTCAGTTCCAAGTTGACATTTCTCAGTTCAAAGTAAACATGTCTTACTTCTAAGTTGACATTTCTGTTTTCGAAGTTGACATTTGCTATTTTCAACTGTTTTACATGTATCCGTTCAGATTACATTATTGAACATGCGATATTGCGTTGTTGGTGACATTGTACATTGTAGATGGATTGCGTCGGTTTTTATTCATAAGTTCTTCGGCGTCTTTGTTTTAGTTTGAACTGCAACCTGTTTATGAAACTGTCCATCACATTTTGTTTAGATAAGGCGATCATTTGCAATAATCATATGAGTTGTTTTGATTTCTGTTTTTTTTTCCTTAATAAAAAAGGTAGTACTTGGGGGTGATCAAATATCTATCTTGGAATAATATGAGGGGCTCAGAAAGATGTGAGATTGAAATGAAAATTACCATACCATTTGGTATTTCATTTATACATGCACGACTGTGCTTTATTTAACCTTATTTTTTTTTCTGTTCTGAGTACTTTAGAGCAAGTATTAAATCGGCTAGCGATTTTGTTTGCCGACAAATCACTTAAGGCTTCGATTCATACTGGTTTCACAGGATTTTATATCGGCTATGCTTTACGATGAGAACAAAAACGATTTTTGTTTTTAACTAACTCAAGGAGGCCTAACCGTTTATCGAGAAATATGGTCCGTTAATAGGTGTTTCACGGTTTTTGTGGTCCGTTAAAGTCGCCGTGACAGTCCGTTAACCAGGTATAATCGAGAAAAAACACTGAAGGTCAGTAATTAATTTGTTATATCATAATTAATACGCATTTTATATTTATAAAAATTACATCTGTCAAAATGAAAATGAATGACTGTTCGATACGATTTGCATTTGTGTAAAAATAGTTCTATAAAACTTCATAAAATGAAAAGGCGTGTGGCTCCTTAGTATTTTAAAGGTCGAAAATGTAAACATGTTTACCTCATTTTTATCAATTTCTCTTTTTATATAACAAAACATATTTTTTGGTTGATATCCATAGAAAGTACTATAATGTATCAACATTCTGTTTAATTTTCAATGCTCTATGTTATATAATAATTTTGTAATAGGGGAAAAGTAATAAAATATGGTCCGTTAAGGGCTGATGACATATTATTTTGTCCGTTAAGTTGGTCCGTTAAGTGCCTGTGACAAAATATTATGTCCTTTAAATAGCATAAATAGATAGAAGATTAGAATAGTTTTGTTTGATATGACATATCATAATTTTACTATAAGGACTGAACGCTAGTATACAGAAGAAAAGACAAAATTCATGTGGATTTATCGAAACTAAAATACATATGTCCGTTGCTACTGTTGTGTATCATTAGTTAATATTTGTGTTGAAATTAATGCTTTTTATAGCTCAGATGCTCTATCTGTTGACCAAAATAATGAACTGCTCTCATTAAGGAACAAGACTTTGTATTAAGAGGTAAACGTTTTATTGATCAGTAATTTAAAGCATTTCAATATGTACATATCCCAATTAGCAAGGTTTACCCTTTATCTATTTTTTTCAATATCCCTCCTGTCGATTTTTATATTTTTTTCATAAATAAATGTAACACTATATTATTCTATTTGTATCATTTATGTAAGTATTTCCAAATGAAATACATTAAAATAGAATTAATAATTGTGTTCAGATTTTTTTCTTTTGCCACAAACTCGTGTAAATATTTTAGGCATTTATATTATATTAGAATGATACAATAATTCTGGGAAACCAATCATTACAATCTCCTGAAAAAGATATCATCGATTTTGCCAATTTTAATAATTGGGATTCGCTATATTAAGGTTTACATTTGTATTTCCATCAGACCTGCATTTTTAAAATGTGAGACATGCATCATTAACGGACCTAAAAAGTGTCACGTGCCTCTTAACGGACCATGTTTCTCAAAGTAATACCAATTTTGGCATTTTTGTCCCAATATTAATATTTTGGTCCAGAAAATCCTTCTCTTATGTTTTTATTGTGCAAGTAGTACAAGACTTACTACCAAAAAAAATGTTTCAATGACGAAAATAACGTATTTTAATGCATTTTTTGTCATTATAAGGACACATTTTGGCAGAGGGTAGGACTCCGCCTTTTCGTTTTGCGAAGAAGTGTCAAATCAAATCAAAATGGTTTTGGCGGGAAGTTTTTCATGAATAAAAACTATTTGGACACATCTATCACAAGTTTCACTTATTTACTATATTTTAGCCTCAGAGTTAATTTCGTAAAAATAAATGAATTTTTTTTCATAAAACTACTTAACGGACTACCTCATGAAACATATAACGGACAAAACCGTAATGTTAACCTATGGTAGAAACACGTAACGGACAAAATGCCTCGATAAACGGTTAGGCCTCCTTGTAACTGGTGCACACGATTTACTAACTGATGCACACGATTTACTAACTGGTGCGCACGATTGACTCGTGCGCACAAGTGTGAAACTCGAGCGCACGAGATAAAAAAAAACTCGTGCGCACCAGTTCGTAACTCGTGTGCACAAGATAAAAAAAACTCATGTGCACCAGTTTGTAACTTGAACGCACAAGTTACTAACTCGTGCGCTCAAGTTTGAAACTCGTGTGCACGAGTTAAATATATTTTTGTTGGTAGCACGTCGGGGCTTCCATAGCAGCAGGATTTCTGCCATATAAGGGAACGATCATTATTTATCAGCTGAGGGGCTGGAATTTTTTACTGGAGGCGCATAAGGCTGACACCAGAGATCTCCTTTCAACTCGGTCCTTGGCCATCTTTTCCATGTCACCCCCAGTCTTTCCAAAGCTCTTAAACTCACCGGTGAAAGTTATTCGTCAGGTCTCCTTTGGTCTTCCTCTATTCCTTTTGCCATTGGATGGTGTCCATTTTGAGGATACTCTTGCAATGTTGTTCGGGTCCCTTCGTGACATGTGCCCGAACCACCGAAGTCTTCTTTGCCGAATAAGGTCTGTGATGCAAGTCTTGCCAATTGTCTGGTAAAGTGCCACATTTGAAACTTTTCTCGGCCAGTATATTCTACAATTTTTTCTCAGGCTCTTAGTGTGGAATTCTGAGAGGTTCTGGTTGTCTTTCTTTGTTGTTCTCCAACATTCAGCTCCATAGAGAAGAATAGATCAAACATTGCTATTATATATCTTTAAGGCTGATGTTGCTGCTCTTCCATATTTTATTCAGGTGGTGGAAAGATATATTTGCTTTCTGAAAGCTATTGCTGATGTCTTTGGATGTTGCATTGTTTTTACTGATTATGCTCCCTAGGTACTAAGTAAGTGAAGTCATCTACTTCTTCAAGCGCTTCATTTTCCAGTGTTGTAAATGGTGGTGATGGGACCAGTTGCATGGTTTTAGTCTTCTTTTTGTTTATTATAAGCCCAACCTGCTTGGCGTATTTGGATAGTTCTTCAGTTTTCTTTTGAAGGTTGTCTGAATTGCTTGATAGTAAAGCAATTTCATCCGCAAATTCAAGATCTTCTATCATTGAGGTCATAGTCCATCTTATTCCTCTTTGCTTGTTGCCTATGGTCTTCCTCATAACACAGTCTATTGCTACAAGGCATAGCATTGGTGACATAATGCATCCTTGTCTGACCCCGCTGGTGATGTTGAACCAGTCACTGAGTTTGTTGTCATCTATCACGCTGCATGTGAAGTTGTCATAGAAGGCTTTCAGAATGTGGATGAATTTGTCTTGACACCCATATGCTGTAAGACTTTTCCAGAGACTCACGGTGAACACTATCAAATGCTTTTGAAAAGTCTATGAAATTCATATGCAGATTGCTGTTCCATTCTATACATTGCTCCATGATGTTTCGTAGTGTGAAGATGTGGTCAATGCAACCAGTACCTGATCTAAACCCAGCCTGCTGTTTTCTAAGTTTCTTGTCAATAGCATCATTGAGTCTCATACAGATGATCACTGGGAACAGAGAGAAGTGTTATACCACGCCAGTTACAGCAGTCCATTTGGTCACCCTTCTTTGGAAGTTTAACTATTAGTCCTTTACACTAATCAGTAGGCAAGATTTATAGGTTCTTAATAAGTTCTTGGAAAAGACCGGCTGATCTTTCACGAGTGATAGACTTTTTCAGTCTTTTTGCGAGTGGAGCGCAGCGGAACGAGTCAAAAGACCATGCAAAAAATTCTATCACGAGTGAAAGATCTCCGCCGGTTTTCCAAGAACGCGTGTAAGTACCTATTTCTTCCGTAAAAATCATTTTTTTATATTCTGAAACCTTAGGTGACTTCATTCTGAAATCCGAAAGTTTAAAATAACATTGCATTTCATTGGTCTACATCATCGATCAATATCAGTACCGGCGGTTATTATTGGTTAATTGACCAGTGTGAGATCGTTGCACGTGCTCGCATCTCAACCTGGTCATCTCACACTGAAAAGAGTAATTTACGGAAGAATTTAAGTTCCCATATCTGTGGGAAAAAGATATGTAGCTGATCTGTCGCTGTTTTTACATCAACTTTAAATAATTCACTGTTTAGGTTGTTAATTCCTGGAGCTTTTTTGTTTTTCAATTTACAAATAGCTTTATTTATTTCGTCTTTGGTTGGTGGTTCTAGATTTATATCCATTGGGTCTCAAAAATGCTCATTTATGGTTGGTTTCTCAACAGGGTCTGGGCGGTTTAATACAAGCTGAAAATGTTAAGCCCATCTTTTTAGTTTTAGATTATCGACTGTAATTTTTTGACCGTCTTTGTCTTTCACTGGTCCATTGGTTTTCCTTGAGGATCTAGTAAGTTCTCTGGTGATTTTATAGACTTCACTTAGTTGACCTCTCTGGGCTGCTGTCTCTGCCTCCTTAGCTCTATCTTCTATGCATGCATGATCTTTTATCTTGTCTCAATTTTCGTTTTGTTTCTTTGTTAGCTTCTGAGTATTCATTGTTGTATTTTTCAAATAGCCGCTCTGATCTAGCATTTTTCCTTTTCTCTTTTAGCTGTCTTCTTTTTTTCAATTAGGGTCCAGGTGTCTTCCTTTATCCAGTTTTTATCCTGTCCCTTTCTAGTGCCTAATACTGTGCTGCTGGCCTCGGTATAAACTTCTTTGATGTTTTTTTTCTAGATTCCCTCACATGTACCTTCTTCGAATCCTTGGTTATTTACTGATGTGATGAATTTCTTGTTAACAACTGGATCTTTAAGCCTACATGTGTTGTACCTTAGTTGATTTTGTTCTGATGTTTTCTTGGATTTCCTTAGATGAAGTCTGACTTGAGCAATCAATAGGTGGTGATCGCTGCAAACACGCCGGTGGGCCTGCACTCTACACCTCTAGGGTCCTTGCTACTCCGAGATCTCCCACAGTTTAGCCTGAAGTCGCTAAACTTCAGTTACCGTGCATTGCCACGAGGAGGCACTACAGGAGTCTTGGTAGTGTAGAAGCTACGTACTGGCAGGGAAAGATTTACGCACTCGACTCTCTAGATCTCTTTTCGCCGAAGCAAGCCAGCGGCAGCAGAGATCTAGGGACGTGGAAATTTTTTTTTTTTTGGGGGGGGGGGGGGTCAAACAAAATTGTATGTCTCAATTGGGGGTCATTTTTTTCTCCAGTCTAATTTAGGGAGGTCAAAATTACATGCTGCCAATTTTACTCTCAAAAAATGTATTCTCAGTATTTCATGAAGAATTCCCAGATTAAACAAGTTTCATGTTCACAGTCATGACAGTGCCTTCATTTATGATCAAATGACATTATGTATACTAAACATCTGGACAGAGATAATGACCTTTAGTCGGATCTGTGCAAGTAAATTAAAATATCTCATGTGGATGGGTGTATTGTCCAAAACATGTTATCATGGTTATGGAACTTTGAGATAGCCACTGATCGGCTTCCATTGTATTTTATTCTAGTAAATATGACCAGAATATAGTTTTGATGGGTTTGGATTTTTGGTTAGCTTTTTTTTTGGCTCAGGTGCATTCATTTTGATTCTTACTAGAGTGTCAACTTCCTATTAGTAGATATTTTTACTGATTATAAAGAGAAAAAAATAGGCAGGAATACATCCCATCTGCAACACATGGGCTTGAAGTTTGGTCATTTATATCAACGTTTTAAAAAAATCTGTCAAAGTCAAAAATTTCGTTAAACAGGAAGTAGGTGGGCGACCTGAAATAGAATCTCGCATTATGGGACCCATGCGGATACTGTATACCAAATGATAAGTTGTTGCTAAGAAAAATGTTATGAAAATTTTTTCACCGCCAGCCCGCCATTTTATAACCCGAATTTTCACTCCTTGAAATGCCCTACTCTATAAAACCAACCTTTGATGTTGGTTTTATAAAACGAACCTTTGATGTTGGATTCATAGGGTAAGGTGTTGATATTTTTAATAGTTGATATATATATAAGCCTCTGTGACATGTGTTATAAGAATTCAACCGAATTTCAAATGATTCAATTTAAAAGGCGGAAGTTCAGGAACTTTTACATACCAAAAAAAATTAAATTATAAAATTTTCTTGATCAAAAGTTTGTGTTTACTATGAATTTTGTCCAACTTCATTAACGTTGTGGTAAAATAAAACTACTACATATCTTAAAATTTTGTTGTGGAGATTGGGGCGTCAACAAAAATTTTGAGCTGTCTTTTGAGGGGTCAATTTCTGCTACATCTGGTCGAAAAATTTCTAGCCCCCCCCCCCAGATAGTAAATAATGACCGTTCCCTAAAATAGTGATAATAATGAAAAACCAAGCCCCCCCCTTTTTCAAGTTAAATGGTCCATCTGATGGCACATAGAAATTTTTTATTACATGCGCAGTCTCTCCTATTGACATATTTCGTAATCGGCACTAAACTTTTTTTAATGGGAAAATAAAGAAATGAATGAACAAATGTTTATAAACCAAAAGTGCCAGCGGCAATTTGATCACTATCCACAATGGCATTGATCGATGGTTACCATAGATACAATGAAACCAAGTAGTAAATGTACTTTGTGTTTACGAACAGTGTGATCATGATTATCATGAAGTTGTAATTGGAGACTGCACTTTTAACACACGTACATTTTTCGATTTTATAGTGTTAGGGTTGAGTGGCTGTATCCCACAGTTTAAATTTAAACTACAAGAGTGTTTAATGGTATTGACATTCATACAAGATTGTTTGATTTACGACTAAGGAATAAAAATGTCGGGTAAGTTCGCATGATTTTTATATGAATAATTAATGTCGTTGTATAGAAATACATGTAGTATTGAAGATTCTTTGTAATATTCTCTTAGCTGTGAGAGCCAAAATTCTTCCGCTTTGAATTTTGTACTTATATTTTTATTGTAATCTAATTGGTGAGTAACTGCACAATTATTTGTCCTTTATCCACCCTTCTTTCTGTTTCAATCAGAAGAGAATTATGATAGAAATGTCATAGATATGTGTGATTAGTTGAATATTATAGATAATTTTATGCTGGTTTAAGGGTCTTGTTTAGGGGGGGGGGTACCAATATCCCATATCCCCGTAAATTTTTCATCAAATATCCCATATCCCAAAAAGTATTTTTCCAGTATCCCATATCCCTGTAAATAAAATGGACTTAAATATCCCATATCCCAGTAAGTTTTGCCTCAAATATTCCGTATCCCATGAAAAAATTGTGTGAATATCCCATATCCTAATATACCCTAAACAAGCCTCATTTAATGGGCCGGCTCTAATAGCTAAAACAAATCACGTTCCTGGTGCAGTTCTTCCTGCTTTTTATTTTGTAGGGTCCAAAGTCGGGGTTGGGGTCGGGTCCTCCTTTTTTCTTAATTAGAAATTTTTCATACAGATTTTGGCAAAATTAGTCTGGAAAACAGGACATATTCTTTTTTCGTCCTACGCTACAGGGACTCCCCTTAACGGACAACAACAAAGATGCCTTTCGTACGAATTTTGCTTGCTTGACTTATTGATTGATTAAACAATTTTTGTACTGTCATGACTGTTGGC
Source organism: Arcuatula senhousia (assembly GCA_963971305.1). Lineage (NCBI taxonomy): Eukaryota > Metazoa > Mollusca > Bivalvia > Mytilida > Mytilidae > Arcuatula > Arcuatula senhousia. The sequence goes on from OZ020312.1 coordinate 41,250,937, forward strand.
TTCACAGTCTAACGGAGGCTTGCCTCAGATCGTATGGCTAAATTTGTATCAATTTTACGTGTAATAAATAGTTTTCAGTGACATATAGAAGGGTGTGGATGGGATTATAAATGGTATGAATATTAAACATAATTATTCATAATATTTGGCAAACTAATGAAACGTTAAGAACCACCACCCCTAAGATATAGCATACATGTAGAAGAGTAATGAAAAAAAATGGCACAAACAACAAACAGAATAGAGAAACAGGATAAAAGACAGAATTAAGGACCCATGTATACCATGTTTTTTGAAAATAGATGTTATAAATTAGATACTATTCTATGTTTTATGTGTAAGTTGATTGTATTTGTTAAGGTATCAATTATGTTCTTTCTCTCATTGTTGTAATCTCTTATTGCTCCTCGTGGGCTCCTGATCTGGAATAAAATGATGTTTATGTTTATGTTTATTATACCCTAATATAAATTCAAATTCAAATCTTAATACATGTATTTTGTATATAACTACACACGTTATTGCTTCAGAACCACCGACAGGTCCAGTTATTTTCTACTGTTTACACTGCATGTTTTGGTCTCATTTTAAACATGTACATTTTGTAAGTTTTTCTATAATTTGGAACGAAATTAAATATACATCATGTACATATTAACATTTATATGTCAATCTTTTTAACATATATGTTTAAGTTTTTCCCTTTTTTTTCATTATTTCATTTGTCTTTTTCATTTCATACAAAGTCAAGTACATGTACAAGATTATAAACAAGATATAAATGGACACTGAATAGAGTTTTAATGGACAAGATACAATCTGTATGTCCGAATGCCCTCGGTCTAAACACACCTTATACATGTACATGTATACATATATTTCCGGCAGATATTTCCAGCAGAGATATACCATGTATACGACATTTGGTTAATTTAAAGGTTGACAGAAAGCTAAAAAAAACTTTTTAATCACTTCCAGATTAAATTTGACTAAAAAACGTGCTTCCCGCAAAAAGTAGAGGGGCATATAATGTACCGGTCAGTTTTTTTGCCACCCCAAAATTTTAAGTAGAGGATGAATGATATTCATGATAATACCCTCATTACAATCAGGGTCCACAGAAAGATCTCCAATAAGTTAAAAAAAAAAACCAACGCCACATTAACTTCACTGACTGTTTAGTAGTTTGGAAAAAGAAGGACACCGTGTCTTTTGGCCATTTCCCTATATCGGTTAATTGGACATATCTTTTATCGAAAATGAATTTCAATTTCTTTTTTTTTTTCAGAAAGTGCCAAATTCATCACCATGAGAGAGCCGAAGATTGAGACGAAAGCAGGTATCTGTTCCAGAAAGGGCCATGCCTCTGTGGTGATGATTTGTCTCCTTTGTTCTGTGGTTTATCTGTATCTGTATTCAAATTTGACATTCAGAACTCTTGCAGTCAGTGACATGATGGAAGAAACAATAAACGATATACAGAAATGGAAGGTCAAAGTTGAAAAGTGGATAAGAGGTTATTCGAAAAATGAAACTTCTCATACTCCTGATGGAAGATTGTCTTTAAATTCCTCTAAATCGTCAACGCTGTACGTACAAAGCCAAAAATCACCAGTTGAGTCAACATTGAAAACGACATCAGTTACCATTAGCGATATATCTACAACTTCGGACGAAGTTTACAAATCTCTTCATAATATAAAAAGTCTAGAAGAGCAAATCACAATTCTCAAAGAAGCAATCGTCAATAAGAAAGCATTTCCATTAATCACTTTATTTACAACATGGCCAACAAAAAAGGAAAAATTCCTAGTGCACAACAATACAGTTAAGAACTGGCGTGAGTTGAGACCGTTTGTTCAGCCTGTTTTATTTACAGATGAGCCAGGCCTGGAATCGGTTGTTAAATCTGAGGGCTGGGACGTTTTACCGGTCATCAAAACAGCTATTGGGATTCCCATACTGAAACATATGTACACACAAGCCGCTGCAAAGTTCAAATCGAAATTCTTTGGGTATTCAAATGGAGATATTCTATTTTCAGATGGTTTGATAAAAACGTTACTGACTATTTTGAACTCTGAACTCTATTCTGAAACACCAATGATGATAGTAGGCCAAAGAACAAACGTACAAGATGTAAAAGCTGATGAGGCATTAACGAAGAATGTCGAACGGGCTGCCAAAAGGGGAAAACTATTTACCGTTTGGGGAGAGGACTACTTTATCACTACACCGAACTACCCATGGAAGGAGAGTGCGGAAGTGGTAATAGGTAAACGGGCATACGACAACTGGCTTGTTTTGAATGCAAGAAAAAGACAACACGTGACGATCGATGGTACCAATACCTTATTGGCGCTCCACCAAACTACAAAGGCGGGAAACCACGAAGGGCACGGCGGACCCAATAGTAATTATAATGACAGACTTTTAGGCAGATTGTTTAAACGTGTTAATTATGCTGGAGGACTTACCAGCTGTACTCAGTATTATACTCAATTAAACTCAAACAGGGACCCAGAAATACTCAAAAGAACTGTACATAAGAGTTGTTTTCCTTTATAAGTTTGTTACTTGTTTTTGTTGAGTTCTCAAGTGAATTTTGCTTTGGAATTCAAGGAGTTTGTATTTTGTATATGAAATCCATGTTATGGTACTTTATATCACACTTTATATTTGTTATTTTTTTAGTACAAAAAGTATTCTTGAGCAATTATTTGTTGTCATCATGCATTAATACTGAAAGCCTTAAGAGCTAAGATGGAAGAACATGTTTTTATAGAAATCTCAAGTGACTTTTTCTTATGTTGTATTTTATTTGTAAAACTGTATATGAAATCCAAATACATGCTAAGTATTTTATAGCTTATGCTGTTTTTATGCCCCACCTACGAAAGTAGAGGGACTTCTAGTGTTCGGGTCCGTTGGTCCTTCAGTTCGTCTGTCTGTTCGTCCGTCCGTCTCAATCCCAATATTTCCCCATTCCCACTTACTGACAAGTGTCACACCAATCATATTGGTATCGTAGGTGCACCTAGTGATGCTTAGCATAATGCATACTTCGGATGCTGGATGGGACCTATATTTTCCGCATGGATGACCACTTACAGGAGAATGGTTAAAGTTCATTTCCGCTTACTGACATGTGCCACATCAACTATATTGGTATGGTAGTTGGACCTAGTGATGCTACGCACAATGCTTGCTTCGGATGCTGGCTGTGACCTATATTTTCCGCATGAATGAACGCTTACAGAAGAATGGTTAAAAGCTCATTCACGCTTACTGACAAATGTCACATCAACTATATTGGTAAGGTAGGTGCACATTGTGATGTCACCTACATTTATATTATGAATGACTGCTTATAGAAAAATAATTAACGTCCATTCCTGCTAACAGTCAAGTACCACTTCAACCAAAATGGTATATATGGTAGGTGCATCTAGGAATGACTAGCAAGATACATGGTTAAGATGTTGGCAGTGACCTCCATTTTCTTCACGAATGAGCACTTAAAATTTTAAAAAGTCAATTCCCACTTGGTGACAATGATGCGTTACGAGGTGAGCTTTGTAATTGATAGATAATCTATAATAAATATGAAGGCGGGGCACCGTGTCTGTTTTACACATTTTCTTGTTGTTTTTTTTTATTACAAAAGCCGATTTTTAAAAGTTTTGTTGCCTTAATAGAAAACTGAAGTCTTGACTAGAAATAACTCGGAGGGGCATTTGAGTTCACACTCTGGCTGTGGGACAAGAGTTCGTATTGCTTGATACTAGTACCTATGCAGTTGTTTTTATGGCCCGACCACGTATGTGGATCGACCATATAGTTTTACCCTCGTCCGTCCGTCCGTACGTACGTACGTTAGTAACACTTTGGTTAAGTTCTTGGTTAAGGTCCATTACTCGGATACTAGATGTTGGGGGTCAATGATATTTCACCACCAGATGGGTCTTGGGTAGGGCTACACCACCCACTAGAAATTAGGTCACTAAGACCTATATTTTATGCATGAACGACTTCGGTTAAGTTCTTGGTTAAGGTCCATAACTTGGATACTAGATGTTGGTGGTCAATGATATTTCACTTCTAGATGTGTCTTAGGTAAGGTGACACCACCCACTAGAAATTAGGTCACTGTGACCTATATTTTACGCATGAATGACTTTGGTTAAGTTCTTGGTTAAGTTTCATATCTCAGATACTACATGTTGATGGTCAATGGTATTTCACCACTAGATGTGTCTTGGGTAACATGACACCACCCAATAAAAATTAGGTCACTGTGATCTATATTTTATGCATGAACGACTTCGGTTAATTTCTTGGTTAAGGTCCATAACTTGGATACTAGATGTTGGGGTCAATGATATTTCACCACTATATGTGTTTTGGGTAAGGTGACACCATCCACTAGAAATGAGGTCACTGTGACCTATGTTTTATGCATGAATGACTTTGGTTAAGTTCTTGGTTAAGGTCCATATCTTGAATACTACATGTTAGGGGTCAATAATATTTCAATACTCGATGAGTCTTGGTAACATGGCACCACCCACCAGAAATAAGGTCACAGCGACCTATATTTTACACATGAACACTTTTGATCAATTTCTCGGTAAAGGTCCATATCCCAGGTAATACACATTGAGGGTCAATGATATTTCAAGAACGTATGGGCCATCCTGTGGCTCATAGACACATTTTCTGGTTTGTGTTGTATTTTGTGTTGTGTTTTTTTTTGGCTTTTCTGAAGAGTGTTGACAGATTTTGGCTTTGCGCTATTAATGCCCCATTGGTATGACTGCTTCTCTATAAAATCGTTAACAAGAAATATAGTGAGAACTTTTCTAGTTTGTTCCTGCATTTTTTTTTCTTCATTTTGTACAGAAAAATATAAAAAGCAAACATGCACTTATACACATATGGCCACTATTTGCGAGAGATTTCGTTGTGTTTCATCGGCCAATTAAATAGAAATAATTACGATTGGCGTCAGAGTTCTCGGTATTTGTCTCCTCCCACTTTTGTCGTGTCCGTCCTTCCTTCTGTTCGTCCGTCCATCCGTTCGTCCCAAATTCCCTAATTCCCTAATTCCCACTTACTGAGAAGTACCAAAGCACCCATCTTGGTACATGTACATGTATGATATATACACCTAGTGATGGTAAGCACAAAGGGTGATTGGGATGCTGGCTGTAGCCTATATTTTCCACATGAATGACCACTTACAGAAAAATGGTTAAGTCTATTCCCGCTTACTGACCAGTCCACATCAATTAAATTGGTATGGTAGGTGCACCTAGTGATGCTAAGCACAAATGATGCTTCAGATGTTGGCTGTGACCTATATTTTCCACATGGATGACCACTTATTAAGTGCCACAGCAATCATATTGGTATTGTGGAAAAACCGAATGATGCTTAGCATGACGCATGCTTCGGATGCTAGCAAATTCCGCATAGATGACTACTTTAAGATGAATGATTTAAAGTCCATGACCGGTTACTGACAACTGCCATAGCAACCATATGTGTATGGTGGATACACCTTGTAATACTAAGCTCAGAGGATGCCTCGGATGCTGGCTGTGACCTATATTTTCGCATGGATGACTCCTTAAAGAAGAATGATTTAAGTCCATTCCCTTATTAGCCGACAAACTAGTGTCACATCACTGCAAAAGGTAATTAAAGAATATATGAAAAGCCTCGCCTATGAAAGTAGATGGGCCAATAATGTTAGCCTTGTTTTTTTAGGACCTAATTCAGATTTACCCACAGGTGCAGGTAATTTTTTGATAAATATAAAGGCGAGGCATTGTATCCTTGGACACATTTTCTTGCTTGTAAATGAATAGTTGAAAAGTATAATAGCTTGTCATCTGATATTTGGTATACAGACAGTTGAAGTTATGGTCTTCCCAACTGTCATAATTGCATGTGACCTTGACCCAATTTACAATCTTCGGTCACTCTGTGAACCTAGGTCTTTTCAGGTTGTAAAGTTCTTTGTAAGACTTTTGTGGAAAGTGAATCACATTTTACACTGAAAAGCAAAACTCAAAATAGTCACTGTGACAAGTTTAGATAGTCATATTGACTGTCCTTGGCAATGAAACTAGTCAACATTGACATTAAAGCTAGTCAGCATGACTTATAAGGTAGTCATTTTGACTTCTGTACTTGTCATTTCTAAATATTTCACTACCTCCCACTTAGTTATTGATTACTGAATTAGTCACTATGACCAATTTCGGCTTTCAGTGTCATTGAAAAGTATAATCATGATCTCATAAACTTAAAACTTTAAATTCGTTTTGTGATGGCACCAACAGGCGAGGCATACTTTTAGTGGTGGCCACACTTGTTATACAGGTATGAGGCTTGTTTAGGGTATATTGGGATGGGATAATGGGGTATTCACATAGGAGTATTTCATTCATTGGATAGCAAAACTTACTTGGATATGGGATATTCAAATCCATTCTTTACAGAGATATAAAGTAGTACGTTGGTTGCTTAACAACTTAGTAAAACTACATAAAGTTCTTTATTTTGATTACTACATGTTTGTAAATTTCACCACTAGATGTGTCTTGGGTAGCCTCACACTACCACTACAAATTAGATGACTGCGACCTTTGGTTGAAATATTGCTTAAGGTCCATACCCAGATACTATAATACATGTTGGGGGTCAATGATATTTCAAGAACGGGCAGGAGATCCGTGACTTAAAGAAAGCATTTCTATGTATGTTCTTATATATATATATGATAAACATAACACAATTATAGGCTATTTTCATATCGTATCCCATATCTTCATCGACCCATATCATGCACTCGTGCTAAAACTTTGTGTATGATATGGGTGTCTCTTGAAGTCTCTGGCATATACACAGTTATTGTTAAGTGCCAATTCAACCTTATTGAAATGGAAGGTGCACCTGGTAATGCTTAGCCCAATGCATGCTTCGGAAGCTGGCTGTGACCTATATTTTCCGCATTTATGACCACTTACAGAGGAATGGTTAAATGATTAATCAACTCCCGCTTACTGACAAGAATTGCATCAACAATATTGATATGCAAGGTAGGAACACCTAGTGAGGTTTAGCATAATGCATGTTTTTGATGCTTGCATTGACCTATATTTTCTGCATGATTGACCACTCACAGAAGAATGGTTAAAGTCCATTGTCGCTTACTGACAAGTGCCACATCAACCATATTGGTTGGTTATGTGCACCTAGTGTTGCTTTGCACATCTATATAGACCCTATCTTTAGAATATATCTCCGTTGTGTTTTGTTTAATAAAATATGAATCGATGTTGAATGTCCCTGTGTTCGAAATGCCGATATAGCCTTCGGCAATACGCTAAGTCAAACCCTCAGCTGCATGTCAAGAAATCAATATCAGATGAGGGTAAATTTTTGGAGATTATTTACATCATAGTTGATAAAACTTATAATGTCTTGAATATTAAAAACCTCATTAATTTTTGATATATTTATTAATTGAGTAAATTCAATACTGTATATACTGTATCGTGCATGATTCAGTGTTGTTTCGGGTTACCACTTATGTTGTAAAACAGCTATTAAATTTCTGTTTGCTCAAATAACATTGATGTATAATAAAAACAGATAACCATAAATCAACATGCATTTACGGCCTCTGGTGACATATCACTTTTAGTTTCGTTAATGAATAATTAAACATGTACTCTTATTTCCTTCGCATTACAATATGTAGCTCTGATTTGAAAGTTTTTAATGCACTTATATTGACTATATTTACACAAAACGATCATAAATAGTAAACGTCCGGCAATGGGTAGCAAATGTTTATTTGTAACAGTTTTCTCGGCAACTACTATAGCCACAGGCTTTAATATGCAATATCATAATGAATTTAGTTTCAGGTCTGTCCTTCTCATGCCGAGCAATTCCTTCCTCTTTTACATCAAAGCCAACCATTCTAATAACTTAACAGGTCACATGGGTATAGCTGTTTAACTTTTACAACATATGTTGGTAACCCGAAACAACACTGAATCATGCACGATACTTGACATCACAGTGGTACAACGAAGATTCCATCTTCAAACCAAAGCTCTAGCTAGGATAGAACATCAAACAAGAAGACTGATAGCCCTCATCCACAATGCCAGATGCAAGTTCCTTCTGACCCCCAAGACGACAACCTTAAACTAGTAGAGATGGTCCATATAATCAAGTCCAGTCTATCTGTCGCTCTGGTCGGGTGGGTCTGGGGGTCCGGGGCAGCCAATCCAATGCTCACGTTTTTTTTAAAACAAATCATAACACGAAAAGTTAAAAACTGTTCACATATCCGCACCAGTCGGTCTGTTGATAACGCATATCATATATTGATTTTACGGGCCTAAAACTAACTATAAACCGCTCGAAAAGCAAATGACATGAAGACCATCAGAACTATATAAGTGCGTGGATTATAAGTATCCAAGACAAACTGTGATATTTTAATCAATGACTATGAGTGAAAGTGTGTATTGTGACTTTTATGACATTTTAGATTTTAAAGCTGTACTGGTGTACATGAATTTTATATGAACAATACTTGTGCCATAATGCCTGATCGTCAGTGATAAGCTTTTAATTTTTAGTATAGACACTATCTTATTGTGAGCTTTTTAATATCCGGTGATAATCATTAAGATACCGAATGACTTTTAAGATATTGTTTTTCTTAGATCCGTTAGAATTTAAAAAAAAACGGGATAAGTTTTAAATTTTAGCCTATTATCTGATTTTACAACACAAAGCATATGTCCGTGTAAATATGCCCGATATACTAGCCAAACGGTTATAATGTGTACAAAGGGAAATGATGATCAACTAAATGCATGAACTACAACTACAATTATTTATTCTGAGATACAAATATGGATAGGACAGTGTAAATAAATTCAATAATTTAAGTGGTGATGGGTTTTGTTCTACACGTCTATTCGTGGTTGTCCAATCAAGGATGTAAAGATACAGAAAGTAAAGTGATACAGTATATATAATTATACAGTATTGAATTTACCCAATTAATAAATCGATCAAAAATTAATGAGGTTTTTAATATTCAAGACATAATAAGTTTTATCAACTATGATGTAAATAATCTCCAAAAATATCAAAGTATTTGAATTATTTGATTTACAAGAAGTCCAACAGAACTAAAAAAAAAAAAAAACCAAAAAAAAAACAGTCGACACCGACCCCTGTTCTACGCGACAAAAGAAGAAGAATAGCTTCTTGTGTTGGTCAATAGATACGGTTCAAATTCTTAATCAGACTGGACGGTTGCACCAGGGACATATTTTTATCATATTTGTCTTTTTTTGAACTTTGCTGAGTAAAAAAAAATCTTTTTTATGAAAAACCTTTAGTTTTAAAGATGTACTTTTATTTCTTTGAACTGACTTAATTCAATATGTTATGCTCAATATCTTTCTGGATGGAAAGAAAACATTCACGGATACTAGTGATCTATTCCATCTCACTCAGATTTAGTCTGATTTTTAGATTTGAAGCCCGACGTCTGGCGCGGATCCAAGATTTTCGAAAAGAGGTGAGCTGGTAATGAATTTTTTATGCATCCCCGCCTAAATCCGCGCCTGCACGTTACTTCTCGTATTGAAATTTTACCTAACATGCCGCTGCAATCTGTTTTTAAAAGATGAAATCGGGATATTTTCCTAAAATTTTGTAGAACCATTAACCCGGAAGTGAATTCTAATAGCCTCCCTTGTTTTGAAAAGAAAATTGATCTGCCAAGAAATGAATTAAGACGATTTATGCATATTCAAAACATAGCTATGGTAGAACAAACTGTAAAAACTGCAAAACAGAGATTATAGCACTAATGCATGCGAAGAGAAGACACCACAAAGCTTACTTCGCAGTACACAGTAAACATTTCCAAAAATCGATCGTACAACCCAATTATCACGCCATGGATGATTCGAGGGAAGAGATGTGGGAACCAAAAGCATATATACTAACTTAAATTGATAAATTAAATTTACAACATTTGTTTGATTGTTCAAGATGACAAATGATGACCCATTCAAAAACATAACAGAAAAATCTAATTTCATTGACGAAGTTCAACTTGAGCTCTCGGATTCAAAATGGTATTGGTTCTTTTTGTCCATAGCTTTAGCTATGGCATGGGTTTTGTATTTGACGCTATACAACTCCAGAGTAATTGGCATGATCTTAACAGCAATCATAAACAAATTCGTTATTCATAGATTTGTAAAGACTGGACACCTGAGAATTGGTAGGTATTGTTTTGTGGAGTACAATTAGACACCTCTTCTTCTTCTTCCAGTATTGAACAAGAGTCTTTGTCAACTGTTTTAAGTTCAGCTGGACTTTGTACTAGCCAGACACATAGAGTAGTCCGTTAGATTAATGTAGAAAACAAATGAACTTATTTATAGAGTAAAGACACATTGTTTAATGATCAGTCACATAAATGTACAATGTATATATTGACTAAAAAAATTACAATGGACCAAAGAACACTGGGGTAAATGTGATATCCGTAACTGCAGTTACGGACATCCATGGACATCCGAAAATGGCGGACGCTGAATCGGGTAAGAATTATTTTTATCGATTTCGCAATGATTATTCATCATTCTCCCGTAATTTATGTTTCGTTTGAAGTGTTTTTTTATTTGGAACTGAAATTCATTAACAACTATTCAGTGATAGATCGCTACATTGAGAAAACAGTTGTACAAAAAAAACAGCGGTGATATGGGTAACTGGTTGGCACTGATATCCGTAACTGATATAGATGTCTTTTCAGTGATATCCGTAACTGGCGAATTGTGAAATGATTGAAATTAAAACTCTCCGATTCTATGCATATTTTCCGACATTCTGGCATTTTATTTGAACAAGAGGTGAAGTTCTCAGTGATTTTCGGTAGTCTTAAGTATTTTCTACTTTCAGAACTATGGCGGAATCGATGTAAAAAATGTTTTCCTAGAAGCTGTTTGCTATTAACGATCTAACGTTATGTCTAAAATTATTTCAGCATATGAAGTTAAATCTCAAATAAATATTATTATGACTTTTTTGTATAACGGTTGCAATCCGGTCATTTTCAGAAAAGATTCAAGTTATGCGACTTATTTTGAAATTATGACCGGCACTTCTCATACGAATCCATGTACTTTTATATTGTATAGTTTAATAAAACAATAAAACCCAAAAATTCATTATCATGATAATATTTCACCAATATGACCAAAGCACTTTTTTCTTATATATATCCTACCTACACTGAGCCAAAATTTAATAAAAATGTATTTTATCGCTTTCAGATGAATTTATGTGTTACGTCTGCAACAGAACATCTTCAGATCCCCAAGATATTCTTGAGCACACATTGAAAAACCATGTTGGACCAAACAAATTCAGTATAAGATTGAAAGTGCTTGATGAATCAACTGGTCTTTACGCATACAGATCCATACATTATGGTATAGAAATCTTAGATTTGAAGAAAAAGGTCGACAATGGATACAAACCGTACATCAATATCCACAAGAAAAAGATTAGTTTTAAGAGACCATTGCAAGATAGTGACACAATCTCGGAAGAAAAAATTAGAGTAACAACCGAAACAGGTTCACAGACAACACACAGTGACATTTTTCATCTGCTTCCAAATGTTATAGATAATCTTACACAAATCGGAAGACTGGAAGATTTTTATAACGTACTCTCTGCCATTTCAAATGGAACACTCACTGATAACATCGCCTTACATCTTTTATTAGATATTGGACAGTTTTATTCCAACTCCACAGTATATGGGGTAAGGTATAACAGCGATACGTTAGACTTTTGGCTAACTGTAAAAAAGCTTTTTAAGGGGAAAGGCATAAACTTTTTCAGAGGATATAAAAGTCAAGGAACAGATGGAGAGTTCATCCTTCGACCATCGGATTGTAAAATAAATTTCGCTGTCCCATCAGATACCATTCTTGCGAAGGAGTCGTCAAAATACACTACGGATTCAGAAACACCCGGAATCTTAAAATTACCTCTAGACGCATATGCCAAGACTCACAAAGGTCATGATGTAAAGTTGTCGATCGATGGAAAGAAATTAGCGGCTGGACTTGGAAAGTTCGGTGACGAAGATATGTGTGGTTATGAATCGCCACCGGTACTTCAAGAGCGAAAACAGCGAATAGCTGCGGAAATTGAGAATATAGATGAGGTCAAGGAAGCAACTAAAAAAATGTCTCTCGATGGCTGTGAAAAACTCGACAATATCCAACAGGTTGAAAAACTGGCTATGAAAACTGCAATTTTGATATCTATTACACATCTAAGTAATAGGATTAGAGAATTACGCGAGTTGGTTGTAAAGAAAAAGATAGCTCTGGAAAATCTCTTAAAACAAGTGGAAGGAGACTGGAAAACAAGCAAATTCGCACCTGCTATAAGTTTTTATAAAACTAAAATCGTTCACTCCCAGACAACGATAAAAGAACTGCTAGACTCAATAGACAAACTTGGTTACCTCGTAGCTTGTATAAATGGAACTGAACACCAATATATTGTTGGAAGCCAAAGTACAGTTGATCTCAACCAGCAAAGTAATTACATCTGTTTAAAGTCATTATCAGATAATACTGTTGCAACTACTGAAAAAGCAAGCATCATCAAACAAAGAGGCGCTGAATGGTTCGAATTGCGAAATGGAAGTCGAGTAACTGGAAGCACAATATTCCAGGCGATCGGGTTAGGTACACTAAAACAACAACAGCAACATTATGATAAAGTCTTTAGTGGTATAACAACACCAGTACCAGCAGAACTTCAAGAACTTTTTGATTACGGATCTACTCAAGAGATTAATGCGCTCGGAACACTAGTAGGCAAAATAATGCCTGTATATTTTCCAGACTTGATTTACAGAGAAGACGGCTGTGTGGTAATGAGCCTTGGTGATTCTTATGCTGTCATCAGTGGGGATGGCAGTGGTATTGATAGTAATAAGACCGTACAAATTGCTTTTGAATTTAAATGTCCCAAACCAGGCAAAGACCGGACAACAGATGTACACTATCAAGTACCGAAATACTACACCACGCAATTACTAAGTCAAATGGCAGCTAAAATGTGCAGTCAATTTTGTTACATTAGTTTTAACCCCGAAAGTTCAACCTTTATACAAGGGGTCTATAATGATGCGATATGGCAAGAAATATGGAACTCGATCAATGAACTCTACAGTCACAATGCCACCAAAAGACCATCTAGAAACAAACCTGAACAGAAAGCACTTCTTCAAAGACTAATCGAATACAGTGAAACTTGTAAGTTTGTAGCAGAGTTCCCTTCGTTAAGAAGTATCCCGTGTTCATGCGCATCCACTGATGACACAGATGATGTCTTTGGTGTCCACAAAAGACAAATAGATAATGTGAACACAAGTATGAAATTAGACGATATTTCATCAACCTTAGAAGCAGCCTCTTGTCAGCTTAAAACTGCCTATGAGATTCTAAGAAGACCTTCCAAAGAAATTTTGCTAACAGTACTGTCCGACATTGAAAGAATGAGCAACCAGACAGCAAACTATGCAGTTCCCATACAATATGCCTTACCAGGTTATAGTTTGACCATGGATTGTGTAAGAAAATTGCTTACCGAAGCTGTACGCGAGTGCAAAAGTCGTGAACTTAATGTACAAGCAATTGCATTTGATGGTCAATTTATGGAACTGGCTGTTGTGAATGACGAAGGACGACCGCTGACTGTTTTAAGGTTTATGAAGGCTTTTTGGGAAAAGGTACAAAAGATGGATAGAAGCAAAAAGATCTCAACCTTACTAAATCTGAACAGGATTCCAGAAATATGTGAAGAAGGCTTAAATGCCAATTTTGATGTACAGAAAAAAGTTAGTGTAAATGGTAATGCAATTCGTAACGAATTTATTATAACTTCAAAAGCAGACATTAAAGTTGTGCCATCGGCTATAAATATCACAGAAGCAATCAAGACAGTACATTCAAAACGCAACTATGGTAACTCAAGAAATTCTATATCTGATGAAAAAGTGAACGAAGTTCCCATTCAACAAGAAGAGATTGACATTCTCAGGTATCTTCCGGAAGATGTCCTTTCTGAAATGAATGAAGAGGTCATTGAAGCTGTCCGACAAGCACAATCGAGAGCTAACCAAATTAATGACGTTAACGTTGAATCTGAAAGTAACAATCGTACGGAACAACTGGCAGTAGAAGTCGACTTCGAGGTTGCATTAGTTGCTTTAATTGCTTCACTAACAATAGAAAATTCTTCAGGTTCTAAATGGACGGAAATTTCTCTGGACGAATTCAAAAAGTGCTTCACTAATGCGGAAAAAATAAGATCCTCCTTTACAGTTTCCGAAATGAAGACAATATTAAGTCTCACACAGAGTAAGAATGAGTATTCAAAAATGTTGAAGCCAGAACTGGTCAATTTGATATGTTGTCTTTATAGTGATGGGTCGAAATTACCACAGCTTACAACTAGTCCTAAGAGTTTAAAGACGATAGTTTCCAATAATATATCGAAATGGCCCATACAGGCGGTAAACGTAGCATTTGCCCAACTTACCTTTTCGGATGAATTAAAGGAATGGGAAACCAGCAACCAATTTAATGGCAACGCTATGATAATAACTGACACAGGGAAGACTTTCAAAATAGCAAAATGGTATGCACAGCCTACAAAAATTTGCGACCAACTTCTCCAACCTATAATTGATCCACACCATATTTTTGTGAACAATAGATCAAGATGCTGTTCTAAAGGATTACATGACATGGGCGTTTACAGTGAGGCATGGTGGAAAGTCGCTGAGAATTATAAAACAAACGGCACAGGACTCTCCTTAGAGATTGCGAAAGAGTTGCGTGATCGGCAAAAAAATGCTTTTGCCCACACCACATTTAGTGAAAAGGTACAATCGGAAATGGAAAATCTGGGATTTAAACATGAAGCAGAATGGTGTCAACTCATCAGAAATTGGTATAATGCAATTGACGAGGCAGGGATAACCATCGACCAAAGAATAGATTGGCTTTTGGCAATGAGAAATAAACTGTTACCATTTCTTAAAGTAGGACATTTCCCGCCCCCAGGTGCTTATGTTGCTAGTTTGCCTTTGGCTCAGTTTGAAGGACTTTTAAGCAATATTGATAGAAGGCTTCAACTTTATGATATGGTTCAAAATGGAAATTATAACCAAAGATCTATAACCAGTCTTGATTCAGAGACATTTTTCTCCGGTTTTCAGGTATGATATTACAAAAAAAATATTATTTTAGCTCAACTGCCCAAATATGCATGCCATTGGACATTTGTATGTTTGTCGTTCGTAAACGTTAACTTTTCTGACACGATCAATGTATTTGGAACCAAATTTGGTGTAGTTGTTTATTAGCAAAATGACTTAATGTAGGGATTTTTTATTCGATGTAAAATATGGCTGCTGTGGTTAAAAATAGAACATATGGCTAATAACCCAAAAACGACAATTACATTTTTAAAAAATAAAAGTAGCTATATTCTTCTTACAAAATCAAACATTCAAAGAAAGGAAATAATGGAAAGTGTTATTATACTCTATATTTTACTGTAATAAGTTACACCATGTTGTCAGATGATTGCTTTTCAAAATAGTTTTGCTTAACAGCCTATAATTTAGCCCTTTGTACCAAGTGAGCGAAATAAACATACATACAAACAAACAAAAATGTCAATATTAAACATTTTTAGAAAATATGGCCGGGAAATTTGTTGTGATTTCTGTGTATTGTAATGTTATTTTAAATTTCTGTTGCCCTGAATCATGTTTTATCCTTATTTTTTAGGATTTTGATCCTAAGGGAACAGGTGTTCTTCGACCGGACGACATCCCAATAGCCTTAGGTTCTGCTGTTTACTTGTTTAGCCAAAGGCTTAGTGCTGATCGGTAGGACTATATTAAGAAATTTGTATGGATAAATCCATTGTATAGGTAATAACAAAACTACGGAATTTCTTGAAGGATCAATCTCAAATGTCCATTTGAAAAGACAATACAAGACACTCACGCCGGAGAAATGGAAGATGGCAATGGTCCTGACTTGGTACAGGCGTTTCAAAAGAAACGGTGGGTTGAACGAGGTTTTATGGCGCTAATTGAAACTTGAAAAGGAAACCATCAAAAGATTGAAAAAAATTCTTTAGCGTTTTTAAAATTCAATCTGCATATGATTTTTGTAATTACATGTTCTTTGATTGGTAAAAGTTGCACTCTCTTGAAATCCTTGTTGTTTATTAGAACCTGTATCAGAAGGTATACAATTTCAGAAAATTTCACATGAAGACGTCTAAAAAACTACGGGTGTACCCCGAGCACAGATTGGATGACCCAAACTCTATGGTTGACACTGAAAATGAAACATTGAATATCAATCCAGAAATTCACACTATTCAAGTAAGGTAAGAAGCCATAATTTATTTTACACCTTATATTTATTGCTACAATGTGATGCAATAATTCAAATACAAAACAATCGTGAATCAGCTTTACAACAATTAATCTTGTAAGAAAGAACTATTTTCCATTGCTTAACCATTTACCAGAAAAGTGATTCAGTCATTGATTCGTGTAATTTTTGTTGCACAGATTTTCATCCTCAATTTTTGGGTGAGAAATCCGATCATTTGAACGACGATCATATAGGTAGCAAACAGTTCATTGTTCTGTACATTTCAAAATTATCTTATTTAACATTACAAAAAAATATATCTTGATATTGTTTCAGATCTCATTATTTCGACAAAAAGCAGAGAAAGAGTTTGTGCCCAAATAGGAAAAAAGGTGTAATATCAGAATTTGGTGCTCCTGGAAGAGGTGCAGAGGGGGCCAGGTTCTACCACAAAACAAACGAAGAACTTATATTAGCCCACAAAAGACTTGGTTTGAAGGATGCGGAAATTGCAGACATCTAATTTGAAAATTTGTAATATTATATCCTGGAGACATTATTGTATAATTTTATTTGCTTTGTAGGCTGATTTCTGATTTTCCATATTATAGAGTATAAAATGGGTAGGGTCACGTGACATATTCATATACGCTTTAAATTCAAATAGTCCGTGACTTTTATCAATGTCATCAAATTTTACAACAAAAATTAAATTATAAAGAAAACTTCTAATTTTGTAACATATCATACTTTATAAAATGGTATTAGGCGAAAACTGACCCAAACCATTTTATAACGTATAATATGTTCGAAAAAAAGAAGTATTCTTAAATATAATTGAAACCTGGTTCATCGAATATGTCTGTGTCAAGTCAGTTCAGATTGTGAGTTTGATTTAGCTGGGGTCTGTTTTCTGATTTTCCATTTCCAATGATTTTTAGCCCACCTTGCAAAGTGAGAGGCTTATGGAATACCCTCGGCGTCGATATTCGTTTGAAGAATTGCGTAAGTTAAGGCCAATACCCAAGAACTGTCAAGTGCTACATCAAACATATTGGTATATGGTAGTGCACACATTGATTCCAAGCACAATGATCTGTCTGTTACCTGTATTTTCAGCAAGGATGACCACTTACATAAGAATGGTTTAATTTAAGCTACGACTTGCGTTTACGTTGGTGATTGTTATTTGGTTCTTTGTGCTATTGTCGTTCGTGTTTACTGTTTTTGCCTTTGGCATTTCTGACTTTTCATATTCGGATGCCCATTTGGTACCTTACTGTAATTGTAATTTATTGGTATGGTAAGTGCTCCTAGTGATGCTAAAGAAAATACTAGCCTGGTATACTTTAGGTACCTGATGAGACCTTTAATTGTTGGCTTGAATAACTACTGAAATGTTAAAGGTCATTTTCCACAATAAACCACGACGAGGAGAACATTACCTATATTTTTTTAGCTACGTTCGGTAATTTTGTTTTACATATTATATTTGTTGCTCATGTACACATGGGCACCATAGAAGAACTATAATTATAATGATCCATGTAAATAAACAAAAAAAACAAGATCTTCTTATTTTGTTATCTATCATTTTCATATTTTTTACAATTTGTGAACATTTTTTTGATGTCTTATTAGGTTGGACTTGAAACTAAAGTTACTGTCACAAAGGACGCAAACAAAGCTTTTCTTTTCATGGACTGATTTGATGTGGTTGGACATCGATTTTTTGTACAAAAACTTCTGGGAACAAATTTCACATGTGAAACTCTCACTGCTGTGGTTGGCTGTGATGTGATTTGTTAGGTCTTTTTTGTGCACATATTGTTTTGAACAATATGTACATTTGTACTGTTTATCCTGAAATAAAAAAACACATTCATTTACTTTAAATAAGGCATCAATATCTTCAAAGATAACTTTTTTCATGTTTACAAATCTTATAAGTTTTTGTTTATTTTTTAGGTTTGTTCATTGAGTGCTGTTTTCTTTTGTGTTTGGTAGTTTCGCCTTTGCCCTTTTGGACATTTGACTTCGGAATACCCCATTGGTACCTCTTTACTAATTTGGATATTTTAGACAATTCAATGCAAAATGCGTTTTCTAATAATACTTTGTTATAAAAGAAAGATACACAAAGATGTTAATTGAATATTGACTGAATTTTTTTTATAAGCTTATCCAAAGAAACATGAGAAAGACTTATTCATGTTAAACTGTCGCAATTAATACACATACCTTAGAATGGTTAAGAAGGTGTGACCTGAACAACGTTCGTGATATAAATTTCTTATTGCATTGAGAGCAATTGAAGTTTGGAGTCCCATGCTCCCTCTTCATATGGTCTACCATTCCTTGTTTTGATCGATATTTTCTGCCGCATATGTCACACATAAATTTTCCTGAAAAGATAAACAAAAATTGAAACGGAATTAAAAAAGGAGTGTCGACAGTCTAGTTCTAAAAATCATCAAAATCATCAAACTCCTTGCATGAAAAGTATCTATATATATCCGAAGTGATGTTATCTATTTTTTTGTCTTTGTTATATATTACAATAGATAGAAACTGATTGAAAACAGCTCTTTATATTGATGTATCAAATTTGGTACACAGCTTAAGCACAATACGTTTTACCATGCTTCTATGATCCAGGCCAGACTTCTAATTCTTAATTTGGGTGTATCCTGTGCAAGACTAAGTGCAGCCCCTTGTGTGTGTGTGTGTTTTTTTTTTTTTAGGGGGAGGGGTGTTTTAACTTGTTATACCTATGTTTAAAGTAAACAAATAACCGTACCTGAGGAATTACTGACGTTAGGTGTACTGTTAGCCAGTGGTGCGGGAATCGTAAAATACAGAAGAGACCCATCAACGGCTGCAACGGTGTCTTCTGGGAAAAATAAAAAAACTCATATTCTTCAATTGCAAAAGAAAGTTCTTGTTAAAAGTTGATATAAGCTAGATCATTTTGCATAAATTAAAACTGTAAAGGTTGGTGATTATTTCAAGGCCAGACAGCCATCCATAAAAAGTTAACTAAGGCAAAAATAAAAATTCAGTTTGTTTGCTCAAACCATATAGATCTATATCAACCATCCTGCCTGCTAAAATTCTTTCCGATAACAATAAAAAATAAATAGATGCTTATTTTCATTTATTTATTGTTTTAGAAAAAAAATTGCAGAAAAAAGAATTTTCCTGTCCACCTTTTCTTATCTTACAGCAATGAATAAGGTGAAGCAAACAAATGATGGCTTAACGTTGCAAAAACTAAAACATTTCATAAAAAATATAACAGCATGCAAACAAATACTAAAAAAGACCGATCATTTAATTTTGACTGCAAAGATAACACCCTTTAATTAAATGATCGTTCTTTAAAACAACTTCATGAATTTGTTTATTATCGAAAGCCATTACGGGTATTGTTTTCATGGGTTATTACCGGCTAAGGTAGACGACAATCTTGTTCAATTAAAGCATAGACTACCGTCTACCTTTGCATACTATTGTTCTTTTCTTTCATCAAAATACGCCGTTGAATCTTTTGGACCGTCGTTTCTTTTCAAGTTATTACCTTAGCCGGTAATATCCCGTGTTTTTGTACAACTATTCGCGGCCGGCTTTTGATAAAGTAAACTTAACATGTTATAGTTACCGGGAACAGAATTGAGTGATACATCCTTCAAATATATTGTGATAATGAAATAAGTATTATTTATTAATTTGATCATAAAAAATTATTTTAATTTTATTTAAAATCATATCTTCATTTTCTTTTTGATTTTTTTATTTAAGTTATAAAAAAATCTTTACCGGACACACTCTTTCTGGTGACAGAAAAAGGCAACAATAAGTGATGAAAATCATTGCTCATGATCATGAAAATATAAAATAAAATTTACGTTCTTATACTTACAACAACCACCGTTCCACCGTCTTCCTGATGATCAGACATGCTGTTTGCTATACAAAATACAGATCGATTAAAATGATATTCAAAAACAATTCACGAAGGCAGTTCCGTTTTCTTAAATAAAAGCGGGTCAGGAGACTAATAGAAGCTAGGTATACCAGGCCCCGCGAAATCGCGGGAGAATTTATTTATATTGACATGGTAAGGTTTTCCGACCAAAACGTATACTAGTATAAGGATTTTTAATATGTTATTTAAGGTCACAGCCTCCCAGCTAAAAGTGGGAAGAACTTTGCATGTGTTATGTCGTGCTTTTAATATAATTGTGAGGGCAGAGAAGACCGGGATTAATTAATTCAACTGGAATTTTTGAATAGTCTTTTCTATATTACAGGAATTCGGGGTCAAGCTAAGTTATCCAAGTAAGGGCGCACCTGCCACCGTACATGCCCCACTGCCCATATAACTTTCTTTTCTTGATTTTATACTCTTGGTTACAGTTTTGATCAGGTTTTTATTATTATTATTATTTTAATATCCCGCGCTTTGTGTTTATCATCTGTAATGAACATGCGCGACAGTTTATAAGTTCCGGACGGAAAGGGTCTCCAGAATTGGTTAATATTTTAGTTAAATTTTGGAATTTCTATAACTCATATATATAATAGAAAATAATGGGATGTGGAATAAGTACACATTATTTCCATTTTCTATGGCTACTGAGGTTATTTGCTAATAAAAATCAGTCTCTTAATTTAAAGTAGTACTATATAAGATTTCAACAAAAAATCAACAAAGACTAGGAATTTTATATACGAAGCCGCTTATCATCGACTTTTCATGTCAATAAAACACGCAACAGCTCATTGAATAATTTCTAATGACTTTCCAGAATATTTAGGTTCATACCAATATTGTTAGTCATACCAGTTACGGACATCCACAATGTCCAGTTACGGACATCTTCAAAAATTTTTTTTGTCAGTTACCCATATCACCACTGTTTTTTTGTACAACTGTTTTCTCAATGTAGCGATCTATCACTGAATAGTTATTAATGAATTTCAGTTCCAAATAAAAAAACACATCAAACGAAACATAAATTACGGGAGAATGATGAATAATCATTGCGAAATCGATAAAAATAATTCTTACCCGATTCAGCGTCCGCCATTTTCGGATGTCCATGGATGTCCGTAACTGCAGTTACGGATATCACATTTACCCCAGTGAAAGAAGCTAAAAAAAAAGAGAAATCTAAATGGGCATTTGAATTTCACAAAAACAAAATCAGGAAAACCTGTGAAAATCTGGAAGGTTGTCAAAGCTGCTTAAAATTTATATTAAATGGACATCGCTGGAGACAGTACTAGTTACATTCATTGCAATTATTTCCATCATCCAAGTAAGAATGCTTCACATTTTGGCTTTTCACTTCAAGATGTATTATGAAATCTGGCATTGATGTCACAATGATGTGTTATGACTTAAAATTAATAGACGTTCTTATTTTAGATTGATAACATGCATGACATGTATTGATTATGGTGGTAATGTGTTATTCTTCATTTTGACATTTTTCAATTTATAATTAAAATTTTATAACTTTTTGTTTCAGGCTCTTTTTCCTTCTCTGTTTTATCTGGAAAGTTAATGTTCAGGGACATTCACCTTATAACTGAAGACTTTTCCATCAGGGTACAGTTTGCTTGGATTATCTTTAAATGGTGGAGACCTTACATACCTAAAGACATCAAAGATGGTAATGTCACAGGCACTTTTTAATGTATAAGTACTTCTCTGGATACACCAGAGTTTGTTTTTAGAATTTATAAAAAAGAACTTTTTATGGGCCATATATACATGTAAGATGAACTTTTCATTAGAGTAAGAATTATGTACATGTATCTTATTTTAAACTGATTTCTCACATGACTTACAGATGTAGTTGATTAAATCATAAAAGTGATTTTGATAACAATGTATGAAACAAAGAACTTACACCTTATTTTAAGCAATGTATCAGTATTTAACTTAAAAAAGAATCAAGTATAAATGTTATAAACATGATGAGGGAGAGGATATTACATTCAATGTCATTAGAAAATAAATTGATTTTGTTGTTGTTTGAATTGCAGTCTTCATAGTTCATATATTTCTTTTCAGATTTATCACATTCTGAGTCTAGAGTTATGGTCTTTCTGGACGACTTTGAACTTCACATATACAATAGATCAGGGAATTATTCCAAACTTGAGAAAATGTTCTTTGGTCAAGAAGAAGAGGAAGAGGAAATTCAAAATAACTCAAAGGATAGCACTGATACAGAAGACAAGAAAAAGTAAAAGAATGTTATGAGGGTTATTCCATATTACAGTAAAAAATGTATTAAGGGTTTAGAATGGTTGAAAGCTGCTCTTTTCAGACCCATCAATTGTATCTATTTCAAAAGATAAGGTTTTTTGTACAGATGACCAAATTAACTTTTGTACTAGGAAGATGTGACCATGGGTGCTTTCCATTATGCAGTTTGCACTAGTTGAACCTTAAATTTGTGTTCCATTACCTGGTTCGGCACAGGGGGTTTGCATCAAAAGACAAACCAGACAAACCGGTGACCACACAAAACAAACCGGTATGAACCGCATAGATATATGGAAAGCAACCCATATCATTGACCTTACTTGTAAAATTTGTCCATGGGCAATTTTTACTGATGTCAGACAAATTTTACAAGGAAAATATTCCACCTGGAAAAATTGTACATTGACACATTTATCACTCACACACATACAGCTATTTTTAACATTATCACATATTTATGTGCATAGTTGTTGAAAAGGCCACCACTGATAAATGAAAAATTAAACAGTACTCCCCTAATGGCCTCAATATTTACTTCTTGTACTAACCCTAAGTTTGGATTGTGTGGCCCAGATTCAAAAAAATAATGTACAATTGTACAAAGAAAGCTAAATTTTATTAAGTAACTTATACATTTGAACTTAAATTGTTTCATATGTTGGAGGCAAAAGAGGTGAAGAACCATAAAATAGAGTTACATGTATAGCTTAGTATGGAAATATAGGTTTTTCTTCAGTCAGGAGTGGAATTAATGACTTTTCCACCTAATGATAGTTAATATTTTATTTTCAACATACCAGCCTTGGCTAGTCTGATAAAGTAAAATAAAAATATGAAGGATGGAGAAATTGTTTAACCCAGGACTTTCTCTGAAGAACACCTTCTCCCATCACATTTTAGAAAAATGTCTTGAATATGATGAATCTTGGCAGATATCAAACCCTTACTGTAATTTCTTCTCATTGTATTTTACAATTTTAATTATATGTGGTTTTTCTTTGTCTTTAGATCATCTAAAAATGAAGTTATGTGGAGAGATCTAATCCCTGTCATTAAGTTTCAGATAAGCACAGTATGTATTTACAACTTTAACAACTATATTAATATTATGTCTTACAGTTGTTTTGTGTTACTACCAAACCCAAAATATCACAATGGAAGGGAGAGGTTTGGCACCATAAAACCTGATTTAACCCACCATTTCTTTTGAAATGACTGTACCAAGTTGCGATTTTCAATTTCTCTTGTATGTCTGCTCTTTTTCAAGGACATTTGAGATTAAACCTTCAAGTTAAGTTATTTTGTTATTACCTTGATTTGATTAAATGTTTCATTAGATGTAAAGCCTAACAGGGGGATGCAGTATGTATTTAAAGATTTCTTTCTACATGTACTGATTTTATGCCATAACAATGCTGGGTTAATATGTTTATACAGATCTATATCCAGACAAAAAACCTTGAAACTAATCAATTCATTATAGTTTGATGGATATTAATGTAGAGATACACGTAGAAAAAAACCAGTCAGACATGATTGAATGAAGGGATGCATATTATTTGCAAATAACATGAGAATATATAAAAGAAAACTCAGTTTGTCTAATGGTTTTGTGTTGAGGACATTGGTGTATTTATACTTTTATCAAAAAGTGATATTAGATCCTTTTAAGGGGAGACGTTACGTTAAAAACGACGTTATCGATAAAATTTACCTGTGAAACAGAAAAACGTCCATTTTCGATTTGAGACGCAAGGTCAATTTTACTTGAACAGCGTTGAACTTGACACTATGGTAAAATATTAAAAAAAGATGGTCCATGACCTATGACAAAATATATATCGTTTTTTAGAGAAAGATTTGGACTTTCTTGTGTTAGTTTTTGGTTGAAATTTAATGAAAAAAAAAGTTTTAATCAATGGAGAATAACAAAATTTTGAAAATATTGAATCTTTTCCCATTACTTCTATATAAATTTCCCGCCAAAAACGACGATTTCAAAGTGAAATAACTTGAAAAATCGACCCATGACCCCCTATTTCAAATGAATATTTCAATGTGTCATGGTGTTACCATTCATTATGCAAATTTGTTTTGAAAAGTAAGATGGTCGACCAAAGTAACGTATCCCCTTAAAAACACTCAACAGATAAAAATTACAATATAAAGATTATGGTTTCAAAATAAATGTATTTCAATATGTTTTTTTCTGTTTCAGGGAAGAGTTGTTCTTGGAAACCATCTTGTTCCAAATACCATGATAGTCAAGTTTGACGAAGGGAATTTCACCTATACAACAAAGCCAGCCTCTACTCCATTTGATAATCTAATGCATGATGCTAAAGGGAAAGCAGAGAATTTCAAAATTATGTTTGTACCAAGCCCAAAATATCATGGCCCTGAGGATGAGTGAGTCTTTCTACTAAAGTGACATAGGCATTTTTTTAAACATTGAATAATTTGTCTAGATCTTTCAATGTTAGAGCACAGAGAATATTTGGTCTGAATATAAAGAATCATGAAAACAAATTAAATTATAAACCTGATTATTAGGGATTGTTTTATGCCCTTTCTACGAAAGTAGGGGGCATAAAGTGTTCGGGTCAGTCTGTCTGTTGGGTCCAAAATGTTGCCAGATGGGGCATGAGGTCTTTAAGAACATATTCTTGTTGAAATCCATATTAATGTATGAAATGGACATAGGAAAAATCCTTAGTTGTTAAAATAAAAGCTAAAAATATATGTATCCATGGATTTTTACACTTGAAACATAATCATAGCAAAAGTAAACGGAAAAAAACGATCAAAACAAACTTTTTGTAGTCTAACCACAAATGTTTTAACAAAATTGGTCATCCAAAATATTGAATAATATAATGCCTTTTTTTCATCAATTTAGGCCACCAAGGAATATGGGTGAAGGATTTGTTGTTTTACAGACAAGGATTTTAAATATACATTTCTTTATGGATGAGCCAGGTAAGTGGGAAATAAGATAATGAGATGTGGACTGTCATGTTACCGACATAAACCAGTAGCAATTTAACAATCCACAATGACAAACAACCTTGAATGTGACCAATTGTTGTTGCTCTTGCACTTAGCTTTAGATAAAAAGATACCGTATAAGTTGTTTTTTTCGCGAGTATCTAATTTTTGCTTTTTTTGCGGGACTTAACAACTCGTGAAAATATAAACCAGCGAAAATTAAATCTGGTAGATAGTATATGTAAAGTTATACTCGCATTAAAATAATCGCTAAAATTGAATTCCGCGAAAAAAATCTTTCATTTTCAAAGTAATCCGCGAAAA
Source organism: Arcuatula senhousia (assembly GCA_963971305.1). Classification (NCBI taxonomy): domain Eukaryota; kingdom Metazoa; phylum Mollusca; class Bivalvia; order Mytilida; family Mytilidae; genus Arcuatula; species Arcuatula senhousia. The sequence continues at coordinate 41,277,088 of OZ020312.1, forward strand.
TTAGCTCCCGCGAAAAAAACAACTTATACGGTAAAATGTATTGGTTCAATACCATCCTAAAACTAGTGACTGAAGATTCACTCCTGTCATAGAACAACTAACAAAAATGTGATAAGGGCTGTCCAAAAGTTCATGGAAATACATGTCATTCATTTGTTTCAACTAGTACATACATTGTAATTATCAGAACTTTTTTTCGTTAATAAAACAATTTAGAATCATGAACAATCGTGATAATTTTTTTTAAAAAGTACAGATATTTGTTTTAAAATGACATTGTGTTGTTTCATATAGCCATCAAGCTTCTAGATTTTTGTTACTTCTGTTTAAAATATATTATTTTATGAAACAGGGGCTGTACCTTATGAACCTGAGAGTGTACAACTTGCTGATGGGGAGACTGTAGTCCTAAGAACTTATCCTTGTCTTGGTGTGGTAGTAGGCTGTGGCAAAAATACAGATTTAAATTATGGTCCGTGGGCTGATAGGCAGAGGTAAATACATGTATTTCAGTAACCAGCTGAAGTTCAATAACTTTTTAGGTACACCAACGCCACAAAACTTTAAAAAATATTTAAGTCTGAGAATATTCTCAACTCATTGTGACTTTATCAAATTAGAACCTTTTGATTGAGGTCGCCATGGAAAATAAGAATATTCTCAGATTTAAGTATTTTTTAAGGTTTTGTGGCGCCCTGGCCAGATCTACAAAATTTATGCGATTAAAAATAAATTGGGTCACAAACTTTTGTCATTTACTCTGACTACTTGGGAGTCTTTATTAAATGTGTGAAAGTTCTATCTAGTGACAACAGTCACAATTCCATGAAATATTTAACAATTCTTCCATGATTTCATTCAATTAGTCCAAATAAACTTGTTCAAAATGATTTAAATTTTATAATCCTGATAATTACAAGCTTTTCAGTCAACATTTAAAGAGATGCTTTTTGATAAACACAAACAGCTAAAGAAAATAAAGCAAAAAATGATTTACAAAATAAAATAAAGATCAAATACAGAAAAGTATTTGCAAAATGATAAGTTGGCTTTGTAAGAGATTTATCATTCTCAAAGTACCAGTACTTTATTTTTTTTCTACCTTTTCAGAGAAAAGCTATGGAAGTTTTTCTACCCTGCAGACTACCAGAACATGGAACCTACTCCTGAATCTAAGCCTGGTGAACTACGACAGTATAAGATGTTTGAATTTAGAATGAATATGTATCATATCACCACTATAGATATATTATTTAGTAAAAATTCTGTAAGTTAAAGATATATTAAATGGAAATATATAAAAATATTTATTATGTTATCCCTGGGTATGGACTATGATTGTAAACCATTTGTGCACAATAATAAGTGAATAGAAAATTTTAAACAGTATGGGTATTATTGTATCAAACTGAATTTAAATAATTAATCAGCAATTATAAATAAATTAAAATTTTAGCATGATAAGGTACTTGTTAAAAATGTTAAACTTTCTTATTAAACTCTTGTGCAACAAAATAAATGTCGAAATTAAGATAAATGGATTTTTAGCGTGTTTGTCAAGTTCAAAATTACAAAGAAAAAGGTAAAGAAAATTTTGGACTGATTGAGATTTATACTGATTTAATCATTGTTAATATAAGTTTAAAAAAAATGTACATTAAGATAACCTTTATTCATGCAGTCTTTGAATTTGCGACTCAGGAACTTCTGTTCTTTTCACAGGAAACTCAAGCTATCCACATGAATGCTAGTCAAGGATCGTACATTGAGATTAACACTCCATGGGTAGTCTCAGAGTCAGGGTATACAACAACGGTCAAAGGTCAACTGCTTCTGGCTGATGCCACAACTAGTCTACAATACAGATCTCTTATTGAATGTGAAACTTTTGAGGTAAGGTTATGGGGTAATAATGACAAGCAGATTGCCCATTACATATTTCTTGTTAAAAATAAGAAATAATGTAACATAAAGTTGCTGACAGAACATTAAGCAAACAAACAATCAATCAATGTAACCTAATAATGTGTTGTTAAAAAGAGTAAGTTTCATTTAGGAAAGAAGCAGAAAGGTGCCAACAGGTTATTTTAATTTCATAAGTCCAAAAGGGCAAAGACAAAATCAGTTAACACAAACAATAACAACACAAAAGAAACTGACAACAAAAACATCTGAATAGCAATCAACAAGTCTATTGAAAGTCAGAAAACTGTTACTTCATCATCAAGAATTACTTTGAAAAAATAAAATGTTATGCAACAAGATCGAATAATAACACAGCGGCCATAAGACATGGGTTTACACTTGGACCATCTTTCCATAGAAGAAGTTGCAAGCATATGAGAGGATCTATTGTTTCCATAGTCATTTAAAATTTTGTTGCAGTTGTCTTTCTTTTTGTTTATAAAATGAATATATGTGTTGTTATATTACATTTGGTTCTATTTTTAGTTCACTGTCACAGCATCCTATCCATTGACCTGGAACGACCACCAGGATTGGGTCTGTGATTTCATCGCTTGTAAAGCAACAGTGTTCCTTATTTTTCATCTTAAACATTTTATATCTGGTATGTAAATTTGTTCTAAACCAATAGAAACATTAACAATTAAATGCATATTTTGCAAAGCCCTAAATTTAAGATTTTAATGTTAATGCATATTGAGAAAATTCAGTATACAAAGTAAAAAAAATTGAAAATGTTATTAAAAGTAGTCAAAAGAAACAACAACAAAATCAGAAAGAACATGTACAAGACCATTCTAAGCTTTAACACTAATATGTTAGACATGTAGAAAATTTTAAAAAGTTTTACACAAAAGAATTATGAATATGTGTAAAGTCATAAACATTTTTAAGGTTCATTTCAAAAATCAAAATCTTGAACAGAATGTGACCACATACACTGCCAATTGTTTATCAGTTTATTTTGAATACTGATAATTATCATGCATTCTTTTCATATTTCTTCCTTCAGATTTAATGGATGATTGGTCTTCATCAGCTCGCCAAGATATCTACAATTTTGTACCCTATACTTGGACAGTCAATTTAATTGTTAAAGAGTTTGAGCTTGTACTGGTAACCAACGAATATAACTGGATAGATACCTCATCCTCCAACCCAGAAAATGGTTGGTTTTACTGAACACAATTTTGCTGCTTTAGAATTCTTCTGTTTTCTTGCTAATTCAGACACAATTTTACAGTGAAATTTTATGCATTTTCACATTTTTGTGTTTTGTGCATTTTTTTAAGATAAGAATTTTTAAGAGGATGTACAATAGCTATCAAAACGAACATTATACAGACTATTTATATCCCTACCTTAAGAGAGTGTCTGTTGTTAACGTCTCCTATCAGCAACCCTTAACCACAATATTTGTGACATAATGAAACCTTCATTCCCTATTTAAGATTTGTTCTGATTGAATTTTTAATTTCCCAAGAAACAGTGAAAAACATGGCCTTAGCCATTTAAGGACAAGATGGTATTTACAATGCATAGAGATTTCATACGAAATTGTATTTTCTGTTATTTGCTGAATACAAATGCATATTCCCATAAATACTGTTAACTTGATAACTTTTGTTTGATGGGTATTTAAGCAATTAATTGTAATATCAAAGTATCTACGGAAATGCCCTTTTCACGAATGATTTATTCTTTGAGCATAAAATACCAATAGTAAAAAAAATCATACTTTTTCCTCCACATGAATGGTTGACTGAAGGAAAGTGTAAAAGATATCACCCCTCTTAAATTTCCTTTTATACTGTATACATATTAATATAAACTTTGTCTGTACAATATTTATTCTTTTAACATGTTTATGTCCAGATTATGGCTGAAATATCGCCAACGGGACACTAAGCCAATCATATTTATTCTTTTCCTTTTTTTTCAGCATACATTGCATTTTGCGGACAGACGTTAGACCTTTCTTTAGTATTGCCCTACTATGATTATCTACCTCCAACTGTACATGTTGGTCTAGTCATAAAGGTGAGCTTAAGGTTATGTAAAGTTATCATTAAGTTATAGACTACCATGTATTATGATTTTTGTCCCCCGCCGCAACGCGGCGTAGGGACTTAGTAATGGTCTCCGTCCGTCCGTCTGTCTGTCCGTCCGTCCGTTGTGGGTGCAACTCCTCAGACACTACTGAACGGATGTTGCTGAAACTTTACACACTGATAGGGTACAATTAGTAGATGATCATCCCATATTTGAAATTTTCAAAATGGCCGCCGTTTCCATGGAAACGGAAGAAAGGTCAAAATATAGGACATTCAATATCTCGGTTACCTAGGTGCACAGGGTTCTGAAATTTTGTAGGCTGATAGAGCAAAAGGTACTTTATAATAATACGAAAAAAAATTTTGAAGCGATATTTACGGTTTTCGAGTTATTTACGAATTTGTGATTTTTCAGTCCGAAAAATGGGACTTAGTCAAACGTTTTTGTGGGTACAACTCCTCGGACACTACTGAACCGATGTTGCTGAAACTTAACACACTGATAGGGTACTGTTAGTAGATGATCATCCAATATTTGAAATTTTAAAAATGGCCGCTGTTTCCATGGAAACAGGGAAGAAAGGTCAAAATATAGGACATCCAATATCTTGGTTACCTAGGTGCACAGGGTTCTGAAATTTTGCAGGCTGATAGAGCAAAAGGTACTCTATAATAATACGGAAAAAAATTTTGAAACAATATTTACAGTTTTTTAGTTATTTACGAATTTGTGATTTTCCGGTCCAAAAAATGGGACTTTGTCATATCAAACATTTTTGTGGGTGCAACTCCTCGGATACTACTGTACGGATGTTGCTGAAACTTTACACACTGATAGGGTACTGTTAATAGGTGATCATCCCATATTTTGACAACCTATTTCTATCGTTTCTCAGAGAATATATTGACATACCACACAACTTTTATGCGGCGGCGGGGGACACATGGCTACGCGTAGCAATCTTGTCTTTTAGTGGTACAAATAACATGCATACTGTACAGCGGGTAATTTTCACGGCGTGCAAATTTTGCAATTTAATACCAAATGGCCATGTTGTTTTATATGCGGACATTTATTTTCGCGATTTAATAATATTCCCAATAGAAATTCATGTTTATTCTATTTTACGCGGATTTTAAATTTCGCGATAAAGTAATGGTCACGAATAGAGCTAAAATAAAAACCTCACGAAAAATTTCCCGCTATACGGTTTCTAGAAAGCAAATGCTAATAGGACAATCAAATCATTCAAATTGAAGAGCTATATATTTGATAACAATGATTAAGTGACAGAATTTTTGAATAAAGTTCAAAGTTTTTTCTTAAAGAAAGCCCAAATTTAGGCATCAAACATATTCAAGTGCAAAAGGCAACAGAATACAATATATTCAATAAATGACAAAGCAATTAAGTATACAATAAAGTACTGTGGGTTCATTTATTTTCATGGGTACCAATTTTCGTGGTTTGATATAAAAAGGGTCAGTTCTTGGATTCTTAGATTCGTGGTTCTGTCGTCTGCATAATAAAGATCAATGTTAATTTTCTGTTTCCTGTGAAATCAATTTCGTGGGTCAATGGCATCCACGAAAACCATGAAAATTGATACCCCATGAATAATAATGAAACCACAGTATACTGACAGCCATTAGGTTTATACAGATATAAAAATTGGTCAAAGAGAGGTAACTCAGACACAGTTTTTACCAAGTTTATCAATATAATATAATATCAATGTGTATGGCTGGGACCAAATTATACACACACACACTATACTCTCACACTCAAACAATTTTCTGTGAATTAAGATAAATCATTAATGAATAAAAGAAAGACAATAAAAAAACAAACCTGCGTTTTTTATATTCTTACTTATACGCTTAAGGGGATTTGCTCCTCTGTCCAAAAGTAAATAGAAATGTATGAACTTGCATTTAAATGAAAGAATATGTTCACATTATTAAAAATAAGCAAGAAAGAAATGTAGGTCCATGTGCTCGTTTTTATGCTATAAGCGTTTATAATTTTTGCGGGAAATAAGTTCTCTCTAGATTTTTCATTACTTTTGCATTGCCACAGATTGGCATCTTAAAACCTTTAAAAATGTATTACAGAGTAAATAAAATTTCATAAAAAATTGTGAACTGCATATTCAGTGGACATATTTTTGAATAAGAAAAAGAAAATAGGGGGTTAATGGGCAAAAAAATTCAAGCATAATAGATGGACAAACCCTGAGGATCTCGAAAATCTGACAAAAATCCCCAAATATGAAGAGCAAACCTCCTTAAGTAGTAATTGTTAAAATAACAATTCAGTATTTTTTTAATCCTTTATTTTCTAGTAATTTTAAAAATTGTTTGATGAACAACTGTAAAGATCATCTTATCTGCCACCTTTTAGATTAATAGAAGTATCTTCAATAATAATCTAAAAAATCACATCATCAGTAAACTGTCACTGGATAATGTTGAATGATTTATTTGAAGGGAGAGAATGCCTACTGTCGATTTTACCTGCCAGAGACAAATACTAGTCGTCACATAGTTATGGCTATCTCCAAAAACATGAAGATAATGGACAGAAATGGCCAGATCATAGAAAAACCATTCAAACCTGCCAAACCTCAATGGAGGAGGTTTACAATAGAAAGGTGGGTTTATACTCTAACAGTTTATAACATGAGAAACCATTCAAACTTGCCAAACCTCAATGGAGGAGATTTACAGTAGAAAGGTGGGTTTATACGCTCACAGTTTATAGCATGAGAAACCATTCAAACCTGCCAAACCTCAATGGAGGAGATTTACAGTAGAAAGGTGGGTTTATACTCTAACAGTTTATAACATGAGAAACCATTCAAACTTGCCAAACCTCAATGGAGGAGATTTACAGTAGAAAGGTGGGTTTATACTCTAACAGTTTATAACATGAGAAACCATTCAAACTTGCCAAACCTCAATGGAGGAGATTTACAGTAGAAAGGTGGGTTTATACGCTCACAGTTTATAACATGAAAAACCATCCAAACCTGCCAAACCTCAAATGGAGGAGGTTAACAGTAGAAAGTTGGGTATATACTAATGCATGTAATCATGGTAATTAAAAACAAATGTTGCTAAAATGTTTCAAACTGAAACCAAGCTTTAATGAAGTAATTATGGGGAAGAATGGATCATCAAACCTCTTTAAAATAAATTCTATCTTCTAATATGGTAGCTGTGGCCAGTTTTTACGACCATTGATTTAACAATCCTCCATACATTAGTATTGTTCTAAGGTAATCAAAAGGCAAGTTAATGGCTTAATAGGTTTTGATGAAACTTTACTTGACAGAAGTACAGCATTTGAGATGTGCAGAATTTTTGTTATTGCTCTTGACTTTAATGCATGATGATCATTGTACTGTTATGTAGTCTAATATGAAGGCGAGGGTATCTTTTTGTGAGCTCACTAACAGTATTCCTAATTAAGATTTCATTTCATTTTGATAAACCTACAATAAAAGAATGTTAATGCAAACATGGAATTTAATCTTTTCTTTATGTAGTGATGGTTGGATTGACTGTTGGACCACCACACATGTTGCCCTAAGTCTGGGCTATACTTACCATCCTATGCCACTACTAGAAGACAACGAAACTGAAACAGAGACCCAAACTCACAGGAAGTCTGGTCAGGCTTCTCCTGCATTGGAGGAGGAAATACTCATCCCACTTCGACCAATGAAAACATCTGTTAGAACTGAACCTCCTGCTGGTTTTGATCCTTCTAAGATGGAACCAGATCTGATTGCTTTGGAACTAGAAGTGGCTCCCTCTATGTTATGTGTTTATGGATCACTGTTAAGGAATTTTCTTCATGTAAAAGTAAGAATATAGATATCATTGGTAAGGGATTGAATATATACACAAATTTTCCTAAATCTTTACACTCCAACATGTAATGATTGTAAAATGCAAATCAGGTTTACCTTGAGGTTAAAAATATTTTTCCAATTTGCAATATGGGGAACCTAATGGTTTGTACATTTTCTTTTGTTTGTTTCTGATTTTAAAGTATGCTCTCATAATAAATATTAAAAAAAATTATCTTATGTTATATCTTGGACAAGTTTCTTTTTCACATCGTTATTTCAGAATTATTTTTGACATCACACTAGAGGACCACATTTACCATAATTTCTATTCCAGGAGAACTACCTAGGTGAAGATCAGGTTTTTACAGACTTTTACGACACTCCAGCAGAAGAGATTCCTGGAGTCGCCGCTGTAGGACCTTTCAATGAAGCTGACGAGCCAAAGCCATTTGATGCTCGATACTATCGTCCTTTCTCAGTCACTGTCTCCCTAGCCATACATGATATTCATGGTCATTTGATTAAGGTATACACATTGATTAGTAATTAATGCTTTTAAAAAGTACCTTTTCTGATATTTTTTGCTTGAATAACACAAATTTGTATTTTTGAGAGCTTTTAATATTTTTTTTTTTGAGTTATGGTTTATATTTTGACAAAAAAGTCTTTTTTTTTAGACACGAATATTACCTTGTCATGCGACTGTGCTAAATCTGATTTCAGATATGCTCCTTGTGATCATGTTGTTACCGGAGACCTTTCAATCGTCAATTAGCGAGAGGTTATGAATTTCTTGAAAAAAAGGACCAAAGTTTAGACCACCCACAAAAATTAATTGGAATTACTGCCTAAACTTTATCAAAACTTCCCTTCTCTCTTATTGCAAATCTTGGATTAGGAGAGAAGGGGACGACTCAAAATCTCTAGACCATTTTATTAATAAATTTATGACAATTGTTCAACTGAGAATCAGCCAATTTCAAAATTCATTTGTATAGTTTAGGCCTAATTCTTACCTTAATCGAATAAAGTAAAAAATCTGTTTACTTGGTTTGCGATACGTGTTTGTTCCCGCTGATAAAGAGGCTAACAAAGTCATTGTGGTATGACTTAAGTATTACCTTGAGGTTTTAATGCAGGAAATAAAAAATTCGAACACTTTCGTTCCCGTGCAATCAACAGAATCAGGTAGTAATGACGATCGTATCATAGCAGCCACAGCAGTAGTTTCCCCAACATACTATAAGCTACCTACTATGTAATGGATACCTAAATTGCACAAATATCCATATAAATCTCGTTTTATCTCTGCTTCAAGTAAGTGTTCTTTAACCCATATTTTCAAAGTTCTATCTCTTACTTTAACTACTATGAAGGAATTTATCATTTAATACTGTGAAAGGGTATTCAAAAACAGTGGAATTAATCTTTTGGAGCGTAAAAAATTCTCTTAATGTTTTGGACAAGCTTCGTGCATTTGAAAATACTTTCCATACCTTTGATAGTTACGATTTTTCTACTTTATATACTAATTTACCGCATAATCTGATTAAAAAGAAATTTGAATATTTATGTTCCCCAAACAAAGTTCAGGAACATATTGTTTTTACTCCGTTTCTTATTATTCTTATTCTTCTTCTTCTTCCTCTTCTTCTTCCGCACTCTGAAAAACGCTTGTCCGGGTATGTGAAGAGATGTGAAGACTGAGCTTTATGAAACTTTCCACAGTGATAGGGCACATATCAGAGGAGTGCACAACGTTCTCAAAATTTTCAAAATGGCCACCGTTTCCGAGTAATCAGCGAAAGTTCATTATATAGGACATTGCTATATCTCGGTAACCTAGGTGGTGAGGACCTTGAAACTTGGTAGGATTATAGAGCTTGATGAGTACTACAAAAATATTCAAAAAAAATTTGAAGCAGTATTTACGGTTTTTCAGCAAAATGCGAAAATGTGAAATTTCAAAATCCAAGATGGCCGCCAAAATTTAAAAGTGCTTGGATTTTGATACAAATTAATATTCTGGTAGATTTTGATGTTGCGAGTAATACTCCACATACGAGGTGTCCATAAGGACTTTGAAATTTTTAAAATGGCCGCTTTTTTAAAGTAAATAACAAAAGTTCATTATATAGGACATTGTCATATCTCAGTAATCCAAGTGATGAGCACCTTGAAACTTTGTGGTATTATAGAGCTTTATAAGTACTACAAAAATATTTAAAAAGTTCTAAAGAGATATTTACAGTTTTTTCCATAAAATGCAAAAACGTAAAATTTCTAAATCCAAGATGGCCGTCAAAATTTTAGAATCCTTTTATTTTGATAAAAATTGGTATTCTGGTGGATTTTGATGTTGCGAGTAATATTCCACATTAGAGGTGTGCACAACGTTTTCGGAATTTACAAAATGGCTGCCGTTTCTGAGTAAACAGCGAAAGTTCATTATATAGGACATTGCTTTACCTGAGTAGCCTAGGTGGTGAGGACCTTGAATCTAGGTAGGATTTTAGAGCTTGATGAGTTCTATTAAACTGAAAAAGGCTGCTTTAATGTACATCTGGTTCGTTTGGGGAACATCTGTGACGGCTGCGGTCACAATCAGTCCTCGTTGGTTAAATGGTTTTTGATAAATATTAAAGTGATTATATCTGTTCTAGAGTTTCAAACTCATTTAGTAAATCATTTTTTATTAAAATGTTACATTGATTGGACTGATGCAGAAACTTTTACTGCTCTAAATTATTTGTTAGATGATTTACATACGTTTTGGTAAACAAATTTCTCTAACTGTTGTGCAACATTATCTAGTTCTCGCGAGATGAGACAATTTTGCGTATCACACTCGGCACGATGTGATATTCAATTTCAAGAAATTTGCTGTCCGCATGAGACACCACAGTTAGATATGCATCTCGTGGAAAGTATGCTTTCTTTAATTTGTTTGAACACCTGTTGATTTCGCTTGAATAAAAAATAAACAAAATATATCCCAAAAATGCACAAACACATTTTTTTTCATTAAGTCTTCTTTTAATTAAAATTCATAATAAAAAGGTGGCACTTTTTTTCTAATTTTTTCACACGTTTGCAAAACAATATACATATAGGGTTATTTTCTTATTAGCTATAATCAAATAAGTAATTTTGGGCCTACACTTTCATGTTAGACAGTTAGAGAAAAAGGTTTCACAACTATAAGTGATGAGATACGGATTTTTATCACACTCGTTAGATATTTGTCAAAGGAAACTCGCAAATGCTCGTTTCCTAATTTGACAAATATCTAACTCAATGTGATGAAAAATCAGTATCTCATCACTTATAGTTGTGAAACCTGTATTAATCGTCAAATTATTGGTATTCCTATGGGTACTAATTGTGCGCCACTTATAGCTGACCTTTTCCTATACTGTTATGAATCACAGTTTATGGCTAAATTACAAAAAGACCCCAACAAACAGAACCTGATCGAAACTTTCAATAATACTTTTAGATATTTAGACGACATTCTTGCACTCAACAATCCTTCATTTTCTAATTTTATTACAGATATCTATCCTTCTGAATTAACCATAGTTTATGATAAACATGACGACTTACCTTTTCCCTAGTATAAATTTCTCTTTTTTTTATACGACCGCAAAAAATTTGCGGACGTATTATGGTATGATGCTGTCGTCGTCGTCGTCGTCGTCGTTGTCTGTTAACTTTTTAGTGTTTCCACAATAACTTTAGTTCCAGTTATCCGATTGCTATGAAACTTTACAATGATGTTCCTTACCATAGAAGGATGCATGGGATTGATTTTGGGGGTTCCCCCATTTTTCGTTTAGAAATTAGGGGCCAAAAAAGGGCCAAAAATACTACTTTTTTGTTTGTTTCCACAATAACTTTAGATCTAGTTATCCAATTGCTATGAAATTTGACAGTGATGTTCCTTACCATACAAGGATGAATGGGATTGATTTTGGGGGTCCCCCCTTTTTTTGTTTCGAAATTAGGGGCCCAAAAGGGGAAAAAAATTCAAATATTTTACTTGTTTCCACCATAACTTTGGTCCTAGTTGGCCTATTGCTGTGAAATTTGTCAAGAATTTTTCTTACAATAAAAGAATGAACCTGATGAATTTTTGCGCTCCCCTTTTTCTCCGTTGTGTAATTAGGGGCCAAAAGGGGCCAAAATAAAAACTTTTTTATTTGTGGTCCGATTTTGAAATTTTTTTTTAATTGTTTGTTCTTGTCAAATAGCGGATACAAAATTAAGAATTAATTTTTGCGACCCCCCTTTTCCCCCTATTACGTAATTAGGGGCCAAACAGGGCCAAAATCGAAACTTTTTTATTTGTGGTCCGATTTTGAAATTTTTTTTTGCAAGTTTATTTTTGTCAAGTAGCGAATCCAAATTTGAGAATTTATTTTTGCGACCCCCACCCCTTTTTCACCTGTTACGTAATAAGGGGCCAAAAGGGGCAGAAATTGAAACTTTTTTATTTCTGGTCCGATTTTGAAAATTTTTTTTGCATGTTTGTTCTTGTCAAATAGCGGATACAAAATTAAGAATTAATTTTTGCGACCCCCCCCCCTTTTCCCCTTATTACGTAATTAGGGGCCAAATGGGGCCGAAATTGAAACTTTTTTGTTTCTGGTCCGATTTTGAAATTTTTTTTTGCATGTTTGTTCTTGTCAAATAGCGAATACAAAATTAGGAATTAATTTTTGCGACCCCCCCTTTTTCCCCCTATTACGTAATTAGGGGCCAAATGGGGCTTTTTTATTTGTGGTCCGATTTTGAAATTTTTTTTTGCAAATTTATTCTTGTCAGGTAGCGATTCTAAATTTAAGAATAAATTTTTTGGGCTGTAATCATAATTTAAAAAAAATTCTGGTTCGATTTTTAATTTTTTCCCCAAACATTATTCTTTTAAAGAGTAGAATACAACATTCAAAATTTATATTTTTAGCCCCTGGGTTGAAAGTCCATCAGAGAAGCATGTGTCAAAAACCTTTGTCAGTCCACCATGGGCTGCATGTGTCCAGAACAATAGACTATCCATATTAGGCCTAAAACGTACAGGGTTCAACATGTTGCGGTCGTATCATGCTGCGCTCGGCGAAGCTTTTTATTAAGGAGATGTTCAACTAGCGCCATTATACTGGGTTTACATTTCTCAGTTAAAAGGATATGCTTGGATCTGCAGTGGTGTTTCTGATTTTAATAATAAAAACCATTTTATTACTGAAAAATTATTAAAACAAGGTTACTGATACGTACCACAAATTAGTAAAATCTTTTTCTAAATTCTTCCAAAAGTATCCATCTCTTATTGAAAAATTTAATTTTACAGGTAGTTTTCTGATAATGAAAGGAATACCACATCCTGAATTTTATGATAATGTTTTTTATAAAGCTCACGAGTTTAAAAACAATCCATTGGAAATGTAAAATTGGCTTCAAAATTTATTACGGAAAGGATATGAATTGAATATTTTGGTTAAATCTTTGAATTTAGTGTTTTTCGGCAGAAATTTTGATAACTTGATACAATGTACTTACTCTAAAACTTCCGTAAGCGTTTTTACTATTTTCATTTTTAAGCATTATAGCGATCAAGCATGTCAGTTTTGTGTGATGACACTTCACCAAATCAGTACTGTTTGAAGTGTTGTGTCGGATTTAAAATCAATATGATTGATTTTTTTACATCAGTCGATTGATGATTCTCAACTAGCTGTCAGTAACAGCGAGTGTTCTATAGAGAGTTCCTTTACCATCCTTTCGTTTGTTTTTGTTGTTTTTTGTCTAAGGCTCTCTCAAGTGGAATTGAACTTTGATCAATTTGATTTTTATTGTGTGTTTAGTTTTTGTGCTTTGTCTAGGAATATTGATAGGGGGAAGGTTGGGGGACCAAAAAGGGCCCAAAAACAAGTTTAACCCTGCCACATATTATATGTGCCTGTCCTAAGCCAGGAATCCCTGACAAAGCTTTCGTTTGTACTTGATTTTTTGATGTTTTCTGTTCCTTGTTTAAGAAGGGGGTCTATCTATGACTATTTCAGAATTACAAATACCAAAATGCGGGTATGAACGGTTAATTTGGATATGCTATATATCGATATTTCAAGGAGTAACCTCTCATCAGTAGCATTTAAATCAAAACATTGGAAGATCAAATTCCCAAACTGTTGAAAACGAAAAGTACTCAAAACCAAAATGTTCGAACAAGGAAGCCAAATCCAGGACCAAGGATATCGACCATGTGCATTACAAGGAAAGAAACCTGGTGTTTTAAACAATTTTGAATTTAAAAGTCGGACATTTCAGTGATAAAAATATTTGAAATTTTATGGTAAATAAAATTTCACTGGATTTGAATTATATGCATTTAATTTAGACCATGGGCCGATTGCATAACAGCAAGCAGCACCTACTGGCCTTGTTGAAGGCTGCTGGCAGTTGTCCATTGTGGTTTTTCTGAATTGCCTCTTGATTGTCGCGTACACTTATTCCATATCTCATTATTTTCTATTTTAAACTTTTAATTGGTATTGGTTTATATCTAATCTTTTTGACTGTTCAATTTTATTGGTATCAAAAATATAAACTATATTAACTTTTTAGCTCACCTTGCCGAAGGCAATGTGAGCTTTTGCAATCACTTGGCGTCCGTCGTCCGTCGTCCGTCGTCCGTCGTTCAACTTTTCAAAAATCTTCTTCTCTGAAACCGCTTGGCCAAATGTAATGAAACTTGGTAGGGTTGTTCTGTAGTATGTCCTCTACAAAATTATCGTTCGAAATTTTGATTCGACAAAAAACATGGCCGCCATGGCTAAAAATAGAACATAGGGGTAAATTGCAGTTTTTTGCAAATTACTCAAAAACGGTAACAGATATCAAAATTCTGGCATAGGGTTAAAGTGATCAGCACCTCAAGATCTACCTGCCAAGAAATTTTCATGTAGATCCAACAACCGATGTAGGAGTTATTTCCCTTTTTCTGGATTTTTTTCAAAAATTTTACTTATTTAGCCCTATATCTTGAAAACTATACAAGATATTTCAAAAATTTAAATTGCATATGACTAAGCACATCAAGATCTACAAAAGTTGTAACAGAGTCAAAGTTGTAGGATCATTCCTTTAGGAGTTATACCCCTTGGATTGTAAAAATTGACCATTTTCACAGTTTTTAGCTCACCTGACCCGAAGGGTCATGTGAGCTATTGTCATCACTTGGCGTCCGTCGTCCGTCCGTCGTCCGTCGTCCGTCGTCCGTCCGTCGTCCGTAAACTTTTTAAAACGTTAACTCCTCTGACACCATAAGTCCAATTGCAACCAAACTTGGAATGGTTGTTCATTAGCATTCGGTGCTCAGAACTGATGTGGGGATTTTTGATTCGTCGTAAAACATGGCCGCCATGGCTAAAAATAGAACATAGGGGTAAAATGCAGTTTTTTGCAAATAACTCAAAAACGGCTACAGATATCAAAATTCTGGCATAGGGTAAAAGTGATCAGCACCTCAAGATCTACCTACCCTGAAATTTTGAAGAAAATCCAAATACCCATGTAGGAGTTATTGCCCTTTTTGTGGATTTTTTGCAAATTTTGCACCTGTTTAGCTCAATATCTTGAAAACTATACTAGATATTTGAGAAATTTAAATTGCATATTGTTAAGCACATCAAGATCTACAAAATATGTAACAGGGTCAACGTTGTTGGACCTTTCCTTTTAGGAGTTATTGCCCTTAGAACGTCAAAATTTAGCATTTTTTCATTACATTGAAAACGTTAACTCCTCTGACACTTTAAGTCCAAATGGAACCAAACTTGGTATAGTTGTTTATTAGCATTAGCTGTATAGAACTGATGTGGGGATTTTTGATTGGTTGTAAAACATGGCCGCTGTGGCTAAAAATAGAACATAGAGGTAAATGGCAGTTTTTTGCAAATAACTCTAAAACGGTGACAGATTTCAAAATTTTGATTGGGAACAAAAGTGATCAGCACCTCAAGATCTACCAGCTCTGAAATTTTGAAGAAAATCCAACAACCCATGTAGGAGTTATTGCCCTTTTTGTGGATTTTTTGCAAATTTTGCACCTGTTTAGCTCAATATCTTGAAAACTATACTAGATATTTGAGAAATTTAAATTGCATATTGTTAAGCACATCAAGATCTACAAAATATGTAATAGGGTCAACGTTGTAGGACCTTTCCTTTTAGGAGTTATTGCCCTTAGAACGTCAAAATTAAGCATTTTAACAGCATTTCCTCATTACATTAAAAAACGTTAACTCCTCTGACACTTTAAGTCCAAATGGAACCAAACTTGGTATAGTTGTTTATTAGCATTAGGTGTATAAAACTGATGTGGGGATTTTTGATTGGTCGTAAAACATGGCCGCTGTGGCTAAAAATAGAACATAGGGGTAAATGGCAGTTTTTTTGCAAATAACTCTAAAACAGTGACAGATTTCAAAATTTTGATTGGGAACAAAAGTGATTAGCACCTCAAGATCTACCAGCTCTGAAATTTTGAAGAAAATCCAACAACCCATGTAGGAGTTATTGCCCTTTTTGTGGATTTTTTGCAAATTTTGCACCTGTTTAGCTCAATATCTTGAAAACTATACAAGATATTTGAGAAATTTAAATTGCATATTGTTAAGGGCATCAAGATCTACAAAATTTGTAACAGGGTCAACGTTGTAGGACCTTTCCTTTTAGGAGTTATTGCCCTTGGAACATCAAAATTGAGCATTTTAACTGCATTTCCTTATATTGAAAATGTTAACTCCTCTGACACTTTAAGTCCAAATGAAACCAAACTTGGTATTATTGTTTATTATTATTATTAGGTGTATAGAACTGTTGTGGGGATATTTGATTGGTTGTAAAATATGGCCGCTGTGGCTAAAAATAGAACATTAGGTTAAACTGCATTTTTTTGCAAATAACTCAAAAAGGGTGACAGATTTTTAGATTTTGATTGAGAACAAAAGTGATCAGCACCTTTAGATCCACCATATTGTCAGATGACCCCCTTATTAATCTTATGACCCTTTCAACGTTAAATCGATTTTGCCTTATAACCTTTACTTCAGGTACATATGTCAGGTGAGCGATTCAGGCTCCTGGGAGCCTCTTGTTTGTGTGTGGAGTTATGATGCATCTTAAATGAAAAGTAAACAATAAAGTGTTTTGCAAAATAAATTATGTGTATTACCAACTTTTCATTTTATTTTAGAACTGCAACATAGATGATCTGCCCTGCCCCAGTATATTTTTAGAACGGCTCTGTTTTGAGATGGATAAGACATACCTAGAAACTAAGTTACAGTTGCTTTTATCACCTGCAGTACTGGTAGCTAAGGATACATATAATGTAAGTTGTTATAAAGATTGTTGTTCCATAAATTAGTACACAATACACAATTCATCAATCAATAATTTATTTCGTTTTCATTATTTGATGATTTATTTGCAAGTTTATCCAAATTATTTATATAATGAATAGTGTAACTAATTCGGGGTGACGAATATCAATTTTAATGTCACTTGTGTCGAATAACACAAGGGGATTCAACTCTTGACCATAACAAGTTCTGCGCACTTGTTTAATCCTGGTGTTATTCGACACTTGTGACATTAAATTTGATATTCGCCACCCTTCATTAGTTATACTATAATTATTAGGGATGTTTACTATTATTTTCCAAAATGAATAGGTTGCATAATGATGTTGAAGTACCTATAATTGAGAAAAATATTTTTATAACAAAAGATACAATATAAGCTAATAAAATATATAGGTTCATGATTCTGTTTTCCAGGCGATTGTCATTTAAATTTAAAAAAAATGGAAGTAGATGATTTTCTCTGATATTTTCATAGTTTGATAAACATTAGATTAATAAGTTGTAAAAATTGAAAGATTCAATTTGACTTTTAAAAACAGTTTTTGTCTTGCATGCAAAGCAGAGCAAGACGAAGGTGTTACATTACAAGCGGTGGCGTTAACTTTTTGGAAAAGTTTTATGAGCACCTTCTTATCTCCAGAACTATAGGTCCTGGGTTGATGAAACTTGGTATACATATGCCCCAGTAGTAGCTTAGCACAGTAGCATCCCCCATCTTCTGACCTTGACCTTGATATTCCGGTTGAGTGACTTTGACAATTTTCAATACATATAATAGCAATGGAAAAGTTTTGCGAGCACCTCAATATCTCAAGAACTTTAAGTCTTAGGTTGATGAAACTTGGTATGCATATGCCCCAGTAGTAGCTTAGCACAGTTACATCCCCATCTTTTGACCTTGACCTTGATTTTCCGGTTGAGTGACTTTGACAATTTTCAATACATATACAGTCAACCCTCGCTACAACGACATTCAATTTAACGGAAAATTCGACATCCGACAAAACTTTAATGGGAACAAACGTGCCCACATGTAATTTATACTCGAAATATCAGAATATTTGGTATCCGACTCCGACAGTGAATGTCGGTAACAAAAGGTCATAATCGAGCACAAATCGATCCGTTATAACTACAAATTATCAAGATTTACCTGTAATTAATTGTCCTTGTGTAGAGTATTGATTTTATAACGGTCCACTGCACAGGTGAACACCTGTTGCTATTGTGTAATTAACCTCGCATGACATTTCCGTTATACAACAAGTTGACAGAAATATGGTTTCAATAAAAGGTGTGAAAGGCATTTTGAATTTTAATCTTTTAATGTTTGATATTTATCAAAACATGTCCACATTTACATGGTATTTGACTACGCATGTGCGGGAACATATTTATTTTGTAAATACTCTTTCATTGTGCAAATTGTTTTATTAGTTTGATACTAATAAAAACAATAATTGTTACCAATTTCACTTTAAAATAACATTTCTCAGTCTTTCTTGACATTTAATATGTTTATTTGTGTTCCCCATTTATCAATCCAGATACGGCATTGTACTTTCACTTTCACTTTTTACACGAAATGTGTTTTGTTTACAAGGAAAACAAGAGAATTTTTTATCTATGAAGAGACTCTTCCTGAAATAAAAACCTGTTCTGGATATCAAGTTTGATGTCAGAAAACGTTATTCACAAACAAGCACTGCCTTTGTAGATTAAAAGATGGATTTGAAAGGAGGATAAAGGAAAAAGGGGGTCATTGTTATGTTTATTTATGTACGTATTCAGCACAATCGGACTAAAATGACCCAAAATTAGCTCAAAAACTTTCCAAACCCTTGATTGAGACTGACACTAGACAAAGCCAGAGTTGTTGAGCTAGTCACCGAGACCATAACAACACAACAAATAATCTTTCACAAGGTCGAAAATATTCCATGTACAAATATAATAAAAAACAATCAAAGACATACCAATATATAAAAAATCTTTATTACAAAACATAACAAAATCATGTTTTTTAAGTCTATTTCACTCCTTTCTTCTTGCTGTCAATTTGTCCTGAAAAAAAAAAAGACTAGAAAGGGAGATAATAATAATACAAAAATAAAAATTCATTACAACAGCAAATTCAGTTTAACGTCATTTCTGACTGGAAACTAACATGGTCGTTGTAAAGAGGGTTGACTGTACATGTAATAGCAATGTTAAGGTTTTGCAAACACCTCCATATCTCAAATATTATTGGTCCTAGGTTGATGAAACTTGGTATGCATATGCCCTAGTAATAGCTTAGCACAGTTGCATCCCCATCTGTTTACCTTGACCTTGATTTTCTGGTTGAGTGACTTTGATTATTTTTATTGAATATATTAGCATTGTTTAAGTTCTATAAAAATCTTTTGATCTCAGAAACTGAAAATCCATGTTGATTCAAAATATAGTGGAAGTAAGAAAGAATAATTGTTTCTGATGGTGCTAGCAGGCTACATATACTTTAGTGTTAACTCTTGTTTATGATATAATGAACACCTTGATAAAAAAAATGTACATGTAATGGATGGTTTTGATGGAAATAACATAAGGATTATGAAAATCTGACAGAAATCTAGAAAAGTATACCAGGCAGAAGTTGTATAATATTATAAGAACTAACCAATAGTGTCATTACTATTGGCTCTTGCAAAACTTATTATCTTATTATTTTAGGGTCTTTTTTACAACTTGTTAAAAGTCAATCTTAACCTTCAAAGAAATTTTTTAATTAGGATTCTTTTCAATATTATTAATAATTAGGAATATGGAATAAATGCATATGCTCCAGCATTCATAAAATCAAAATTAAATATCTGCAGTAGGGAAAACAGACAAAAACGTTATTGGAAAACCGTGCTATTGGACTCAGATAAATATACATCGATGTATATGATTTGCATCAGTACATCATAATATGAGAAAAACATTGCCTTAAAAAAGCTCCATAGATACAAAAATAAAATCCATTCCATTGATTATTTTGATCAAGGGGATGAGATGTTTTGGGGCGATGTGTTACTATTTCCCACTGTTTTTTCTGAACACACAGACATTTCCAAAAACATCTGAGAAATACGAATTTTGGTCAGAAACATTTTTCATCCATGGTATTTTGAGTCTTATTCAATTTGGCAGACTTTCTATTTTAAAGAGATCGCTACACTTGCATATTATACAACTGTTCTGTTTTGTTTGCTGGGTTCAATTATGTTTACGTATATTCTTTTTATGTTTTAGAGAGATGATGGGAACAAGCACCTTAATGAAGGTCACTTAGGGTTATCAGGGTTACAGGTCAGAGGTCATGCTATGTTTTCACATGAGGGGTTACCTTTAGACAGTGAAACACTAGAATATGGATGGTTAATTGAGGCAGTTATTGGTGACCTGACAGGAAAACTAACTAGTCCACAGGTAAAGTGGATCCTGGATTTTATAAAGGCTTTACTAAGATTGTTTAAAATTTAAAAAGAGTACTCATGAAATGATCTTTTCAAAGATCAAAGTTCAGGCTATATGAACATCTAATTCACATCATAATGCATAAAAGACTTAACAGCTTTGTTCATAGGATAGAAAAGGGCACCAAAAAAAAATATTGAGTAATTATACCCCTGCTATCAAGAGGAGAGGGGTATACTGTTTTACCCTTGTCTGTCCGTCTGTTTGTCAGTAACAAAAAAATTTGTCACAGTTTTCTCAGCAGCTACAAGAGATAGAGGTCTGATATTTTGCATATAGCTTTATCCTATAGTCCCATATGGTGTATAGCAATTTCATGTTCCTATGTCAACTACTTCCTGTTACCTGAGTATTTAAACTTGTCTGCATGGCATAATTTTTGGGAGCAGGGGTATCAGTAGTAGGCATAATTTGCTCACAGATTTACTTGTTTGAATATTTTGTACAAGTAAGATGAAAAAGAAACAGCCATTTTAAAACTTTTATACCATAGACTGAATGAAAGAACTTCTTTCTGTTTTATGACAATCATGCAATCTTCAGTTTGATTAAAGTCATGGAAATGTTGTTACCACTTTAACAAAATACAAACACCTCTGATTACTTTCAGATTAAATTTATTATAATAAAAAATAAGCCATAAAATACTTTTTTCAGCTACAAAATCTGGTTGAATGTATACAGACGTTTGTTTTGCTGGTTGAGGATGCAGAGAATTCCCTACGACCAGCCAAGAATTACAAGCTGTGTCAACACATGTTACCCCAGCCACAGTGTAGGATGCTGGCTCAGTATAACTTCCCCTGTGCCTCCTCGGAAGAGATCAAGTATGAAATGATCAGACTGTCTATGGACTCTGTTAACTTCTTCCTGGTTGAGTCTGGTACTGCTCTCAATGTGCAGGTTTGTTCAGAAGATCTTTTTTATGCCCCCGCGACGACATGTCGGGGGGCATTAAGTTTTACTCATGTCCGTCCGTCCGTCCGTACGTCCGTCTGTCCGTACGAATTTCCGTCAAGCTTTTCTCAGAAACCGTAAATGGGAATGACTTGAAACTTGGTAGGATGGTTCAGTATGACAAACTTTATGTCCTAAGCAAATTTTAGACCTGTCGGACATCTACTTCCTGTTTGGGGCTGGATCGATACCAAAATCAACATGAAAATTTCCGTCAAGCTTTTCTCAGAAACTGTACATGGGAATGACTTGAAACTTGGTAGGATTGTTAAGTATGACAAACTATATGTCCTAAGCGAATTTTAGACCTGTCGGACATCTACTTCCTGTTTGGGGCTGGACCGATACCAAAATCGACATGAAAATTTCCGTCAAGCTTTTCTCAGAAACCGTACATGGGAATGACTTGAAACTTGGTAGGATTGTTCAGTATGACAAACTATATGTCCTAAGCGAATTTTAGACCTGTCAGACATCTACTTCCTGTTTGGGGCTGGACCGATACCAAAATCGACATGAAAATTTCCGTCAAGCTTTTCTCAGAAACCGTAAATGGGAATGACTTGAAACTTGGTAGGATGGTTCAGTATGACAAACTATATGTCCTAAGCAAATTTTATACCTGTCGGACATCTACTTCCTGTTTGGGGCTGGATCGATACCAAAATCGACATGAAAATTTCCGTCAAGCTTTTCTCAGAAACCGTAAATGGGAATGACTTGAAACTTGGTAGGATTGTTCAGTATGACAAACTATATGTCCTAAGCGAATTTTAGACCTGTTGGACATCTACTTCCTGTTTGGGGCTGGACCGATACCAAAATTGACATGAAAATTTCCGTCAAGCTTTTCTCAGAAACCGTACATGGGAATGATTTGAAACTTGGTAGGATGGTTAAGTATGATTAACTATGCGTCCTAAGCGACTTTCAGACCTTTCGGACTTCAACTTTTTATTTGAGGCCAGCGGGGGCATTTGTGTCCCATGGACACATTCTTTCTTTATTTTATGATTTTTTAAGCCCTCATCAAAAAAGAGGGGGTATAATTGTATAGTTTTAAAAACAGTTGTATCATCTGTGGGAGTTTGCTCATAGGTTTAATTGTTTCTTCCAAAAATCATATTTTTCTCTTTTATAAACTGAACCACATGTGTTTGTAAACAAGAAGCGTTAAAATAAGATCTAGAAGTATTACAAAAGATCTGAAATACTGATGCAACAACTTCTTAAATCTAGAACCTACATATAAATACAAGTATTTGGCTTACCAGAGCAAAGTAATAGCTTTTATTGACATTTTAAAATATCTGTTTTTAGGTCATACTAAGTCAATGAACACAAGTTTATAAACATTCTGGTCTATAATTTTTCAGATCCATCCTATCAAATTGGCCACATGTAATTTACATGGGACAAACACCAGGGCAGGAATAACAGCAAGAGTGGAAAACATCTCAATGATTCAGTACATATCGTCGTCTGCTCTGAAACATGACAGCAGCCAATCAGATTTGTGGTTAGAATCAGGTGGTCTGATGATTGGACCAATCGATGCAGAGGCTGCAATGGCATTACCTAACCCAGGCTTTCACAAACTTCAAGATGACTTTTTAAAGCTCCATGATAAGAAGACCAAAAGGTTATGGTTTATTTGGCCTTCAGAAGAGGTCAAGGTTTTACCCATCGTCAATGGAAAGTGTGGATGTCTAGGGGGCTGTGTGTTCTTTGGAAACAATCGAGCAGGAATAGCATTTTTCTCCTCAAGAAAGTATAAAGAGAGACAATATTCTGCCGTTCTTAAGGTTTCTCCAGCAGGTCAGGACCCAGGGTTTGGCCAGAGCTTACTGTTCAAAGATAAACTTGTGTTCGAAGTTTCTCCCACAAATGGCATTGATGGGTCAGCTTCACCTAGATCTAATGGGTTTAAGTTTACTAGGGGGTATATGAGTAATGTAACAAGTCCGGAATCAGGAACAAATATAACAGTCATTGGAGAACAGTCGTCATTTAATCAGACTTTGACTGTTCCTAAGGACCACTTGGTTACTGTTCAGTCTGGTACATCCATTGGAAACAGTTCTATGAAATCCAACGAAAGTGATTCTAATAATCCTATAAATAATTTATTCCAAGTGCCATTCACTAGTAGATCAACTGAAGATGTTGTATTAAGTTATCCATCAGAAAATAGAAGTTTAACATCTGTGAAAGAAGAGAATGAAAATGTAATAATACATAGAGAAGGCTCATTAAAAAGTGATGGTAGTAGATTAGCAGACAGCCTCAGTACATTAAGATCTTCAAACAGAAAATCAGCATCAGATTTAGAAGATTTTAGAATTTCACAACGTAGTCTTTCTCAAAAAAGTCTGTCAAAGTCTTCATTACCAACCCCAAGAATGTTGAGACAAGACTTGGGGTCCAAAGTCCAATCTGAACATTCATTAGAAAGTGAACGCTATTACTCAGCTGATGAGGATATGGACTCCTTTGCACTAAATAGTTCATATATATCTGCTGAAAGTCAAGACATTACTGCCAAAATTAATGAAAATTCAATTGAAAAGACAGAATTTGATGAAAATGTTGGAATTGATTTAGATACTCTAAAAAGAGACTTGAAAATACCACTAGAAAGACAAAGCAGTTCTGATAGTACTGATTCTACACTGTCATATGAGTCTGCAGCAACAGAACCAGATGAAAGCGACAGTTTTGTTGGTTTACCAGAAAATTTGCTGGTAGATCTTCATGGCCAAGTACAAAAACCTATCAGTGAATCACCAGTTCTGATGTCATGCTATGCGAATCACCTGACTCAGTTCCAGTGCAATGATTGGTCAATTTCTTCACCAATCAGCTACACTAAGACAAATGTAGCTGACCAATCAACATACTCCTTATCATCTGTTGGCCAGTCCATCCAGTATGTTCATAGCCCTGCATGTATGCCTAGGTTTGTGAAGACCAGACAAGGTTTTGTGACTAGCTTGATGAAAACAAAAGAGGATTATAAAACTGATGAAGAAAGGAATGACAAGGAGGGAGAGGAAGAGGAAATATGGGATGAAAACACTGATAAATCATTACTAGAAGGTATGAACAAACTGTAAATTTGAAGTGGCATTGCCAGCCTTTCTTGTTCTTGTATTGACAAAGAAATGCATTTTGATTGATATAGTTTCATGCAAAGGACTTTCAAACTGTAAAAAGTTGGAAGACAATCTTGCTAGTCTCTTTAAACCTAAATTCATGAATTTACTTATCATCATAAGATTTGTGTCCAACCGATAGAAAGTTGTATTGATTTTTTTACCTATCCCTTTGAGTCATGGTTTATAGCTTGCAAGGGTTATTTGCATTAACTTCAGATTCAATGAAAAAATACAAACAAAAAGAAACACACTTGAATCGTGATTATTTATGTATTTTTCGGCCACATATGAAGAATTGAAAATCTGACACGTGTGAGTTATAAAAGGGTGTCAGGCAGCCAGTGGGTAGTGAAAATAGGTTTGTAACAGTTTTCTCAGCAATTTCTTATCACAGCCTCTTGATATATGGTATGCAGCAGTCCAATATCAATCAATTTCAGGTCTGTCACTCACCAACTTATAATTCCTGTTGATCAAATTCTGTCATTCCTGTCTTTGACTTATTGTATACCAACTTTTTTTGTGACTTCTTTGTTTTACGATTTTTTATCTGTTTATTTTCTGTCTAGCTATTTCAACAATTATATTCCTATGAGAATTATTTGCAATGATTTATTTTTGTGAATTTCTGTTCCTCCCAAAATTTGCTAAAGTAAATCACACTTGAAAATTTATAGTTTTTTTACATTCCCCCCCCCCAATTTTAGAATATTTTCTAATAATCTTATTCTATTTTACAGAGGAGGGTGAGAGTGGGCTACCAGAGAATGCCTCCATCACCACTGCTGTAGTCAAGGTCAGAGGCTCCATGGACATCATGCTGACTCCACTGTTTCTAGAATCATTTCAAAGGTAGTAATTCTAATAAATGACCTCCTGTTTGAGCTTGTTTTTAGCAGATACTGTGGATTCATTTATTTTCGTGGGTACCAATTTTCGTGGTTTGATAAAAAAGTATCAGTTCAATGATTCTTTATTTCGTGGTTCTGAAGTCTGCACCATACAGATAAATGTTAAATTTCCTTTTCGTGGAGTATCAAATTTGGGTGGATCAAAGCTTCCCACGAAAACCACGAAAATTGATACCTCACGAATAATAATGAAACCACAGTATGTTAAGAATGCTAGATGATCTATATTTTATAAAAGGATACAGAGTAAATGAACATGAGACCATAACACATATGTAAACTCCATCTGCAATAAATTTGTATGAGCTTTATGGCCATTTCGGGAATTTTATTCCTCATCAGCAGCACTAGAACCCAAACATAGGAAATCCACAATACAAAAACAGTGTTAGAAACTGCATAATACAAAATGAAATCCAAATAATCAGTAATATCAAATATATTTAAGGACCTCCTACCATGGAGAGAGCTGGTATTTAGGTATTAACATTTACATAGATAAAGATAATAGTAATAAACAAATTGTAGACGATATACATTTCATTTCTGACATATTGGTTGAACATGTTCCTTTTGGAAAAAAAAAAGAAAAATATCTGAAATATTTTTAATCAACCAACATTTAACCATGTATTGATAGGTTTGCGGTTCCAGTTTCCTCTTTTTATAAAATATGCATTACCACTGGGCAATCATAGTAAACCATGCATTTTTAAACAGATATAAATGTAGAACAACACACCAAAACCATGTTTTGACCATTTTCATTTATTATTGATTAAGAAAAATCTATACTTAAGACTTATTTTATTGATTCAATGACTTTATTTTAATAACAGATATGCTGAAGCAGTGATCCCAACCTTGGTAGCTCTGCATCCCTCTTCCATCATAGATGGACTACACGCCCAGTGTCTAGATGGTCTGAAACGACAGAATCGGCTGAAGAAGGTTAAACAAATGTCCGATGGTGAGCTGTCAAAGCCCGTGGCGGAGAGACAGTTTAGTACAGAGAGTAGGAGCAGTAGTGGAGAAATGAAGACATCCAGTATTCAGGCATTGTTTTCTCTGGCAAAGGTATGGGCAGTTATATACTTGTATGAAATGAATACAAGAAATGGAAAAATTAGATCTTCTGATCATGGGACTTCTTCAGTAATTTTCTTCCTTATATGTATTGTAAAAGAACTTGTTAATCATTTGTCAGTATCAATGCTACACTAGAATTTTGTTCTTGAAAGAGAAAGGATTTAGAAATATTTTTGCTTCAGTGCATAGATAGTAATGAGAAGTGGTAATATCAGTAATTAGCGTCTTTTTCAATTGATCTCACTAGCCTGATATATTATAGTTGCATGTTCATTCTGTGATACTAAAAAATTATCAGGTAGAAGCACTTGATTACTATGACGTAAAGTGATGTTAAGTGACGTAATTTCACATTTAAAACTTGTTTAATTTGTTTTTCTAAATGTATGACAGAACACATATCCATGGACTCTTATTGTAGACTAGGTGAAAAATTATTAGTTTGTTTATCTTTTTTCGTTCAAATTTGTAGTAAATCTATTTACAATAAGAGTGTAGTTTAGTTGTTTGCTTTGTCCAAGAAAGTCACACGCAAAATTGTAAACTCCAACAATAGGGGTAGGAGCATGTATGGTGCTTTAATTTTAATGTTTTAAATTTGATCATGGAACTGTTTTGTTTTCTTCATTTCAGGTCAACATATGTGTTCTACAGTCAGGAATGGTGGAAGAATTAATCGCTTTTTCTGCCATGGAATCTATCAGTGATTTGACTTGTGTCTCTTTACTGGCTGTATGTATCGATGACATAAACTGCCAGTTATTATCCAACAGTCACTCAGTCAAAACTAACCAGGAAAAACCTAATTTGGGACTCAGTTCTCAGAAAGTGTCACCTAAAAAACAAAAGGCTAAAAGAATGGACTCTAAAAGCAATGAACTGTCCCAAGAAAACTTGGTAACAGAAGTTTGCAGGGAGGAAGATGTTGGAACATTGCATATATCTAAGGTCCACATTCAGTTACAGAGACTGTTGAAGCATAGTAATTATTCAGATGAGGTCCTACTGACGGCTATACCAGAACATAAATCTAAAGTTTTGTTCGAGTTTGACAAGGAAGTCAGCAAGCCTCTTTCATTTACATTTTCTGCTTCGCCTAGAACAAGAAGTAGACAAGATTCCAAAGTCTCAACATCTACCCCATCACCCAAAACTGTGCGTAGACATTCTAATAGAGAATCAAGAAGGAGTTTTAGCAGGCAAGCTAGTAAAGATGTTAATGGTCGTACTGGAACGCTGCCCAAATTGATGCGTCAAGGAAGTATCGATGAGGAAATGGTAGATGGTGCAGGGCATGATGGTAAACCTAAAAGAACACCTAGCCGAGAGCATAGCTTTAGATCTGGAAAATCTGCACTAGGATTTATAATGTTTGAGTGTGGATTAGAAAACATTGATGTAAAGGCAGTTAGGAGGTTAGGCTTCTCTGAAAATGTGGATGAACAATTTACACAAAAAATGGAAAGAGTGGCTAAAAAGTTATCTAACATACAAATGTCAACAAGGCTAGAACTAGAAAAAGAGCTTGAGAGAGCTGAAGAGACGACCAAGCAGTCCAAACAGGGAAAACCAAAGTTGAGTAGAGAGTCCAAGGTGGATCGGGACTCTGTACATTCCTGGGATTCAAGAGTTTCCCTGCCATCAAGCTCCTCTTCTTTGCTATCTGTCACAGAGTATGAGGCCCTTAAAGGGGATGCATCCAGTGGCATGCTAGAGATTAAAATCATTTGGTTCAACTTTGCTGCACCACCTCCAATATCCATCAAAAGAAAAGTAGACTTTACTAAGTAAGTAAACATAAAATCAAAAGTGAAAGTAGAATTCGAGAAAATGGCAAAATTACTGATAACTAACCATAGCAGTGAGAATCATATATTCTTTACAGGCATCATAATTGAATTTTGAAAAAAAAGCATTGAGTACAAATTTACTAGCTAACAACTGAATTTATGGGAACTGTTTGAAACTGTAATAGATGTTGATCCAGATTTAAAAAAAAACTGATACATGTATAGAATTTGTTAAAAAATAGTAGTTATGCATTAAAATAAAATAGAGTAGTAAGTACATTCATTTGCAAGCCTAAGTGGTTAACTTAAAAAAATATTAAAAGAGAATAAGAAATTAAAACATGTAATATGTTTACAAAAAAGTTGTTAAAGATTTCAATTTTATTTTATGATTCTTTTCAGGAGTTTGCTTCTAAAGGTGTTATTATTCAAAATGTTTTTCAACAATCTGTTCAGTCACTGTAATAAACCTTTACATTATTCTAAGTTTTTAATATATACATGTATTATTGGCTAATTATTCAAAATTTTAAACAATTAAATGTACACTAAAGACATCCCTTTTCAAATGTATTTATAACTCTAGGTTAAGAGACTCATTAACTTTTAATATTTTCAGACATGACTGGAACCTGTTAAGCACAGCCACCCCTGCCATCAATGCTTGGCTCAACCCACTAGACAGACTGGTGTGTTCTGTCCGACACCTTGTCTTGGCACTGACCCATCGTACTAGTTCTGTGATGGCCTGTATCATGACTGACGGGTTGGAAAATACAGGTGTACATTTCCCCAGGAAGGTATGAAGGGACTTTTATAATTATTTTTTACGTCCATAGTGTTAAAATGACAACAATATGCTTATGAATTTATTAATATCACAGAGTTTGAGAAACTACATTTATATGAATTGATTGAAATTGTGAAGAAGTTGGTAGTTGGTATTTTTTTTTTCATATACAACTCCATTTTATTGTTTATAAAATTGTTGTACTATATTTCATGAGAACACCTTTTAGAGGTCAAATCTTTACATCACTAAAAATATTATGGGTACAATGTATATAAAAAAAAAACATGAAGAAAATCCAAACAACAGAACATTAAAAACAAGCAAAAAAGAAAAGAAGAAGAAGTGTATTTAATAGGTCAGGTGTTTGTTCTTATTTCAAACCTAACCAACTCTCAACTATTATTTTATGAATATGCAACTTGTAACTTTTTCAGACTAAATACTCCAAGGCTACACCATTGGCCAGAATACTAACAGAGGAACCATCATGTCAGCTGTTTACTGTACTTAGGAAACATCTGAACAATGTTGGCACAATACCAGTTGAGCAAGCGGTACGGGCTGACACTCTTCCCCAACTCATAACAATACAGAAAGGTATCCTAGCCTTGACGAGACAGTGGAGAAATGTACTTGTCATGCCACAATCATCTGGAATGGACTTCAAGTCACACAAAGCAGTTCGCCCCTACACAGTGAAATTTGCTCTTCCATTAAATGAAGAGGATAATAGCGATGATGATGAAGATATCATAAGTGAAGAACAGTTTGACATTGTAGATGAAAGAGCATCTCTTTTGACTGGTGATGAAGGCTCCATACATAAGTCTGGATCAATATCCAGTTATCATGGACCTCCTAGGAGAAAAGAACACGAAACTTCATATGTGCCCTCTGTTCAGTACAGGAAGTTGAAGTCCTACATTCAGGGAAGCACTCCTATTGGGACAAGTAATAATTCCCCTGATAGACAGGTCAGTGGCAGTGGTGGCCAAAATGTGCCACTGATGCCACCATTGTCCATTCATCGTAATGACAGTAATTACACCTTCCACTCTGCCGCTGCTAGTTTGACAAGCATTGACAAAAGTGATATGACACCACCTTTGACACCATTAAAAATGGAGCCTTCCAAACCTTCCATTTTAAAGAAGGATGTCAGTAACGTTGACAAGACTCAAGATCTATACCAATGGATGGCTAAGCAGCAGGAATTTGAATTCAATGATGGTAACATGTTTAGACGGCAGGGTTCTCTATATGGAGGCCTAGGCAGTAGTGCTTGGAGCCAAGATGATAGCAAGTTAGATCTGAATGATGAACAGTTGTCTAAGGCTACCTCAATCATGCAGTTAGCCGATGCCAGAAGCTTGTTCAAACCGTTCTTGCAGAGCATAGGATTGCATGTAGAAGGCGTGCGGCCAACTGCAATGATGAAAAAATTTGGAGGTAGTCTCTCACTACAAGGTGTGCTAGATACAATAAAGATTCAAATTGTCAACTCTGAACGACATCATAGAAAAAGAGAGAAGTCAAAGAAGAGACGATTAATTGACTTCAATGCAGTCCCTGCTTTCTTGTGTGAAGGGTTCATAGCTCATATAGCAATGAAAGATGTGGTAGATTTTGAGAAAAAGGAGTCTGGAAGTGTAGATGACAATAAAGGTAATTCACCTTTGAACTTTGCAATGCACAAATTGGAAGCTAAACCTACAACACTTCAAGTGAACTTCATGATGAATTGTGATTCGGTAACACAACATGTAGACATGCCACTATTAAGGCTTATCCATCAGTTTGTCACAATGGTAGATAACATCACTGATACCAAGAAAGAACTCAAACAGAGTCATTCTAACTTGGAATGGGTGAAAACTCATAGGAAACAAGACTCGAAGGGATCGTCTTCCAGTGCGGACACAGCTCACTCTGACATGTCTCATACAGGGCTAGTAAGTCCTCCCTCAGTGGAAAATATCAATAAACACAAGGAATCTTCATCATCTAGTGAATCCAATACAGTGTTGACATTAGAAGTCCCACCTTCTGAAAGGAAGTCATCGTCGTTAGTTTGTATTCCTATCAATTTTCCAAAACCAGAGGCAAAACGTCCTGAGAAACTTATGACTCTACCATTGAAGAAACCAAATATCTTTCAAATTAAGAAGCCCTCCAAAAGTGATTCTGAATCAGCAACACATGTAAGGAGCAAATCTGACCCTTTGACCCCTCCAAGGTCATTGAACTATAGTGATTCCGTTACCATAGAGATGGAAGATACATCCTCACCTGCACTAACAGAAAAAACATTTGTTGATGAAATCAAGCAATCAACTCCTAAATGTTGGAGAACACTTTACCACCTTCTTGAACTTTACTCCACGATGCCAGAAACCAAAACTATTCACGGCAGACGGCCAACTGCTTCTAAACTGTTACCTGTAATTGAGGAGGAACCAGAAGGAGGGTCCAGAGAAAGGGTGGGATTGAGTCAGGAGACACCGTCAGATTATACTAAGGGCAGTAAGGGGACAGGGCATTCCAGACAGGACCTTAATGATTTGGAGGAGAAGGGGATAGGAGGTAGACAACAACATGGAGGCAGCTCGGAGTACCCACCTTTCAGTAGGACTAGCTTTAGACAGAGTAAGTTCATGATGAGCCAATAGATATCTTTGGAAAGATATTTTATTATTACCATATAATAGTTTGTTTAAAATTTCAAAAGATTTTCTTTTGGGTTGTTTATAACATATGATCAGGATAATAATTTCAACTTGACTTTATTTTATATCAACAGAACAGCCAGCTTTGTCTAATTTAACACCCAATGAAATTATCAAGCCAAAACATCTACTTTATGTTTAATAACTAAAAAAGGCCCAAAATTTCAACTTGGAGTAAATTTCTTGAAATTACTGGGAAATATAGTTTGAAACCTTGTATTTTAAGGAACGCAAAAAAAAACTAGCTCTGAAATATTTAACAGCAGGGAGAAACCTAGGTTTAAAATCAGATGATTTCATGAAATATTTAGAATATGGACAATTTTAAAGCATTATCTGCGAGAAATCTCTTTATTTAACATAGAGCACAGTTGTCGAAAAATACTTTTTTGTGAAGACATGCATGTTTTTGCCTGACTAATAGAAAAGAAAAGAATTAAAGTTGTTGACAATATGCTCTATACTTATTTGAAGATAAATCACTCACAAATCCTCAAAAATGAGGCAAATCTTGATATTTTCTTAGTTTACAACGTGCTTATGACGTAATAATATCAAGCATGTTGGCGCTGCCATATAAAATCGATGGAAAATGTAAAGTTGGGTTATCAAAAGACTGAATTACATCAAATCCATTGAAATAGTACAAAGTTAACAATTTTGTAAAAATATGGGGCCAATTTCAGTACTTTCTGAGCATACTCCTTTACAAAGTATTAAACCCAAAACTTTATCTATCAACTGTTTTAAATATCTTGATATAACTTGGCCTTTTTTCTTAAAGGTCAGTTATTGAAGTTATTCTGAAGAGACAATGTCAGAATAGGGCATCAAAACATTTTAAACTTTTTTATATGTCTCTTTAGGTATCTATGTTGGTGAGAGTATAACCCTGGTGGTGTTTGGGATAGCTAAGGTTGAGCGAGTCCGAGTCCAGGCATTACTAAGTGGACTGAAGCTTGAGGCAGAAATGAAGAGTGTTCATGCCAGTGGCTCTTATAAAGAGAAGGCTAAAGGTATCAAAAGTTGATTTTGAATATTAAGGTATTTCAGGGTCTTTATCTTGTATTTTTTTTCCATTATAAAATTAAATGAAGTAATAAATTTCACATCATTTATGTTATAACAAGTATCTAAAATTGAAATATTAGCTAGATATATGCAAGATGTCTGAAAAATGATCAGTTTTAGAACCCCCAGCTACCTTAAAAACTATTTGGTATATGGATCACAGTTGAAACACAGTTGAAACACAAAAATCTGAAAATAAAAATATTTAAAACAGAATTCGCAATGGAGACCATATTTTCTGACCTACATTCTTTTGTCAGTGGCGAAAGAAGAAATAAAACAGGCTAACACATCAACACTTTATGGGCAACAAATATAAAATGATTTAAAATTGCATCTCTTAAAACAATGTTATGGAAAAAAAAGTCCAGTCAACTAAACATCGTTATTATGTAGCATTGAATAATGAGAATAATCCAAGTTTGATTATGATCTTCTTTATTTAAAGTATACACTATTTTTATAGGACTCTGTTAGCCTTTAAGAATGGAAATATGCATGGTTGTTTAATCTTTCTCTTTTTACAATACTTTTTTAGGTTTTCTACACAGAAAGTCCTCTGAGTCTTCAGTGACAGCTCACATAGGAAATACAAACATTGTACTACTGGAGGGCCTTCCTCCTGATATCAAGTAAGAATACAACTAAAAAATACTAAAAAAAAATTGTCATTAGGGGTGAAACAATACACTTACCCCACAATTCACTAGTAGACCTAAATCCTAAAAATCCGCAAAAAAGTCATGCTTTTCCGGAAAATCCTTACTTTCCGCAAATAAATCCTAAAAATATGGATTTTCATAACAATTCTCGTATTTTTATAGCTTTCCCGTGTTGTAGAGACTTTTTCGTAATTTTGGAAAAACCATCCGGAAATTTGACATTTGACACAGTAGTCTGTGTATTGTGGATTACACGAATTTCGGAAAGTAGACAAATTGTCCATTCATGCCATTGGTCTGTGTATTGTGGATTACAATCATCACGTGACTATCGTCAATCCTGCCTTACATTAATTTTAGTATGTATGTTTGGAGGGATTGAATAAATTAAAAAAAAAATCATTTCAAATTAATCTGTTTTTTGTTAATACTTACATGACAGGATAGATACGTGTCATGATGCTTTAATTGTTGTTTTTTTTTTATTATTTTGTTGTAATTGTGTTAGAAGAGTCTTAGAAGAATAGATAGACTGAGCATTGCGAGCTAGTAGGTGTAAATGTCTATATATACAATATTCATACTTTAAAAAATAACTGTCCTGTTTATTTATTATCACTATGTATGCAGGCAGGATTTCCATAACAGTCCTCGTATTTTCATAGCTTTCCTTCGTTGTGGAGACTTTGGTGTTTTGGGAAAGGGAATTGTTTATTTTTAATTGCTGGGTTTTAGTAAGGCTTGTCGTATTTTAATCATTTCTAATGAATTATGTTTTTATTATTGAATATGTAAGGCTAGAAGAACTAGCCGTTATAGCAGATGATACGAAGATTGGAGGAGGATATTTGCCTGCGGCCGGTTCCGTAGGCATCTTCAACTATTAGTAAAATGTTTCACAATAATACGAACAGTCTGACAACTTTTCAAAGATAATCAGTTTCAACACCACCCTGTGAACGATAAAGACCTCTTTGTAGAGTTCGATAAGATAAGGCTCAAAGGGGATCGCTACAAAGGCCACACGCGCAAACTGCACGATGTTTAAATGAAATGGATGCAAATTTAATCATACAGGGATCTATAAGGTAGTGTAAGTTTATTCGAAGTGTCCACTTATTCCATATTCTTTCGTTTTTAATTGTAATAGTCCCAGAGTATGTTTAATAGTATGTGTTCGTGGGACTGTAGCTATACCACTGCCTCCCCAAGTGTACGGGTAACGATATGAGACCACTTCTTATTTAGTTGGTAGCGGCGATACCCGTGTCCTATATAAGATTCCTGAATGTATATTTTTGTTATAAATCTTTTTTATAAAGAATACCTTGAAGAAGACGTCTGATATATCAGTATTGTACATTATAAAATATAAAATACATGCTATGATCCGACGGCACGAAAGAAGACTTAGGCGACAATTTGTTTTTATCCTTAATCTAGGTTTATTTTATTTGATCTGGTGTAACTAATTAGCTAAAAAGTCCAGCAAACCTCTAAAAAGGGTATGCAAAAAACTTGTCTAAAAGAAAGAAAGAAAATCGGAAATAAAAGGTAGAATGATTTGACCATTTCCATCACAACTGCATGCTTTTGTATTGGAAGTAGATCGAGTACCATGGCTAATTGTTTAATTGTTTGCTTTTTCCATGGCTATTTAACCCAACTACATGTAAGCATCCACATGTAAATATCGCTTGTCGTCAACGCTAAAAATCTGACCCCTCCTCCTTTCTGAAAAAAACTTGTATGAAAATGACAGTATATATTGTTGTCTATTTTCCCAATGTCAACTCTCTGCGTTATTGGTCTTTAAGATAAAGGGTAGCTGTTTTTCATATTTTAGCGTTAACAATAGTCTGTAGTTATATAATACCCTGAGGGTTGATGCATCAGAGAAAAGCCAGTTTAGACTATGACAGTGAAATACAAAGATCTTTAGCTACTAGCATAAGTATCTAAAACTTGTGATCGTGCATATAAAATTATTAGTAATAAGTGTCCTTCTTTAAGGGTGAGGCACTGTCCAATCCAACATATGTTGCCTTTATAACTGGATGGTTGAAGCGTTCCGTTCCATCTTTCTCCGGATTGTTTTTTTTTCTCTTAGACATTAGAGTTTAATAGTATGTTATTACCTTCATTAATGATGCTTATAGAACTTCGTTAGCCGATTATATACTTTTTGTGAAGCTTTTATAACCAGTTGATTTTAATGGGGGTAGCTATGGATATTTTTTTTCGTCCTGCCTTTCTATTTTCCAGAAAAATTGGAGCCTGGATTTTTTTGTACATCATCGGGGTATTCTACTTAAAGGAGGGGATGGGAAATATGAAATACAGCGGTTGCTTTACCTTACGGCCAGGCGACCATTTGATTTTTATGGGGGAAAAGCACAGGCATTCGTTTCATATATAAAAAAAATAAAATCCCTATACTCCCCTACCTTGATATGAAATGAATGCCTGTGGGGAAAAGGGAATGGGGCTATAAGGATGTTTATAGCATCCTGCCTTCTTATTTTCGCAAAAAAGAGCCTGGATTTCTTTTTTTATTGACCATATTTTTCAGTCAAAACTACATCCTGCCGTTTTAGTTTTGATTTTTGGTATCCCGTCTTTTTACTTCTATTAAATTTCACCATATCTCGGCAAAACCGAAATTATTCAGGCAAGGCTATATACCTTAAAATTAATTTTGTATACGGCGATCACAATTTCAAACATATATTTTATAGAGGAAATCTCTTTTAAACAAATGCAGAAATATGGACCCAATCTTTAGATCTTGTCACATGCGCATTACATCGCGATTCTCAATTCTCCTAATTGTTCCCCATAAAATTTACCGGTGTATTGTCGCGTGTTGATGTGTGCTACCTGTCGGCCATTTAAAATACACAAAGTATCCATCAGTTGAGGATGAAGCGATTGATTTTCTTTTTGAAACAAAAACAAAAATAAAATAGTAACAAAGTTTACTTTATGATTTGTAAATGTTTTGTTCAGGTATGTACACAGTGAATTTTACAATCTTTGATCAACTGTCATTCTATTATTTGTAAAATTGTAGTTGGTGAATAAGTGTGTAAAATCGTCATCAATTTTTGTACCTGTTGACTGCATGGGCTTGGAATATGTCAATTATTCAGGCCTACCGTGATAATTGAGCTGCAACATACGAGGAAATCAAATCAACTGCATCGACACGGCAAATGCATGAGAAATCCACTCATCTCAGTCAACTTATGGAGAAGGGGGTCCAATCAATCAATCAATCAATTAAAGTTTTATTTAGAGTCAGTGCATTACATAACAAGAAAACACAAGCTCTAGCGAGCTTTTAACACCGACATAGGTGTCCATAGGTCCAGGGGTCGGAATTTAAATTTTCATGTTGATGGCCTGTAACCCCCCCCCCCCCCCCTTTGCGTGCCATTTGTTTTGCAACTGCCAAGATTGATTAGCCGGATTTTTTTTTTACATTCTACATTACATTTTTTTTTCTACGAAATCCAGAGCCAGGATTTTTTTTTTTTAAAAAGTCATCCCTTCCCCACTCTCACAGTATATAGTCCGACTATTTTGATTCTTTGCCAATCAGGTCATCATACATAGCATAACTTGATCACATAAAACAGACTTGACCAAAAAATTTTAACGTTGTGGACGCCGTCCGAA
The DNA here is from genome assembly GCA_963971305.1 of Arcuatula senhousia. Classification (NCBI taxonomy): domain Eukaryota; kingdom Metazoa; phylum Mollusca; class Bivalvia; order Mytilida; family Mytilidae; genus Arcuatula; species Arcuatula senhousia. The sequence goes on from OZ020312.1 coordinate 41,314,734, forward strand.
ACACCATACCTAAGTCTCGCATTTCGCGACTTTCATCGCAGGCGAAACAAAAAATTGTAAACTTTGGCTGCATGCTAAACGATGGTCCAAACAATTATGCCGTCTTGGAAGCCTTTTACAATTTTTGACGTTTGGCATCACTGGGGATCTTTAAAAAAGTCCAAATGACAAAAAAAAAACAAAAAAACAGAAAGACGTCATGATTATCTGGATTAGCTAAACGAGGTTCATTCGGGAAATCTTATACATGCACCCAAGACATATAGACTGGTCAGCTTGCACTATACACAAGACCATGCGGAAGAAAAATAATCGTGATATAACAACAACCAAAAAATAAAATAGAATTAAGAAACACTGACAGCACATATATTATTCACTGCATGGCCTACTGTTGGTCCACGATCATCGTGTCCATACGGGTTTTGAGATGCATGTTGGTCTGTCATGTCTTTATATATTTTAATATTTTCAATTGCAAGGAATATGATATGAAATGATAAATATATTACATAGTAAGAAGCAATGGGGTACCAAAGGGGCATCCGAATATCAAAAGTCCGAAATTTCGAAGAGAACCAGAGAACGAAAACGACGAAGACCACACAGAGAAACAACATAAAATCACAAAACAGAAATAGCTGAATGACAACTGCTAACACAAACTCAAGTTGTAACAAGAGTGAACTCAGAGCGGTTCATGCCTGCTATTGCACACCCATCGTGTCGCCAATTGTCCATTCAGTAAGTCAAATCCGGCGAAGAAAGAAAATGCAACAAAGCCCTATGACAATCCAACATCTGCACTCATCTGTGAGATAGAAATCCCGTATTTATCTATGAGCTCATGATGTCTCCTGTAATATCACTTAAGCGAAGACAACAACCGAGGAGCAACATAACCTTGTGTCAAAAATTTCTAAGGAAAAAGATGTAATTTCCACAAGCTCTGGAATAGAATAGAACAAGGCGTCGCCACAGAATATTTTTTTCATTATTGGCATGATTTTACATGGCAGAAATTCTTCTTCAGAATATTTTTTACTAACCCTCTGCTGTCAAAGTATTTTTTTTTTATCAAAAATAATTTTCAGAATATTTTTTTCAGAAAAAAAAACCAAGTCCCTACTTCAAGTTAAATGGTCGGTCCCTAAGGTAATTAATACTATTAAACTAATCATATAAAACAGATTTATTAGATCCCATCTAGGGCCCATAAGTGCATGGTTTCAAAATGCAATTGATTCATAAAGTGACATATGTCGCGTACACTTATTCCACATCTTATTATTTTCTATACATATAATGTCGTGCAGCGACGTTCAACCATTTAGATAGACAAGTATGACACTATTTATATTCTTAGTCGTCCAGCTCATCGGCATGCCATCGCCTGTGTTGAACACTGCAGGTATCAGGTATCGCTCTATCGTTGCCTCACTGTACTGAGCAGAAATATTGAGTACAATATGCAACAAGGGTAGTCCTTTAATCTGTATATTGCCTATACCATGAATACAGGTGTTCGAAAGTTCATTTTATTGTAAAATTCAATTAACAATATTATTTTGACAATAAACAACAGCTAATTAATATGCATGCACAGGTAGAAATTCCTTGCAAAAAGAAGCAAAGATGTACTAATGGGGCATTCCAAACTCAAAAGTTCAAAAGACCAAATTATAGGCGAAAGGTAACCAGCAAACACAAAATAAACCAGCAGCACAAAACGTGCATAAAAACAAAAAAAAAAGTAAAAAAGAAAGCGGTCCGACAAGTTCAAGTCGGTACGAGATTGAACTCCGATCACGGCTTCGAAAGAATATGCAGCTCCTGTCCATTGCAACGCGCCCGTCGCGTTGATAGTGGTCAGCGTGTCAAATCCAGTAAAAAAGTACAATTCAAAGAATACTTCGAACATATTTAGATAAATAAACACATAAATCCCGATACTATATGTGTTTTTCGTATAGTTTCTTTCGTATAAATCTTGAATTGGAAAAAGAGTTTAAATATAATCTTATTCTTTTGATCCCAAGTTTACTGTTACATCTTTTTCTGTTACTAGTATATCTAGAACATACACGCTATGTTTTATTTTCTTATGCATTTTTGCGTAGATACAAATTTCCGTGAAGCCTTTCATTGGAATGATTTGAAACTATACAGGATGGTTTAGTATGACAAACTATACGTCCCTAGCGACTTTCAAAACCTGTTGGACTTCAACTGTCTGTTTAGGGGAAGCGGGGGCATCCCTGTCCCAGGTAAACATTCTTTCATTATTGTTAAAACTAAAGGAAAAAGAAAGGCCATAAAACTATTTCTTTATTCATGTACAAAGTGGAATTATGTTAGCGGTTCTAACTTCTGCGGAATTGTCTGTGTCTAAAAAGTACCTGACTTTTAGTATTGTAAAAAGTATAATTGTTTATGATACAACTTGATAAATATTTTAACAAACGTCACATACATCTAAAACAATGCAGTCTTCAAACCAGTATGCCCCGCAAATATTGCACAAAAAGGAGTATAATTATAAAGGATAACAAACTTTCGGCGTCCTGATTAGACAAATCTGCCACCGTAAACATGAAAATACAAGGGGTTTCATTTCTTCTTCAAATTATCCACAAATTATCTACAAATGTTATTATACCGACGACTTGTATAAGGACCTGAAATCATTCATAATTTATTGACATCAACCACGGACATCAACTTACCTATTTTGTGTCTTGTACATTTGCAATTTTACATAAATAAAATTTCTAGAGGGCCAAAGTCTTGTGATTCGTACATGCATTATACAAATCTCCAGAAAGTTTAAAGTAAGAATATCAAATAAATTCAGAAATATAATATAGACCCAAACTCTCCACAGTTCTCACGGACGCGCCACTTCCCGTATATTTTAATAAATTGGAAGCTACTTCCAAAGAACGTAACCTTCTCTCTTTAGTCTTCATTGTGGATTAGAGAGCAATCATTTACTAGAATTTCTTAAAGAAATGTTTTTTTTTAAACTCATTCTTTATTGTTTTAAAATAATAATTTCATTAAAAAAAAACACAAAAAACGGAACAATGGAAACAACAGAACAAACTTTTTGGGTGAATTCTGGGTAGTCTTAATATAAATATATCGGAAAAATAGTTGAAAATAGATTTTGTTCAATCTTGGTAGTACCATTTATTAAATCACAGATGATCCTCGGTACAACCTATTCGAATTGATCAATCTATAATTAACGATTGTCACGTGATGATTGTAAACCACAATTCACAGACCAATGGCATGAATGGACAATTTGTCTACTTTCCGAAATTCGTGTAATCCACAATACACAGTCTACTGTGTCAAATGTCAAATTTCCAGATGGTTTTTCCAAAAATACAAAAAGTCTCTACAACACGGGAAAGCTATAAAAATACGAGAATTGTTATGAAAATCCATATTTTTAAGATTTATTTGCGGAAAGTAAGGATTTTCCGGAAAAGCATGACTTTTTTGCGGATTTTTAGGATTTAGGTCTACTAGTGATTTGATATGTATAGTATATTTTCTCAATGATACTATTACTTTCGATACGATATGGTACATGTTTATTTTTACATATATCTATTGATAGTTGTTACTTGTTTGCATCAAACTTTCTTTCTTTATGTTTATTTTGCATTAGTTTTTAAAGAAAACAAAGATAAACATTCTTTTTAATTGTTTTTATCATCAGTGATCATCTCAGCCATTGCTGTGACTAATATAATCTCCACACTGAATAACGAATTATCCCGAACTCTTACCGAATGGAAAGTTCAAAATTTGTACCGTACTCCGAAATTCACCAAAATACCGTAGATTTTTGGTACTTCGGAGTATTGTTTCACCCCTAGTTGTCATGTAATATATATAAATGAAAATATAAATGGAAGAATGAATAAAATTTTGTCATGTACAATGAGAAAATTGGATTCATTTTATATCCATTGATTTTATTTGCCTATATTGAACCTCTGGATTGAACCTATAATGTATAAGATTGTGTTGTTCTATGAAACAAAAATAAAAGTCTGGTGTCTTCTATACATTTGGTCTGCCTGCCACCAAATATGATTTAAAGCTTTATTGATAGATGTGTATTTTTAATCAATGGATCAAAAAGGGTTTACATATACTTTAACATGTAATTTTGAACAATAAAACAACAATTTTCATCAAAACAGTGATATTTTTGGAAGTTACATGTTATATATATGGAGGCAAAAATGTTGAATACTTATTCATAACAAAAAGGCTCCACTTACTGTGTGAAATAGGACTAAGAAAAACCCAGCACTAATAGATTATCACAGTGAAATCCAAAAATGTAAAAGGTGACTTCAAACACTCCTAGAAAATTACCATGTAAAAAATACAATAAGTAGCATATCTCATGTCTATCAATGTTATAATATTTTCTTTCTTTAGGACTGTTGTAACAGTGAGAATTGACAGATCCCTAGGTCTCCACACGACTATCCTAAGGCGGGGCAAGGAACATAACTCTGCCATGGTATCAATAGGGGCCATCCATGTAGATATACCACAACACCCAGTAGTATTACATGGTATGGTAACCAGGAGTTCCAGAGAGCTCTCATCCACACTTCAGGAGTTTAGACGACCTATGTCTAGAACAGGGTGAGTATGCATTAAGTATCTATAGGAGCCATCCATGTAGATATACCACAACACCCAGTAGTATTACTGGGTACATTATCTGGTTCAGAATATTTCCTTTTAATCGATGAAAATGAATTTTTGTAGCCTCTACTTTCTACTTTTTGCGTAACCATCTTTGATAGGTGAAAACTATGATGAAATGATGAAAACTAATAAGTTTGTTCCCCTACCATTTTATTAGCTCACCTGACCCGAAGGGTCATCTGAGCTATTGTCATCGTTAAGCGTCCGTCGTCCGTCCATCCGTCCGTCCGTCCGTCGTCCGTCGTCTGTCGTCCGTCCGTTAATAGCTATAAATACATTACCATAATAAATTCAGCTAATTGACCCCTATTGCGTCACTGAGTCGGGAAAACACTCAAATATTAAAAATAGAATGACCTATATGGTTGCTGACCCGGAAGGAGGCTTCCCTTAATTCATCCATTTTGTTCCCGACTGCGTCGACGAGCGGCACGTGTATTTTTCACAGCGAATTTTCAAGACTTAAAGTTTACAAAAAGTGTGGTAAACCAAATTTTGCATACACTCATTTCAAATTTATTTATATTTTGTTTATTTATAGCAATTTTTGTGCTATTTATTTTGCACTGTTATTTATTTTATACAGTTCAAACTTGTTTATTTTTTGACCTGTTTATTTTGATATATATTTACTTTTTGGTTAAATATATTTTTAGTGGTTACTCAGTACGGATTATTTTCCTGGTAACCCTTATAATGTGGTTGCTGGCCCAGATGTATTTTTGGATAGTGTGGTGGCTAGTTCTGAACTGCCATTTGCCAGTGTCTCAGTTAGTGAGGTCTCCCCACCTCCTGGGTTTCAAACTGCAACTTCGGTTTCAGTTTCCAGGAGTGGCACTCAGACCCTATCTTTAGGTTCTGCAGTGGCACACGTGGGTGTTCCTACTCTTGGTGTAGTTACTCATACCATTTCTAGGCCTGTGGATTCTTCTGGGTCTGCTTATTCTGCCCCAGGTTCTGCTATGAACATTTCTCAGGCTAGTTCTAGACCTCCAGCCTCTTATTGTGGTTACGTTTTACCTGGTACGGGTTCCTTTCCAGCTTGTCCTGCTTGGCCTCAGCCTCCAGGTTTTTATGGTGGTCAAGCTACAGGTTACTGGCCTTATGGGGATCCCAGTTTATTTTGTCGTCCTACGATTTCTTCTGGTCCCCATACCTCTGTTTCTAGTAATAGTACTAGTAGGCCATCTGTTTCTAATGTTTCCTCACAAGGCAATTCTCAGGAACAATCAGAGCTGATCAGAAGTCTCTTCTCTGATTTTAAGCAATCTGTCAAGAGTGATTTTGATTGTCTTTCAGCTCGCCTTACTCGTTTGGAGGAGTCTAGATCGGAACATCCGAGCTCTAGGGTTTCGGATCAGGATTCTGATGAGGAGCAGGTAAGTCAGGCTGAGGAGGATGCTCTTTCAGTTACTCCTGCTGATGATGAGAGAGGTTTTCTCACTGAGGATGAAAATCTCAGCTCCTCTGGCTCTGTGGTTCAGTCCACTGCTGGCACGGGTTTAGTACCTGCACCTAGTGCAGTTACTTCTCTTGTGTCTTCGGTACATGTATCTGACCCAACATCAGCTACCCCTGTACCTACTAGTCAGGCCCTTCCTCACTCCTCTGATGGTGACCCATCTGAGGATAAGTCATCTTTTGCTGACTTGAGAGAAGAGACCTATTCTTTGTTGCGGAATGTTGCTAAGATTCCTTTTGCTTCTCCTCCTAGACCTAAGCAGTTTGCTTCTGGCTATGAAGTTTCTTGTGGTCTTTCTAAGGAGCCTAGTACGTCTCATGATTCCTTTCCAGAGTCTAGTCACATAGCTGCTACACTTCATACCATCAATGATGGTATTAAGTCTTTTGCTGCAGATAAAGGTGCTAGTAATAAAGTGACTGGTTTTGGTACTTCTAATTTTCCAGGCCACTTTAGGAACAAGGATCATCAAGTGCATAATTCTACTTTGGGTAGGACTTTTCCTCCTTGTGAGAAAGCTTATTCTACTCTTCTAGGCTGTAAAGCTATTGATGGCGTACGTATGAATCAGCAACTTTACTCTAAGACTGAGAACCTTTTGCGTTGTTCTTCGCAAGTTCTAAACTCTGCAGAGGTTTTTCTCGCAGCTACTGGTTCTTTACTTAATCAGGAGGATTTTTCTTCTTTACCCAAGGTTAAATCTCTTCTTCTTCAGGTTGACAAGGCTATCGGTTCCACTCAGTCTTTGTTACTGGGTTCTCTTGCTAACTTTACCCTTTCTAAAAGGGCTGAAACCCTTGATAAGTCTGCTGTTTCAGACAGTATTAAGGACTCTATGCTTAGGTCTGAATTTACAGATAAACTTTTTGGTTTACCTTTGCCTAAGCTTCAGGAGGAAGTCAACAAACAACCTCCACCTGTCAAGGTAAATGTACAAGTTAGCGGTAATGGTAATAAGAGGACAGTTTCTACTCCTTCTGCCTCTCAGCCTGCTAATTACAGTCAACCTCCTGCTTCAAAGAAAAGGAAGGTTTTCTTTAGAAAGAAGTCTAACAATTCTGGTTCTACTTCTGCCAAACCTAGTAGGTCTCAGCCTTCTGGTGGTTTTCAGGGTGGTAGGAAGCCTCATCCTTCTACCTAGGTCTTTGCCCCCTCGTACGTCATTGACAGAACTAGTGGGGGTAGAACAGTTTCCAATTCCATCTCCACATATTCCGGTTGGGGGAAGGTTAACAACTTTCCTCAGTCAGTGGGAAAAGATCACTTCAGATCGTTTAGTTCTGTCAATAATTCGAGGGGGACTGACTCTTCAGTTTCATACTCTTCCTCCTCAATCGGATACTCCAGTATTCCTTTCTCAGGTTTCCGATCCAGCCAAGCGTCTTCTCCTTTCTCAAGAAGTCGACAAACTTTTACAGAAATCTGCGATAGAGGAGGTACTTCAGCCTGTGATTTCTCTGGGGTTTTATTCCCGTCTTTTTCTCGTACCGAAGAAGACTGGCGGTATGAGACCAGTTATAGACCTATCTATTCTGAACAACCATCTCGTTATCCCTCATTTCAAAATGGAAACGAACAGGTCTATCAGGACTTCTATCCTTCCGGGCATGTGGACTACTTCCATGGACCTCCAAGACGCTTACTTTCACATTCCTATTTCCCCTTCTTTCAGGAAATATCTCCGTTTTGTTTGGAACAACAAAGTCTACCAGTTCAAAGCTCTTCCTTTCGGTCTGTCCACAGCCCCTCTGATTTTCACCAAGGTCATGCAGGTAGCTATTGCTCCTCTTCATTCCCAGTCTGTACTTATTCATTCTTACCTAGACGATTCTCTAGTTAAGAATCTTTCCCGTTCAGTTCTGTTAGGCCATACAGAGATGGTTCTCAAACTTTTCCTCTCCCTAGGTTTCCTTATTTCATGGAAGAAATCAGAACTAACTCCTTCTCGGGACTTCAATTTTCTCGGGGAACATTACCTTACAGACCAAGGTTTAGTTCTTCCTACGGAGGAGAAATTTGCCAATCTCAAGAAACAAATTCTGTTGTTTCTTTCCCTTCAGTCTGTATCTGCTCGACAGTTTCTTCAACTTCTAGGGTTTCTGAATTCTCTAGCAGATGTGGTCCCTCTGGGTCGTCTACACATACGTCCCATTCAGTTTTACCTTCACAGTTTTTGGATCCCATCATCTCAAGACTGGGAAGCTCTTATTCCACTTCTACCATCTCTTCACCCTCACCTTCAATGGTGGTTAGTGAGGGAGAATGTTCTAAGGGGCCTGTCTCTGTCCCCTTTTATTCCTGTAGTCACTCTCTTTACAGATGCCTCCAACCAAGGTTGGGGAGCATACCTGTCTCCAGGAGATCTGTCAGTGTCAGGGGTTTGGCCCCCTTTTCTACAGTCCGAACACATCAACCTTCTAGAGATGAGAGCAGTTCTACTCGCTCTCAATCATTTTCTCGAGAACTTGTCAAATCGGTCTATTCTGTTGGCCTGCGACAACACGACAGTAGTCACTTATCTGAAAAATCAGGGCGGGACACACTCTCTCCCTCTTTATCAGATATCCAGGAAGATTTTACTTCTTTGCCATCAGTTTCAGATTCTTCTAGCTGTGAGACATATTCCCAGTCGTCAGAATCTGTTAGCAGACACTCTCTCCAGGTCTCTTACTCCAGTGAATACAGAGTGGGAGCTAAACCCAGTTGTATTCAAGAGCATAACTCAGATTTGGGGAACTCCTCTGATAGACCTTTTTGCCACCAGTCTGAATTTCAAGATTCAGACTTTTGTGTCTCCAGTTCCCGATCCCAAGTCTTATGCAGTAGATGCCATGAGCCTTTCTTGGGAGGACATGTTTGCTTATGCCTTTCCTCCTTTCAGGTTTCTAGCTCCTGTTCTTCGGAAAATAGAGTCCTCCAACTGCAAGATCATTCTTATTGCTCCGGCATGGCCCAAGCAAAGTTGGTTTCCAGACCTTCTTCGTCTGTCAGGTGCTCAACCTCTAGTTCTTCCTTTGAGGGTAGATCTCTTGTCTCAGTTGAAAGGAAGAGTAGTTCATCCTCATCCAGAAAACCTACATCTACACGCCTGGTTTCTGTCAGGAGTAATCTCACTAAGAGATGGTTTTCTGAGGGAGCAGCCAAACATCTCTCTAGATCAGTCCGAGAATCAACCAATGTTGTCTATGATGCCAAATGGTCTATCTTCGAATCTTGGTGTTCTGAAAGGGAAATTGATCCGTTCCAGACTTCTGTTCAACAACTAGCAGATTTCTTTGTCTTTCTTTTTGAAAACAAAGGTCTGGCTCCTTCTACCATTAAAGGCTATAGATCTGCGATTTCTCGTACTATACTTCTTTCTGGTGGTCAAGATTTTAGTTCTAATGAATTTCTCTCCTTGTTGATCAGAAATTTCAGTTTAGAGCGTCCCAGACAGAGGAGTCTAGTTCCTCAATGGGATTTATCTCTTGTTCTTCATTCTCTAAAGTTGTCTCCTTTTGAACCAGCTAATGAGGTACCCATTAAATTTGTTGCTTACAAATGCTGTTTTTTGTTAGCTTTAGCTTCAGGTAGGAGAAGAAGCGAAGTTCATGCTTTTTCAGCTTCACCATCTTGTCTTCGCTTTTCTAGAGATAAATCTTCAGTGACACTTTTAACTGATCCTTCCTTTCTTGCTAAGAATCAGCTACCAGATAAAGGATCATCTCCTGTTGTTATTCCTGCTCTTCCTCGTAATTCTGATGGAAATTTATTGTGTCCTATCAGAATTCTGGATATTTATCTTAGTAGAACCTCATCTTCTAGATCAGCTTCTAACTCTAGATTATTCATTCCCATTAAGAAGGGTGTTTCTGATTTATCAGTGAAGACTATTTCCACTTGGATATGTAAAACCATTTCCTTGTGTTATCATTTGTCTAAAGAAGATGTAAGAGCTTTATATAATGTTAAAGCTCACGATGTTAGATCCATCTCAACATCTTGGGCTCTTTTCAGCTCTGCTTCACTTGATGAAGTCTTGTCTGCGGGTTTCTGGAGATCTGAAAATTCTTTCATTTCTCATTATCTGCGCTCTATGTCTTCGATGGCTGAGAGTTTGTTTTCTCTAGGTCCTATAGTTTCTGCCCAGAGAGTCAATTTTCCACCAGTGTCTTCGGATGCTGGGGATTCAGCCTTACGTTAGATTCTAGCTGAATTTATTATGGTAATGTATTTATAGCTATAAAATTCAACATTTTTAAAGTAAAATGAATTTTTATAATATAAATACTTACCATAATAAATTAGAGGTCCCTCCCTTGTCCTCCCCTTCATCCCTCATCTCCTCAGATGTTTTGTTATGTGGGATTAAATGGACGAATTAAGGGAAGCCTCCTTCCGGGTCAGCAACCATATAGGTCATTCTATTTTTAATATTTGAGTGTTTTCCCGACTCAGTGACGCAATAGGGGTCAATTAGCTGAATTTATTATGGTAAGTATTTATATTATAAAAATTCATTTTACTTTAAAAATGTTGAATTTTGGACTATATCTGGAAAACCGTTAGAGCTAGAGGAAAAGTTAGCATTGCAGAATTGTTAAGCTCATTGAGATCTCCAAAATGATTTCAAGGTCTAAATTGTCAGATCAGCCGTTTAAGAGTTATTCCCCTTTAACCGATTTTTTCCATTAATTTACACTGATTTTCAAAAATCTTCTTCTCTGAAACCCCTGAAGGGATTGCATTGATACTTGGTATACATGATCTTTAGGATGTCCTCTACCAAGTTTGTGAATTATGTACATGTCGACCAACCAACATGGCCGCCATTGCTAAAAATAGAATAGGGGGTTAGACCATTGTTTTTGGCTTATAACTCGAAAAGTATAAGAGATAGAGAAAATCCGAAGCAACTTTTCATGTTCAGCATCAAAAGGTCCTTACAGAAGTTATTGCCCTTTAACTGTTTTTTTCTATTAATTTAAACTGATTTCCAAAAATCTTCCCTGAAACCACTGAAAGGATTGTTTTTCAACTTTGTATACTTGAAAGTTTGTGAATTTTATTCAAACTTTGGCATAAGAGATCAGGTGAGCGATTCAGGCTCCTGGGAGCCTCTAGTTGTTATTTATGCACGTTCATAAAACACTGTGGATTCATTAATTTTTGTGGGTACCAATTTTCGTGGTTTGATGAAAATTGATAGGTTCATGGATTCTTAAATTCTTGGTTCTGGAATTTGCAGCATGAAGATCAATGTTATATTTCCTTTTTGTGTGGTATCAAATTTCATGGGTCAAGGCTACCCACGAAAAACAACAAAATTGATACCCCACGAATAATAATGAAACCAGAGTACATGACTTCATTAATACAATTCTTTATTTTAGGAGAGTTCTTGAAACCATGTATGAGATGGGTACACAAGAAAACCAACAAAATACAGAGAGTCAGAAAAGTACCACCAAACCAGTAAAGAGAGATTCTACAAATAAACCCATGTTCTTACACATTCATGTCAAGGCCATCCTACAAGGGATAACTATAGGGGCCTCACTGCTACCATCTCTAAAGGCTCAATATAAGGTAATGTCAAGGCCATCCTACAAGGGATAACAATAGGGGCCTCACTCCTACCATCTCTAAAGGCTCAATATAAGGTAATGTCAAGGCCATTCTACAAGGGATATCTATAGAGGCCTCATTGCTACCATCTCTCAAAGCTCAATATAAGGTAATGCCAAGGCCATTCTACAAGGGATAACTATAGAGGCCTCATTCCTTCCATCTCTCAAAGCTCAATATAAGGTAATGCCAAGGCCATTCTACAAGGGATAACTATAGAGGCCTCATTCCTTCCATCTCTCAAAGCTCGATATAAGGTAATGCCAAGGCCATTCTACAAGGGATAACTATAGAGGCCTCATTCCTTCCATCTCTCAAAGCTCAATATAAGGTAATGCCAAGGCCATTCTACAAGGGATAACTATAGAGGCCTCATTCCTTCCATCTCTCAAAGCTCAATATAAGGTAATGCCAAGGCCATTCTACAAGGGATATCTATAGAGGCCTCATTGCTACCATCTCTCAAGGTTCAATATAAGGTAATGTCAAGGCCATTATACAAGAAATAACTATAGGGGCCTCGCTGCTACCATCTCTCAAAGCTCAATATAAGGTAATGTCAAGGCCATTATACAAGAAATAACTATAGGGCCTGGCTGCTACCATCTCTCAAAGCTTAATACAAGGTAATGTCAAGGCCATCCTACAAGGGATAACAATAGGGGCCTCGCTGCTACCATCTCTAAAGGCTCAATATAAGGTAATGTCAAGGCCATTCTACAAGGGATAACAATAGGGGCCTCATTGCTACCATCTCTTAAGGCTCAATATAAGGTAATGTCAAGGCCATTCTACAAGGGAAACAATAGGGGCCTCGCTGCTACCATCTCTAAAGGCTCAATATAAGCTAATGCCAAGGCCATTCTACAAGGGATATCTATAGAGGCCTCATTGCTACCATCTCTAAAGGCTCAATATAAGGTATTTGTATTAGTGATTATGAAATGGCAATTAAACAGTTGACCTTGTCAAGAGGAACAACTTCATTGGCCAAGAAAAAATGCTTTTTGCTTATGTATAGCAAAATCAATGTGCCATCATTTTAAAAGATTTATGTAAACTTCATTGTGTAGCAAAGCATCATTCATTCTGAAAATGTGATTTCGACTTTAAACGGTATCAGAAATTGAAAGTACATTTACATGTATACCCGAGATATTATAAGTTATTTCATACTCTGCTTTCTTCAAAAGGATGCAAGAAAGTACCAAAGGACATTTTAACTTTAAAGTTACACCCTGTTCACAAAAATAAAACCAGGAGTCATTGAAGACAACTACAACAAAACTGCAACCAACAATACTTTTTAATCAAGAGTAATTATCAAAACAAGAGTGAATTCAGTGCAACAAATACATTCCATAGCCAATGAATTTTTAAGGTTAAATTAAATCCAGTAAAAAGTAGAAAGATTAACATGGCTATGCATTCAAATTTGAACTTAAATCTATTCTTTATTGCAGACTGAATCAATAACAGTGAGTGGCATTACAGGAAAGAAGGCAAATTTTAACCTAGATTTACCAAGTCACAGCCTCAGCTTTAAATCTAAGGTAAACTTAAGGATATATTTATCATTTGAATGGAAACATGTACATCTATATCAATTTATATTACATACAATTTGTTGTTGTTGTGTTGCTAGATTTAAAAACTTTTTATAACATGTCGGGTGGCATTAAGTTTTTTTCATGTCCGTCCGTCCGTCCGTACGAATTTCTGTCAAGCTTTTCTCAGCATACATACATGAGAATGATTTGAAACTTGGTAGGGTGGTTCAGTATGACAAACTGTACATCCTAAGTGATTTTGAGACCTGTCGGATATCTTCTTCCTGTTTGAGACTTAGGCCCATATGAAAATATGTGAACATGACTATGAAAATTTCGGTCAAGCTTTCTCAGGAACCATACATGAGAATGACTTGAAACTTGGTAGGATGGTTCAGTATGACAAACTGTATGTCCTAGGCGATTTTCAGACCTGTTGGACATCTACTTCTTGTTTTGGACTTAGACCCATATGAACATGACCATGAAAATTTCCGTCAAGGTTTTCTCAGGAACCCTACATGAGAATGATTTGAAACTTGGTAGGGTGGTTCAGTATGACAATCTGTATGTCCTTAGTGATTTTGAGACCTGTCAGACATCTACTTCCTGTTTGGGATTTAGGCCCATATGAAAATTTGTAAACATGACTATGAAAATTTCCATCAAGCTTTTCTCAGGAACCGTACATGAGAAAGATTTGAAATTTTGTAGGATGGTTCAGTATGACAAACTGTATGTCCTTAGCAACTGACAGACCTGTCAGACTTCTAGTTCCTGTTAAAGGCTAGCAGGGGCATCTGTGTCCCATGAACACATTCCTTCTTTTTTTTAAATGTGAAAATTGTTGTTGCTGTTTCTCCCTATGAAGATTATTTACTTTTTATAACCCACCACATGAAGTTATACCCTCAGTTTCCTTTGGTGTCTGTCTGTCCGTCCCCCGAAGATTTACAGACGATAACTTGAAAACTTGTTGAATGATATTTTGCAGGGCTGTTAAGTACAATAAAATAAAGATTGAGTTCAATGTTTATGATGTTCCGAAAAATATTTTTTTTGAGCTTTGAAAAATTAAATTTCATTGATCTAAGAAAGATAACTCAATCTTTAATTTTAAGATAAGTCAATAGATAAAAAAAAGTTCACATTCTTACCCTATTACTCCTTTTGATTAGACAAATCATTTGGTACCTTAGGGGGGTAGGAGGGGGGTCATGACCCCTGCCTCCCCTCATATGACAAAATACTTAATATTCTGAAAACAATTGAGAACATATATGTTAATACTCTTTATGATAAGGCGAATCATTTGGTACCACAGGGGGATACGAAAGGGGGGGGGTGCCATAACCCACCCCTAAAAATGACAAAATACTTTATCGTGGCAGGATATCATTTAATGTCACATTAGATGCCCTATTTTTTATTTTCAGTTTATGTAAAAATTATGTTGTATGCTTTATTTTTAATTCAATTAAAGTGTATTCAACACTAACATTGTTCTTGTAATCTGATTGGAATTTTTAAGTATGTACATGTAGTTTTATTGTCCAATTTAGAGGATAAAGAATATATTTTGGAAGGTAGCTGCTTTAATTCATATCTTTAAACAACAAAATCAGTGAATGGTCTAAATTATGCACTTGCAACATTGATTATATAGAACATCTATTCACTATATCTTTCGTCACCAAATCTATCACTTATTAATGTGGTTTCATTTATTCTTTTTCTTTTTCATTTTAGTCTGAGAACTGCATTTTCTTGAAATTCTGAAGAAATATAAACATACACCATGAAATGTCAAAACCTAGATTTCTTTGATTTGCAAAATTATATTTTTGTAGAATACGCTATATAAATTACTTTAAGAAGATACAAATTCGTAATTTCAATTTGTAAATAAACTCAATATTTACCTAATTATGTGGTAAGATAATAAGAAAAAGACCAAACCAAATGAATTGGACTGTTTCATGTGTTTATTATTTTATTATGACAGAAATATTTTTCAACAGTGTAATGAATATAAATATCTAGGGATTATTTTTCAACCTTCTGGTATATTTTCAACTGCTATAAATCAATTATCAAAAAAGGCAAGTAAAGCCCTATTTTGCATCAGAAAAACTCTTTTTTCAAACAAGATAAATGCCTTGGTACATTTAAAACTTTAAACCTATTCTTTTATATTGTTCAGAAATTTGGTGTTTGGACAGCCTAATAAAACATAACCAGTCTTTTGAAATGCGAAACAAACAATTTGTTCCAAACCATCTACAGATAAAAAATGCTAAATATATTCTAGGTGTCTCAAGAAATGCAACTAATAATGCAGTTTTATCAGAATTAGGACTATTCCCATTATCAATAGCTGCAATTAAAGTTACTGTTGGCTTCTGGGATCATTTGATTAAATTAAAAGAAAATTGCCTTGCAAAGATATCGTATTTGGAAAATCTCCAAATTAAAGATAGCTTTTGCAGTAAATTTGAAGATTTATTAACAAAATTAAATTTTGGACATGTTTGGAATAATCAGAGTACATTATCAAAGAATAAACTTGTTCATGCAATCTCTAAGAAATTAGAAGAAAACTATATTTTATGGTGGTATGAAGCTCTAGAGGAGAATACACAAAATATCAATAAGCATGTACATGTAGGTAATAAATTAAGAACTTATAGAAAAATTAAAAAATCCTATGACTTTGAAAAATATCTTTTATCTGATAATGACAGAGAACAAATATCAGTTTTCACTAAAATAAGAATTTCCAATAGTTATCTCCAAGTAGAGAGAGGTCGTTACCAAGGGTTGCAATTTGATCAAAGAATTTGTCCTATATGTAAAGAAGGAATTGAAGATGAATTCCATTTCTTAATTAAATGTAAAGCTTTATTAAATCCTAGAGAAGAATTTTTTAATAAACTAATAGAAGTTGTCCCTTCCTTTAAATATATGAACCCTCTTGATAGATTTAATTACATATTTACAGTGACTGATTTAGATTTATGTTCCATATGTATAACTGGGGTATATAATATGTACAAACTGAACCTTGAACTACAAAATGTTTAAATAATTACCAGTATAATTCATGTGTGTGATAATCTCTTCTACAGTTATTTGGATGATATTTCATTTAATCCTTTAATTGATAACTTATCTCATGTTCCCATTGTTTGTGTATTTAGTTTTTGTCTCGCCTGCGAAGCAGAGCGGGACATAGGTGTTACTTTTCCGGCGACGGCGGCGTTAACTTTTTGGAAAAGTTTTATGAGCACCTCCATATCTCAAGAACTATAAGTCCTAGGTTGATGAAACTTGGTATGCATATGCCCCAGTAGTAGCTTAGCACAGTTGCATCCCCATCTTTTGACCTTGACCTTGATTTTCCGGTTGAATGACTTTGACAATTTTCAATACATATAATAGCAATGGAAAAGTTTTGCGAGCACCTCCATATCTCAAGAACTATAAGTCCTTGGTTGATGAAACTTGGTATGCATATCCCCCAGTAGTAGCTTAGCACAGTTGCATCCCCATCTTTTGACCTTGACCTTGATTTCTCAGTTGAGTGACTTTGACAATTTTCAATACATATAATATTAATGGAAAAGTTTTGCGAGCACCTCCATATCTTAAGAACTGTAAGTCCTAGGTTGATGAAACTTGGTATGCATATGCCTCAGTAGTAGATTAGCACAGTTACATCCTCATATTTTGACCTTGACCTTGATTTTCCGGTTGAGTGACTTTGATTATTTTTTTTGCATATATTTGCAATGTTTAAGTTCTATAAACATTTTTTGATCTCAGAAACTGAAAATCCATGTAAATTCAGAATATAGTGGAAGTAAGAGAGAATAATTGTTTCTGATGGTGCCGGCAGGCGAGACATACTTTAGTGTTAACTCTTGTATGTAATTTGTGTTGTTCATTTAAATTGTATTGTAACTGGTGATGTTCCTTTATTTTGGAATTCATACCAATAAAATATTTGAATTTTATTTTGTGTTTACACAATGAAGATAGTTTTATTACAATGTATTTTAGCATTTGTGTTCAGGGAGTAAAAATTTACATTTAAAGTTTAAATAAGTAACTTTTTTCTATTCTCCATGTTGGTGAATTTTGTGC
The DNA here is from genome assembly GCA_963971305.1 of Arcuatula senhousia. Taxonomy (NCBI): domain Eukaryota; kingdom Metazoa; phylum Mollusca; class Bivalvia; order Mytilida; family Mytilidae; genus Arcuatula; species Arcuatula senhousia. Next base: position 41,332,245 of record OZ020312.1, read on the forward strand.
TCATTAATAAACATTGGCATTTTACTTGGCAGTTGTTGTACTACTACTTATTTATGCTTAAATTTATATTGAGTTGGCTTATTCTAGTTTTTTATACATTTTTGTATTCAAATATATTATAGGTTTGTTGCTTGGTTTATATTATACAATTCCTAGATGTGACAATGATTTGAAACAAAGCATGCTACTTTGAAAAATGAATTCATATTGTCTTGCATTATTATTTCATACACCAAAAAACAAAAACAAAACCAAAGCTTGATATTACACAAAGGCTTGTCTTTAATTGAACAAAGTGGATACCTTTCTAGAAAAATATGGTATTTACTGCATGTTTAGTGGAACTAATCAGATAACTGTTAGAATCAAAACGATCAATAAAAAATGAGGAAAAACTTTTTTTTATATTCTTTTGCTAAAAGATTTTCATTTATTTAATAATTGATAATAATTTGAAATATTCTAATTCAACCCTTTCCAAGATCTCACAAGTGCATTCCTTTCCCTTTTATAATGTTAACTACCTTAAGAACTACCTTAAGCACTTATCCTAATCCAGAATAAATATGACAAATTATCTACAGGTGATCACTACAGAGACATCCATCCCATCCTCTGCCAGTATAGACCTGCCACCCATCCATATGTATGCTGACTACCGTACCTACAAGTCCAGCTCCAGTACGGGGGAGTGCCTGACGGACGGGCTGGTATGGAAGGAGGGTAGTTATCTGAATGGTGTGGCTGAGGTTGGCATGCTAGAACATAGTCTATCAACAGATCTACTGAACCATCTGGTTTTTGTGCAGAAAGTCTTCATGAAGGTGGGTAATGTGAAAATTATCATAGAAAATTGAAGTCGGTAAATTAATCTAGAAACCTGAAAATTTTACCATCATAGGTGACATATAGAATACTGGAAGACCATGGCCATCTACTATTTATACATGCATCTGGTCATCTGGCGTCTGTCGTCTGTTAACAATTTTTTCAAAAATCTTCTCCTCTGAAACTACTGAACAGAATTTGATGAAACTTGGTATGAATGATCCTTAGGGTGTCCTGCACCAAAGTTGTGTTTAGATTTTTGATTCGTTAAAAAACATGGCCGCTGTGACTAAAAATAGACCAGGGGGTCAGACTATGGTTTTTGGCTTGTAAATCAAAAAGTATAAGAGATAGTTGAAATCTGATGCCACCTTACTGCTTCAGTATCAAAAGTTCTACAAAAGTCTTCATTTGGTCAAAGTTGTCAGATGATCCCTTATAGGGGTTACAGCCCCTTAAAGGTGAAAAACAGCATTTTTTCATGTTTTTGGCTTTTAGAATGAAAACTATTGCAGATATAGAAAAGCTGTTGCTTGCTTAAATGTTCAGCCCATTAAGCTCCACAAAAGTCTCCATAGGGTTGAAGTTGTCAGATGACCCCTTATAGGGGTTACAGCCCCTTAAAGGCAAAAAAATAGTGTTTTGGCCTATTGAATGAAAACTATTGCAGATAGAGAAAAGCTGTTGCTTGCTTAAATGTTCAGCTCATTGAGCTCTACAAAAGTCTCCAAAGGTTGAAGTTGTCAGATGACCCCTTATAGGGGTTACAGCCCCTTAAAGGCAAAAAATAGTGTTTTTGGCCTATAGAATGAAAACTATTGCAGATAGAGAAAAGCTGTTGCTTGCTTAAACGTTCAGCTCATTTACCTCTACAAAAGTCTTCATAGGGTTGTAGTTGTCAGATGACCCCTTATAAGGGTTACAGCCCCTTAAAGATGAAAATAGTGTTTTTGGCCTACAGAATGAAAACTATTGCAGATAGAGAAAAGCTGTTTCTTTCTTTAATGTTCAGCTCATTTATCTCTGCAAAAGTCTTCATAGGGTGGTAGTTGTCAGATGACCCCTTATAGGGGTTACAGCCCTTTAAAGGTGAAAAAAAGTGTTTTGGCCTATAAAATAAAAACTATTGCAAATAGAGAAAAGCTGTTGCTTGCTTAAATGTTCAGCTCAATTAGCTCTACAAAAGTTGTCATAGGGTCGTAGTTGTCGGATGACCCCTTATAGGGGTTATGGCCCCTTAAAGGCGAAAAACAGTGTTTTTGGCCTATAGAATGAAACTATTGCTGAAGAAGAAAAGCTGTTGCTTGCTTAAATGTTCAGCTTATTCAGCTCTACAAAGTTCTTCATAGGGTTGACATCAAGACCAGGTGAGCGATTCAGGCTCCTGGGAGCCTCTTGTTTACAAAATGTTTTTACCTTAATTAAGTAACTAAGCCATGTTTTGAATTCATGTGTGAAAGTTATGTTCTCTGGCACAAGAAAACAGCTTGGCAGCAATCTGGAAACTGCTGAACTTATTGAAAATCATAACCTGACATAGCATATAGACTAAGTCAGGAAAACTTTGAAGAATCAAATTCATTTAATTGAAAAGTGATTCTAATTTGTTTTTACAGGAAGTAAATGAACTGGTACAGAAAGTGTCTGGTAATGACCAGCCGGTTCCTCTCTGGGTTGACGAGATTGAACCAGTTCCTACCTCACAGCCACTACTTTATTCTCTGTTGTTCAGATTTAAGGTACTGTGGTCTCATTATTATTTGTAGGGTACCAATTTTCGCGGTTTTCGTGGGTGTAAGTCAACCACGAAAATAAGAATCCAACGAAGTGCTATTTTTACAATGATTACAGTAAGGCATCGTGTGAAAACAACAAAGTTAAAAATCCAACTAACTTTTTTTTGGAGAAACCATGAAAATTGATACGCATGAAAATAAATAAATCTACAGTAAGTTTTTCTACTCCTGCTGAGGAAGCCTTCCATGTTTGAACAAATTAAAGATTATAAATATATCCATTAATCCAAATCTTAACCTACAGCCTGTAATAAACTTCAGTCTTGAAATATTGACCTTTAGGCCAAAAAAAAATATCATTAGCTTCTCAGGCCCCGCCGCGTCTCCCTAAAACCCGCCGCATTCGTTGTTTTTTATCATATATAAAAAAAAAATAAAAATTGGCAGTTCCGCGTCCCACCCGGAAATTTTTCGCGTCTGTTTCCGTTACCGGTAAAATTTATGATTGCGATCTTAATCAGCGAAACGTTTTCATGAACACGCTTTAGCACGTTGTGTGGTGATTTAAATCTACATAGTTTTTTTACTTCCGCCTCATGGCATCGTCTTTGGTGTCATGTCAAGTCCTCTCGGGAGGAAAAACAATAATACCGTGGACAATTCATTGCGATTATATGACAGAGAGTACGCTTGGGGATTTGTTAAATTCAATTAAAGCCGACAATGCAGCAGCCTTTGTCAAATTGGATGGATACACAGCCGATGCCTTCATTGGGAGGTCCAAGATTGAATTTGATAAAATCAATATGAATTGTAGAGTAACGGAAGCTATCAGTGCGTTTGGTAGATATGTTAAGTACGAACTTTGTATTGTGATTTTTAAAGTTCCTGTTTGTTTTATGTTTGTTGTGTCGCGTACACTTATTCCACATCTCAATATCGTCTATACAGCATAACCAAATTAACCATCTGTATTCGTTTTGGTATTTGTATATTGTCTTTGCATTTTTAGACTTTTGACATTAGAATGCCCCATTCATGGTATCTATCTTTCTTGAAATCAAAATTCCCGGCAAATATTTTTGCATAAAAGAAACTAAATCTCAGCAACATGATTCTTTATTAAGATTAAAAGTAAAGCAGAATACCAGGAAAATGATTCTGTGTTAAAATCAGACAGTCATTAAATCTCAGCAAAATCACAGGAAAAGTCTTCACAAAATCACAGGTATTAAAGCATTCATTTTCATGGGATGACAGCTCATCAGAGGTTCTCATTTGTAGATATGCAGTACATATATTAAAAAGAAGACAACACATGTATACAAAAAGTTGGTTTTTAATAGTTTCCCATTTATAAAACAGAATTTTTCAATTTCTTGTTTTATATACCAGTATAAAGAACATGCAAAAAAAAAAAAAAAAAGGAGCCGCCCTGCCTCGTCAAAAAATTTTAAAAATGGCCTGAGAAGCAACAATTTTTTTAAGAAAAAAACAAAGAAAATAAAAAAAAGGTTCCTCCCTGCCTCATCAAAAAATTTGAAAAGTGGCCTGAGAAGCTAATGATTTTTTTTATGTGGCCTTAATGATATGTTTCTATTGCTGTATTAACATAATTTTGAACTTGATAAAAGCTATGCTTCTTTGTAAAACTTATTGAAAAGAAACTGACTTTGCTTACAAGCCTAAAATTGATTCAATTTTGTGATTTCTTTTTATATAGGGTATTCAAATAACAGCCACTACACCTACATCAAGTGCTGTAAGACTGGAGACTGGGTCCGTAGACCTGGAGATCTCAAATAGGGTCCAGATGGCCAAGAATGAAGATAGTCCTAATAACACACTGGCCTCTAACAATCAGAAAATGTTTGTCAAGGCACAAGTGGATCTGAATGTGTCACTTGGACAACTGCTCAAGGTATCATAGTGTTGTAAAAAGATGCCTGTACCAAGTCAGGACCATTGCAATTTTCAATTCCTATGGCATGTCTTCCTTGTTTTGACTTTTTTTCTCTGACATTTGAGATTGATCCTCCAAGTTCAGTAGTTTTGTTATTACCTATGTTTATAACTGTTTATCTTTGTTCTTGATAACACCAAAGAAGTACAAAAAATTTATTTGAATCTTATACCCCCAACTATTGCCCCCCTCCAAAAAAACACAAAAAAAACCAACAAAAACAATACAAAACCAGAAGATACTGATGACAGCACAATAAGGACCACACCACACAACACAATGCAAACACTTGTCTAAACTCTGTCCAAAGGAGCTCATATCTATATATTGCAATGATTAATATGGTTGTTAAATCGTCAGAAATACATGCTTTAATTTTGATTTTAAATTACAGATTTATTTAAAAGTCACACATCAAACATGAACATCCTATTGAAAACTAAATAAAAGAACAATTGAAAAAAATAAATATATTTGTATAATGTATCCTTCCATTTTTAAAAGAACTTGCATGATGTTTTTCTTCATTTTCTAGAATGCTATGTTTGAAGAGGCTGAACCAGAGTTTCAGACAATGGCATTCTTCAGGACAAAGATTTCTATCAGAAATGCTTTGCAGGTAAATGCTGTTGATTGTGTTAATAGATTAATTTATTTATACATAGTTACTGTGAACTATAATTGATTAACTACTGACAGCTAGTCTAAAAACCTTCATGTTTGTTTTCACTATTGTTAAACTTTCAAATTAATTTTAAAAAATGAATTCAGTTGGAATTTTTTCTTGGAAGAAGTTTCAATGTGATTGCTTACTATTAATAGTTTGAACTCTGCCAATTTGCTCCACTTCAGCAAAAAGCCAATTAATTCACACACATTGTTTATATTTGATAGGATGAGATGATACCCGGTGTATCCACAGACCAGGAGGCTTTATTGATCAAACTGACCAGACCTATCATCCTAATTCAGCCACTAGCTTTTGATAAAGGTAAGGTACTTACAATCTGAACAGACCTATCATCCTTATTCAGCCACTAGCATTTGATAAAGGTAAGGTTCTTACAATCTGACAAGGCCTATCATCCTTATTCAGCCACTAGCATTTAAATAAAGGTAAGGTTCTTACAATCTGACCAGGCCTATCATCCTTATTCAGCCACTAGCTTTTGATAAAGGTAAGGTTCTTACAATCTGACCAGACCTATCATCCTTATTCAGCCACTAGCTTTTGATAAAGGTAAGGTTCTTACAATCTGACTAGGCATATCCTGACCAAGTTTTTGACTTGAATTTTTAAAATAAGTTTACATGTAACTTGCATGATTTATAGAAATTATTTCATCTGGTTGATACCATGGTTTAAAAGGTTGTTATAACTTGTTGCACTGTGGCTCACATATAAGTAAATAAAAGAACTGGTTGACAGGTAAAACCACATTTAAAAGGTAAGATATGAATAGATAAACCACAATAAAATGTTTAGAATTAATAGAACAATAAAAGGATACTTTAACAAGCTAAAAACCTGAAGAAAAATATTGTCTGTTGTTGAAAGTGTTTACCAAACATACATTCATATTAACCAACAATACATGTACAAACATTTTCTTTCACTCATGGTTTCAAACCTGAAAAAGTTAATTGATTATTGTTTCTGTCTTAATGATCTGATTAAGGTTTTGACTTTCATTAAAAAAGATATTTTTTTACATTTAGCTGTGTTGGTTTGGTTGAACTACAAGAATGCTTATGAATATTGGACAGAACAAAGAATGGCTCTCAATACTGAGGTAAAAAATGGCTACTCCAACAAAACATTTTAATAAGACATTTGTTATTTTGTAGATTTCTCATTTCTAAAATAAATGGTGACCCTAACTTAGATGAAACGAGAAGTGGTAACCCTCTTATTTATCCATGCAATTTCTGTCAAAATACCAAGTTTCAAATTATCTGATGAATGCACGTTGATGCACCCCAAATTTGAATTTTGTGTGTTTTGCTATTTTCTCTCCTTTTAAAGATTTTTTCTGATATTTAATTGCTAACAAAGGCCAAAGCGCCGCAACTCTAGGCCATTAATTTTCGGGATACAGTTTAAATCCATTATGAGGAAAGGGAGAAAAATTTTAACTGACCGGAAGAGAAAAAAAAGCACAGGAAGTGAAAATTTTCACTTTTTTAACAATTCTGTATTTTGTGCAATTTTAGATTTTTGAAATTTAAAATTATACTTTCTTCTTTCTGAAGCAGATACCTATTGTTTTAAGTTGCTATGATGGATAAATTTGAAAATATTTTTTTTTTAATTGGAGTAGCTAAATTACATGTATATAGCAGTTATTCATTTATAAGCAGTACTGTATTTGTTTTACAAAATGGTTTTTGGACTTGAAAAAGGCTTTATATGAGGTTCTATTCCCAAATTTCTATGAAGTTACATGCATGTTCAATTAAAATAAAGTTGGTTCTTTTTGGCGTTGTCTTCAAAACTGTTTTTATGGAATTGTTTTTGAAAAGCAAATGGAAAATCATCATGAAATAATTTTCTTCACATCAATTTCATGGTTGAGTGATTTGGGAGACATGCACAATTTGGAAGAGGGCTCCTGAGGTCTATTTGCCAAATTATCAACAAATAATATTTGTAAATACATAAGAATATATCATATGGGACTTTTATTGTTTTCATTTCAGGTTCAGACTGCTACTAGAATGGTTATGGGCAGGATCCCCCAGTTTACCTCTACTTCAGGCCCTACAACATTCAGTACCCTATACCTCCAGGTCACAGTCGATGATATGGGGATCTGTATGCCTATAGAAAGTACCCCTAACCAGAATGCTCATGCTAGTAGATTTATTGAAAGTGAACCAGGGTCTGCCCTTGTGATGACCTTGAAAAGTACACAGATCTCAGCTTGTTCTTCTGGGTCACTGGTCAGCAAGGGAAAATTCCAAGGTAAACAATTTGGATACGTTTCACAATATAGTAATTAAAATGAAACTGTTAGTTACACTTTGAGGCATTTTCGCCATATTCTAGAGACAATTTTATGCAAAATTAAAACTGGAATATGCAAAACCTATTAAACCTGTTAAGATATTAACATTGCAGATGAGAATTTGTTAAATTTAAAGTTGCATGCGAAAGGGAGGTTATAAATTATACATGTATATTCAAATAAAAAACAACAACAACAAAGGTGCTCTGCAAACCATTATTTCACACTTTATATGTCTAAAATTCTTATCAGAATTTTAATAGGCAATACACACATGTAGGGTGCCAAACTTAAATGAAGAATCTTTTAACAGATAGATAGATACTTTATAGTCAGTAAGATGATAGATAACATCATGTAACCCAATTTTGGCATGCTACCCAAATTCTGCATTTTTTATTAAAAGGTCAGGGAGAATTTTAAATAGGCAAACTTCATAAAAATTTGTCTTTAATAGCAAACTACTGAATCTAGAGAATGAAATAAAGCCGAGAGTCTCTAAAACAAATGTTATTTTAAGACCCAAAATCAATAAAATACTTCCTTGTGTGACATCATTTTATACGTCCTAAGTATTGACGTTGCTTGCGAGGGAGACTACATTTTCCAACAGTGAAATGGATACAAAATCAGAAATAAAAATGAATCGATTCTATTATTTTGTTTGAAATGTTTGGTAGTTAAAAAATCACATCTGATTTTCCTGTAAGTACAGGGATTATCAATAAATAATAGTAAATGTTGAAATTGGGTAACACCGCTGGGACAATAAAGCATTGAAGTAGGGTATGTTTGTCAGCATTTTACAAAGACCCAACAATCCTTCTGTCCAAAAATTTATGCTGGAATTAATAAAAAAATGTTTAAGATTTCCTAGGTAAAAATTTGTTTTTATATTGCCACTCAAAAAATTATGACATCGAAAAAACTTGAAAAACTGCAGAATTTCGGTTACATGATGTAACAAGAAAAAATCTGTTAACAATATTTTTATACTTTTCAGGATTCTGTCTGAGATTTGCCAATGATTTTGAGACTTCTTGGGATGATTGGAAACCTGATTCTAAGGAGGACCCTGTGATGAATGCCTGTGTTGTACCAGAGGGGACATATGAAGTGTGTTCTAGGACTATCAACAAACAGGCTTCAGGTAGTATAGATAATAGTGAGATGAGGAATCAGTGTACATGACTGAACGTCTATAAAAGGCAGCAATTTAAAAAAACAAAATGATGAAAGCTTACAGACTTTAATGTGCCCAGTGTTGGCAACTTGGTAACATGCAGTTGGCCCAATGTTAAAAAAATGAAATACATATGATTTAAAACTATTTTTTTGGTTTTCAATAAAAGATATCCATGTGGTCATAAAGGATTAAGACAAGGAAGATAGTACAAACACCAGCTTTGAGCTTTGACAATGATTCCTGGCTTAGGAAAGACACATATGTATTGTGGTAGGTTTAAACAAGCTTGTCGGCTACCCAACTTTTTTAAAAAGTAAAATTTGATAAAAAAAAAAAAACTAATTTATAAAAGTTCAGTTCACAGAAAAACACAGAACAGCAAGAAATCCACAAATTAAAATTATTCTCTCAAGAACTCTTGCTATTACTAAAAGCTAAGCTTAGAAGCATTTATTGACTGATGTAAAAATATCAAATTTACTTCTTAAGATTAAAAATAATTTGTTTTGCAGACCCAACCAGCAATGCCAAATGGATTCTAAATGTACAGTGGGATATGAAAGGTATAGATGTCCACTTAGATACCAATATTGGTAAGAGGTTATCTGCCCTTGGTGGAACTCTCACAACATTAGCAGGAGATCAAGATGAGGAGGTGACTGAGGAGGAGGAGAGAGAACAGAATGTCTTCTCACCTAATGTCTATGAGGTTTGTATTAAGATTGATTGGTTTATTAAGAAGAAAAAGAACAGATTGTGTTCTCATCAAATTTTTATGCCGTTTGTATGATTGATTGGTTTGTATGAACAGATTGTTCATACATTTGTACTAAATGTTTATAAGGTTTGTGTAAATAAGACTGTCTTGCCTAAGCATGATATTAAAGATACACCAAAGTAATAAAATTTTCAGATGTAAGGTTATTCCAATATCATGTGGACACAAGTCTTAATTTGGATTTGACACTATGGTACATGTATATACTCTAGGTTATTCAATGTGTGATGGCATTTCAATTTACTCTTGAAATGCCAAGAGTTTTTTTTTTTAAATCACATGTCAGATACAATTAAAGATTATTTGTCTGAAACATTTTTGTTATTTTGTTTTCAGACGGAACCCACACCCAGAAGGCCAAGCCTGATGATAGAGTCCTTACCTAGCTTTGTTTATGACACAACCATGGACCCAAAACAAAGGTTTAGACTGATAGAGAAAGAGATGAATGAGCAAGCCAGGATAGTACAAGATCTTAGGTAGGCAGATGTTTACCATTCTTATAGTTATAACTCCTGCTTAGAAGAAGAAGGGGGGGGGTAGACTGTTTTGTCCATGTTAGCAATTGTTAGCTCACCTGGACCGAAGGTCCATGTGAGCTATTACCATCACTTGGCGTCCGTCGTCGTCGTCTGTCGTCGTCGTCGTCTGTCGTCGTCGTCGTCTGTTAACAATTTTTCAAAAATCTTCTCCTCTGAAACTACCAAACAGAATTTAATGAAACTTGGTATGAATGATCCTTAGGGTGTCCTGCACCAAACTTGTGTTTTGATTTTTAATCCGTTAAAAAACATGGCCGCCGTTACTAAAAATAGACTAGGGGGGTCAGACTACTGTTTTTGGCTTATAAATCAAAAAGTATAAGAGATAGAGGAAATCTGAGGCCACGCTACTGATTCAGCATCAAAAGCTCTACAAAAGTCTCCATTTGGTCAAAGTTGTCAGATGACCCCTTATAGGGGTTACGGCCCCTTAAAGGTGAAAAATAGCATTTTTTCATGTTTTTGGCCTACAGAATGAAAACTATTGCAGATAGAGATTAGCTGTTGCTTGCTTAAATGTTCAGCTCATTTAGCTCTACGAAAGTCTCCATAGGATCGAAGTTGTCAGATAACCCCTTATAGGGGTTTCGGCCCCTGAAAAATGGCATTTTTTCATGTTTTTGGCCTACAGAATGAAAACTATTGCAGATAGAGATTAGCTGTTGCTTGCTTAAATATTCAGCTCATTGAGCTCTACAAAATTCTCCATAGGGTCGAAGTTGTCAGATGACCCCTTATAGGGGTTACGGCCCCTGAAAAATAGCGATTTTTCATGTTTTTGTCCTACGGAATGAAAACTATTGCAGATAGAGATTAGCTGTTGCTTGCTTAAATGTTCAGCTCATTTAGCTCTACAAAATTCTCCATAGAGTCGAAGTTGTCAGATGACTCCTTATAGGGGTTACGGCCCCTGAAAAATAGCGATTTTTCATGTTTTTGTCCTACAGAATGAAAACTATTGCAGATAGAGATTAGCTGTTGCTTGCTTAAATGTTCAGCTCATTTAGCTTTACAAAATTCTCCATAGGGTTGAAGTTGTCAGATGACCCCTTATAGGGGTTACGGCCCCTGAAAAATAGCCATTTTTCATGTTTTTGGCCTACAGAATGAAAACTATTGCAGATAGAGATTAGCTGTTGCTTGCTTAAATGTTCAGCTCATTTAGCTCTACAAAAGTCTTCATAGGGTCGAAGTTGTCAGATGACTCCTTATAGGGGTTATAGGTGAAAAATGGTGTTTTTGGCCTATAGAATGAAAACTATTGCAGGTAGAGAAAAGCTGTTGCTTGCTTAAATGTTCAGCTCATTTAGCTCTACAAAAGTACAGGGTCAACATCAAGACCAGGTGAGCGATTCAGGCTCCTGGGAGCCTCTTGTTATAAACATGATAGATGTTTGCTCTGTAATTGATAGTAAATTCAGAATCTTTAAAACACTGATGCATGCAATTTGTCGTAACATGTTAGTTCCTCTTATAAAAAAGTTTTAAAATGCATGCAATTTAAAGTATGGTTTTAGTATGAATGTGCTTTTGTTATGAATTTTCTGTTTATTGATAGTGTAATCTGTTTCCAATTTTATGTTTCTTTATTCTCTAGCAATGGGTAACATTTTATAGATGTTTTAGACACCTTCCTTTATTTTAAATGCTCCTATTTTTATTTTAGCTTGGAGTCTAGTTTGAATAGCTCCTATGGTTCATTTAACTGGTAAAGTTATATGTATAAAGTGGATTTTTCTATTTTTTCAATTGACACAGTTAAGATTATATATTTTGGGGTACATTTTGGTGTTGGAATCGTTAAAAAGTTGCTGTTCAACACCCAATGTGGGCTTTTTTGTATGCTTTCCAATGATGAATGAAAAAAAGATAAAGTAAGTTCTAGTTTAAATTGAAAAGAAAGATCATTAAAATCTAAAAACATGCCAATTTAATCTACATAAATACTTTTATTAGATGTGCCACCCATTCATTACCATGCTTTTGTAGATCTTCTTAGTATTCAATTGAAAATCTATTAGTTTTAGTTCGATTCAGTTTTAATTTTATTCTTCTAATAGTCAATTCTTATGACTGAAAAAGATAAATAAATAACATGTATAAGGATTGTTAAAGTTTTAAAGAATTGTAACTTAAGAATGTTATATTGACATTCCGATATCCTACACCATTAAATTGACAACCCTGTGTTTAATGTGTATCATAATGTTCATAAAACACCAACACTCACTCACTTAATACGCCTCCTGATATATTTTGCCATATTAACCTATATTTTGGAATGCAATCTTTTCAAACCTGAAGTGACCTTCAAAAACACTCAATTCTAATAAATACATTTATAATATAAAGATATATTCTTTTAAAATATACCATAAAATTGCATTTTAGCAAAAAAGATACCTCTAAAAATTCATCACTGATCATAGGCTCACTGTGTGGATTTTGTATTGTGTCGTGTTTGAAAAATTTTGCTTAACCGATCATTAAAAATAAAAGAAATGACTTTAAAAGAGCTTTGTCTAGATTTTGCAGGTTTTGAAGTGTAGTGAAACTAAGGAAATTTATGTTTTATTCTAATGAATATTTGTTTTATATTTGATTATTTATTGTCACTTTCCAAGTATGTGTTCAATTTTAAAATGATAGTGGTTCAAAAAAATGAGCTAAATAATAAAATTTTAATCAAGAAATTTATTCAAAATACCTGTTTGTGGGTTTACAGTGTCATAAGCAGATAAAACTCAGCATACCCTTGGTAAAAACATGTATATTGGGTGTTAGATCAGTAGTGGCCACACAATGTACCTCTAAAAACTCTTTTATCAGATTTTATAATATCATCCTAATAGCCAAAAAGAAAAGGAAAATTATGAGTTGTAAAAATTCTGAAGTTTATGCTAATATTTTATTTTAATCCTACTCCTTATATTATTTTATAATCTTTTATGTCTTAAGTTTTACCATTATTTCAATTTGCTGTAAAATGTTTTTGTCTTATTCTTGACAAAATTCTTTTTCTTTACTTACTGTCTGTAACTAAATTGTATATGCTATTTTCAGGCAATTAGGAGCTAATTTGCCTACCATTGAAACAGAGGCTAGGAAACTTGAGGAGCTGAAATCTATTGTGTACAGAGATTTCAGGAGAGAAATTCTCTACAAGTTAAAGAAACAAGGGGAGAGCAGGGTGAGTCTTGATCTAGTGCTGATATTGTGTTGTTGTTAGAAGGAAGAATGAATAAATAGATTTATTATAAAGATTTACATGTAGATAAATTAAAGGCAAAAATGAATTAGATACATTTATTATATAGACATAGATAAATTAAAAGGAAAAATGAATAGATAAATTTATTATATAGTTATAGTAACCACAACTTGTTTATGTCCTGATTATGGCTAAACTATTGCCGACAGGACATTTAGCAAACAACAATCAATCAATAATATATACATGTAGATATACATGTACATGTAGATGAAATCTAGTAATTTCCAAGTTAATGAATTTCAAGATATTCACTGAATGAATTACAGGATTTTTTTCACTTTTGTGCAAATTTATTTAACCCTTGTGAAGTTTCCTGCGAAAAATATGTAGCATAGATTAGTACGCAAAACACAATTTATCGGTCAAAAATTTCATTTGTTATACCTCCCACTTCAAAAGTGGGATGTATATAGTGATAGGGGTGTCCGTCCTTCCGTTACACTTCAGGGCACTTACTATTTTAAAATTTGATCAGAATGGTTTTTGGGGTTTCCCATAGCAAAACATGGACTTAGCCATTCGACTACATGGGGTTACCCATCTCTTATCCGCAACTCCTCCTAAACCCCTTGATGGATTTTCATGAAACTTACACACAATCTTTGTGACATAATGGGTTTCCCATAGCAAAACATGGACTTAGCCATTCGACTACATGGGGGTACCCATCTCTTATCCGCAACTCCTCCTAAACCCCTTGATGGATTTTCATGAAACTTACACACAATCTTTGTGACATAATGTAGATGTGCACCTACTATTTTAAAATTTGATCAGAATAATTTTTGGGGTTTCCTATACCAAAACATGGACTTAGCCATTGACTACAGTAGGGTACCCATCTCTTATCCGCAACTCCTCCTAAACCCCTTGATGGATTTTCATGAAACTTATATACACACAATTGTTGTGACAAAATGTAGATGTGCATCTACTATTTAAAAATTTGATCAGAATGATTTTTGGGGTTTCCCATAGCAAAACATGGACTTAGCCATTCAACTTCATGGGGGTACCCATCTCTTATCCACAACTTATCCTAAACCCCTTGATGGATTGTCATGAAACTTTTAAACAATCTGTGTAACATAATATAGATGTGCACCTACTATTTGAAAGTTTGATCAGAATGATTTTGGGGTTTCCCATAGCAATACATGGACTCAGCCATTCGACTACATGGGGGTGCCCATCTCTTATCTGCAACTCCTCCTAAACCCCTTGATGGATTTTCATGAAACCTACACACAATCTTTGTGACATAATGTAGATGTGCATCTCCTATTCTAAATTTTATCTGATTAATTTTTTTTTTTTGGGGGGGGGGTATTTATTTGTGAGCTGCGGCTCACAGTTTTTCTAGTTTTCACTATTTTGATGATCTATATTTGTCACTTTTATCTAAATTATCTATATAATAAATAGTATAACTAATTTGGCGTAACTAATGTCAATTTTGATATCATTTGTGTCAAATAACACTAGGAGATTAAACTCATGTCTTGTACATCCCGGTGTTGTTCATCACGTGTGACATTAAAATTGATATTTGCCACACCTCATTTGTTATACTGTAAACACTGAGAATTTTAAAGACTACAGTAAAAAAATTAAGTTATAAATGATTAAGAACACAATTACAAAAGGGAATTTGATACCAGAATGATTTGTGAAACAAATATACATGACACAGCATAAAATTGAAATTTTTCAAAATCTGATAGCATTCTTCAACAAGACTCCTTCTAACCACTCTGTGGATTTTGATGAAACTTTACATGAGGGAAGTGCACCATTTGGAGATGTACGAGAAGAAATTTTATTGCCCTTGCGTATTATATAGGGAGGCTCTTTGTTTCTTTTACAACTTATTTATTTCAGACCTCAGCACTGAAGGACCAATTAGGTATTGGACACAAAGCTCTACACTCCAGGTCCAAGTCTTACGCAGGACAACATAGGATGAGGTCAGTAAAAGGGTTAAAAAAAAGTTTGTCATACTTTTTATGGATATGAGTTATAAAAAATACATGTATTTTTATTTCCCTTAATTACCTCTTTTAGAATTTTTCTTTATAGAATACAAAGTTGATATTTTTTCATAGCGTTAGGATTAGGTGTCTTCTTTTATCTTAATTACATGTAATGCACAAAATGATGAGGTGTATGAAAATGCTCCATTAAAAGTATTTAATTTATAGAGAAAAAATGCAATAACTAAAATTTAAAGTAATTTTTTTTATAAACTTAACAAATATTTAGCTAACTGATCTATTATCAGATGCATGCTTTCCAGAAAATTTATCTTTATTTTGTTATTAGTGAAACAACCAAGCATTCTTTCTATGATAGTGTTATTTCCTTTTGATTATTGTAGTCACACAGACATGGACAAATTAGCGGCCTATAACAGACAATACAATAGAAACACAACATTTGACATGACATCCAAAACTCTGCCAGCCAGGGTCAAGTTTGGACAGACCAAATCTGCAGCATACACTCCTCCTGGGTTTGTATTTCTACATGTATTCTTAATACCTTAGAACATAGTAGTATAAGGAAATGATTATTCTACAAAAGGAATAGATCAATAGACATGACATCCAAAACTCTGCCAGCCAGGGTCAAGTTTTGACAGACTAAGTCCGCTGCATATACTCCTCCTGGGTTTGTATTTCTACATGTATTCTTTAATACCCTAGAAATTAGTAGCATTAGGAAAATGATTATTCTACAAAAGGAATAGATTACTGGACATGACATCCAAAACTCTCTCAGCCAGGGTGGAGTTTGGACGGACCAGGTCTGCTGCATATACTCCTCCAGGGTTTGTAGTTATACATGTGTTTTCAGGACCCTACTTGTTAAGAATATGGAGTACACCAGGAGTGTGCCAATGTTCATGGTCATTTTTGAATCTCCATATGGGACAATGAAAATTGATTTCTTTAAGTTCTTATAAAAATGTGGAAAAAATGTACACGAAACAAGATCATGAAAAAAGTTTATTTAAACTAGTGGTAGATGCTTTCTGTCCTGCAATTTACCTCAGGAAGATAATATGTTGCAAAAGATTAAAACCAAGTCTGGATATTTTTGCTATGTTTTCATTTCATATATTTTCAGAACTCCAACTTCACTGAATGAAGACTCTACCTTATTAAAAGACTTCATGTCTGACGGGGATTCCATCACCAGTACAGAGTCTTCAGAACTTTCTGATGACGAGTCTGATTACGGACAAGAGAGATTTTCGTCTGACGAAACAGAGTAAGTATTGTTTCAAAATTAAATGTGAATGGGGGGTGGTGGGAGAACTTCTATGTTTGACGGAGATTCCATCACCAGTACAGAGTCTTCAGAACTCTCTGATGATGAGTCTGATTACGGACAAGAGAGATTCTCATCTGTCGAAACAGAGTAAGTGCACAATAGGCTTAAATATAACTTTAAATTCAAACTTCATAATAGTTACAGTGGATTTATTTATTTTTGTTGGGATCAATCTTCCTGTTGTCACATCAGAACGTGTCTTTGAAGAAAAAATATACATAACTATATCTACAATTTGTTATTTGGCTGCCAATGTTTCTATTCTGTGGCTTTCTTATTGCCACCTTTGCATTTATAGGAATGTTTTAATTGGTCAAGGCAAATTAATATTGGTACAACTTTACTCTTACTATTTTTGATTTTTGATTTAATTTATTATTGGTTGAATAAGAACATAGCAACACAAAGTTTATCTGAAACAAGGTCAAAGTTGTAGGTCCATTCCTTTTAGGAGTTATCCCCCTAGAACATAAAAATTGACCATTTTTACTACCTTTATTCGTTGTATTAAAATCAATTACACAAAGGTTTAATTGCATTCAAACTTGGTATCTCATTCTAAGGAGTGAAATATTGTGATACCACTTTTGTTCCATATCTGTCTGTCCTGTCCGTCTGTCTATTCATCTGTCCCACAATGGTTTCTGGATCATTACTGTACAACATGTGAAGGGATTTAAATAAGATTTTGCACAGCTGTTAAGTTAAAACCTGGATATTCAAGTTTGTTTCTAGAAAAATTCGGAGTAAGGCCACTTATAACAATAACTTCCTTGCAATTCTCTCCCTGTATTTTTTATTAAACAAAGAAAGATAACTCAATTTTAATGTTTTTCTTTATTTTATAAGTTTTAGTAAGATTTTAGATATATTTTTCAAGTTCTGGAAAGAAGACTGGCTAAATATGATGTTTGTCATCTATTGCCTAATTAGATGCCCTATTTAAGAGTTAATTAATTAAAGCTGAATAACATTTTGACCAAAAAATAAAAAGACATGTTATTCATTATTGTAACTTATACATCAAGTTAATGAATTTTAAATAAAGAGTAAAATTGTCATATGCGAACCACCTTGACTTAAGATTCATGTTATACAGAGATGGCTGAAATGATCAGCAGCCTAAGATATTGCACTGTAGTATTTGTAATAGTGGCTCAAACAAATTGCTACAGAACCCAACATTTGAATTACCAATATTTTAGTTTTAAATCTATTTTTACAGTGGTGACGGCAGTGTTCCACAACCACAAATATCAAACCCCAGTATTGGTAGTGGAGGATCTAAGACAACTGCTACAGAGCCCAACATTGACTTTGAACTGGACATCAAAGTGTTTATTGACAGTGGCAAGTGTGTACTGCATCCTAAAGACTCAAAAGAGGATGAACAAAAAAGGTATAAAAAGATTTATAACATTAAACCTACTACCGGTAGTATTTGACTTGCTACACCATATCAATGGAACTTTTAAAACTGTCACACTTTCCATATAAAGGTATTTCTTCACTGTTGTTCATCAGATTTTACTAAAATATTCCAAAAATATAAGTAGCAGATTTTACTAGATCATATTACTTTACCTGTTGACCCCTTTTCCCACTTCTCAATCCCACACTTTGGTCTTATTTAACCAGTGACTTTCCATTCTGTACCATTCCCTTACCCCCCACTCTACATTTCTTTGCCACCTTGCCCCCTGTCCAGTCCTTCCTTTATTTAGTATTTTTCTTACATAGACATGGAGTATGAATGTTGACATATATTCTTGTGAATCCTGTTGTTTAAAGTTTTTATCTGAATAAATTGATTAACATCTACTAGTGTACTCATGATTTTCAACTTTATCTAGTTTTGCTTTAGACATTCGAACTGTTTTGCTGTAAATAATAATATTTTATTATATACTACATTTATATAGCGCTTTTTTCATAGAATACAATGTTCAAAAGCGCTGATGTAATGTATTAAATACATGTATTTGTAATTTGAATGTTTTTCCTGCTTTTCAGTCGACAACAAAAGCGTGAGAAGACCCCGACTGTTGATCAATCCTCACCAGGGGCCACGAGACGAAATCAGAAAAAGCCAGATTTCTACACACAGAATAGTGGTGGGTCAGCTAAGAAAGGCAGCCAGCAGCAACAACCTCAAGTGGAAAATACAGTGTTCTTCATGCCTAGTGTGGATGTTAAGGTAAAATCAGAATAAAACATGTACATGTATTACCATCTCCAACATGTAGAAGGAAAGTCTCTGAAACATCACTTTAACTTTGTGAACTTATCAGAAAAAAATAATTTAAAAGTATTGAATATACACATTGAACATGTTGAACAATCTATCAAAAGTTTGGCTTTTATTTACCATCACTTCCCTAAAAAAAAAGTTAATTAAAAATCAAACTAACTATTGGTTTTTAAAAATGTTTTATCCCTAGCTTGTCATTATAAATAAATGTGAATAGTCAAAGGCTTGCATCAATAAACAAGCAAAAATATGCTTAAATGTATATGTGCTTTCTGACATTTAATTTAAAGATGTAAATAACTTTTTTTTTTTAATTTCTAGGTTCATTACAACTCTAAAATCACCAATGGCACAACAGAACCCTTGGTGACCCCTGATACAGTCCGTGACCTTTTACCTGCTGAGGACCCCTATCATGAGGAAGATGTGGTAGTTATCAGGAGGCCTAAATCTGGCACGTACCTGACCCCACCCACCAGTACTGGGTCAGACATCACTGACACAGGCATAGTGAAACAGAGACCTGGGGTCAAGAAGGCTAAATTGTATGCTTGGTTGTCCATGCAGTCACTGCCTGAGGTATATTTTTTTGCTAAGTGTAATATTCTTTAAAAGGGATCTTGATTCTTGACATATTATTTTGTTGTAAATTATGAAGAATGAAATGTATGATTTTTGTGTGACAAGTGTTTAGCATCTTGAAAGATATCCATCCTTTGAACTAGAAAACATGACATTTCATCTACAAGCTTTTGGAAACTCATTCTAAATATAGTTTAGGTGCAAAAATTTTGAGTCCCAAAGATCTTTTTACATGTACTGTTTATTGTATTTTTTTTCAAAATACATTTACACAGGAGATGATCATCAGTCCTTATCTTATGTACTTCCTTGAGCAAGCCTTAGAACCCATCCCTATAGGACAACCAGGACACACCCAATCTCCACCCACAAGAAAATCTACAAGTAAGTTTTATGATTTATTAGAACAAGGTCTTTCAAGTCCCAGTCTCGACCCACTATAAAATCTACTAGTAAGTTCTATAATTATGTTATCCCCTTTATTTGAAAAATGTATTTCAAGTCCCAGTCCCCACCAACTAGGAAATCTACAAGTTAGTTTTAGAATTATTATACACTTTAATTGGAACAAGGTCTATCAAGTTTAAGTCATTATAGAAGTTACAGAAGATATTTTTTGTAAATTGTATATATATATAATCTGGGAAATATATTTTCATTACCACATTACCAACTTTAATTCAAGATCAAAATTAGGCCCATAAACAGATATTCTGAAAGAGGTGTGTTTACATAAAACTTTAAGAAAATTAAGAGTTAACACACAACATTTAACCTTAGAAATTTTAAGTATCTTCTTCCAAAGTGGCACTGCCACCAGTGCACCCCCAAATTGGTCCTGCCCTGAGTTCACTTGTACATGAGATAGCATTAAAATCTAGATCTATGATATTAACACTAATTATCCATCCTTTCTTTAAGTGGACCCATTTAGTATGTTAAACTATAATTGGTACATTTCAAATATTAACACTATTTTTTCCTTTATTCTTACAGTGGACCCATTCAGTATGTTAAACTTAGACCTGGATGCCTCCTCCACATCTTTGTCAACAGCAGCCAGTCTAAGTTCCTTCCCTGTGGATGTGGTTGTGTTCATCAGAGTGGAACCATCTATAATTAGATTCAACTGTACCCCTGTTTCTCGAGTGGAATGTCTTCTACAGGTTCCTTCACTTGATGTGGTGTTCAGTACAAGAGGATCTGATGTAGAGGCTCAGATAGGGGAGGGAACTCCTCCATCTAAAACTAAAGGTAAGGGAGGTTTAAAATTATCAACTGTCATGTGTTTGTGTAGCAGCTACTAATTTTTTTAGCACAAATAGAAACTAAATTATGATGTGGAATTATTTTATGTGAAAACATCTCTGTTTATCAACGTAAATTTTTAAAATCGACAGTCAATGGAGAATAGCTATCAGCCTTAAATAGGAACAGTGATCACTGATTGCCATCTTGAAATTGACTCTTGAAAAAAACACCTAAGGCATACAATTCTACATTAATCATAAACTTATCTGGGCATAGAATAACTAGCACAATCCAACAAATACATGTACTTGAAAAAGGTAGATAACTCTAAAGAAAATTTAATTGCCTCAAAATTTGGCTGAAAAAAAAACCCACAAGTTCGATACAATTTGAAGATAAAGTATTAGCACAGCATTGTTGCATGAAAAAAAAAGAATAAGAAAAAATGTATATGAATGCATAAATCAATGAATATGAATTATTAGCTCACCTGGCCAAAAGCCATGTGAGCTATTGCGTCCGTTGTCGTCGTCGTTAACTTTTCTTCAAACTTCTTCTCCTCTGAAACGACTGAACAGATTCAAACCAAATTTGGACTGATGGTACCTTAGGGTATCCTCCACAAAACTGATGTGGGGATTTTTGATTCGTCTAAAAACATGGCCGCCGTTGCTAAAAATAGACCAGGGGGGTCAGACTACTGTTTTCGGCTTGTAATTCAAAAAGTATAAGAGATAGATGAAATCTGATGCCACCCTACTGCTTCAGTATCAAAAGCTCTACAAAAGTTTCCATTTGGTCCAAATTGTCTGATGACCCCTTATAGAGGTTACAGCCCCTTAAAGGTGAAAAATAGCGTTTTTTCATGTTTTTGCCCTATAGTATGAAAACTATTGCAGATAGAAAAAAGCTGTTGCTTGCTTAAATGTTCAGCTAATTTAGCTTTACAAAAGTCTCCATAGGGTCGAAGTTGTCAGATGACCCCTTATAGGGGTTACGGCCCATGAAATAATGATTTTTCATGTTTTTGGCCTATGGAATGAAAACTATCGCAGATAAAGAGAAACTGTTGCTTGCGTAAATGTTCAGCTAATTTAGCTGTATAAAAGTCTCCATAGGGTCAAAGTTGTCAGATGACCCCTTATAGGGGCTACGGCCCTTAAAATTATGTTTTTTCATGTTTTTGGCCTATAGAAAGAAAACTATAAGCAGATAGGGAAAAGTTGTTGCTTGCTTAAATGTTCAGTTCAATTAGCTCTTCAAAAGTCTCAATAGGATCGAAGTTGTCAGATGACTCCTAATAGGGGTTACGGCCCCTAAAATAACCTTTTTCATGTTTTAGGCCTATAGAATGAAAACTATAGCAGATAGAGAAAAGCTGTTGCTTGCTTAAATGTTCAGTTTATTTAGCTCTACAAAAGTCTCAATAGGATCAAAGTTGTCAGATGACCTTTAATAGGGGTTACGGCCCCTAGAATAACCTTTTTCATTTTTTTGGCCTTTAGAATGAAAACTATAGCAGATAAAGAAAAGCTGTTGCTTGCTTAAATGTTCAGCGCATAAAGCTCTACAAAAGTCTCCATAGGGTCTAAGTTGTTAGACGACCCCTCATAGGGGTATGGCCCCTAAAATAACAGTTTTTCGTGTTTTTTTTGGCCTATGGAATGAAAACTATAGTAGATAAAGAAAAACTGTTGCTTGCTTAAATGTTCAGCTCATTAAGGTCTACAAAATAAAGGGGTTTATATAGACAATGATATTTTATTTCAAATCTTTTAAAAGTAAACAGAGAAAGAAATTTCAGTGGAGGAAAGTCAGACAAAGCTAAAAGTGATGCCACCAAGCCCAGGACATTTAGCACCACTTCAGCCACAGGTGACACCCCTGTAATGACTAAGGCAGGAGGGCTCAGCTTCACTGGAAGATTATCCGACTTCTCATTGTACATATTCCATCCATTTGGTGGAGCACAAAAGAAAATGTCATCACCAATGTATTCACCCAAGGACCCTCCTAAACTTGGTAAGATTGGAATAATATTTTTGTAACATAGTAAAATCTGTTAAAAAAGCTTTATTTTTAGTACTATATACCTTAATTAAGAATTTTTTTCATTTTTGTGTTGCATTCAATACACATGACACAAAATCTCTTTATGAATATTGAAAGAACCCTAAACGAAAACAGTTTCCTAGACTTATGCTTAGTATTAAGTGATTTAGATGATGCCTATGATAACTACATATTTATTTAAATCTACAGGTAGCATACAAGAACATGGTACCACTTGGTCTGAGATGTCTAGGAGAGACATGCTAAGTCTTAATGTAGAGTTTATCAAGGTCACTATCTCAAGGACAAGGAAGCTAGAGGTCAGAGTTGATCCACCATCTTACTCATCTAAACATGAACCTCAACTCAGATCTAATGTGGTCAGATTTTCTGGTATGTTAATAAGCATTTGAAGATATTTTGTGTTGTTAACTTTTTGTCTCGCATGCGACGAATGTCGCAAAAGGCGAGACTTAGGTATGGTGATTCCGGCGACGGCGGCGGCGGCCGCGTCCACAATTGGTTAAAGTTTTTGCTAAAGTCTGTTTTGTGTGAACTACATGTAGTTATGTTACACCATAGATATTTGGTATGCAGTTGCATCAGCATCAGTACAGATCAGTTTTAAAAGGATTTCACCTGTATGCTCCTGCAGTCACGGTCTACTGACTTTGAAATTTTACACCGATTTGGCCGAGGTTAATCTTTTTTCTTACGTCTGTTTAACATGAAGCAGTTATGGTACATCATTGATATTGGGTATGCACTTGCATTAGCATCAGTACAGATCAATTTCAAAAGCATTTCATCTGTATGCTTCTGCAGTCACGGTCTACTGACTTTGAAATTTTATACCGATTTGGCCGAGGTTAACCTTTTTTCTTACGTCTGTTTAACATGAAGCAGTTATAGTACATCATTGATATTGGGTATGCACTTGCATTAGCATCAGTACAGATCAATTTCAAAAGTATTTTATCTGTATAATCCTGCAGTCACAGTCTACTGACTTTGAAATTTTACACCGATTTGGCCGAGGTTAACCTTTTTTTTACGTCTGTTTAACATGAAGCAGTTATAGTACATCATTGATATTGGGTATGCACTTGCATTAGCATCAGTACAGATCAATTTCAAAAGTATTTTATCTGTATAATCCTGCAGTCACAGTCTACTGACTTTGAGATTTTACACTTTTTAACTTTTTAGCTCACCTGACCCGAAGGGTCAAGTGAGCTATTGTCATCTCCATGCGTCCGTCGTCCGTCCGTCGTCCGTCGTCTGTCGTCCGTCGTCCGTCCGTTACTTTTTCAAAAATCTTCTCCTCTGAAACCACTGAATGGAATTTTTCAAAACTTGGTTCAAGTATTAATCAGGGCATGATGTTTAAAAATTGTGTTCGGCTTTATGATTTGTTAACAAACATGGCCGCTGTTACTAAATATAGAACATAGGGTAAAATCACATTCAAAGACTTATACCTTGAAAACTAGAACAAATTAAAAAAATCTGAAGGATCTTAGGCTCTTCAGAATCATAAGCTCTACAAAAGTCTCCATTGGGTCGAAGTTGTCAGGTGACCCCTAATAGGGGTTATGGCCCTTTTAATGTCAAAAATAGCGTTTTTTCATGTTTTTGCCCTATAGAATGAAAACTATTGCAGATAAAGAAAAGCTGTTGCTTGCTAAAATGTTAAGCTCATTAAGCTCTACAAAAGTCTCCATTGGGTCGAAGTTGTCAGATGACCCCTAATAGGGGTTATGTCCCTTTTAAGGTCAAAAACAGCGTTTTTTCATGTTTTTGCCCTATAGAATGAAAACTATTGCAGATAGAGAAAAGCTGTTGCTTGCTAAAATGTACAGCTCATTAAGCTCTACAATAGTCTCCATTGGGTTGAAGTTGTCAGATGATCCTTGATAGGGGTTATGGCCCTTTAAAGGTCAAAAATAGCGTTTTATCATGTATTTGCCCTATAGAATGAAAACTATTGCAGAAAGAGAAAAGCTGTTGCTTGCTTAAATGTTCAGCTCATTAAGCTCTACAAAAGTCTCCATGAGGTCGAAGTTGTCAGATGACCCCTTATAGGGGTTACAGCCCCTTAAAGGCCAAAAAAATAGTGTTTTTGGCCTATAGAATGAAAACTATTGCAGATAAAGAAACGCTGTTGCTTGCTTAAATGTTCAGCTCATTTAGCTCTACAAAAGTCTCCATAGGGTCTAAGTTGTCTGATGACCCCTTATAGGGGTTACAGCCCCTAAAAGGTAAAAAAATAGTGTTTTTGGCCTTTAGAATGAAAACTATTGCAGATAAAGAAAAGCTGTTGCTTGCTTAAATGTTCAGCTCATTTAGCTCTACAAAAGTCTCCATAAGGTCAAAGTTGTCAGATGACCACTTATAGGGATTACAGCCCCTTTAAAGGCGAAAAATAGTGTTTTTGGCCTATAGAATGAAGACTTTTGAAGATAGAGAAAAGCTGTTGCTTGCTTAAATGTTCAGCTAATTTAGCTCTACTCAGGTGAACGATTCAGGCTCCTGGGAGCCTCTTGTTACTTATGTCATGAGTGTTTTATATAAAGCAGTTATGGTTCACCATTTATATTTGGTATGCAGCTTAAGCATCAGTTAAGATCAGTTTAAGGAGGATTTTTACTTCATTTTATACATCTTTATGCCCATCTATGAAAGAGGTCGGCACATAGTGTTCAGGTCGGTCTGTCTGTCCATCGCAAATGTTGCAAGATGGAGGCTTTTGGATGTATTCTTGTTGAGAATATTGAAGAATTTAGTACACTATGTAAGAAAATTCTTGTTGAGAATATTGAAGAATTTAGTACACTATGTAAGAAAATTCTTGTTGAGAATATTGAAGAATTTAGTACACTATGTAAGAAAATTCTTGTTGATTGTGTTTTGACAGTTGCTTTCTTTGTAAGTTGACCATACATAAACTCATACCTTTACATTATATTTTAGCTGTGTGTGACATTGGAACTGCAGCATTTAAGTATGACATGAGAAGGCTGTCAGAAATCCTGACCTTTCCCAAAGCTTGGTACAACCGTAACCTTACCAGAAGGCTGTTCCTTGGGGATGAGAGCTTTGCCCACATGGGAGAAGAAGGTATCAGTGTTGATGTTTTATTTTTGCAATGATTATTCATAGATAGAATTATCATGAATTTTCATAGATAGAATTATCATGAATATTCATAGATAGAATTATCATGAATATTCAGAGATAAAATTATCATGAATTTTTTCATGTTTTAATTTTAGTTGATTCAATGGAAATTTGAGGGCTTTTAAAATATTTATATTCACCTATTAAAAAGGATACATATGTATTTCAAAAATATTGAATCAACTCAAAGGATATTTAAGAACAGGACATTTTGATTCAAATTCAATTAGAACATATATTCAAGGTTGTTTTATTTTTTAAAGATCTACCCTTAAGAAATAGTACAAAAATGTTAAGAATTATTTAACATGTATGTTTTGGAATTAGAAATCTTGTTCTTGAATATAGTATACCTTTCTATGCATGTACAACATTGTTAAAGTTATATATATAATGCTTTGTTTAATTTTTTCATAATTTTGAATTATTTTATACTTGTTCATACATATTTACATACATGTATTGCTTTCAACGCCATTTGCAGACTTGTATTTATAATTTCATTTGTTCTTCTTTTAATTATTTTGTATAACCTTAAATTTAGTTTTAGTTAAATCCCATCATTGACCAGTCATACTTTATGAAGTTTTAGAATATCTATCATTCCTAAGTTCAGCTTTTATAATTAGCTTTATATTAAAAAACAAATTAAAGGATATTTATAAAATTTAATTTTTCATATTAAAACGTAAACATCCAGTAACTAGATTTGATCAATTTGAAACGGATCTACTAGATGGCAAATAAAATTTTATATAAAAACAAAGGGTCCAACAAATTTTCAAAAGGAAAAACGCTGTTGTTTGTGTGGTGAAGTAAGTTATCAAAACTACAAATTAATAGTAGCAAATATACATTTTCAAGCCGAATCCATACCTATGGATGTACAAAAAAATATGAAATTCTGAGATTCATAAAAGATCTAACATAGTTCAAATTGAAAATAACATAATAACTAGAAAATTAAGTATGACTGGTCAGCTGTTTTGTGTAACTTTGATGTGTTTGGTTTGTGTTTTTTGTTTTGAAGCCAGACTGTATTTTCAGAATGGGATAGTTCCTCTACCAGCTCCCTGGGTGACTCAGGCTCATTTGCTCCTGCATCTAAAATTTTCACCTCATCTCCTGCGCTTAACATTCATGGGGCTGAAACTAAAACACGAACACATCATCGTAGAGGCTCATCTGGTGATAAAATCAGGACCCAACTAAGTACAGAACTTCAACATGAGATAGATAGCCGAGTTAATAGAAGAGGTTAAGTGTGTTTCTTTCTTCCTTCTTTCACCTAGGTAGAGCTAAAATCACCTAACTCACTGACAAATGTATAGAGAGGCTAGTAATGAATTGTTATCATAATAAATGCTTTAAACATCTGGTTTTATTGGGAATTAGTCACAATTTGTTTTATGGGAAATGTGAAGGTCTAGTTTATAGAAATTGAGCTTAAACAGAAAGAACTGTTGTAATTTCTTTCAAATTTCCTAGCATAACAGCTATATTTCAGTGTGAAAACCTTTTTCTTGCTTAAAGATTATACTCATCTTAAAACTTGCTTGAAATCTTTGTTTGGTCAGCTTTTGCTAAAGTACATGTAAATGATAACAAATAACTTTCAATTACATGCTGTTAGTTTAAAACTGCTAGAATTGTGTTAAGTAATAATATGTACACTGTATTAAAGTTAATTTGCATATCATTGGCAGTAAAAAGTATTTCATTTGAGTTTTTTTTTTTTTTTTTGATATACTTTCATGAGGTTTGAGTTCTCTTATCGTTTATTGGCATCTGACATGAAATTTAATTTTTTGTGTAATTTTATTTTCACAATTTTGTCATGAAATTTGCAAAAATAAACCCTCATGAAATTTCTAAAGTATCTTACTTTAAAGGAATAAAATATAAAATATTTAGATTTTTTAGATTTTAATTTTTACACTTATACTTCAATAAAATGCTTTAAAATTTACAGGACGAAAAACATTTAAGCGTAAGTTTAAGAGATGGACCTTTAATGCACATTCATTATGTCCAGCTCATTTATCTAGCATTGTATCCCAGTTTATGATATGTTATCTACGATTATACACACTTAGACCTACATGTTGTCTGCTTCTTGTATTGGTAGCTGTTACGCTTACCATGTGCACTTTTAGATATTATTCAGTTCTCAGGAGCACTGTAATGCTTTAAACATGTTTTATAAATAAGACTCAGATAATCTAGAAGAACAAAGTTGCATTAATGCATTTATACTCTTGAATATAATAACTGCAACTCTATATCCGAAGCTGCATTACTAATATAACCCAAAAACTTATTAAACCTTTTTTACATGAAAACTATGCATTGCTTCATCTTTTTTTTATGAAGATACTTAAAAAAATACTTCTTGGGGGAAATTAATTACTTGTGGGACTTATGTTTCTTGATTCTTTGTTCGTGTCTTGCTTCTGAAATGTCCCATTGCATTTCTATACATATATAAAACAATTTACCCTAACACCTTGATCCTTGAATCGTAGTGAATGTTGTCTTTATTGTTTCTTTTTCTTTAATTTGCTTTGATTTTGTCCCTAATTTTGTTTATCAATCTCTTTTTTTAAATGTTTTTTGTTACATATTTACAATAACAATATATTTGTCTTTTTCATTGAACATTTCATTCCAGTTGAGTTATCATGTTATTTTGTCTATAGGAAACAAAGTCATACTATATTACACTGCCTCATCAATTATTGTCCCCCGTCGCAACACGGAGCAGGGATATAGAAATGCGGGTGTCCATTTGTCTGTCCATCCGTCTGTCACACTTTTTTCATAACTGTTTTCTCAGCAACTATAATCATAGCTTTTGATATTTGATGTGCAGCTTCAGGTAGGGCTCCCATATGGTGGGAATGTTTCAGATCTGTTGCTCATCTACTTCTTGTTGAGCGAGCCAACTTAGAATTTTACTTGTCAACGGTAATCTGTTCTAGTTTTAATATTGTAGTACATTTGGTTAATGCAAATCAATTGAAACCTTGTTTAAATCATTACAAAATCAATTAATACATTAAACATTATAACACAGATAGCAAGCAGCATGTTTTAAAAAGGCAATGTTGTGGTAGGTATGAAGTCATACAATGTTGTCTGTTTTGGTCTGTAATACTGTTTTTGGCAGGGAAGTTTAATGTTTTGGAAATAACAGGTTATCTGTTTTGGTCTGTAATACTGTTTTTGGCAGGGCAGTTTAATAATTTGGAAATAATGGAGTAGGAAATAATAGGTTGTCTGGTTTGGCCTGAAACACTAATTCTTGGCAGGGCAATTAAATAAATTGGAAATGATAGAGTTGGAAATAACAGGTTGTCTGGCCTTTAAACACCCTAGTTTTTGGCAGGGCAATTTGATAATTTGAAAATAACAGTTGGAAATATATAGCTTATACAATGCAATCGAGTTGATTATGGAATTTCTAATATCAAGGGAAATAAATTTAATTATTTTAATGGCATTTCCCCAAGATGTTAGAAATTCCATAATCATCAAGATTTTAGTTGTAGAAGGTTTTTTCTCTAATGTCTACAAGTAAAAAAATGCAAAAAGGTTGATCATCAATTACACGTGCAATTACACTGAGCCCAAAATTTTCTCTAGAGGTGAGAAATAGTTTTCCACAACTGGTAAAGAGGTTGATAAATCGGACGAAAATTAGAGAAAATAGGTTGTCTGGTTTTGCCTAAAACACTCTAGTTTTTGGCAGGGCAATTTGATAATTTGAAAATAACAGAGTTGGAAATAACAGGTTGTCTGGTTTGGCTTAAAACACTCTAGTTTTAATAATTTGGAAGATTTGGCCTGAAACATTTTAGTTCTTGCAGGGCAATCTAATGATTTAAAATCTTATATAGACGTATATAGCAAAACAAAAATGAAAATTTGCATACAGGGTAAGATGTATTTTATATCCCAAGTCATAATGCATAATTAATATTGTTAGCGTAAAACATTTAGTTATCACTGAGCCCAATATGGCTGGGGAGTGGACATGATAGTTGTGCTTCTTGAATGTTTATATAAGTCAATAACTCATTGACTACATTAGTCTTTTAGTGATATTTGGTCAGTAGATACATTATTGTTAGTACTTGACATCTTTATCAAATTTTCATTATATGGTCTCTAGACCAAGGTTTTCCATTTGAATGACTTATATTATGTGCTTTCATTTAAGTATAATGTTCAAATAAGAAAAGAATTGATAACTTCTTTTTCTTTTTCTTTATTTTATATATTGCTTTCCAGGTTCCATGTCAGCACCGCAATCCCCTACAGATATCTACAGTTCAGAGTCTGCCACATCTCTACCCAGTAGACCATTGTCTAAACAGAGACTAAGTCTGACACCTTCAGAAACACCTAGAAACAAGAGGCGACAGTCTGGGCCAGTACCCATAAAACCATCTAGTTCTTGGGAAACTCTAGTGATGTTTGCTGTTAACCTGTCACAGCTGGATCTCAGGGTCCAGATGAGTAATGTCATGGGAAATACAGTGTAAGTTTTTAAATTAAATTTGCTGTGAAAGTGTTAATGTTCCTGGGGTATAAATTTTCATGGTTTTCATTGGTAATCCAAATTCATGAATCCAAGAATATGTAATTTATTGCCAATCCATGAAATTGATACCCCCTTCACAGTAATTGTCTTACTTTTAGACTGGATTACACAATCAATGTTGAAAGCAGGTTAGCAAGGAAATATTTTCATAACAATTTTCTCAACTTCTGATCACATCATCTTGGTATTAAGTTTACCCCAAATTCAACATCTGTACTTTTCATTATTGTTTTTGTCCACAAATCATACCCCATATTCCATTCAGAGGAACTTTGAAAAGTTCTGTGTCTCATTGTTGCCTCTGTTCTGTTCTGTTCTGTTCTGTTAGGAATTCCCTCCTTTAAAGGAGCACTTTCGTATCCTCGAATTCAAATTGTAAATGTACTTTAAAATCTAAAAAATACACTGTGTGCGACTTGTGAGATGGGTAATAAGACTCTCATGTCTACTACTGACCCTAACATTTGTTTTCTGGTGTTCAGATTATGAATATGTTTTAGTCTTCATTTCCATTTCATAGTACTGCTCAGGCTTTCCTTAATTAAGTCCTTTATGGTGGAGTAAATGATAGCTTGTATTAACTTGGTCATCTTAACTTGCAAATTATTACCATTATAACTGGTAATTTTTGCGTTATTTCGCAAATGACACTCAACCTTATGATTTAAAATTGCATTAAAAGATATGAAGTATATTTATCTGTTTATGAAGATGTAAAACAGCAAAATTAAGTATCTGCAAATTTGAAAAGACAGAATTTTTATTCCAATCCGCAAAAAATCCAGCTACTATAATATCCCCTTTATATTTTGTGTACAGTGTCAGCATGGGGCCCCAAAAAGTGGGATACAGTTACAAGTTTGTTGCTCACTTTCTTCCTGTTTAAAGAATTCTGGTCAATTTTTACTTTGGCAGATTTTTATCTTTATATTATAGATGGTCAACAAAGAATGTTAAAAGCCAGGGGAGACTATCCATTGATTGTAGTGGACATAAAGATCTGAAGATTACGGCAGGAATGGATAACTCCCACTTTGATTCCAGAGGAGGTGTGGTGGGCGGTACATTAGAGATCAACAACCTGTCTACATTTAGTGAGTAGAAATTCTCTATTAAATTTAATTAGTTTTTCTAACATAAGTTAGTAATACTAAATTCACATTAAGCAAAAAAATCAGATTAGAACAAAAAAAAATATTAAAGTTTCTAGATATTCAGTCCCCTTTGATTTTCTATAAAATTCAGAGTATAAATATATGCTTTTTGGCCGGATTTCACAGAGTGAAAAATCCGCGTTATAAAATGGTGAATGTTGGACAGGTGGGCAGTAAGGAATTTTCAACTACTTATCAAAGCCACTTGATATTTGGTATACAGCATCAGCATGAGGCCCCATAACGTGTGATTGAATTTGAAGTCTGTCGCTCACTTACTTCCTGTTTGCTGACTAAGTTAATTTTTTACATTAATGTTCAATAGTAGAAAATTTTTGTAAGTTTTCTCAGCAACTTCTTTTCACAATCTCTTGATATTTGGTATGCAGCATCAGCATGGGCTCCCATAACATGGGATTCGATTTCAGGTCTGTCACTTATCTACTTCCTGTTTAAAGACTTATTTAATTTTTGACATTAATGTTCAATAGTAGAAAATATTTGTAACAGATTTCTCAGCAACCAATAATCACAGCCTCTTGATATTTGGTAAGCAGCATTAGCATGGGCTCCCATAACCTTGGATTGGACCAGGTGTGTGTCTCATATACATTGTACTTTCTGTTAAACGAGATCCAGCCATTTCTGTCTTTGACCCATTTTCTATTCCTTTTGACACCACATGAATATTATTCTAATATGTTACATAATCAATTGTTCATACATTATCTTATTTCTCTAGATCAGCTAATTCTCATTCTATGTTTTGATATTCTAGTTTAAACTTCAATCTGATAAAGTGTGATAACAAAAGGATTGTTGTTTCTTTCAGGTACTTTGGGGTTTCCTCCACCATTTAAACTGACTCTCCATATGCATAAAAAAAACTCAATAACCTAACATTCCATTATTATTTATCTAAACCATGTACAATGTAAACCTCCAGTTTTTCATAGTTTTCATTCAAGATTTAAATCTTTTCAGTTGAGGTTAATGAAGATCCAGAAGTTGGAAAGGAACCCAGTCATAGACTGGGACTGTCCCTGTTTGCTATAGAGTGTAGAATGGATTATATGGGGACCAGTGTCCTTATGACAAGGCTCAGTAAACTGGATATAGAACTGAAAGATGAGTGGCATGTTGAACCTAAGTCTGAAAGTGACACACCCTTAGCTACCAATAGGTAAGTCTGAAAGTGACACACCTTGAGCTACCAATAGGTAAGTCTGAAAGTGACACACCCTTAGCTACCAATAGGTAAGTCTGAAAGTGACACACCTTGAGCTACCAATAGGTAAGTCTGAAAGTGACACACCGTTAGCTACCAATAGGTAAGTCTGAAAGTGACACACCGTTAGCTACCAATAGGTAAGTCTGAAAGTGACACACCGTTAGCTACCAATAGGTAAGTCTGAAAGTGACACACAGTTAGCTACCAATAGGTAAGTCTGAAAGTGACACACCGTTAGCTACCAATAGGTAAGTCTGAAAGTGACACACCGTTAGCTACCAATAGGTAAGTCTGAAAGTGACACACCGTTAGCTACCAATAGGTAAGTCTGAAAGTGACACACCGTTAGCTACCAATAGGTAAGTCTGAAAGTGACACACCGTTAGCTACCAATAGGTGACCTGAAAGTGACACACTGTTAGCTACCAATAGGTAAGTCTGAAAGTGACACACCGTTAGCTACCAATAGGTATGTCTGAAAGTGACACACCGTTAGCTACCAATAAGTAAGTGGAATATGATTCTTAGTTAGAGTTACATTTTTATAAATAACCAAAATCTAAAAATATCTTGGTTTAATTTATTCTTTGTCTAAATTTACATGATAAGTGGGGCTAAGCAATCTCTTTCTTAATATAACTTTTTGTCGCCTAATGAATATACTCACGAATCAGAGAAGGTGTTTAGTATGTTAGCTACCAAAAGGTAAGTGGAATTTGATTCTTAAATAGATATACATTTTATAAATAAACATTATTAAAAACATCTTGGTTCAAGTAATGCCTATACAAATTAACCTTATGTAAGGGCGGCAAAGCAATCTCTAAATAGTAGTATAGCTTTTTGTCCCCATCAATATATTCATGAGTCTGAGAAGATGTTTATTAATTGAGCAGGCTTAATATATTTTCTGGTAATTTTTGTATAATCTTTAGTTAATAGATTGGTTGATATTTTTGTAGACCAGGCTACTTATTTTCCCATGGTGAGTTAGGGTGGGATAAGTTTCACATCATGATATCAAGGTCTACAACTCCTGACATCTTTAAAATGGTTGCTAAGATAGAAGAGTTCATCACTATGCAGTTTAACAGCAGTAGGCGGGCCCTATCAGCCATTGGACCAATAGGATCTAGGAGATTATCTGAGAGACAGAAGCAAAGTGACTCA
Source organism: Arcuatula senhousia (assembly GCA_963971305.1). Taxonomy (NCBI): domain Eukaryota; kingdom Metazoa; phylum Mollusca; class Bivalvia; order Mytilida; family Mytilidae; genus Arcuatula; species Arcuatula senhousia. The sequence continues at coordinate 41,366,373 of OZ020312.1, forward strand.
GAAGAATGTAAGTTAAGAAGACAGGAGTAGCCTTCTTGATTTTACTTAATTTTTGTTTTATAAAACCTAGTTCATGTTATCCTGTGACAATTTAATGTGAAAATCTCTGAAATTATGAAAGTACCTTAAAGGATTGGCTTTAATATACCGGTTAAGTATATTATATTATTATATTATAATATAGTATAATATTAAGAAACAATGTGGTTCTTTACTTTGAAAGAACAAGATTCACAATGAGAGAAAAACAAATACAAGCTTAAGACAGGGTTCTGTTTCATACTCTTCATTTCATCATTTTGAATTTATAGATCTATGGGATATCAAGCATCACAGACACTGGCAGAAAGCCTTCGAGATGATTGCTGACTGTAAATTCTCCATGCTACCCTCCATGATCCCTAAACTAGGCACCATCCTAGGTGGGAACATCACCTTACATGGCAACAACCTGACCTTGGCCTGTTTCCATGGCATCAACTTCAGGTCCAAGTCGTGGGCCCTGTTCTGTCTGAATGAGGCATTCATTGTGTTTGCTACAGAATCTCAGAAATCACAAGATGGAAGTAAGTTTCTTTATTAATGACACCTAACATGATAGCTGATACAGTTACATGTATGTTATGGCTGACCAACAAAACTGTTGTGGGACACATAGTTTTTTTGTGTCCTTTTTTAGCTCACCTGGACCGAAGGTCCATGTGAGCTATTACCATCACTTGGCATCTGTCGTCGTCGTCTGTTAATAATTTTTCAAAAATCTTCTCCTCTGAAACTACTGAACAGAATTTAATGAAACTTGGTATGAATGATCCTTAGGGTGTCCTGCACCAAACTTGTGTTTTGATTTTTGATCCGTAAAAAAACATGGCCACCATTACTAAAAATAGACCAGGGGGTCAGACTACTGTTTTTGGCTTGTATATCAAAAAGTATGAGAGATAGATGAAATCTGATGCCACCTTACTGCTCCAGCATCAAAAGTTCTACAAAAGTCTCCATTTGGTCGAAGTTGTCAGATGATCCCTTATAGGGGTTACAGCCCCTTAAAGGTGAAAAATAGCGTTTTTGCATGTTTTTGGCCTATAGAATGAAAACTGTTGTAGATAAAGAAAAGCTGTTGCTTGCTTAAATGTTCAGCTAATTTAGCTCTACAAAAGTCTCCATAGGGTCGAAGTTGTCAGATGATCCCTTATAGGGGTTACAGCCCCTTAAAGGCGAAAAATAATGTTTTTGGCCTATAGAATGAAAATTATTGCAGATAGAGAAAAGCTGTTGCTGGCTTAAATGTTCAGCTCATTTAGCTCTACAAAAGTCTCCATAAGGTCAAAGTTGTCAGATGATCTCTTATAGGGGTTGCAGCCCCTTAATGGTGAAAAATAGCGTTTTTGCATGTTTTTGGCCTATAGAATGAAAACTATTGTAGATAGAGAAAAGCTGTTGCTTGCTTAAATGTTCAGCTCATTTAGCTCTACAAAAGTCTCCATAGGGTCTAAGTTGTCAAATGACCCCTTATAGGGGTTACAGCCCCTTTAAGGCGAAAAATAGTGTTTTTGGCCTATAGAATGAAAACTATTGCAGACAGAGAAAAGCTGTTGCTTGCTTAAATGTTCAGCTCATTTAGCTCTACAAAAGTCTCCATAGGGTCGAAGTTGTCAGATGATCCCTTATAGGGGTTACAGCCCCTTAAAGACGAAAAATAATGTTTTCGGCCTATAGAATGAAAATTATTGCAGATAGAGAAAAGCTGTTGCTTGCTTAAATGTTCAGCTCATTTAGCTCTACAAAAGTCTCCATAAGGTCAAAGTTGTCAGATGATCCCTTATAGGGGTTGCAGCCCCTTAATGGTGAAAAATAGCGTTTTTGCATGTTTTTGGCCTATAAAATGAAAACTATTGTAGATAGAGAAAAGCTGTTGCTTGCTTAAATGTTCAGCTCATTTAGCTCTACAAAAGTCTCCATAGGGTCTAAGTTTTCAAATGACCCCTTATAGGGGTTACAGCCCCTTTAAGGCGAAAAATAGTATTTTTGGCCTATAGAATGAAAGCTATTGCAGATAGAGAAAAGCTGTTGCTTGCTTAAATGTTCAGCTCATTTAGCTCTACAAAAGTCAAAGTTGTCAGATGATCCCTTATAGGGGTTACAGCCCCTTAAAAATTGAACAATGGTGTTTTTTGATTATTTAGAATGAAACTATTGCAGATAGAGAAAAGCTTTTTCATGCTTAAACATTCAGCTCATTTAGCTATACAAAAGTCTTCATAGGGTTGACATCAAGACCAGGTGAGCGATTCAGGCTCCTGGGAGCCTCTTGTTTGTGATAAAGCTGACCTTCAGCAGTTTTTGGTTTTATTGTATACATGTATTGTCTTTATATGCTTTTTCAATATTTTTGGTAGAGTATAGACAAAATGCGTGTCAGGCCTAGCAAAGTTTATTGTCTAGATTTTTTTGTAATTTTTGTTTCATAAGAATCATAAATGGGATTCTCGTGAAAGTTTGTACAGTAGACACAACAAGCACAAATACTACAGCAAACATTGTACAATTTTAAAACATCTGTTTAAGGAAAGACATAATGCTTGTACAAAAACTGTATGGCTTATATTTAAATAGCTCTACGAATAGTTGCCATTTGTTAAGGTGGCTCGAGGCATTTAAACTGAGCATCTTTTTGCACATATTGGAATTTTATATAAAATTGATAAACTAACTAGACCTGGCATACAAAAACTTTATACTATAATATATTTTATCAAATTAAAAGCAATTGGGATAGAAACAATGACATTTTAACCATTTTTAGAATTTCCCGTACTAAATCAAAGGGAGATAATTTATATAGAATGAATAGGAAATTTTTCATTTTCATGAATTTCTTGAAAAAAGGAACGGGAATATTTTTTTCAGACAATTTCAAAGAGCTTTAGAAACAAGACTTTCCTTCAGAATTTTAGCTGATTCTATAGTAGGAATTCATATTTAGGTGCCTCTATAGCTTTTTTCCCTATATATCCTATATAAAAATATTGAAACTTTGCTATTTTTAGAAAGCTGACAGCGCTCTAAAATGAACGTGACCCCCTCTTTTCATTTGATATTTTTTATCTATACATTAAGGCCTATCAATGTGCCAAAAATGAACAAAATCTATAGTAGAATTCTAATAGCCCCGAGACACCTTAAAAAAGATGGTAGTGTCTTTTTAAAATGGCTTCAATGGGTTCCTGATAATGTTTATTTATCAGCCTCTAAATTTTGTGATAGTACAGTTTTCATTAAAATAAGTAAAGACTAAAAATTGATGTTAAGTTGTAGTTTCATACATATTTTTCTGTACATGAACATGCACGTCTATAGTCTATTATATAATTCAGCGGTTGTTTCTATGCTTTTTTTTTAAAGATTTACACATTGTGCAGGACTTGACTCTGAACATAGGTAGAGATAAAACTCAGCATACACTTGGCAAGAACATGGCTACTGTTTGTAAGATCAGCAGAGGCCACACGATGCCACCTACCTTCACCAGTGTACAGGAGTGGTTCCATTATACATTTGCCACTTCTGAAATCAAAGGTAGAGCTTAAAGATACTGAAATATCATAGTCATAACATTATTTGTATTGAGTGATTTGTAAGAATGAAGTAATTTTTACCTTGAAATAAATAAAGTATTTCCATTCATTTGGTGGGTTAATTTTTCTGTGTTTAACCGAATACAGCATTTGGGCGGGCAGGCAGCAGGTTGACTTGCATCCAGGTGGGGTAGAAATTTTTGTAACAGTATTCTCAGCATGGTAAAGAGTAAAGCAAGATGAAAAGAGTAATTATTGGCAAACAGTGTTTAAGGAATTTAAATTGTTTTCTGGATATTTTCATCTTAAAAACTACTAGTATGGACCAAATGACTTTAATTTGTAATATTTTAATAACCTTTTAATTGTTTTAGATGAAAACATTAACTTGCTGTATTGTTTTTTAAGATTTGGACAGTTTTCCTGCTATGCAGAGATATGGACAAGAAAGCCCTAAGGACCATAGACGTAGACGTACACAGGAGTACTTCCACGATACAGAGATGATCTTTGTCTTACCAGCGTTAGAGATGTGTCTCAAGTCCTTACACACACAGGGTGAACATGAACCTGAAGGAGGTAGGTATTGTTACAAATAGACATGCATATAGGTTTGTACATTTGAAAAGGAATGTTATTGCTTCGCATCAAGGTGCGAAGCTATTAATTTCATAGGATATTCACGCCATCTTGAAATAATCAATCACTTATGAACGCGTTGATTGGCTGTTTAACAAGGTTGCAAAAGTGACAGATTGTTTCATTGGCTTAACCAATAACTATTATCGTTAATCAGTTACGGAGAAGAGACGATTTGATCATGATAAGGCTATTTTGTGTACTGCAGAACTGGACACGGTACAATTTAATAAATCCACTAAAATAGTTTGATCACGTGATATTTATTGATCGCTGAGCATCAGGATTTTGTTGTAATCAACAGATTCATCATATGATTTTCAAGTCCAGATTATTTTTATGCTTTTCTTGATGTGTATTTTCAGCCAACTACAAGCTTTTTTGTTTTGATGACACTTTTGGCTAAAAAAAGCATAATGAACCGTGCTGAAAAGTTGTCTTCCAGAATTCCGACCAGTACCTCCTCGTGGTGGGAGACGGGCCCAGTCTCCAATTAGGCGTATATACCTGAAACAGCCAACACTGACGGTGGTGTGTCATGGCCTGGACGACCCATGGTACACAGCGAGTCTTTAATAATCGCTGCAGAGGCTTATAGCCTATAGTCACGATTATAAACACCCATATGTATGCTGAAAAGTTTGGCTTTATATGAAATCACTTACATACCAGTATATTTGAACTTTCATACTCGAGCTTTCAAATCATGTCTGTTTTAATAATAATGAGAACCATAGTAGTTGCATTGGTGTGAGAGTATATAAGATTCAGAAGTCCTGTGGAAAAATATACTTTTCACAAAAATTACTATTCCTGATTGTTTTTCATATGTTTATGTTCACTTTTCTTGGTAGTTCATCTGCTTTTTCTTATTGTTTCTTTCAATCTACATGTACTAGTATTTGAAGTACTCCCAGTGTCACTTGTTGCAATGATAGAGGTACATGTAGGTTTTACATGTACACCACTGAAACTTGTTAACCCCAATTTATACTCATTGGCTTTCAGGTCCTAAGGATTGTAACTACTCTGATATATACATTGTATATATATCTTTATTCTCTAATAACCATTACAAAGGTACAGAGAAATAGAAACAATAAGATTTGTATAATAATTTCTGCTTGACATGTGGGTTTCAATAACCATTCAGAATAGAGTCCAAGACAGAAATGAATGTATATAATTGATATCTCATTACACCTGGTATTGAAGCCATTAAACACCAATTATCTTTTCCCTGGTCATTCTCCCATTGAAGTCTCCCAGTTCCATATTTATCACAATCACCCAGTATTAACTTTTTAAAATTGATATAAAAGGTACAAGTCATAGGCATTATGCATAGGTTTCAAAGAAGCTTGTAAAACCTGTCATGCATTGTATGAATAAATAGACAATCTATGTTTTTGTAAAGCTATGGAAATGCCATCCTTCAATTCTTTTTATCATTGCTCTACCAATCCCCTAAACCTTGGTACTAAATTTATTACTTTCATTGTCACCTTCAGAATCTTCATTGTACCCACTTACGTAGATCTTGTGTTAAGATTGAATCTGCAGGCTTTTAACTTTACTCATTAGCAATCATATTGAGAACATTTTACAATACTGTTTTTTTTTAATTAAAGGTTAAAAAAGGTCCAATAAAAATCAGTAAGAAAAGAGAAGGGCTAATAATACTTTTATTTTCACTTCCATGAAATCTAGACTTCAATTTTACATTGAAGAAAGAAACAGACAATTAAACATTTTATTTATCTTTTATTTTTTAAATATAGAAATGACAGTGATAAATAAATAATAAAGAACAAATTTTCTGAAGTTGATTTGATTTTTCATAAGATCAAAATGGTAACACCCGTGAGCTTTTTAGTACGACTGTTTATGCAATATCCATAACGACGTTTCCGGTAAATTACCAATTAATCTATTTATAGAACGTTTACTTTAAAGCAATAAAAGACGACTTTTTCTTGAATCTTTGACAGCAAAATTATGATACTATTAAAAGAAAACACCAGCTGTTATCTTTAAACCTTTTACTAATGTCGAAATGGATTTTATGACCCAATAACAGGCAATTAAATTTTGGGCAACATATCGCTGTCAGCAAGCACCTGTTCACTGGAATGAAAACTGTTATCAGAGAACAAAAACCTGTAAAAAATATTTTCAACCATCTCAATCCACCCCATAAGATTTGTAGATGTGAGGAAATTAATATTTTCTCCCTAAATTGCGAAATAGACAAAAAAGATGTTTCAAACGTGAGAGAAAAGCATGTCCGCCATTTTTTTATTTTTAGATTAAAAAAATCCGACAATATAACATTCATATCTTTGAATCTGGCGGATCAGGTTTCCCTGAAATACAATTGTAAATCAAGAATCACTGTAAAATGTTATTACTGCATAAATGGTAGTGATGACTTGCATATATTTCAATATTTTTCCATCGGAAGTTGGGTGGTCTAAAAATAGAATTTTATGTATCCTTAAGGATGTATTCTTCTGAGGGGTCAAAATTTTCCTTAATCAAGTTTTTCCCCAAACCTGCTATTTTGAAATGCTAAGACCCTGAGAAAATCAAATTTACCAAGAAAACAATGTGTTCGTGTGCATTTTAGTACGCTACAGCCATTTAAAAAGGGCCTATTTTGACAATTTTCCCAAAATTTCATCATTTTTGGCCTATTTTGAGGTAATTTTCTTTAAAATATCAACTTTCAAAATCAAGTTTTCTCTCAAAGTTTCCATATTGATAGATGCCATGATTCTGAACAAATTTAACTCATAAAAAGTATATGTCTGTGATGATATAAGAAAGTTTAGTCCCGAAAATGTGCCTTTTCAAGTCATTTTCAAGACACCATAAAACAGGTAAAAATCAAGATTTTTCAAATTTTCTATCATACCAAAACCTAAAAACTCTCCATTTTTGTTTGAAATAACTGGACAAATATATCTTTTTGAATTTAGAAAAGGAATTATATGAATTGCAATAATATTTTGTTGGAAAAATGAATTTTACTACCCCTACCCTGAAATTGGCTAAATTCAGATTGAGATCGATGGTCAAATTTGGTCAAAAATGAAAATTTTGCATATCTCAAAAACTACTTATCATATCTTCATAATTTTTTGACAAAATTAAAATGGATTATCATTTGATATATATCCACCAAAAGTTTTCAATTAAAAGGCAAGGTTTAAAAATTATTCACAAATGAGATTTCAACGAGACTGAAACCTCAGAAGAATACCCCCTTAAGGATACACTCGGCATTGACGTCATGGTGCCAAAAGGATACATTCGGCATTGACGTCATGGTGCCAAAAGGATACACTGGGTATGAAAGGGTTAATTAAGCACATGTACATTTTACATCACATTTATCTTCATCTAACTCGTGGGCCTAAACATTTTAGCCATGTTCTTGGATATTTACTTATATGTCTTTTTCTGGCAGGGGCTATTCCAGCATACCAATAAAAGACACATGGGCGAGTTACCAATACTTGTGCACGTTCAATTTATTTTAAAATTCACTTGCAATGTTTGCAAATATAGCGACAAATTTGAGTGACTTTTTCAATATCCCTCGTCTTGCATAGTGGTGCTGTGGCGTCACAAAAATTCCTCATCGCAGTTTTGTCATTTGCCAAGTATGGATTTCTTCTATATATCAAGCATTTTTTTGTTCGTTACCCTTCTGCTTCGTGTAATTATAGGCATGTTCCTGATACATTCTATAAAGTTCTGGCGGACCAGTGACTTGTTATTTTTAAATATAAACCAATATCCCTTAAGGGGGTTTGCTCCTGTCTCTTAAAGTAAATAAAAATGAATGAAATTGCATTTGTTTTATAGAATATGGACAAATGATCAAAATAAGGAAGAAAAAAATGTAGGTCCATGTGCTCGTTTTTATGCTCTAAGCATTTATAATTTTGGCGGGAAATAAGTTCTCTCTAGACTTTTCATTACTTTTGTATTGCCACAGATTGGCATCTTTAAACCTTTTAAAATGTATGACAGAGTAAATAAAATTTAATAAAAGATTGTGAACTTCATATTCGGTGGACATACTATTGAACAAACAAAAAAAAATAGGGGGTTCATGGGCAACAAATTTCAAGCATAATAGATGGACAAACCCCGAGGATCTCGAAAATCTGACAAAAATCTCAAAATATGAGGTGCAAACCTCCTTAAATGCCGCTACAGCGAAGCTTCCACAGCTTTTTGAAAAGCTAAAACTTGTGTAAGGATTTATTTTCAAATATTTATAAGAAAAACTTTGAGGGAAATCTTAATTTTGAAATTTAATTCCCTGTAGAATACGAATTGGATTGGCAACCTCATGTAGAGCCATGTTAATAATTCCTTTCCCACATAAGCCTCGTCTCTCACTACGAACCAATCATATTCATGATAATTATGTTTCCCCTCACTTTTGTGCAGAGACATTGTTTTTGTCGTGTCCGTCTGTCCATCGGTCCATCACAAAGTTTGTCAGCGCAACTCCTCTGAAACTACTGAACTCAATCCAATAAAACTTGGTATATAGGAAGTATCCATATGTAGTTGTGCATGTTACCAGGAAATTTTGATTCTCAAATTTTTGTGGGAGTTATGGCCCTTTGAACTTAGGAATTTGCTGAAAATCGTCATTTATCATCTTGTCAGCACATTTCCTCTGAAACTACTGGACTGAATTCAATGAAACTTAATATATAAGAAGTACACCATATGTAGTTGTGCACCTTACCAGGGAATTTTGATCCTCAAATTTTTTGTTGGAGTTATGGCCCTTTGAACTTAGAACTTTTTGAGGAAACTGGGGGAGACATCGTTTTTGTAGGCAGAAACAAACTTTAATTTTTACAAATTTTACACACACTACCTTTGAATGAACTATGGTATCATCCAATAGTAGTGACTTTCTGTAAAATCAAGTTTGAGATTGGACAATTTCAGATTTTAAGGAGCAACATGTGTGTTATGACATGACATTAAATGAAAGTGGTAGTAAAATTTCTCACATGCTTAGGTATTTAAAAGTTTGTCATTGGTTTCACTTTCAATTGTTATAAAAATAGAATGGGGAAGGTATTATTGCAAAGACCCTATTAAAACCCTGACAACACAACATTTCAAAAGATTCATGCAATTATCATGTAAATTGTTTTAGAAGATCACATTATGTCTCCCCCCACTTTTGTGGGGAGACATATTGTTTTTGTCGTGTCCGTCACAAAGTTTGTCAGCGCAACTCCTCTGAAACTACCAAACCGAATTCAACGAAACTTGGTATATAGGAAGTACATCATATGTAGTTAAGCATATTACCAGGAAATTTTGATCCTCAAATTTTTGTGGGAGTTATGGCCCTTTGAACTTAGAAATTTGCTGAAAATCCTCATTCATTATCTTGTCAGCGCAACTCCTCTGAAACTACTGAACAGAATTCAACGAAACTTGGTATATAGGAAGGACACCATATGTAGTTGTGCATGTTACCAGGAAATTTTGATCCTTAAATTTTTGTGGGAGTTATGGCCCTTTGAACTTAGAAATTTGCTGAAAATCCACATTTATCATCTTGTCAGCGCAACTCCTCTAAAGCTACTGAACCAAATTCAATAGAACTTGGTATATAGGAAGGACATCATATGTTGTTGTGCATATTACTAGGAAATTTTGATCCTCAAATTAATGTTGGAGTTATGGCCATTTGAACTTAGAAATTAGCTGAAAATCCTCATTGATCATCTTGTCAGCTCAACTCCTCTAAAACTACTGAACCAAATTTAACGAAACTTGGTATATAGGAAGGACACCATATGTAGTTGTGCATATTACCAGAAAATTTTGATCCTCAAATTAATATTGGAGAAAGGCCTTTTGAACTTAGAACTTTTTGGGGGAACGGGGGGAGACATCGTTTTGGAGGCAAAAACAAACTTTAATTTTTCATAGTTTTAGTGTTTTAACTTTTTGCAAAGTATATAATTACCGAAGTCCAGCCTGTATTGAAAATTTTTGTAAGTTTTGTTTTTGACTTGTGTCTTCTACTACCTGCAGGGCAATTATCTCACTTGTAATTTTTTTTTCAGATGAAAAGCCAGTTGTTGAATGTACATTTGTGACAGAGTTTGAGGACCACATTTATGTTGCAATGGATGCAGAAGTTATACTTTTCCTTCATGATCTGATATTTATGTACATTAAAGAAAAAGACAAAGGTATGGTTTTTTTTCTTGTTTTTTTTGTATACTGGCATGCATGTTTCTCACCTTTTCAAAAACTGTTTCAAATGTGATATTACTCCATTCTTCCTAATGTTTATGGAATAGTGACTTTTGTAAAGAAAAATAATATACAATCAATACTTCATACCAGAAATTTATAGCACAGAAATATTTTAAATTCTGATTTAAAAGGGTCTGACTGTTCAGTGTAACAAAATTTCCTCATTCAGTTTATATAAATGTTTTTTTTTTTATTTCATTAGGATATATATTTATTTGCATGTATCATAAACAAGTTTTAAATTTTACATAAATTTTGGCCAGATTTCACAGAGTTAAAAAACCAGGTTATAAAATGGTGAATGTCGGGCGGTGGATGTCTGGACAGGGAAGAAATGTTTGTAACAGTTTTCTCAGCAACTACTTATCACAGCCACTTGATATTTTGTATACAGCACAAGGGTGGGGTTCCATAAAATGGAATTTGATTTCAGGTCTGTTGCTCACGTACTTCCTGTTTAACAAAATCTTCCCATTTTTTGCTTTAACAGATTTTTTATATTATAATTATAAATTCAAGAAATTATCTCTCTTACTTACTTTACTTATCTTTTAAAGAAAAAAAAAGATCTATATAATTTCACGGTAATTTTTCTTATATAGACAGTAGAATGTCATACAAAACTGATACAGAGAAGAAGAAAGTCACTGACCCTACAGCTGCTCTCAAACAAGACTTCAGAGAATTCAACTGTAAATTCTGGAAGTTAGAACCAACTGTCAGGTCTGTATGTCTGTTAACCTGTGCTGTCATTGGAGGATAAATTCAGCACTACTTTTATAACCATTGTAATGCAATGGCAATGAATTATGCAGAACAATAAGATTGACAATTTAATTACCAAGTTGCACATTGTACAATCACATGTTATAAGATGGTAAATGTGTGATGTCATGCAGTAGGGAAAAATTTTGTAACAGTTTTCTCAGTCACTAATAACTATATTCTTTTTGTTATTTCATTAGCAGAATAAGTATAGGGTCGCATATTGTGATCAAGTCTGCTTATGGTGATTTATAAATCATATAATTGTAAGAAGCAAAGAGGCACTAATAGGACATTCAAGTGTCAAAAGTCCAAAAGGGCAACGAGGAAACTGGTAAACATTAACAAGAACAGCACGAAGAACGCAAAACTTAAAATCAACTGAATGGAAATCAACAAAGGGAACTCAAGTCGTATCAAGAGTGAACTTGCTGTAAACCTATTCATAAATTAGTTCCACATAACAAGGTCTAAGATTAACACAACAGTTGGGCAATTAGGTATTATCACTCTGACAACCCATTGACAGAGGAACTTTAATTTTCATTAGACCCAATTTAAAAGAAATCATTTCAAAGTTTGAAATTATTTAAATATTGAATCTTTTTTTTTGTAGGTTATTACATTGGGCTAGTAAGGAGATTGACCCGGTGGGTGTGGACTATGTCTTACAGAAGCTTGGTTTTACCCACGCCAGGGTAACGATTCCTAAGTGGATGCAGAGAGGGTTTATGGATCCACTGGACAAGTTCCTATCCATCCTCATAGAATATCTTATCACAGTATTACGGGAAAAACCCAAGGAACCAAATGAAGATCAAACGTAAAACTAGGTCACAGAGTGAATAACTGTGTCACAGAAATTAATGTGAATATGTATAAACCATTAACAAGGTAATAGAGATTTATGTGTATAAGCACATTTTGTTTATTTTTAGAATTACTGGGTCACAGATACCTTAAGATAATGTAAATAAAAAGGTTATACATACAATTTTTATGTGTATATATACATGTTTATGTTATAGTTATATGTATAATTGGGTCACATGAAAAATGTACATATTGTATTTGATATAGAAATAGTTTGTACAAATTATTATGTGGAAAAGCATTTCTAAAAAATGTCCTCCATTGATTTATATTAAATGTACATAATTGTATATAACTATTTTTGAGCTTTTCTAGAAAATATATCTTTGGCCTTTATGCCCTTTATCATGAAGAATATCACTAACCCAATGTTGGTACACATTAATTGGTGTGCTTTTCTGTGGTTATTGTGGCTTTTATTAGTTAATAATCTGAGAAAAAAGAGTTCAGATCTGAGAGTGGAATGTTTTCGTGGAAATGCTCAAAAAAACAACACAAAAGGAGTCTTTTATGTATAGATTGATCTATGTTTGTATATTTATTTATGTACAGATCTATGTGTATTTGTATAATTGTAGTATATTAGTGTCTGTTTTACCAAAGTATTATTTCTTACAGGGTAACAATATTTGGGGGGTTATATGTATGTTAATATGTAAGTTAGAGATGTCTTTGTGTTGATAGATATGAATAGATTCACATTGCTAAATCATTGTGCTAAATATGTAGGTTTTATTGAACAATTTTTTTTATTTATACATTATTGTAAACTGATACCTAAACTCTTAATGAACTACCATATAACTGGTTATTTTTGCGTTATTTCGCAGTTGACACTCGACCGCAAAATCTAGAATTGCATAATAAGTATGTAGTATTCTTATCCGTAAATAAAGATGTAAAACCACAAAATTTTAATAAGCAAAAGTAAAATCACAGATTTTCAATCATTTCAATCAGCAAAAATATTACCAGTTATATGTTTTTATAATTTTCCAGAAGAGAAAAATATTTTGCCATCCCATGTGAAGTGTCAGTAAGACATACATGTACATGTGAAACTTATGCAGGGAGTTTGATCACCTGATTTTATTCCCATCTCCTGTTCTACTGACTTTTTGTGGAATTGCCTGCTTTTTCAAGACTAAACAAAAAATTTAATTCTATTCACATTTTATTGTTCAGTCAAAAACATTTCTGATGTTTCTAGGGGTTTGTCAATTAACCAGACGTTAATTCATGGGTAAAAGTGTTTATTGAACATTTTCATAATTGACCTGATGATTGTATAAACAGTCTGAGTTTAGTCATTTTGGTACATGCTGATGCCCTCAATTAACATATTGAAAAACAAATTAAAAGATCTTTGAAAATCTCTTGCTTTTTTGTCCAATCTCCCACTAAAAATCAAAATCTCCAGCTTTGTCACATGTATGGTCCTGCACAATCAATTCTTAACAAGAGTTATGCACCTTTGCCCATAAATTCAAAAATAATTCCTTTGAAGTATAAAAATATAGGCAACAAACAAATTGGTTTTTTTTTCAATAGAAAAGGTTAAAAAAGTGATTTCTGCTTAGATTTGTTTTTGAAATTGCTATAAAGTGCATTAAACAACAATTAATTATAAAACTTTTTAAAGCAATTTATGAAATAAATTAAGAAAAACTGAAGACTTATTACTTTTTTACACATTTTAGTTCTTGAAAAATCTAGCATTTAATTAATATATATATATTAAGGAATATAAAAATTATCATGTAGCATATGCTATGTTGAAAAAATGTGCCAGTTTTAAATGAACTTGTGATGAAAATGTTTGGTTTGTTTCTTGTTTTGTTATTTGGTGATTTGTTTTATTATTGTTATTTTATGCCTTAGGAAGTTAGGAGCTTAGTTGCAGGGGCATTATTTATTTTGGTATCGGACTTGGCTTGTCAATTTTCAAATTTAGGGTTTTATTTGGTTAGTGAGCTTTCTTAATGAATTTCATTTTTACACATGTAAAACATTATTGATGTGCTATATCTTTTTCAACGGCCTTTGATTGAGTTTTCATTATCTTTTATAATGTATTCTCCTTTGATAAAATGGTCTATTATTATAACTCAATTTTATTGACCTGGTTGGTCAAGTGTCAATTTTTTCCAATTTGTTTATTTAAATTCTACCTAAAAGACTGAGAAAATTAAGCTCCACCCAACCTTGTAAATAAAAGAGTTATATCCAACTCTTTAGTATAAGGTAGTACACTATGAACTTTGTATTTTATTGATTAAGATTTATCAGGATATTGAACTTTTTTGACAAAAAAAAAATAGTATATGTACAACACAAACAACATATTATCAGGAGAAAAAAAGTATAGCAAGACCTAGCAGTCTTTGAAATTAGGCCGGACCTACTGGAAATATCCAGTGAAAATTGGTTTGTTCCAGTTAAATTTTGCATTAACTTATATTAAACATATAGGAAATAATTAGCAAATTTGATGAGAATAGGCATTCGGTCCACCAAATTCCACTTCTTATTTCTTTGACTGACCTAGATATAGACACACCTGTTATATTGACACATTATTGTAGTTGGCGGTAGCCTTGTTTTGGTACATTTTTTTTTCAAAATTTTGATAAGGATAAAAAATATCCCTATTTTACCTCTCAACTGACATGTTGGTGAACACTTTTCTTAAATTATAATTAAATGTCACATAGATTTGAAGCCATACGAAAGGGATATAACTTAAAATGGGCTGTGCTAAATATTAAAAAAAGGAGAACCGAAAAATAACAGAAGTAACCGTGATATTATTAAGAATTTATTATGTCAGGTCCTGCTACATTTTATTTTCAAGATCTATATGCAGTCTTTGCTGTATACCTAAATACATGTACTGAAAAATCATCTAAAATTAAGCCATTTTAAGGTAAATGTATTGAATTATTGATGAACCTTTAACCTTTTAGACCTTTACCTGTTGAGCTATATATATGGCAGTTTCCCTTTTTTTAAAGTCATCTGGCATTGTTGTATTAACAATTTTAGTCAAGTTAGTCTCTCAATTTTCAGTTTATTCCAATTTGTACATTCCAAAAACATGAAAGAAAAGATAGTTTAAGTTTCTCATTCCTGGTTTCAATTAACTCTCTACATTTAGTTGTTTTGTCAATAGATTTTTTAACTACCACAGAACAATTTTGGAATTTTATAATGTTATGGCAACATGTAAAAAAAAAATCAAAAAAATCCTCGTAAATAAATGAAATAGTGACTCATTAATTTTATTAACAAATGTTTTAGTTGTGTTGTTGTTAGCCATTTAGGGTCCATTCTTCACTTATTATCCGCCCAACTTTTGTTTTTCTTAAATGCTCAATCATGTCTATGCTTGTGCAATAATTAATACATCCAAGTGTGTATTTATTAGTATTTAGTATTTATTTTTTAAATTATACATGTATGCCTGTGATAAAAATGTGCACTTAACATTACTATTATTGGCCAATAAAAATCACCACTACTGGGATTAACCAAGCCATTTTGTTTGCTCTTTAATAACCCAAATGCAACATCATAGGTGCAAAATAATAATATAAAGTAAAAGATAGAATGCATTAACTTATCTAGTTAATGTAAATTTTAGAATGTATTTGTTTGCAGAAATTTTGTGGAAAATTTGTTAAAATGACATAAACTATTATTAGTCCTATTTTAGAATTTTTTGGTATCGCAACTGGTTAAAATTGAGAATGAAGAAATATATCATCTTGTTTAATTTTGCGTATTAAACAAAACTGTAATAAATGTTCACTTGTTAATTGACACTAAAAATATATACATGTATGAATTTTTAATAACTTAAATATAATCATTTTATCAATGGCATTGCTATTACAGATCATTGGTGTATTGTGTATTGATATAGCTTTTTTGGTCGAATAAAAAATTCTGCTGCCTAAGTTTGAGGTGATTAGTGACATTATTCATGGACTTACATTATTTATTCATCTATGATTTTTGTCTTATTGATTATCATGTCATGTGTTTTTTTTTTCTATTGAATGCCAAACTTGGTGTATTTATAGTATTCTCAGTGCTGTCAAGTTTTAAATAGTTCTGTGATGTTTCATGATATATTCATTATAAAGACCCGGCTAAAAATCCCCAAAACCGGAAAAGTTGACAGCCTTGTATTATAATTACAGTTACTATGGACAAATTGATTTATTAATGAAGAAAAACTAGCTTTTATCTACTGTGAAAGTAAATCATGTAATACATGTATATGAACATTGTTATTTGTTATCAGATATTTAAATTACATTTCCTCCTAAGACTTGTTGTTTTTGACTTTTTACTTAAGGCTCTACCTCAGGGCCAAGAACTACCTTCAACCTAAATGAGCATCATCTGACCATCATTTGGTTATAAATGACCTGACCTGCCTTTACAATTCATTGAAAATGACCTGCAACAAAAAATCAACCTCAAATAGATTTTTTAAGGCAACCATAGGTGAGTATCCTTGGGAAGCACAATATCTTCTGTTAAACTTCTAAGTTGATCACTGTGAAATTTGACCCACCCTCATTCGCTAGAGCTGTATTATTGCAATCACCTTTTAGCAAGTATGGCAGATGCAAGTCCTACTAGAAAACCAAACAAGAAATTTAAATGACTCATTTTATTGACACAATTTTTGCAATTGAGCAGCAAAGGAGTAGGGGCGATAAGGCCTGTTTTTGGTCTAAAATTTTACCGAAATCTCAACCTTTGAATACTGTTTTCAGATGCTAATAAATCATTTATTAGATGTCCAAAAATTAGAAACTAAATATATTTTGAAGTTAGTTATCAATGATTGTTTTCGCGGGAAATATAACATGAAACTGACCTTATTCAGCATATCGCCAATTTACATCAATTTTTAGTATTTTTAAGATACATTTTGGACTAGAAAAGTATCTCTGCACACAAGAAACAACTTAAAATTTTTTACAGATTGTTAAACCCTCTCTAAAAGTATAAACTTGTTACTCGTGTGCGGACAATGTTTTCTGGTCCAAAATATACATTAAAAACGACGAAAAATTCTCATTTGTTGTCAATTTTGCTAAAATCAATAGAATTATGACATCATTATAATGCTTCAATATTAAATTTTGGATATTTGGACATGTTTTCCTTTAAGGCAGAGTTAACGCTATATTCTGGCCAGAAATGAACGCTTTTGCTAACAATCATATTTTTTAGGCTATGTTTTTTTCATTACATATAATAGCCAAGTCAAGGTTTTATTTGTACTTTCGAATCTCAGAAACTATAAGTTCTATGTCAATGAATGTTGAAATGTTGTTGCGTCCTCATTTTTTGAATTGGCCTTAATTAGGTTTTAATGAAGCAACTTTAATTTTTTAAGTATATTGAGAAATGTTTGAATTCAAGTTTTATATTATCATAAAATTTTATAATTGATAAAAATTTAGAAATATAGGGGAATTAACAAGGATAATTGGTGTCGGTAGGCGAGACATACTTCAGTGTTAACTCTACTCTTGGTTTTTATTATCTTGAACTTTGATGTAATTGCATATGTGTAAGGAACACACCATTATTGAAATCCTACTTTTTCTCATCAGTTTAGAGCGATGGGTTGCTTTATAAATATTATTTTCTTTTCACAATAGAACCCTATAAATAATATCTGGTTCGCAAGTACAAATTTCAGAAACCGTACATGAGGATTTGAAATTTGATAGGATGGTTCAGTATATACGTCCAAAGCGACTTTTAGATTTATTAGAACTTATCTACTGAACTTCCTGTTTGGGACCAGCGGGGACACACGTGTGTCATGGACATTTTCCTTCTTTATTTTATCATGAATATTAATGTGAATGTCCATACTCTTCTATAAGTCACGATTTTCTTTAAGCATTAATAATAATTTGATAAGTGTTGTTATTAAAAATATCTATAAAGTACCTTGCTCCTGGACTTCTATTGTCTTCAAAGTATGGTATATAGTTTGTCTATCTACTAAAATATCACTGTTTGATTTTGATTCAAAGAAATGAACAAATCAAATAACACCTAACTTGTAATTACCTATTTCTAAGTATCTGTAAGGGTGTCATTATTTTCGTTTCATATTATTCTGAATTAAGACTAAAATCAGATGATAGATAAACGATACAACAATATATACGACTGTTTCTCAAAAATCAAAAGACATATATAACTTGTAATTACATATCCTTAATCATCTGTAGGGTATTTATTATTATGTACTGTTAAAGCAAGATTATTTTTTTTTCCTTTTGCGTCCAGACAAAATGCATAGGCGCAAGTAGCACAGGAGGCGGAAAATGAACATTATTATTCCCTTGCGATGACATGTCAAAGAGTTCCTCTTCGTCTCGTTGTTCTCGTATTGTGGTTCTCTTGTCTCAGGTTATCTCTTGGTGAATTGAACTTTTATCGATTTGATTTGTAGAGTGTTATTTTTGTGCTGTGTACAGGATTAGCAATA
Organism: Arcuatula senhousia; assembly: GCA_963971305.1. Classification (NCBI taxonomy): domain Eukaryota; kingdom Metazoa; phylum Mollusca; class Bivalvia; order Mytilida; family Mytilidae; genus Arcuatula; species Arcuatula senhousia. The sequence continues at coordinate 41,385,078 of OZ020312.1, forward strand.
GGTGGAAGGTTGGGCCCAAAACACTCACTAGTTGAACCCGGCACAATTTTAAATTTGCATGTCATTAACCTGGAATCCTTGTCAAAGATTAAGTGTGTCCCTGTTTTTGTTCTTTGTCCAGAAATGGGTCTTTCGTCGATACTTTAGGGATCGGTTTTGAATTTTATGCATTGTATTTTTAGTCTTGTCTGTACGAATTTCCGTCAAGCTTTCTCAGAAATCATACATGAGGATTGTATTTTTAGTCTTGTCTGTACGAATTTCCGTCAAGCTTGTCTCAGAAACCATACATGAGAATGATTTGAAAATTGGTAGGATGGTTCTGTATCAAAAAGTTTACGTCCAAAGCGACTGTCAGACCTAGCTGTCTAACTTCTACTTCCTGTGTTGGTATGGGGGGGGACAGACATGTCTGTTCGACTTTCCGTCAAGCCATTCTCAAAAACCGTGCATAAAATGATTTTAAACTTAGTAGGATGGTTAAGTATTACAAACTGTACGTCCACAGCGACTTTCAAACCTATCGAACGTCTACTCCCTGTTTGGTATACGGACCAATTGACCAAGGGTGTCTGTACAAATTTTCGTCAAGCTTTTTTTTTCAGAAATCGTATATTAGAATGATTTGAAGCTTAATAGGTTGGTTCAGTATGACGAACTTTACGTCCTAAGCGACTTTTTGACTTGTCGGACTTCTACTTCCTGTTTGAGGTACGGACGGACGGACATACGTGTGCGAATTTCAGCAAGCTTTTCTCAGAAACAGTACATGAAAATGATTTTAATCTTAGTAGGATGGTTCAATATGACTAACTTTACGTCCTATGCGACTTTCAGACCTATCGGACTTCTACTTCCAGTTTGGGGTACGGTCGAACAGGCATAGGTTCGTATGTACAAATTATTTCAGAAACCGTACTTGAGAATGATTTGAAACTTGATAGGATGGTTCAGTATATACGTACAAAGCGACTTAAAGAATTATCGGACTTCTACTTAAACTTCCTGTTTGGGACCACTGGGCCGTGACATCCGTGTCCTTAGGACACATTCCTTCTTTATTTTATCATATTTTTTTAAAACTTATATTCATGAGAATATCATCTTAATATGTAGAAGTTCTATATTATTTTGTCTTTTTGAGAAATAATCATGACCCGCCAAATTTTCTTAGGTAACCTATCTAGAAAATAATCACTATATAATACTCAAATAATGTTTATTGGCAAATAGCATTGGCCCACAATGAACAGATATAATACGACTCTTGTGATTGCATCTTTATTTTGTACCAGAGAATTTCAGTAAAAAACAAATACAAAGCGTAGACATACATACATGAAATTCATAAAACTTGAGAGGCTTCGCTGTAGCGGCATTTTATGTGTATTCTGGTTTATATTAAAAAATTGCTGGTCAACTAAAACTATATACCGGTATATAGAATGTGTATCTGAAATTGACATCATCAATCCGATATGAGTTTAACAATAATTAAACAAAAGTTGTTCATTTGCTCTGTTATGGTTGCTGAGTTATAAATCCTTTTTAAATGAACTGACACTATGGTTCCTTTTAGGAAGAGTGACGATGCGTTTTATCCTTTAAAATGATCTCTTATAATGCCAATAAGTTACCAATTAGTCACAGTCTAATGGTTTTTGAGATTTTTTAAACTGTTAACAAACGAAGTAGGATTGCGGGCTCCAAGGCTGACGTATGTTGCATGCGTCAAACAATATTTGATAAAGCGGAAAGAAAATGAAACTCGCTGAACAGGAAGTAGAAAAGTGACAGACCTGAAAACGCATGATCCCATCATCGGAGAACCTTGATTGAAACTGTGTTAAAAAAATCGAAAGCCCTTGTACTGATTTTGTAGAAATTAAATTTGAGCCAGGAATCTTTGACAAAGCTTTCGTTTGTACTTGTCTTTTTGATGTTTTCTGTTCCTTGTTTAAGAAGGGGGGCTATCTATGACTATTTCAGGGCTGGATTTGAATTATATGCATTTTATTTAGACCATGGGCCAATTGCAGAACAACGAGCAGTGCCAAATGGCCTCGTTGAAGGCTGCTGGCGGTTGTCCATTGTGGTTTTTTTTTTTAAATTGCCGTTTAATTGTGGGCTGTGTCATGTACACTAATTCCACTTCTCATTATTTTCTATTGGCACACAGTCATAACAGTACAGTCAGTTATTAAACTTGAAATCGGAATAAAAGCTGAAAGTACTGGTCAACTAAAACTATATCGAAAACTTTGGTTTTTTGATAAAACCCACATCTTATCTACAAATCGAAAATATATTATTCTGGGATAGAAAATCAACACAAACATTTGTTGATTTGACCATGGAAGTAATAAATTGAACACTTCCATGATTTGACAGAAACACTTGTCGAATTTCCCCGTTAAAATATTTACTCCACTGGACCGGTGTCACCCAAAATTACAGATCAATCGTCAAGCAAATTATTGTCCTATGAACAAATGTCCATCAGAGAATATTTTACATGCATAATGAATACTAGTACAATGTAGCCATGACAATATAATATGCAATTATGGCCTTAATAACATATTTTCATCAGGATGCAATGATGGTCGAAATAAAGTATAATCAAAGGGAGATAAAAGAGTAGACAGATCTCGGGGGGGGACACTTCTATACCTCATGGAAAGGGAGGTGCCGCTGAGATTTTGAAACCCCACCCTTTTCATATACAGTAATATGAATTTGAAAATAAGGTACATTAAGATATATTTTTACCGAAAAAGGCACCCTTATCCCATAATTGATGCTGAGAACTGAAGATAAAGATTGATATCATTTACTAATTCAGAGCTATTCAAAGATGGTTGGTCAATCAACATATTCACTTTTACACATGTATGAATACATCTGTATAAGATAAGAATTACGAATAGTCTGGTCAGGATTGTCATATAATTAGCAAGTAAATATAATTGACGTTACCATACATGTATGTTTAATATACCACTTCCCCAATTTCAATTACAAAAGTATGTGTAATAAAGATGTTTGGTTTATACTAAAAACGACTCGTCCATATTTTTAAAGACAATTTAAACATTTTAGTTATATTTATTATATTTCTTTGTAAGTTTTGAATTTTAATAGACTGGATTTTATTATGAAAATTTGCTCTTATAGAAGATGGAAATAGTTTTATAACATATGAGAAGTATTAACATTTCAAATAAAGCATATTTCTCAAGAAAAAAAAATATCTTGTTCTCTCATTTTTATATCGATTTATCATTTCAGCCCCGATTTTCCTTGAAATTGGGACATTTTACTTGCCCAACTTTCTTAAACAAATAGAGTTCTTCATTGACCAAGTTCAATAAATGCAAAAAGTTTATTGTTAACATTTCGCCGCCATCGTTATTTACATCGTAAACAAATTTCTTTTTCCTATATCAAAAGTATCACCTTCTCAAACGAATTTGGCTGCATCCTGAAATCAACTAAAACATAAAAATGACATCTATATATATTTGGACATATTTTGTCTAATTTTTGGAGGACATGCGTAGGTCTTGTTTTAAGTCTCATTTTTATTTTTTGTCTGGAACTTTGATGTCATTTTGATTAACAAAAAAGGAAGGCATGCGGAAGGACAAAATACTATTATTGAAAGTTTGAAACAAAACTTTTTCTCGTCAGTTTAAAACAATGAGATGATTCAAAAATATTTCTAGTGTTTTTTTTACAATAAAAATAATCACAGCCCTTTAATATAATATTTGGGTTCATGAAATAAATGTTTATGTCCATACTCTTCTATATATTAGTCACGATTTTCTTGGAGCATTAATAATGATTTGATTAGTTCTGTTATTTAAACATCTAAAAAGTACATGTAATAATAGGTTCTGGTCTTCTATGGTATATAGCTTTGTCTAATTGGCTTCACCGAGCTTAAAAAGTCAAGTTACCTCTTACTTGTAATTTTAATTCTCTAATTGTCTGTAAGGTACTCAATATTTTGGTTTCATAATTTGAGAAATTAAGACTAAAATCATATGACACATGGAAAAATTCTAGATGCTAAATTCCGGTCTGAGGAATATGAACCGCATAATTTGTAGTGACCAACACAAGAAGCTATACTTGTAAATCAAACTATTTAGATATTTTGCTAACCACCTGTTAAATTAAAATAATAGGGGCCTTTGACGTACTTTGACATAAGAGTGGCAAAGATTACTCGACATGTAAAGGGTTTTGAACCAACGAAAAAGAGAGAATAAAACTTACTTAGACAAAAAAAGAGAAGGACGTTATTTGTTAAATCATATATGTTAGCGGCAATAAGCAAAATCAGACATTAAGCCTAATGCCTAGGCAATAAGCTAATGCCTAGTCTCTAAGGTTATTGCCTGAATTGAACCAGGCATTAAGTTTAAAGATTAGGAAATAAACCTAATGCCTGAAAATATAGAGGCCGGCATAAGGCTTATTGTCTAACGCCATATGACAACTCACACATTTGTTATAAAACAGTTACATATTTAAGAAGACTTTAGTTTATGAAGCTACTTTAAATATCAATCACGTTCATAAATCAGATTAGATCTAATCTAAATGATCTTACATTGTCACATGTATTATTGGCCTCTTCTGGTATAAAGTATGATTTGATGCCAACCACAGAGAGAACATCAAATTAAGTCTATTAACATTTCAAATAATGCATATTTCTCAAGAGAAAAAAAAAATATCTTGTTTTCTCATTTTTATAACGATTAATCATTTCAGCCCCGATTTTCCTTGAAAATGAGACATTTTACTTGCCCAACTTTCTTAAACAAATAGAGTTCTTCCTTGACCAAGTTCAATTAATGCAAAAAGTTTATTGTTTACATTTCGCCGCCATCGTTATTCACGTCGTAAAAAAATTAAAAACACTGAGTTTTTTTTTCTGCGGGGGAGATAATTGAATACCACTAGAATAGACTGACATTCTATATTAAAAGTATCACCTTCTGAAACAAATTTTGCTGCATCCTTTGATATAGCTTTAATAAGAGCTTAATTAAAGCATAAAAATGACATATAGATATATATTTGGACATATTTTGTCTAATTTTTGGAGGACATGCATAGGTCTTGTTAAGTCTCATTTTCATTTTTTGTCTGGAACTTTGATGTCATTTTGATTAACAAAAAAGGAAGGCATGCGGAAGGACAAAATACTATTATTGAAAGTTTGAAACAAAACTTTTTCTCGTCAGTTTAAAACAATGAGATGATTCAAATATATTTCTAGTGTTTTCTTTTTACAATAAAAATAATCACAGCCCTTTAATATAATATTTGGGCTCATGTAATTAATGTTTATGTCCATACTCTTCTATATATTAGTCACGATTTTCTTTAAGCATTGATAATAATTTGATTGAGTTCTGTTATTTAAACATCTAAAAAAGGCCCTGGTCTTCTATTGTCTTTAAAATATGGTATATAGCTTTGTCTATTTGGTTTCACCGAGCTTAAAAAGTCAAATTACCTCTTACTTGTAATCTTATTTCTCTAATTGTCTGTAAGGTGCTCATTATTTTGGTTTTATAATTTGAGAAATTAAGACAAAAATCATATGACACATGAAGAAATTCTAGATGCTAAATTCCGGTCTGAGGAATATGAACTGCATAATTTGTAGTGACCAACACAAGAAGCTATACGTGTAAATTATATTATTTAGATATTTTGCTAACCACCTGTTAAATTAAAGTAATAGGGGCCTTTGACGTACTTTGACGTAAGAGTGGCAAAGATTACTCGACATGTAAAGGGTTTTGAACCAACGAAAAAGAGAGAATAAAACTTACTTAGATGAAATAAAAACGACGTTTATATTTGTTAAATTATATATATCTTATACTTTTTAAGATACCTTTGCTTGCTGATTTGTTTCTTCATTCATATGAATCAGACGTCTTACAATCTCTTCTAGACAAAAAAGACCGTAGACTAGCTCTCTCTTTCAACCTCACGTTCCGTTATATATATGATGTCTTTTCACTAAACAATTCTCGATTTGGTGACTTTCTCCATCTCATATACATGTATCCCCAGGAGCTTGAGATAAAGGACACAGCGGATTCTAGGAAGTCTGCTTCATATTTAGATCTACATCTCGAAATTGACTCTCAAGGAAGACTTTCGACAAGGCTCTATGACAAACGTGATGACTTCAACTTTTCAATCGTCAACTTTCCCTTCTTGTGTAGCAACATTCCGTCCGCTCCAGCTTATGGAGTTAACGTATCTCAATTGATTAGTTACTCCAGAGCGTGCGGGACTTACATCGATTTCCTTAGCAGAGCGACACGTCTGACGCGAAAATTGCTCACACAGGGTTATTTTGCTCCTCGGTTGTTGTCTTCACTCAAGAAATTTTACGGAAGACATCATGTACTTATAGACAAATATGGGATTTCGTTCTCTCAGATGAGTGCAGATGTTGGTTTGTCATAGGGTTTTGTTTTGTCTTCCTTTACCGGATTTGACACGCTGAATGGACTATTGGCAACGCGACGGGTGTGCTATAGCAAGCAGGAACTGCTTACTCTTCCGGATCATCTGAATTCACTCTTGTTTCGACTGGAGTTCGCGTTGTTGATTGATATTCAGTTGTTTTGTGTTTCCATGTTTTACATGTTGTCTGTTTTTGTCCCGTTCTTGTTGGTGTTTACTGGTTTTGTCTCTACCCTTTCGGACTTTTGACATTAGGATACCCCATTGGTACCTCTGCTTCTTTTACTTATTTAGTAATTTTTTAACTCCCCCCATAAGTTAAATAGATAAAAAACGAATAAAAGAAGAATGTTCATTGTAAGCGTCCCACTCTTATAGCTAGACAGCCGTGCATGCTATTAGCATAAAAACATGCATTCCAGAAAATTTCTTTTTAATATCCTTTCATAAATTATTTGTAATGACGTATTCCTAATAATTAACTGTAGGGTATTTACTATTGTGTATTGTAAAAGCGAGATCTTTTTCATTCGCGTTTTTCATTGTCATTCCACGTGAGAATCAGACAAAATAGCACTCGAAACGGAAAATGAACGTTTTTATACCCCGCTTGAAAGGTGGGGATATACAGTGATAGGAGTATCCGTCCGTGTGTCCATCCATGCGTCCGTCTGTGTATCCGTCCTTTCTTTACATCTCATTTCTTATCCACAACTCCTAAACCCCTCAATGGATTTTCATAATACTTTCACACAACCTTTGTTACATATTGTAAATGTGCACCTCCTGTTTACAATTTCTTCTGATTGATATTTCGAGGCAATGGGTATATATTTGTGAGCTGCTGCTAATAGTTTTTCTTCTCTGAAGGCCCCTGGAAACTCTAGATTAAATGGTGCAAAATCCTGCATCCTGGCAATTTTCTATCACTTACTCTTATAAATAGGTAAAAAAAGATGAGTTTCATGAGCAATATTTTATTTGTAAAAGTTGAAAATACCAGTACATTCATTTGTACATGTCATGATGATACATGTATATATATATATATATATATATGTTGTGTACAAGTTGCAGTATTGTACATGTTGCAACATGTACAGATAAATTGTACAAGTAAAAAGATAAAATATGACATGGTTGTTCTTCATCAAGTACATGTAATCCCAAGGAAGACTTATTAGATTTTACACCTGCATGTCAACTTGAAGAAATATTCACCTAAATATTTAATAAACAGTATTATTTAGGTGTGAAACAAAAGCATTTAAAGCGTTGTTGCTGAAATCAAGACATCGAAGTCTCGGAACTTATATTGCCATCATTATGGAACTGAAACTCTTAAAACTTGTTTATAGACTTGATTGTGAACTTCATGATACACCTTTTTAAAATATTCCACTCTCATTTATGGTTACAAAAGATAAGTCGTGTCTTATAATGCAGATGGCATTCAATATTTTTCTTAATAATTTATCTGTACATGTTGCAACATGTACAAAGTTGCAACTTGTACACAACATACATATCCCGACGAGATTTTGTACGAAACTGGATTTTAGGGTGTTTTTTGTGCTATTTGGTGCAGGACCAAAGGCCTGGTACGTTGACCCAGGGGCGAATCCGTTATTTCAGTTTAGAGGCCCTGAAGATTGTTTTCGTCCGAGCGAAGCTAGGCGCAATTTTTTTAAAGTGTTTTTTACATCGATATTGTGCACAAACACTATGTTTTGACAGTTTAAGGGGGGAATACGACCGGTTAGCCTTTCCTTGGATCCAAGCCAGGTGTACAGTCCCCCCGGAAACTCATGGAAGCTGGGGGAAAAGGCACGCCGAAATCTTCACTTCCTTCTTTTATTTCCTTGATCATATAACAGAAACCGCGATGCTTTGGATTTAAACAATCATCAAGGCTAGATTTTTTTCATTGCTTTTCCGAGGTAGCGAGTAAACACCTTTTTCAAAAGCTTAGGGCATTGTATTTTCATTTCTTGTTCTCCTCAGCAGCACAGAAGCAACACTATACATATATACCCGTATCTTATAAAACGTATACGTATAAATGTTTAAATAAGGCAGTCTTAAGTCGCCCACCCTAAATGGTTAGCGCTGCTGAATGCGTATAGGCACATATCGAAATGAATGGTTGGGGTGTATGCTAAAAGTTATATTAGTTATTTTAATCCTAAGCAGTAAACTGAACAGGATGATGGACATGAAAGGGGTGATCAAAAGAACATGAAATAATAAGAAATTTGATGGAAATATAGTCCAACCAGGAAAGCAGTAAAATACGATCACTTTTCAACATTTTCATGTCGGGGGAAGATTTTGTAATAAAAGTTGGCTTATTTTTGCGAAATCTAAAGGGACGCAGTAGTTGCTTCCAACTTTTACATTGTGGTTCGCCAGTGAGATCAAGAAAAGCAGTTACTGTAGTACTGTAATAATATGAATCTCGACGAGGTTTATGTGCTCCACAACCTATATATAATATTCATATAGCCCCAGTCACACTGTCACGTTTCGGCATCCCGTTTTACTACGTTTCTTAAACGTAGTGAAACGGCTATAAACGTAACGAACCGTACCAACACGTAGTTGAAACCGGTTAAATACGTAGACTTACCTGGACAGAAACGTGGCACGTCCCGTTTGTATCGTTTGCACAACACAAACGTGGCTAAAAAAATATACGTAGCAAATACGTACTAAAACGTAATAAAACGTTGTTAAAACGTATTAAAACCTAGTAAAAGCGTAATGGAAACCTAGTAAAACGTAGCGAATGCCAACCAGCAGGTTTTACTACGGTTCCCTAGGTATTTGTTGCGTTTCACGAGGTTTCAATGGGTTTTAGTACGATTCATTACGTTTTATGTTACGTTTTGGTAGGTTTTATCACGTTTTCTCGCGTTCTATTAGGCATCATGACGTTTTACTACGCATTACTACGCTTACTGCCACCTTTCACCTATTTTTGCACATAATATTAAAGAATAATCATGGAGTTTGAATATTGCTGCACGAACAAATTTTGCAGATGATGCTGTTGTTGCTTCAGTATATCCAGAGCCGGTACCATGCCGGGGGTAAAAAAGTGTTTTTAATTTGGTTGAGAGATTAAATAAGAAAAAGACCCTATTTCCTTGGATCGCAAAGGAAGATGGAGGTTTGGTGCCATAAAACCTGGTTTAACACATCATATTATTTTGAAATTCTTGTATTGGGATTTTCAATGTTTTGTCTTTTCTTCTTGCAATATGAGATTGAGCGTTCAAGGTCGGTAGTTATGTTGTTATCTTTATTCGGCATATATGAACAACTTTATGATGAACTGAGATGTGAGGATATTGTTTCTTTAAAATACCGTTTGCGAGCTGACCAGGATATGTTTGCTGCGATTGTGGCTTAATGAGACGGACACCAAGACTTGATAAAAAAAACCGCATGGTTCGGAAAGGCACTGCCAGTTGTTAAACCTGTTGCTATTACTCTTGAATAGACGAAATGCGCGACAGCCGTGGCAAAATTTATTGGCTGGAACTTTGTTTTATTTTTTATTTCTAACAAATGATGGTTAGCACTGCTGTTGGAGTTATTATACCCCGAGGTTGACCTGCTCCGTTATCAACACGTATGTGATGAAGATCATATAAAAGCAGTGTAATGTTTATAATTGTCAAAATTCCGAGCTTCTCTCTACCTCAGGTATAGGTTGATCTCAGTTAGAGTAAATTATTACGGTTACAGTTCGGCATTTTTTTGTTATTTAGTCTATACTCTTCATATTCATGCAGTGTTTGACTTTTTCAATATTTGAGTAGAGCGCCTCCTGATAAGTCTTGAATAGACGAAATGCATGTCAGGCGTTTATATGCAAAATAGTGAAATGATAGATTTTTGATAATGAGAAACTCAAAATGACGCGGTTTTCGCGAAGAATCAATTACAACGTTGTGACACGTAGTACTACGCAGTTAAACGTAGCACAAACCCAACAAAACCGCATCAATACGTTATTAAACGTACTGTAAACCTAGTAATCCCTGACAAACCCTAGTAATACCCAAATGAAGCATACCTGATACGTAGCAACACGTAGTAAAACCTAACGAAACGGCTTCTGTTAAACCTGGTTAAACGCAGTAAAACGTAATAGAACGTGGGGAAACCTTTCAAAACGTAGCATATACCTAGTGAAACGTAGAAACCGAAAACTATGACAATAAATTACATTGAAACGTGACGTTTTTAAACGTAGTAAAACGGGATAGCCGAAACGTGACAGTGTGACTGGGGCTTTACTAACTTAGCTCTGAATGACTCGCCATTTGTACCAAATAAACCTAAAAATAGGCAAACTGACCAAAACCAATACGTCCCCTAATTTTAATCGAAAAAGATGAAAGTAACAGAAACCTGATTTGAAGTACACAATTGTGTTCTGGAAACAATTTGTAGATTAAATGAGAAGAGAAGAAAGTCAATAGATACCAATGAAAAAAAAAAGAAAAATATGAACTTTTTTTTATTTATGAACATTATTGGTACGGCATGCCGTACCTGCAAAAATTATTAGTAAAACGGACGACGTAACTGCCGAACCGACTGCTACGCCTTTTGGACTTATTTTACGGCTCATACGATCTCTAAAAAAATTCTTTCGTCGTTATCAGCCACTTGTAGAAAAAATAAATATCATGTTAGACGAAATGGTTAGTTCTCGCTTTAATTAGTGCTTGGCTGGTTAATGTACTGAGGTGATCACCTTAACATCCCTAATATGTCTTCACAAACCTATTGTGTTTTGTTTAACTCCCGGACCCGAAGATCGCAATGGAAGGGGGATTTTTTGGTTAAGTTTTTTTTTCAGATGGCCCCCTTTTCAAATTTTAATAGAGACTTAGACCTGAATATAAGAATATATAATATACAGGTCAATGATAGAGAAAAGTTCAGCTCAAGCAGCTATACAAAAGTGCATCAGTCTGATGACTAAACAGGGCCCTAGCTTGATAAACCAATAAGTTAGCAGTCCACCAGGTTTGCAAGTGTCAAGTGAGCAAGTTGGTGCTTAGAGCCCCAATCACACTCTCAAGTTTCGGCCAAAATTAAAATTGCCATACTCGTCGACCAAAATTATTTTGTGATAGAAATGTGTATTATGTTGTAATAAATTTACTATCAAAAATGTGGCCAATACTAATTTTGACAGAAAACAACCATCGAACAGTGATGCAGATATTTTGTTAAATATAAATGGTATGAAAAGTTCAGTTAAACTTGTGAACTTTTTGGTTAGATTAACAAAGAGTTACGTTCTCAACCGAAATTATGATCTCCGAATAACGAATTGGGCTGCAGCCATTGATATCGCTCGCCTTAGAGTTCGCATTTGGAAGAAATAAAATGGCAAATATATCGATTTTCAGTTTTCATATTTATTTGGACTTATATTGTCTCATTTTAGAAGGACACGCGAAGGACGTGTTTATTCTCATTTTTGTCTTGCCTACGAATTAGAGCGGAAAATGGGTGTTACTTTGACTACCGGCGGCGGCTGTGTTAACTTTCAATGCTAAAGTTATATGAGCACATTCATATCTCAAAAAATATTAGTCCTATGGTGATGAAAATTGATATGCAGGCCTAGTAGCAGTTTAGTACAGTTGCATCCTCATCTTTTGGCTTTGACCTTGACTCTTCGGTAAAGTGGCCGACAATTTTCAATGCATATATAAGGAAAGTTAGGGTTTTATGAGCACCACCACATTAAGTCCTAGGTTGATAAACATGATATGCATATGCCCCAGAGGCAGCTTAGCACAACTGCATCCTCTACTTAGCACATCTGCATCCTCAGCTTTCTACCTGGATTTTCCGGTTGAATAGAAGAAAATGAGACGTGGAATAAGTGTACGCGACACAACCTACAATATAAACGTAAATTTAAAACATCCACAATGGAAAACAGCCAGCATGAAACAGTGATGACTTTCACAATTTCAATACATATAATAGCAAAGTGACAGATTTATTGACACTTGTTGGATCAGATCTAGAATGTTACAGCTTCACCCTCATCATTTGACCTTGAAGTGAAGTTTTTAATTGAGCAACTTTAATTTCTTGGGTATTTTGAGAAATGTGAGAGTTCAAGTTTGATAATATCATAAAAACAGTTTATAATTCATGAAAATTTAGAAATATAGAGGAATTAACAAAGACATATTATCCTTCCGATGATTAACTCTTGTCTGTATGGCAAGCCAAACTGGACAAAAGTCCATATTTATTGATATCAATAATTCGATTTATTGATATCAATAATTATTTATTGATATCAATAAATCATTTATTGATATCAATAACTCATTTATTGATATCAATAATTCATTTATTGATATCAATAATTGTGTTTTGTTGATATCAATAATTGTGTTTTGAATTATTGATATCAATAAATGAATTATTGATTTCAATAATTGATTTATTGATATCAATAATCCAAAATCATTTATTGATATCAATAAATCATTTATTGATATCAATAAATCATTTATTGATATCAATAATTCAAAACACAATTATTGATATCAATAAATCGAATTTTTGATATCAATAAATGATTTATTGATATCAATAAGTGATTTATTGATATCAATAAGTGATTTATTGATATCAATAAATGAATTATAGATATCAATTAATGATTTATTGATATCAATAAATGAATTATTGATATCAATAAATATGGACTTTTGTCCAGTTTGGCTTGCCATATGTCTGGAACTTTCAAATGATTTAGATGAAAGGAAGGCTGGCATACGTAAGGGAAAATATATTATTTAAACCCTCGATTTAAACCCTACTCTTTTTATCAGTTAAACGCTATAGGTTGATTGATGAAATTTATTTTCTTTCCACAATAGAAACAAGCACAGCCTCAAATATAAAATTAATGTTTTAAGTATTACGTCATTTTCGACGGTTCATTGCTTTTCCGGAAAAATCCCTCAATTAAACAGAAATTATCATGTGACTTTACCAGTTTTTGAGTCAAACCCGGGAGTCAAACTGGTTAGACTTATGCAAAATCGTTTGTGGGTTTATGAAAACAGTGATATCTTTACATACGGTAAATACTTTGCTCTTTCTTGCACCGGAAGTCGTCATGCCCGAAAAAAAATTTAATAAAAGAACTTTTTCCGGGTTCACCAGCCATTCCGCGCTATCGTGAAAACGACAAGTAACGAATTCCTTTAATTTGATAAGTCGTGTTATTAAAGTACAAAAATGTTTCTATTAAAGTACCTAGGCTGTAATTATACTTGCTGGTCTTCTTTTGTCTTTACTGAGAGAAGGAACATTGCGATCTATTATTTTCTTATGTACCTTATATGTTTTGTCTTTTCTCTTGGGCATTGAGATTGATCCTCCAAGTTCGGTAACAAAACAAAATCCTATGACATTCCATCTGCACAGAAATTTGTGCACATCTGCGAGACAGAAAAATATTTGTCTACGTGAGTGAGCGAGTTGTTGTTTTACGCAACGCTATGTAGGTTATATAAAGGCTACGAACATGAAAAGGATGATAAAATGAGGAATGGATGATAAAGGCCACAGGCTTATTCGTCTCCCAGGCCCGCACGGGATTGTACTTGTCTATAAGCAAAGGATGTCTTTTGCAACATATTTTCGGATTTTTTTTTATATCTCATTGAGATTTTTATCGGGGCTGATCAAGAGATCACCTGGCCAATTGCGTTCTCTCTCCACCTTCTTCTTTCCGTGCTATAACCATGGCTGTACGTCTTAAGTAGCGGTGGTTTGGGTGGTAGCAGGAGGTGCATGTGATTGCAAACACAGAATTGGGAGCTGAATACCTCAATTCTAGCCTTTTAAATGTTTAAACAAGACTCGAACATTTTTAGTATGCACGTGTGTTTTGAAATGAGCCCTGGATTTAAATTATATAAATCTAAACTGTAAATGTCAAAAGAAAAATATTTGTTTCTATTATGTCTACTTGTAATTACATATCTCTAGCTATCTATAAGGTAAAATCATTATTTTGATTTAATAAGTTAAGAAATAAAAACTAAAGTCAGATGATGGATATATCTATCTTAAGAGAACAAGATATAGTTGACCAATTTTCCCCGTTTAAATCTATGTTTCTCAGAAATCAAATTATCTGCTTACTCATCCAGAGAACTTAAGTTCACTCTCGTTACGACTTGAGTTCGCGTTGTTGATTGCTATTCAGCTGGTTTTTGTGATTTCTGTGTTTTATGTTGTCTGGTTTTTTTTTGTCCTGTTCTCTTTGGTTTTTATTGTGTAACAGTCAGGCGCTCTACCTCTGAACCAAAGAAGTACTTCCCTTGTTCAGGGATAAAGGCTGGCTATTTAAATCTACTAATTAATGTACGAAGGGGGGCAACCCCGTTACAATTGGTTTTGTCTGTGTCCTATCAGACTTTTGACATTCGGATGCCCCATTGTTACCTCTGTTTCTGTAATTATCTCTAAGGTATTTTTTTTGTATGCCTTTCTATACTGGTAAGAATCAAACAAATTGCATAGGTGATATTGGCAAATGTAGGCGAAAATTAAATGATTTTTTTATCATGAAATTTTATAGGACTAATATACATGGGAATATTATATTAATATATATACCTTGTAGAAGTTCTACATTAGTTTGCCTTACAAGAAATAATCATGCAAAATAAACTTGAACTGTACAGTTATTAAGTGCAGGGATTTTTTTTTCTGACAAAATTTCTTAAGTTCCGAGTCAAACATTATCAGAAAATAAATAAATTTTAGAAAATTATTAGTTGCATTTGCATTGAAAGAAAATTAGGTTTATTTTCTTGTAAACTTTTTTAAAGTCAAAAGAATTTGATTGGATTAACGATAATCTAAACTACGCCTAATATCGTAAAGAAAGTTATATCGAATCCAGTTTAAACCGGAATACAACAATGAAGTTATATATACACTTTGCATTTGCACGGACGCCACGTGCAATGTGATTGACAGTTGTAAATATTAATACGCCGAATCAATTAACCGAATTTTCAATATGTTAATGGAAAAGATATTAATTTACTAAATTTTTGCGCCGAATATATCAATAAATTTATTTATAAGTATTAACTGTAATAATTTTTTTGTTTATAGTAGCAATAAACTAAATTTTTAATGATGCACATTTTACATAATCCGCTTCGCGGATTATTCAATGTGCACCATGAAAAATTTAGTTTATGGTTCAATAAACCAAAAAATTATTACAGTTAATTCTTAAATAATTGCACAGTCTGAAATTCCAGCCCCTGTGTATTCAGCATACTATATATACTTTGTACACCAAATTGAAATCGATAAAGGGATAATTGGCTTCATAAGCGCTCCTGGTGAAAGAGAGGAACCCGAATTTTATAACTCAATTTAGTTGTGCTGACACAAATGTTATCAACCAATTATTGAAATTTGTTTGACATCTCAAATTCAAAAACAATTTTACCACACAAGCTTGTCATTTATGTACTACCAATGGTTGGTATTCTGTTAGCTGGATTCAATATATTTAGTTACATGTACATTCTATTTACGTTTTCTCTTTCTTTTGCTTTTTAATCAAATGCTGCTGGTGAGAGGTTACTCCTCAGAATATGCATGTCTAAGGAAAATGTTTTCTTTTTGTTTTCATTCATCAAACCCACTTTGGTGAACTATTCTTTGAAGAGAAATATCAGTTTGGGTGTTTATAACATTTATTGTACAACATACAGAAAGAACTAGTATACTTAAACAGAGTTCAACCTTAAAATGTTTCAGAAAGTTGCCAGTCAGCCACCCTGCCTTCCCCTTATTCGTTAAATCAAATTTGATAAAATAGGTTCAGGTGATACTAAAATAGTCTTATGGTGATCTAGGTTCTGTGATACTTTCATCGTCTTTGGAGCAGCACGTCAACACACGTTTTGCTCTTTCTGTTGTCAGATTAGCAATTGATATGAAAGAGCCTTGTAAACCACAGGATAGTGTAAACACATACTCCAGCCAGATCGACCCGGTTCCCGCGGAAACTATTCCGGTCGCCCACAAGATGGCGCTAATGGTAATTAACCTCAGGAATATCTTCAAGTCGCCAAATGTTGTAGATGTTTTCACGAAACTTCTGGTTTCCATCCGGGTTTGTTCTACCTTTACAATTATCCAAATGAGACACGCTAGATCCAAGCCGATTAGTAGGATCACAGGTCCAGAGAAAAACATGACATTCCCTGGAAAACGAGTCGGGAAACAGGCAGTTTGTCCGTAGCCAGGTGACCAATCTACAGGACCCACTCTATCTATCGCAATAGCAGGACCGACTACAAAGCAGGGAATGACCAGCCCAGCTATGGTTACCAAAACTCGTTGTCGTTTAATCTTATCATTGGGAACATTTCTGTTAACTCTCATCTTGTTCACGGTAACCGTTATCGTTATAGCTCCAATGGTCATGAAAACAAACGTTGCCAAGAACAGAAAATGGAGAGCAATGCCAATTATATAGCAAATTGTTGGCAAATGTGTAGCTCCTACTCCTACCAGAAATAACAAACTAGCCAGGATCAGCGATAATGATAGATTTTCAAGATTTGTACGCGGGACCGTCATCATTTGCTCTATTTTACGATTGATGATTATACAAGGAACCAAGGCTACAATCGAGATAGAGAAACATGTATACGTTAGAACTGTAAGAACTGGGATTTCTTTGTTTTCTGGTTCCGCCCCATCGATCTGATCGCAACGAAATTTGACAAGCTTCAGTACACTACCGACCATTTTCGTCACTATTGTCACATTCTTGCAAAGAAATTTGACTAAATGTAAATTCACATCAACTGAACCTCTGATCATTGTGCCAAACGTGTAAAAAGGTGACAAATGCAGGGTCCTTACGAGTGTAAAGGTTCGATTTTCATAACGTTTTGCACTTTCAAAGCTAACAATCGTCTCCTCGTTGCTATGAGTTAAGAATAAAAAAGAAATGGATCTTTCTTTGAACTCTTGAGCCATCTTAAGTAATTCATCTCGAAAGCACCTCTTTTCGATTTTCAACAAGATATTAATTCTTATAAACGATCCATTTGAAGCTTTGAAAATTGAGAATTTTCTTATTTTAGTCTTTGTCTGAATTTCAAATGACCATATGATGCTTAAAGAAACTTGTTCGAGGAATGCATTTGACCTATAATTTGTTTCTTCAGACGACGTGTTTAACATTGCTTCAAGTTCAATGTCGATGGATATTTCAGTATTCACATATGTAGGTAGATGGGAACATGTCTGGTCAACCTAAAACGAGACAGTTATAATGAAAATTAAAATCGATATATAGAAAAAAATCCAACAACAAAAATGTATTTCATCAATAATATCAAACAAAAATTAAAGATATCTTTATCCATGTTATCAGAAAGAAGGCAATGTCATCTTTATCTAAAAGATTTACAAATAAAACTGAATTTTGAACAGTAAGAAAACAAGTCTTGAACTGTTTTATTTCCAAATCAGTCGAAACTAATGACATTAAATGGAAGAGGGAGGTTTAGCCCATCTTTTCTTTTTTAAAATGCTTGTACCAAGTCACGACGATTGCAATTTTTAATATTTTTAGGCAGAGCCTTATAGAGTCATATAGCTATTTGATTTTCGCGTTTTTTTTCGTCTAGACAGGGTAAATCGTTCAGTCAATATTACTTCGAGAGGATATATTACAGAACATTAATCGTGTATTGTATTTTAAATTGTCTAAAGTAACAGGTACATATTTATACCCCAACATAAATGCGATATAAATGTGCACTACATATCGTGTATAAATACTCGTTGACGTTTACTTATGCATTGTTGACCTTTGACCTTTGATCAAGTGGGCGGAGCAAAATTACAGATTTCTTAACAAATGTGTAAGTGTGCGGAGGAAACAAACAAAACTGATGTGCCATGTTTCAAGTTTATGAAACACAGATCGTTCTTTATTTTATGTGCTAAGATTTAGCTCTGCCTTTTAACGCTTTAGCGCTTTGATTCATAATGTCATTGCCTTGTTTTGTGTTTTTCCTATGATAAATGAGATTGATCATCCCAGTTCAGTAACTTTGTTGTTATCCTTTAGCTACTCCAACAAACATTTTATTAAGAGATTTGTAATTTTGTAGATATTTCATTTCTATAATTAATGCCGGTGACCCTAAAGTAGATGAATGAGAAGTGGTAACCCTCTTATTGATCCATACAATTTCTGTCGAAATACAAAGTTTCAAATTATCTGATGAATGTACGTTGATGTACGCTTTATTGTTAAGCACATCAAGATCTACAAAATATGTATAGAACTGATGTTGGGATTTTCGATTGGTTGTCAAACATGGCCTCTTTGGCTAAAAATAGAACATTGGGTTTATCTGCTTTTTTATGCTGATACCTCAAAACGGTGACAGATTTTTAAATTTTGATTGAGAACAAAAGTGATAAGCACCTTCAGATCCATCATCTTGTCAGATGACCCCCTTATTAAACTTTGACCCTTTCAATGTCAAATAGATTTTGCTTAATAACCTTTACTTCAGGCACATATGTCAGGTGAGCGATTCAGGCTCCTGGGAGCCTCTTGTTTCATTTAGATATAATAAGGGGTCCTTAATTATTACCCTAATTGTTTTTATTTCTTGTCCGATTTTAAAAATTTTTCAGGTTGCATTTTAAGTCTTGTCAAGTATTTAATACAAAATGGATGTTTAATTATGGTCCCTCCCGTTATAATCCGCATAGCTACCACTTGAACGCTTTCTTACTTATTGATTAAATGCTGGGTATGGTTCTGCCACGTCACCATACTCAAGAATAGGTCTTATATGGGAAAAGTACGTTTACTGAAAGACATTTGCGTAAAATATTTATTCTTGTATATGCATTTCTAATAATATATTCGACGTGGTCATTCCAACAACCATTACTAGAAAAATGGATGCCTAGGCGTTTGTGAGAAGCAACCTCTTGAATATTATGACCGGCCATAGAAATAAGTGGATGTATTGGGGTGATGGTTTTACGAGATATAATGATTGTTTCAGTCTTAATTTGGTTAAAGGGTGAGTGGCAATAAGACTTTTTTTGGCCCAAGATTTACCTTTAATTAAAACTGAGCAAACAGATGTCTTATTGAATTGCTGAAACATCGATCAAATATTAGGAGTAAAGAAAGCTTTTGCCTTGGCAGTTTAGTTTTTGCCAATCAGTTAACTCAAAAATCTATAAATTAAAGAAATTGTTCTTATTTCATTGGTTTTTGCTGGTTTTTGGTTTTCACACACTTAATTTGTGGTCTTGTTTGTTTGAAGGTGGGCGCATTAAAATAACAAATTCATGCATGTATAAAATGTGTTTAATGATGAAACCTATGATTTCTAAAAGTTTGAAGTTGTTGTTTTTATTCGCCCAATGTTTTCTCAAGTCAAATATACACTGAAACCAGAAAAAAATTGCTGATTTTCTCTATTTTGTCAAATAAGACCGCTTAATTAAAGTGATGTCATAATAACGCGACAATGAACAAAATTTGACTTATCTTGTGTGTTTTCTTTATAACCACAAATAAGTTGATATTTGTTATAAATATCATAACATTTAAACCAACGATATTTTTAGGCAAATTATGGGTCTTAATACCCCTCATCCTTTAACTAGCCACTGTTTTGACCCATTGTGATTTTTTTCATGATCTCTATTTAGTATGTCAGCAGCAGTTATGGGATTGTCTACGGTGATATAAATGCTAGTGTCGTCTTCAAACAGTTTGACACATGCATTGAAATAATCTACTATATCATAAATGAATAACAAAATAGCAATTGTCCAAGAAAAGAACCTTTGGGAACATCTGCTTTAATAGATTGCCAAATAGAATTTCCACCACTAAAAACCACAATTTGACACATTCCCACAAATACCATAGTTTTGTAGCTTGAGTAACAGGCCTCTGTGTCATACGCGGTCAAATGCCTTGCTTATATCACAAAAGACAACCCTTATTTCTTTCCCGCTACGCTTATATATGTTAGTGCACAAGTTTACTTGGTCAAGATCTTAAAAACGTTTTTTCTGTCGATACATTGTATCAGTTTCGGCCATTTCTATAAGTCCCTTAAATGAGTTATTTGCTAGACTTTCAAATTGTGATTTTATGCAAGAATCATTAAAATTGAGAAAGACAATAGTCGGCTAATGGTTAATTTCACTTTATTGACCGGACATCACGGATTCTTATGTGAGGGTGTTGTTAATGAAATTGTTTTGTAGTTTTGTTTGGTTATTGTATTGCTTGACCTTAATAGGCCTGCAACCTTAAGATTAATTTGTTTGACTTAATGGACCGGAAGACCATACAGCTATATGATATATCATTGGAAAGAGAATCATAAGACGCATTCAGAAATTTTGTTCGTAAAAATGAGAAATGGTCACGTTTTTATCAATTGGAGGTCAAAGGTCAACCCATAGAAATTGTAAAAAATCTGTCAAATCATAAAAAAGCCAAATTTATAAAGTTTTTTTTACTCAACGGCAATAAAAATCATTATTGTGTTAGATAAGAATATAGAAAAGAGGATTTTTGTCACAATCCCCCTACATGTTGACGGTGTGAGGCGTAATAATAGCGCCAAAATTCAGCTATGCATTTTCGAAATTTTTACACCCTTAATTTTTTAAAATAAAATTTGTAAATTTATATGGACATTGTAATCATTTTTCATCATAATGTGTTAGTTTATACATCAAATGTATTTTTTAGCTCATAATTTACCAGAGAAAGTTACACTGTACTTGAAAAAAATACTTCCGGTCTCTCATACTATTTGCTACTTCTGCCTATAAGTGACCCCTTTAATCCTAATGTTTAGTTTTAAAAGTAAAATTTAATTTAGAATAAATTATGTATGAGACATTACTTTTAAAGACTTCAAAAAGCCATTTTGCAAATAATAAACTTAATTCTGAGGCGTTAGCGAGGTATGGTTTATCATAACTTGCTTTTGAACCGAATTTTTAATTGAGTCTACTAGTATTTTTTTCAAAAACATAGACATTCTGTAAAGAATAGGGGTACTTAATGATTCATAGGATATGTTTTTGTCAAGTCGATGATTATTGACAATTTTAGTTACAGTACTTAAAGTAATTATAGTTGGCATATGAAAGAAAAGGAAGCAAATGTACAGCTCTTGTTTTCAAAAGCAAGATTTATAAGCCACCTTTTTTTTAAAAATCTGTTTACTTATTCTGATGTTACTATCTATTGGGTCAGTCACCACGCACATATGCCCACTATTATCCGCTGTCAGGTTGAACGTAATCAATCCAACAACCCCCGGGAGAGTAACCCCGGTTAGCCTTTCCCTTTCCGCAACCTGGGGACGCGCTAGGTAGGTCTATGGGCTGACTATCTGAACAAATATGTCTAGAATTCCCAGTTTGTTTGTTTGTTTGTTTTGCTTTGTTTTTTTTTGGATACATAAATATAAGCCCATCACTTTATATTAAACCAATTAGAAAAGTGACGATCATACTTTAAAGCTACAACGAAAACCTCAAAACAAGTATGACAATCAAGGTGACATGGAAACAAGACCGATAAAAGACACAAAGTACAATAGGACCATTCCAGAGGTCCTCGGAAAACAGAATGTAAGTTAAAATATGATCAGTCAATATGAGAAAACATGTCAATATTTATATTCTTGATTGATCTATTGGAATAAAGAAGAAAAGGGGATACATACTGAATTGTTTGTGTTTAGATAGTTTTCATGGTTGTCAAAACCCCAACTTTCATCTGCATCATCATATATAGAAACCCAAGTATTGGGGTTTCTACAATCAGCACTGTCTTGACAAGGACAAAGGTCAGCGCAGGACAAAGGACAAGGTACACTATGGCACATATTTGGCCCCTCTATAAATCAAAATTACAAAATTGATATGGAAAAGATTTCTTATGCTAGCTATTTAGAAGTTCAAGTAAATGAACAAACTTGCTCTAATAATTTTGTAAGCGTAGCATCTGACATTGGTGAAAAATATGATGTCATAACAAAACAAAGAGAAAGATTTCTGTCAAATTGGCTGAAAATGGACGAATTTTGCGTCATTTTTTTTTCAATTTTTGGATGCCTCCGCCTTCTTGACCCAGACATTTTGTAAATTAACTTTAAAACTGACTTCAATTCAAGTCTAAATCAGTTAAGAAATCTATGGGTCACGTAGGCGGAGGCCTTTGAAAATAACAATGTAAGCTCTAAAAATCAGCATTTTTCTCGATTTTGTTGATTTTACTCTGTTTTATGTCTCTATAAAATTGAAAACCGGAAAGATTATTGGAAATTGAAAGCATACTCTTAAATTTGAACCATTTTACTCCATATATAAAGTGCATTTTAATATTTTTCGCAAGATTTATTTTTTCATGAAATAGGGGGCCAAATATGGCTCTTACCGGAACATACACAACTTTTTGAACAAACATTTTTCCCTTACAAGTGCACAGCAAGTCCTGCAAAAATCAGACGATGTTTTTCCTTCAAAATAAATTGGCATCAGGCCATTATAATTTTGCCTACCATACTGCAGAGGGGAAAGGGTTGGGGGTTGAGCTGTAGATGATGATGTCCAAATATAAACCTGTAAAACAACCCTAAAGCACATGCTGATAAAACGTTGACTCGCTTGGTGGCAATTTAATAAGATTTGACTCTTTCTGTTGTGCTAAACGAGACCTCAGTGTATTCAGATCACAATGCTCACTTTTAAATTTTGACTTTTGGTCATACAGCCTTGTAACAAACTTTCTATTAACATCTACAGTTGAGTCCAGTTCTAACATCTCTACTGTCCAGCTCTCCTGACAATTTTAGAACTGTTCTAACCCTGGACAGCCCCTGTCATAAATTGTTCTGGGGTAGAACTGTCAGGAACTGTTCTAACCCATAACACCTTTAGAGCTATTCTAGGCCCTGACAGCTTAGAACTGTTCTGGGCCCTGACAGTTTTGTCCTCTGACAGTTGTACAATTTAAATCAATAACCATTGTATCAATCTCGTGCTAAAAGTTTTGTTCAGGCATGTTGTTCTTTGATTTTCTAATACTCTGATACATGTAGTCTGTGACTGTGATTTTAACCTTAAACTTTTTTAAAAACTGCTAAAGGGAACCTTTTCTCTTTATTAGATTTTCTGTTCAAAAGAAGAAACTCAGGCCGTATAAGACTTAAAAATTGTCTACATTTGTCCTTTTGTTAGCCATGCTGCATTGTGAGCCTGGACATAAAAACATCCGGTTTTTCAAAATAAGAATAATTCTCCAAATCCGGAAAATGACGCATATTTCCACGCCATACACGATCAGGGATAAAGTTTTCCCTGACACGATATATAAATTTATTATAACCATACAATGCTATTATATGTATATTTTATACTGTTCTTAAATCGTCACAACTGGAACTGTCAGGGGTTAGAACTGTCATAGCTTAGAACTGTCAGGGCACAGAACAGGTTAGAACTGTCAGGGCTTAGGACAGCTTAGAACTGTCAGGGGTTAGAACAGTTCTAAATCTGTCACGGGGTAGAACTATCCTAGAACTGTCAGCAGATCAGAATTAGAACAGATTTCTGACAGTTCTTGACAGTTCTAAAGAGATGTTAGAAGTGGACTCAACTGTATAGACGTTTCGATGTCACTCGCTGAAATGTTTCGCAGGTCTTCAAATTCTGTCTGATGGTCTTTTAGGACCTTATTTATACCGTCTTCTTTCTAATACCAAAGAAAGATGATGTAGTATCACATCACGTTATCGCTTGTTCCAATCTTGTTGCATAATTCATGGGCAGGGATGTAACGACGACAGTCTTTGGTTTTGTTGATAGTCTTTGCGTTTTGCTAGTGCAATAGCAAAACTTTTCTTACCAATATTTCAGTTTTTTGTCAGACGAATCTTGTTGACAAATCACACACTTTATAAAAAATCATCTCTCTTTCATTTGGGCTTCGAAGGGGCAAACTTAACTGGACTATCAAAGCTCGTCATCATGTATCAAATGCATTTCTAAACTAACAACAATCCCATAAATTGTTAAAAAAACAATAAAACCATAATAATTAATCTCGGGCAAACATTAAACAAATGCTGAGAGTAGAAACAAATTCGCTTTAGGCACAGAACTAAAATTATAAAAAAAGTAATTCATGTCTATGCAAAACAAAAAGAAACCGGACAAATAAGGAAACAAGGAACAATTCTAAACATGACCACAAAAGAAAAACAACAAAGAAAACAATACAACCAATAAAACTATAAACACTCTACATTCTATACTACGAACATATCCCCCTAAAAAATACGGAAAAAACGTTTCCCAATTTCGATTTGTATTTTATAAAACGGTCAAAATTGATGTAAAAAAGAATAGTCTCGATCACCCAGACGCTTATCAATAGATGATAAGAGTCTGGGACAGTCCCATTACCTATTTTGTTATGTGTACGTTCGGAGTACTTTCAGGCTTTATCATAATGTTCGACGAAAATCATTCAACCGTAAGTTCAGAATTTTGTGCCTATGGTTCAGTGAATTTATGCAAATACAATAGCGAGAAAACTTCTCGAATTGGTGTGAGTTGTTCTCTTATAACATAATATTTCTTATTTTACAATAAGACATCCTAATTTACATTTTTTAACACAAGTTGGTTTTGTTAACAATAAAGAAATTCGTTTTATCGTTAAATTGTACTCACGGGCGTCTACCTGGTTTTGGAAATTGTTTATGTTTATTGGAGTCAAAAATTGGGACATTCTTGATTAGAGAACCATACACGTTTGACCAATCCGATTCTCGATTTTGCAGAACCAGTTGTCAAAAACCAAGGAAGACCAATGAAACGTTGAGTTTTCAAAGTTGGTTCATTTTAGATTGAAATGAATCTTGTATGCTTAACACGTCATATACACACGTGGTAAAGGTTAAAAGGTATAACGATCGCCACCTAGTGGTTACGATAAATCAATAGGTGTTTTCCCAGACTCACTACCTTGGTAGTATGAGTTTGGGTTCGAGACTAAAAAAAGAAAAGCTTTTTGTGACTAAAAAGCAACAATTAAAGCCCTATTTCACTTCAAATGCAATAAAAATACACAAAACGAAAATATTAGTATCACAAAAGTAGACCGTATGCCGTATTGTGAGCATAAATAACAAGTCAGTTCGTACTAATTATTGACCGACACATTAAAGTACAATCGTATATCGGAAAAGTACTTTCCGCTTTATTGATCTCATTTCAGTGATATATTTATCTTTCACGGTGCAACGTAAAATTACGAAATTTTGCACAGAGGTGCCTTTTAATTCATATCTAAAGTTTTTATGATGCTGGGCTATCTTAATCTTAAGCAATTTGAACTATTAGTGAAAAACATGTAAAAATTGTGTAAATAATATTACATTTCTAAATGCTTCTAATTTTGCGATGTGGTATGTTTGCTAACTTTTTGTATTGTATATTGATAACTTATATCTTACTTATTATAAATATTTTGTTAAATAATTATATAGTTATAGTGATAAAGAAATGCATCGTTCTTACCATAGGCACTGAATATAAGGATAATAGGGTACCCCTATTTAATGTTAATTTTACAAAATTGTGACCACATGATTTTCTTACGAACAAAATAATATGAAACTAGAGATGTCAATCTTTAATTCCCAACCATTTTTAGCCGTATGATATTCCGGTACATTAAACTCGAAAACTAGACGTCCTACAGAAAATAGTCGCTGGCCTATAAAGGGTGTAGTTGTGCAATAAAGATTATTATTACTAAAAAACCTTCTCGATTGATCATAGATTGCGGTTTACACATTTAATAGGATTAATAACAAGTATTATTATTTGTCTTACTATCACTATCTGTCAATACACAGTATTAAAGATAACTTAAAAGAGAAAACCTCTAGGTCTGGCAACTTTGAAGGTCAATTTTGCAAACTAAAATCTAATGCTTGTAAAGGTAGTCATGTTGTTTTTGTCCTTGTAAAAAATAAAAGCCTGTTCATGTTGTTTTGACCTTTTTAAAAATTAAAGCCGACGTTGTACTCATTTGAATTTTTTATGAAATCGTACTACACAGGGGATATTGAAACATATATGCTGGCATGACAATGTCCCGATTTTGACAT
Source organism: Arcuatula senhousia (assembly GCA_963971305.1). Classification (NCBI taxonomy): domain Eukaryota; kingdom Metazoa; phylum Mollusca; class Bivalvia; order Mytilida; family Mytilidae; genus Arcuatula; species Arcuatula senhousia. The sequence goes on from OZ020312.1 coordinate 41,411,900, forward strand.
ACGATAGATACACGAACATAAAAATTGCAATTTCGAGAGAAATTACTCCCGAACTTGATAAAACAATAATAATCGTATCCAAAGAGAAAACGATTGTAACCGAAGGTTTAAACCATTGTAAAAGAAGCACATATATAGAAAATCTGCGAACTGGAAAGTTGCGAAGGTTGAACAAAAGATGTCAATTTTGTTAAAAAAAAATAGATCCAATGGTAAAAGAGGTCTACATGACGGTAATGCAATGTGTGTTTAGCATATGGTGGATTTACGATGCATTTAAACTGGTTTGCATGAAGGTTTCATCTGACAGGAAAAAAATCATAAACAAAAACCAGAGTTCCAACCAGGTCGAAGTCAATGAACTACATGTATCAACCATTCCCCAGCACCGGCCTGGTATTTACAGAAGAACAAAAAATGTAAAATTATTACAATATCCGAAAATTCGCTTAGACTGGCGCCTGACCGTTATTTTCTTTAAAAAAAAATTTGAAGTTTAAAAAAAGGTCAACAAGACATGATACGAGGCTTTTTTCCTCTTCGTATTAAAACTGATTACAAGGACACTCTGTCGCCTTGCGGCAGGGACAAAACTAAGATCACCACATTGGCTAGGTTGTACATTTAAATGTGAATTACATGAACTATAGGTTCAGATTATGATGTAAAAGTATTGTAAGTATTAAGGACAGTAGACATGCCTCATGTTTATCACAAAAACTGCTATCACCAGCTTCTTATTTTTTGTCCTTTTTAAGAAATGTTATTGGCAACAACAAGGACATGCATTCCGAAATGACAACACATATTGTTTTCTATTATCAACTTTATATCAAAAGAAATGATCAATCCTAAGCGCGAGAGATGTAAAAAAAATTCTATCGCTTTGGGATTACACAAATTATTTTAAGGAATTTTTGGTTAATGACTTAAGTTTAAAAATGTTTCGGCTTTTGTCCCTGTTGTTGTTTCATTCGCTCAACTGTTTCTTGGATTTGTTTTTATATAGTTTTGTTTTTACAGTGCTTTCTAAAGACTCTTTTTGTGATCCAATAGAGATTTTTATTAGTTTTTAATATCAGTCATCAATCTATGTAATTATATTCATGATAAGTACATGTATTTGTGATCGGTGCATTTTTTGATAATGGAATAGGTAAAGTGGCAATAATGGCACTTTTTGGTACAAATATTACAGAAAAAAATTGCATGAATTTTTGACATGATAGCCTCGTTCTTACTATATGTTTACGTTTAGTTTTAAAACTATTTGAAAATTGTGAGGTAAACTAATTAAACGAATTAAAAAGTTATAATATTGAATATGCTCTGATGTTTGCAAAACATAATCAAGAAAATCTAAAAATGTCATGTCCCAGATATTTTTGTGCTTAGGGACAATTTGTCTTTAAACGTCTTAAAGTTTGCTGATAAAGTTTGAATACTGAACCACAAATGATTTAATTCTAGTCAATGCGTCTAAATCGGAGTACAAAAAAATAGACATCATTCACTAAATCCAAGGTGGTGACCCTTACAAAAATAAATATAAGTATATAAAAATAAAGGAAAACTTAAAAGGGTATGAACCAAACGATATATGCACAATGTTGCAGAATTTCGAAGGCCGTGTTTCCATCTCTAAGCCAATGCTCTATGCCATTACTCTAATTACAACAGCTATACACATTAGTGCCTTTATCATAAACATATGTTTAAAAACATATGTTAAAAGATGACGAACTTATATTAAACTTTATGGTAACAAACGAAAAAAAAAAAATGCGGTTAATGTTCTAGCCAATAAAATAAAAAATTTCAACACAATTTTCAAACACATAATTCTGTTGGTCATATAAAAACAACAATAAATAGATTGTTCACCATATTGGCACCGAGCATATGATAAACATATGTGTAACGTTATGATAAAACATATAATTGCAATTTTTTGTGTACATTTATTGGTTTTTTTAGTCGTTTTAAAGTTGTTCTCTTTGTGTTTCCTCGTTGTTCTCTTTGTGTTTCCTTCAATTGTTGTGACTTTTGCTTTACGGAATGTAGTTATTAAATTGTTTTTTTTTGTATCTTCACGAATTTGTTTATTACTATAATTTATGGAATAAGTAATACTAACCTGTTCATCCCATATTTCGCATTTGTGTTCATTGTTTCCTATTGACTGGCCAGTCAGACCAAAGTTGAAAATAACAGTTAATGAATGAATATCCTAGTTGGACCAGAGGAAAGGAAAATCTTGAAGACAGAGTCCTAGTGTTGACACGTTGCTTCTTACATGTCTATCTACACAGTATACGTTTCTGAAATATTGTGGACTTTGTCCCTTTTGTACAACAATAAGAGGATTAATGAAGCTGTTGCATTCAGAGGAGTTTGACGTTATCAAATCGAGTATGCATTTACGGATGTCAGCCTCATCACTCGGAAGAATTTGGTACTCCAACTTGTACTTATTTCGAAAACTAGTGGAAAATCTTATCTTAAAAAGTTCTTCAAGACCTTCCGGCGTGTTAAAAACTTGCACAGCCATCAACGATATGTTCATTACCCCATGACAAATAGCGCAATATTGATTAGCAAAAATGTTAGTGTGATTGTTTTTATCAAGTACTGGCGGGCCAACAAGAAATATATCTTCCGTTCTACATTTTTCCGTTATAATTGTTGAATTTAAAAACCAATTCGGACAGGTTCCTATTGCATAAAATCCAACTTGATTATTTCTCTTTTGATTGACCACTAGACATCTGTACATAGAGTTTTGGGGTTGGTTGGTCTTGAACTCTTGACAACAGTCATGATATATATGACACTGTAAATCACAACGGCAAAACCAGTCTACATCATCATTGGGACAAGTTCCAAACTGATCACAGAAGCTATCAGGTATGTTGGTTCTTACTTCGAATGGTTCTGTTGTTAGCTGTTGTTCTTGACTGTAGAATAAGTCCTGTATATGTGGCTCTGATGAGTCACCAAATAATTGTTGGTGTTTGGTAGATTGGGCTGCTTTATATTTTTTTCCAAATACAGTTGTTGGATGATATTCTTGTTCTTTCATCTGAGTAGTTATGTATATCTGTTCGGCCTTAGTTATCATTTGAATACTCGAAGCCTCTGTCGATTTGATCTTTGCATTTGTTGTGGACTCCTTGTCAAAAATTAATGAATCATTTTCATCTTGGTTGGTGAAACCCTCTGTATTGGCAGCCATTCGAAATTTTTTCGTTGTCTTCTCATTAGTCTCAATTGTATTATTAAATACTTGCGAGTTTGTCATTTCAACAGCGTTTTGAACAATGAGCGTAAGATAAATAAATGTGCTCATTCTTAAATTCATTTTCCTAAAAGATAGCTATAATGCGCGACGTAAGATTAGATATGGTTATCTGTTGTTTTTAAGTAAAAACTACCAAACTAGATAACCAATCAATGAATAGATTCGTGTAAACCAAAGACACGCCAATCTCTATCTTAACCAGCCAGAGAGATTTCAAATAAGGTATCATCATATAGTTAATTATTTGTCGTATATCAATATACTAATATGATTAAGGCCCTGCCTTTTTAGCGAGCATCGAAAATCTATATACCTTTTAAAAATAAATCCATGTGCGCGACCGGCTAAGTGTAACGTAAAGAGGGAACTTTTAAAAAAGGAATTAGGTAGTAGCAAAGTCTGACCCCACCCAACCCAAATCATATGCATGCACTTGGGAAAGTTGTTAAAATATCTGGGATCAATAACTACCTATTAAAAATTCAATTTAATATATGTGAAAATTATAAATCCTGTAACATTGGACGACATTTTATTTGTGCAAATAATAAATCCTGTAACATTCCGGGACGACATTTAGCGGGGACGAAATTATCCCTTTATCGATTACGTGACGTCATTTCCTTGTCAGAGTATTTCGCGCTTCTTCAGCAGACCAAAACAACATTCAGATTTCTGTCAGGTTTTGTGATATTTTCTGGGTATCAGTGTTTTATTTGAAGCATTGGTAATAGAAGGTACATTAAGAAACCTGGCGGAAAAAACGGTGAAGTGAAAATATCATGCATGATTGAGGAGAGTGAGTGAAACCCCACAGGATGGGACTCTTCTTTCATTTTCAGGTAAGAACCTTTTATTTATTATCATAAGTAGGTTTTATTCAGTAAATTTATGTATTTCTTTATCTTACTGAGAATTTAACAAAGCTTTGTAAGTAACATGCATTTGGTATGACTAGTCAATGGGACGATGTTGCCAAAAGCTAGCCCGGTAATTTCCGGAAAATCGTTTTTCAGCGGAAAAGACCGAATGGTTTGAATAAAAATCTGTGTGTAAAAATAAACAAATGGTTGAATGAGGGTTTTATCACTGTTTTTGAATTTGAATTTTTTTATTTTTGTATAACAGATTATGTTGTATTTTCTATAAGCCCAGAGGGTTGATTGTTTTACTTGCTCCGTGCCTATTAATGTTTTCACTCCGTAAAAGTAAACCTGTTCCGGTTTTATCGTCAGTATATTTCTGGCACATCTCAAAACATGCACAATGCCGTAAAGCTCGCATCTGCGATGCTCGCTATTATTTGCTTATGAAAAAAAAGACGAAGAAACTAGAGGTTCCAAGGAGCTGAATTGCTCACCTGATCTCTAATGCCGACGCTATTTAACTGGTGTGCAACATAGTCTTCATGTATCTTGTAGGTAACATTACAGAAACTGGTTGGAATAAAAAACATCCTAAACGCAAAGAACACAACGATACAAATCTTTTATAAAGATGAATTGAAAATTGATAGCTATTTTCTTCTGTATAATAGTAAACAGATTTTAAGCTCAACTGGCATAATGTGAGATTTTGCCATCATTATGTACCCGCCGTCTGTCGTCTGTAAAATTAAGATAACTTTTACGGTTGATCTGAAAATGTCGACCCTGTAATCATTTTGGTAGATTTCAATGGGATTTACAATCCTTTTCCTCTAGCATGTACGGTTTTCAAGGTAAAGGAAAACAAGGCTAATATTGTCAGTTTCTACGATTTAGTGGAAATATCTCCTATAAGGAGTCGACGCTATGGAGAATTTTGTAGAGCTTTTGATGCTGAAGATGGAAGGTTACTTCGGATTTTCGCTATCTTTTCTCATTTTCGAGCTACATGTAAAACTTTGTAGGAGACATCCTTAAGACCAAGTGTACAAAGTTTGAAAGCAATTCCTTTTAATTAGTGGTTTCAGAGAAGAAGATCTTTGAAGATAAGTTAACGGACGACGGACGCCTAATGATGACAATAACTGACATGACCCATCGGGATAGGTGAGTTTAAACTGACTGTGTATTTTTTGACACTGTTATTTGAGTATTAATTTAATGTTTCAATTCTTTTAATTTCAAATATTCCACTAAAAACTTTAATTCTCCCCCCCCCCAATGAGTTATGTCAATACAACTTTCGATTTCAATAGACAAGCTTAAGAATAAATTCCTTTTTCTTTTGTGGACTCGGCACTATTTTCTTTTGGTCTTTTATACTACTACATGTACTACCCTTGTATGATATGCTGATAGGCAATGCATGTAAGACTAACTTTTTGGTACAAATACTGATAGTTTGATTTACTTTCCACTCAAAACATACGCTAGGTAGGGCTCAAATTTATTAATATCAATATTTACATTCTTACACTTATTTCAATACTTATTCACAGTACACCGTCCGATAAGTATCATACTAGTTATTATGTGCTATTCTCTGTAAGAATCAGGCAATGAGTGAATCATGATTTTTTTACTTCCAAATACTGTTCAAAAGACTTAAAACGTAACAAAAAATGCATTGGCACTACTTAAAAGTGTCAGAAATTTGAGATACATTTAGGTTGAAATGCATATAAAATTTGGATCTAAGGGAGATAACTCGTGTCAAGTCAAACTAAATCCCTATCATTGTAACAGAAATTTTTCTCCATCCTTTGACACTATGAGTGTCTTCATTAGAAGGCTATTTTGAATGACAATGCATTGTCAAAACAGTGTGTTTTTAAAATCATGATTCAAACATTTTTCGATTTTGATTGATTCTTACAGAGAACTGCACTTATCAGTCTATTGCGTCAGGCGTAGAAAAATTTATTGTCTGGAACCATGTTGTTATTTATATTTCAGGTGCTCAAGTGAAATATGATAGTAAAATTATCTTTAAAGTATCTAGTGCATCCAAGAGGTATTTAAAACTTCTAAAATTACTTTGCTTTGCTTTCGTTTTCAACTTTTGATTTCTATATTTGATAATACAGTAAGTAAAATTTGACAACTTATGTAGCGAAAACCTGGTTTTTTCCCCACTTCATCACCATCATCATCATTTCATGTTCATTTCATCAAGGTCGTCGTGTTCATCTTCGGCCTTTCTCAATTTTTGTGTTTCAATGATGTGCGCCCTCCCAAGTGCTCAACATGACATTCCCCTTTGGAAAGATTCTTTCATCCGGCTGTTGTGTTATTCTTTTGGACTTTTTTGCATGATTATTTTTTAAGATCCAGTCTGCTTCTCGACGGTTTAGTAAGAGTTTTCTGGTTTTCTTTAGACCCTAGTATTCATATGTTAGCTATAATCTGCTGACCTTTCGCGACTGAACGAATGGGTAGGGTCTTTAGGGTCTTCTATAGGATATTGAATTCAAATCACGTCCATCCCACATTGTTAGTAATTATATTTGTCTGTCAAAGGAAATTGTTTTTTTGAGATAAAGTTTTTTTTTTTTTCGAATGCATCGATAAAAATGGTCAATTCACAAGTGGTTCAACCCTCGTACTCATCATCTACTCCCCCATTCCCCCTTTTTATTTATATTATTTTTTATTATTATCAAATTTATTTCACATTCATCTCATATTTTTAGTTATGTTTCTTCTTGTTATTTTCATTTTTATTTATTTTTTATTTTCATTTATATTTTTTTCTCTTCTCTCTCTCTTGATTAACTCAATCTGAGGCCGTTCAAGGTTTATATATGTTTCGGTTTCTTCCAATATTATTAAAAATACAAAATATACACACTAGTTCTAATGCTGCCGATGAGGGATAAAATTTCGAAATAGCCATACAGCTCATAAAAATTAATTGCAGGTGAAGTTATGTGTTATGGTCTCATTTTCTAGCTTGAATGTAGATGTAAATTTTATATATACTCTAAGCTTCCCATCTTTTCTTTCATATATTGTCTTCTTTTTTTGTAATTTACTAACTTTGTAATAAAGAAGTTTCTTATTTGTTGAGTTTTGTTGAAATAGTATTGGGCTTGCATACATGAAAATCAGAATTGACAATATCTATATTCATGACTTACGTTACATGTTTCGTATGAGTAAATCCTTCATCGTGTAATATTTTACAATCCTGAAAAGTATATTTGAAATATTTCTTTAGTTTCTAGAAGGTTTTATAAGTCTTTTAAATAACTCATTTTGAGCTAAATTGAAGAATCCGGTTGGTTTATAGGTAATGTCAAGATATGTGTAAGAATTGACACTGTGAAGTTTCATTGATTTTCAATGTCTCATGTATGGTTTATCCATTTTTATTTTTTTTTATATTAAGTATTTTTGGTTATAGTGTTAAATTTTTAGCACACGATTTAACAAAACTGTTTTGATTTATTAATTTTGTTGTGAAGACCGAAGGCAGAGTAAGAGAACAAAATAAGATCGTCAGCATAAATATGACAATCGATCCGCATCCAATTTAAAATTAATAAAAGAACTAATAAGTAGTCTGGAAGATCGTTAAAAAAATAAGATCGGCATGAGAACACCCCATTGCAAATTGGTACCGATGGGGCATCCAAATGTCCTAAAGGGCAAAGACACTACCAGTAAACATAGTAAACTCGAACGAAAGCAGAATAAAGATATAGACAAAATAGAAACACATAAAACACAAAAACAACTGTACAGCAATCAACAACGTGAACTTAAGTCGTCGCGTTGCGAACTGTCAATTCAGCCTGTTAAATTCAGCAAGGGAGGACAAAACAAAACCCTTTATGACAAAATAACATCTACACTTCTGAGAGATTGAAATATCGTGAGTGCATGCTCTCTTCAATAAAATTTCTTACGCAAAGACAACAGCCGGGGAGCAACATAACCCTGTGTTAGCAATCTTTGAGAAATGGTGTTGCCATTACCAATGCAGTGTTTCCATCTCCAGGCAAATACGTTATGCCATTACTCTTATTACGATGTACATGCATGCTTATCGCATTACTGTAGTAACGACTAGAAAGCAAGACCTTTACGACGTCATTTTTTCCATCGCGTGACTACCGGACGACTACTTGTATCATTCGTGTCGCAATCGTAAGAAAAATGTACCTGACCACCATAAGAAGGCAGCGCAAAATCATATGATGCAATCATGAAGCGACGCAAAAGATGGAAATACGGAATCACGAAGATGGACCTCCGCACGAATTTTCGGGAGTTTTCTTACATGTTTAAAACATAGGAAGACCGAAATAGAATTATTTATGCCGATGGTGCTGCAAATCAGCAGCAATGGTAAAAATGGCAACACGAATAGTACAAATTAGATTATTTGGGAATTTACCACAATTGTGTACCCACCGGGGTACTTAATTGTTTTGAGCACTTATGATAACCATATATATTCAAAAACATATGTTAAACATATGACGAGCTTATGTTTTACTTGATAGTTTTCCAAAGTGGCAGCTATAATGTGCAAGGTAAGCTTTTATAGTATGGTCAGTCTGTTGTTTTTAAGAAAGAACTACCAAACAATACATCCCATCTATGTAACACAACGACACGCTAATCAAATTTCTATCTTCGGTTAACCAACCAGAAATATTTCAAATATGGTATATAATAAAATATAATTCATCTTTTAATTAATTGTTATTTGCTGAACTCGCGAATCGGCTAGTCTTTTGGTATAGCATTTAAATATCATTTTACTACGATTTTCTATTACTTATATTTTGTAATATGGTATTCTAGACATTATTTTATATAAAGGATTGTCTTTATAACGAAAGAAAATCTCTTGAGTATAAGATTATATCCCTACAGCCACGATTTGTCTATAAGGTAATACCAAAATAAAAGAAACATGATCAATGGTTGAATAATTATTAAATATAATTGTGGTCTTTTACGTAGAACTAAGGATTAAGTACAAAAAGGTACAAATGTACTTAGTTCATCATGCAGGCATGGTTTATCTTTCTTTGCGCTGCTGATATATGGATCAGAACATTTTTAGATATTCGTTTCCGCACATGTTTTTATTATCCTGAAACTTTTTCCTCTTTTTGATAACCCCAATTGTTTTAATTGGATAATTACAGTTCTGTTTCGGTATAAAATCCCTCTCTCCCAATTTACAATTCTCATACCATCTCCTTCCCCATACACAATTAACTACCTCCGTCCTCTTACATCATTTATCACCCCGTCCCCATACACCTTTTACCATTTTCGTCCCCATACACTATTTACCATCTTCGTCCTGATACACCATTTGCCATCTCCTTCCTCACACATTGTTTATCGTCTCTTTCCCCATACACCATTTACTATCTTCATCCCCATTCACCATTTACCAGCTTCGTCCTAATGCACTATTTACCATCTCCGTCCCGATACACCATTGTTCATCTCTGTTCCCATACACTTTTTTATAATTATAATCTCCTTCCCCTAGACCATTTATCATCTCCGATCCCTTACACCATTTACCATCTCCTTCCTCACATAACATTTATAATCCCCTTCCCCATACACCATTTACCACCTCTGTCCCCATACACCATCTTATACACCATTTATTATCTTCTTCCTTATACACCATTAAGGCATTAATCAACTCCGTCCCCATCCACCGTTTACCATCTCCGTCCCCATACAATAACACCATTAACCATCCCCTTCCTCACTCATCATTAACCATTTCCGTCCTCACACACCATTTATTAACTCCGTCCCCATACACCATTTACCATTTCCTTCCTCACACACAATTTACCATTTCTTTCCTCACATACCATTTACCATTTCCGTCCCCATACACCATTTACCATCTCCGTCCCTTTACACCATTCACCATCTCCGCCCTATACACCATTTACCATCTCTGTCCCCATACACAATTAACCATCTTTGTCCCCCTACACCATTTACCATCTTCGTCCCCATACAGCATTTACCATCTCCGTCCCCATACACCATTTACCATCTTCGTCCCCATACACCATTTACCATCTCCGTCCCCATACAACATTTACCATCTCATTCCTCACACACCATTTTTCATCTCCGTCCCCATACACCATTTACCACCCCTGTCCCCGTACACCATTTACTATCTTCGTCCTTATACACCATTTACCATCTTTGTCCCCATTCACAATTCATCATCTCCGTCCCAATACACCATTTATCATCTCCGTCCCCATACACCATTTATCATCTCCGTCCCCATACACCATTTATCATCTCCGCCCCCATACACCATTTACCATCTTCGTCCTTTTACACCATTTATCATCTCCGTCCCCATACACCATTTACCATCTCCGTCCCAATACACCATTTATCATCTCCGTCCTAATACACCATTTACCATCTGTGTCACTATACACCATTTATCATTTCCGTCCTAATACACCATTTATCATCTCCGTCCCCATACACCATTTATCATCTCCCATTTATCATTTCCGTCCCCATACACCATTTATCATCTCCGTCCCCATACACCATTTACCATCTTCGTCCCTATACACCATTTATCATTTCCGTCCCCATACACCATTTACCATCTCTGTCCCCATACACAATTTACCATCTGTGTCCTTTTACACCATTTATCATCTCCGTCCCCATACACCATTTACCATCTCCGTACCAATACACCATTTATCATCTCCGTCCTAATACACCATTTACCATCTTCGTCCCTATACACCATTGATCATCTCCGTCGCCAAACACCATTTACCATCTCCGTCCCAATACACCATTTATCATCTCCGTCCTAATACACCATTTACCATCTCCGTCCCCATACACCATTTACTATCTTCGTCCTAATACACCATTTATCATCTCCGTCCCCATACACCATTTATCATTTCCGTCCCCATACACCATTTACCATCTCTGTCCCCATACACAATTTACTATCTGTGTCCTTTTACACCATTTATCATCTCCGTCCCCATACACCATTTACCATCTCCGTACCAATACACCATTTATCATCTCCGTCCTAATACACCATTTACCATCTTCGTCCCTATACACCATTGATCATCTCCGTCCCCAAACACCATTTACCATCTCCGTCCCAATACACCATTTATCATCTCCGTCCTAATACACCATTTACCATCTCCGTCCCCATACACCATTTACTATCTTCGTCCTAATACACCATTTATCATCTCCGTCCCCATACACCATTTATCATTTCCGTCCCCATACACCATTTACCATCTCTGTCCCCATACACAATTTACCATCTTCGTCCTTTTACACCATTCATCATCTCCGTCCCCATACACCATTTACCATCTCCGTCCAAATACACCATTTATCATTTCCGTCCTTATACACCATTTACCATCTTCGTCCCTATACACCATTTATCATTTTCGTCCCCATACACCATTTACCATCTCCGTCCCCATACACCATTTTTCATCTCCGTCCTAATACACCATTTACTTTAACATCTCCGTCCCCACACACCATTTACCATCTCCCTCCTCACACGCCATTTATCATCCCCATCCCCATACGCCATTTACGATCTCCGTCCCAATACAACACCACGTACCCTCTACTTTCTCACAAACCATTTATTGTCTCCGTCTCCAAGCGCCATTTACCATCATCCTCCTCGCACGCCATTTACCAGCTCTGTCATTAACCATTGACCAACAAGTAATTATGACATTATGTTTGTTTTTTCAATCGTGATAAGTTAGAGACAGAAATTTTTTTTGAAATATAGCTAAGTTATATTTATTCTAAAGAATATTTCGTTGACGTTTACATTCTGAGAAGAAATATTTGTGAATTTTATTATACATGTATAAATAATGCCACTAATTTTATTATTCTGTGGCCGTGTTAACGAAGGTGTCCTAGGATTAGGACATGTCTAAGGATGGTCTTTGGACATGTCTCAGTCCTAAGTCGTGTTATTGAAGGCATTCTAAAAAAGGGCATGTCATAAATTTGGTCCTAAATGTAGGATGTGAAAATTGTTGTCCTAGGACCATCATTGTGCCTTTAAACTTTAAAAAAGTGTCTGAAATAGGTTTTATCTCAGCTTTTTGCCCAGCTCTCATTTTTTGATTTTTTACTTTCTAGAATTAGAAAATCAAGATATTTTTGCCATTGATGAAATTTTCCCAATAGTTACCATTAAATTTAAATTGTTGATCTGTGTTTTGCCAATTACATTTTGACGATATTCTAATAAATGTAGTACTAGACTTTTGAAATTAAAATTTAACAGTTCAGATGGATATTTGATTCCAAACCTGAGGATTTGCTTTTGTCATTAGTGACAACGCACAGAAAAAACTGAATGAAGAAATGCAATGAAATTGCAATAAATTATTTCTATAATCTAAAAAAAACCAAAGGCTTCACAATAAAAAAAACGTTTAAATCTATTTTACATTTGAAAATGTAAAACAAAAAAAACCCTTCTTTTTTCAAAACGCCTTTACATCGGCGTAAATGCATTACATATGGCTATTTAGGATTATCCTAAATTCGTATAAGAATGGTCCCATTTGTAGTTATCCTGAGATGGCTTCGTTTTACATCCTAGGACGCGTCTAAGGATGATCCTTTCTACATCCCATTTTAAGTCCTAAGACATGTTTTAGGACACAGCTTAGGACAGCTTCATTAACCTGGCCCCTGATCTTGAAGGTAGGCTCTTTTAATATTGAATTAATAATGAAAGTTTGCAATTTTAAAGGAAAATTATGATTTTACTAAAATCTGATCAATAGAATTTTGTAACTTTTTGATATTATAATTAGGCTTTTATATTGCTTTAAAATGATAGGATGAAAAGAGGTTCTTCTGAATTGGTCTTTTAAAAAACACAAAAATATGTCAAAAAGTGGTCAAAATTTGCTTATTCAATCTTCCTTTTTCGAAATTTTGTCTACAAACGGATATTTTGTAAATCTGGAGTGATCGTACATGTATCCAAATCGCGCTAATCGTGTTGCCCTCGTATACCATCGTAGTACCATCTGCAGAAATATTCCAAATTCGGGAACAACTTTATAGAGCCTTCCTAACTTTTCAACATGTTAAAAAACTGAAGAAAATTCGTGCGAATGTCCATCATCGTGTTGTACATGTATACATATTGATAATTCAATCTTTGGTATTGTAATGCCTTCATGATTTTATATTTTGATTTCGTGTCGCCGCCTTATGGTCGTCGGTTGCATTGATCTTAAGATGGCGATACGAATGAAACGAAGAGTTTTCCGATGGCTACCCGATTGGAACACGACGTCGGAAAGGAGATGGAAACACGGTATATAGTATTAAGAAGCAAGATAATTTCTAAAAAGTGCATGAATTCTGCAACAGTATTCATTTGTCGTTTGGTTCCTTAAAGTTTTACTTTAATATTTATATACAGTTAAATTTTCACCAAATTTGATGTATATGTACGAAAAATGGAAGATTTAGGGACTGACATCTAATTAATCTTTGGTAATTGTGTCTGTGTATTTTAAATTAGTCGCATTAATTGTGTCCGTATTTTATTTAGCTATTCAGGCATACCTGTTAACCTTTCAGAGTCCAATAGCAGGAGATATCCCACCATTCAAATAAAAAAAAGTGGGAGATTTTGCGCGACAACTTTACGTGGTCATTTAAAGATGGTTAACTCTATCTATATATATGTCTTTTGATTTTCATAAATAAATATATTATGAACGTCAATTTTAATTTGATCTGTTATAAGGTGTTTATGATATCTTTGAAGTCAGTATGTAGTTTTACAGTTTTCTTTGAGTTTTCTCAATCTAATTTGTATGAGCTATTAGAATAATACACATCTCATATGACCTTTCATCTAGGATGTAAAACACTGCACAAACAACTTGCTGATATATCTAAAATCATTTGTTAACAGATGGAAGAGGTGTGGTTTTAAAAAACAAATATTCAAAATCTAAAGGAAAATTAAATTGACTTACTTATAAACTTAAATTTACATTAATGCCTTATTGATACATGCCTGGGGCTAAAACATTTTGGAAACATGATTTAAAAAGTGTGATTCCCTTCGTTTTATCATTTAAGAAATTTGAGATATTCTCTTTTTAAAATTTATCCAATTATATTACATAATTTAACACCGTTGAGAAAATTGTTGGTCTTTGTAATCACAAGTGCTCTCAGTGGGAAAAAATAGCTGATGGAAAAATAAGAAAAAGTTAACACCATGTCATAAAGCCGGGTAAGAATTCCCCCTTAACATTGATTTAGATGTTTGAATTTGAATTTGAAGCATACGTCCTAGATTCGGTTGTGTCTGAATTTAAATTCCTGCAAGAAAATCCCAAATCGAAACACTATCAGCATATTGAAACACACAAAGTGTTAGATTGAGGTTCTAGCAAATTTGAAATTTTCACATTCATGTTTCCATCGTATGTCAAAATCGGGACAGTGTGACGCCAGCATAAATAAATAAACACTCAAAGTTAAACTTGTAACACCGTGTCAAATTTCTAATTCAAATCTTATTCTGTAAGTTGTTAATTAAGAAGTCGTTAGTTTTTTTTTACCTACAAGCAGTGCGAAAACGGCTATAGTTATATCCAGGAAACATTAAAATACGTAGTTACAAAATGAACATGAAATGACGATGGGGACATGATCGAAATTGGGTATTGCCGGTACATGAATTCTAACATGGAGGAAAATATCATATCAAAAGTTACAACAGTTTTCACGTAAGGGGAACATGCTTTTTTCTCCAAACATTGTACTTTATTATAGTTTGCACTTTAAAGTAAGATTTTTTTTTTATAGTGTTTGGTGTTGTCAAGTGCCTCTGATGAGTCATGAAAAGACGAAACGCGCGTTAGACGTAGCAAAATTGTCTGTAACTTTTTGTTATTTTAATTACGGTGACCTTTTGAATGCACTTTGCAAGATATCATAATTAATATGCAAGATATCATAATTAATGTCTATTGGAAATGGAAGTATTCATTTAGTACATTTTACCTCTATTGTTTTTTTTTCTGATGTGACCGCTTCCTTCCAATTATATAACACGATTTTGTGGTGTTTAAGTACTGAACATTAGGATTGTAATTTTGGCATTTCTTTGAAATATCGGCTTTAAAAATAGACGATTGATTAAAGTCTCTGCCTGATAATTAACTTTAAAAGTGAGCTTGCGGAAAAAAATAAAGTCTGGATATGAAATAAAACAAAAGGAGCTATCAAAATCTAAAAAGTTAGTCCTAAGTTTTACCTAATTTGCAGTCTAGGTGGACAATTCGTGTCAGTTGTTATTTAACTTTATCGAAATCCAACCATCGTCTGAGGGATTTGGACAGTAAAAGACTGGCAATATAATAAAGATGACAAGGAATTTAGTTTAACTGAAATTTTTTTAGACAAAACAAACTTTTTATTATGAACTAAATTCCAATCCAAAAATTATCAGGTAATAAAACAACTTGTAACTTCTGACTAAAGTAAAATACGCCAATAATAAAAATCATTACCATAACTGTAAAAACAATGAGAACAAGAAATCCAATTCTCCTGTGTATAAATTTGTAAATATCTTTCATTATTGATAACTCTTCTGCATCTACACTTTCGATAAAAGTGACAAGATTTTTACTGTTTTTAAAAGAAATTCCTACCGATGATTGCTTTAGGTGGTCGCGTATGTCTCGAAAAATCCCAAGTATAGGGTCAACATATACTACATCTTCAGTTTCCTGTAGTAATAATTTAGTTTTCCCTATGGTACTAGTTACAAGCCTTAAAAATTTCCCTATCATTTCCTGATAATGACTTAAATGTATTTGAAAGTGTTTCAGATCCCTAATTTCTTGTTGTATCCTTTGAAGATCACGAATCACCTCGTTTCGTTTCTTCTGCATCTCGTTAATATTATTTCTCATGTTTCTGATTTCTTCTTCTTTTCTTTTAATACGTGATACTTGGTAGTTGTACTGGTCTATTCCATGCTGATATCTATCTCTTGCATGCATTGCTGCAAACTTATATCCAGATAAAAACGACAAAACACTCCCGACTATTGGAATTGAAAAGATTCCACTTTCACTTTCAATTTGTTTTAATCGGTACTCATTTTCAGCTCGTATCATCCTTTGCTCGAAGAAATGTTTATCCATTGAAATTTGCTCAAGAGAGTTTTGAGCATTTTGAATTTCTGTTTGCTTCCTAATAAACTCTTGTTCGAGTTGATTAATTTTATTTTCTGTTTCTTCAAATTGCCTTTGTATCTTTCCTTGTTTGGCTACTGATTGTTCAAATGTTGAAGTAACCCTTCCCTTATGTACCTTTAACATCCTATCGGCCAATTCAAAATGAAAATGTGCATTTTCACAAAGTTTTTCCAGCTTCTTTAACTTTTCGCTCTCCGTTTCACCAAATAAATTTATGATATGTGCGGTTTCAATAGCTAGAAGTAATTCGAACGCCTCGGTTAGTTGTTCGAGGCCATCGTTGAAATGTGATGACACTAAATCCTCAACTGAATACTGGTTCAGATCAACAACCGACGTGGAGCATTTAGTTGTATGAATATTTCTAAAAAAGAGAAGGAATATAAAACAAGAGGCCCCGAATCGCTCAACTGATCCTTAAGCATATAGGATCTCTGCTATGAGGGTCATCTGAAAACTTTTACCCAATGGAGAATCTTATATAAGATGAAGATTTCTCCTGCATACGGTGTTTATATTTCTCAACTTATTCGATATGCCAGAGCTTGCACACATTTCACAGATTTTTTGATCAGACACCGGTTTCTTCGTGACCGACTTTTGAAGCAGGGCTATAAGAAAATACGTCTCATACGATCACTAAAAAAATTCTTTCTTCGTTATCAGCCACTAGTAGAAAAGTTCAAAATTGAGTTAAAAGATATGATAGTTAATTGTTTTAATTAGTGTTTGGCTAGTCTGCTGTACTGAGATGATCACCTCAATATCCCTATTGTGTCTCACAACTATGTTGTGTTCTATGGTCATTACCGGATCCTAAGATCGCAATGGAAGAGGGAGGTTTGGCGCCATAAAACCTGGTTTAACCCACCATTTCGTTTGAAATGCCTAAACCAAGTCAGGACCATTGCGATCCACCAGTTCTCCGGTATGACTGATTCGTTTTTGTCATTTTCTCTGGACTATGAGATTGATCATTCAAGTTCGGTAGTTTTGTTATTACCTTTATTTAAGCAAGCATCAGCCTTTTCTATCTGCATTTTTCATTATAAAATGCAAAAGCAATGCAAAAGCAGGAAAATGATGCCATTTTTATCTTAAAAGGGCTGTAACCCCTACAAGATGTCATCTGACATTGTTGTCCCAGTGGAGACCTTTGTATAGTTAAGGTGGTTCGGTTTAAAAGTGAGCATCTTTTTCGGACATCTTGCAATTTTTTTGTCCGCATTTTTATTAAAATGACTTAATATAACACACGAGATGCAAAAAATTATTTTAAATTTTTATCTTATTAATGAAATAATTATAAAATATATATTAAAATAGAAATTAAGCTTTTCCTGAAAAGTTATATTTTCAGGGGAGGTAATTGACAGGAAAATGTGTGACAATTTTTCATATAGAAAAGTGTATAGTCCGTTTGACAGTGGTTTACCAAGCACGGCTGGGAAACTCGATTATCGGGGTCCGATAATTTTGTGATTTACACACAGGGACTCGTTCCCCTCTATCAACATTTTGTTAGAGTCAATGTCCGGTACGAAAAAAAAACACGTGTACTGCACATTGACTCTAACAAAATATCGATAAGGAGAGCAAATCCCTGTTATTTTCATGTACTGGTAGCAATGCCTTCATGTATGGATTAACTCTTACTTCGTCAGGCTTTCTCTTAAGAAAAACTTTTGGACCAGACAGATTGCTCTGAATAGCTTTAAGATAATCTTCTTCACTTAATTGAATAACATCATTCAAAAACTTTTCATGTGTCATACTTTTAATATTTTCTAGTTTTTGGGCTTCATCAGTTTTCATTTGAATCTCCTTGTATATTGCTTTGTGTTGTTCAACATCTTCTTCCTTCTATTTAATGTGGTTTTGAGAAATCTAAGAATGTCACTCTATCATATGTATATTTGTAGAATGATTGAAAATAAAGCAAAAAAGTATATTTTGTTCAGTTAATAACGTTAAATTACATTTTGTTCTTAATAGAAAATAATGAGATGTGGAATAAGTGTACGCGACACAGCCCACAATCAAGCGGCAACCCTCGTTTTATAGCCCCTAATTTCTAAACAGAAAAAAAGGTTGATTTGAAAAATATTCCACCATGTTGTGTATGTTATGTGACAAAAAAAATGTTACCTCTTTCGGTCCCAAATTTGTAAAAGGAATAAAGGGGGTCTAAACTGGTTCTGCATTTTAATTCAAATACTTGACAAGAATTAACTTGCGACAGAAATACAAGAGGCTCCCAGGTGCCTGAATCGCTCACCTGGCTTCAATGACTTAATGTAACATAAACATAAACATAAACATAAACATCATTTTATTCCAGATCAGGAGCCCACTAGGAGCAATAAGAGATTACAACAATGAGAGAAAGAACATAATTGATAGTTTAACAAATACAATCAACTTACACATAAAACATAGAATGGTATCTAATTTACAACATCTATTTTCAAATACCAAAAAACACACCTTTTATTAAATGTTACTGTCAATGATAAATCTAGCAACAACATTTAAAAACTGAGTGTCTTCCAAAGTCATTAAAAAAATGAATTTATTAAGAGTGTTTAGATTTGAAAAATTATGATATTTGTTTGAGACCAAATTAAATAAATCAGCTCTTTTAACTTCAAAAAATTGACACGAGCATAAGAAATGAATTTCATCTTCAATATCTCCGGATGAACATTTTTGACAAATTCTTTGTGATCTAGGAGTATTATTAAACCGGCCAGTTTCAATTTGTAATCTATGTGCAGAAATTCTCAATCTGCACAATGCCTTTCTCTGGTTAAAATCTTTAACACAATTAAGATAATTTTCAAAACAAAAATTATTTTTAAACTTCAAATAAGTAGAAAGCTTTCCATCAAGTTTTTCAATCAGTTTACTTCTTAGATGTTTTTCAGTGAGATTATTAAAAGTTCCCTTTTTACAACTTCTTTTACTTATATCAATATCTAAACTTTTCAATAATTTGGTTACAAATGTATACCAAGACCATTTTTTGTGACTATCTAAGTTTTGACTACAAAGATATGCATCTTTTAACAATATAAATTCAGTAGAAATATTCTCTAACCTAAACCAATATCTTAGTATTGATTTGATAATATCATAATATAATGGAAATCTACCAACCTCTGATAAAACAGCAAAATTGACACTCTTTTTATTAACACCTAATATATTTTTAATAAATTTAATGTGAAGTTTTTCACACTGTACATTTTTGTAAATATTTTCATAATTAAAAGATGACCTGATCTTAGCAATAGATGCACAATAGCTACCCCATATTTCTGAATTATATAACAGTATCGGCTGAAGTGTATGGTTAAATATATGTAGACAAGACTTGACACTTGGATTCAAGCTTAAAAAATCACCTCTCAACTTGTAATATGCTTTTAGAGCTTTGTTATAAAGTTCATTCCTCATTAAATGAAAAAACCCTGATGCAGTAAAATAAACGCCTAAGTACCTATAACTAGAAACACATTCAATTAAATTATTTTGAAAATGGAAAGAATGCTGAATTTTTCTACCAGCTTTATTAAAAATTACTATTTTTGTCTTTTTAATATTCACTTTTAAGCACCAGTCATTACAAAACATTTCGAGCTTGTAGACCTTCGGGTGTTTTAGAAAATATCACAACATCATCAGCATACATTAAACAGTTAAGTTTTTGAACATGAAGTGATACTTCATCTATACAAGACTGTAAATAACTTGGAAGATCACTAATAAAAATCTTAAATAATGCAGGGCTCAAACTATCTCCCTGTCGAACTCCTAATTTAATGAAAAAAGATTCTGTCAAAGTATCTCCTGTTTTAACACTTGCCTGACTTTTTTCATAATATTTAACATTAACAGCAGCCTGTCATGACATGAAACCATTAAAAATCTCTCTAAAGCTGAGCATTTCAGCAAGCAATTGTTTGACACAATCTTCTGTGGTACACAATCTTTTGCGTACAATCCACTGTTTAGGCATTTAAGGGACCGTTACTCCTATGATTGTCATCTGAAAAGTTTGGCCTTTTGGACAATTTTGTACAGTTCAATAAGCTGAACATTTAAGCAAGCAAGACATTTTACCTATCTTTTATGGTTCACAATCTACACGGCCAAAACCTCTATTTTGGGGTTTACGGGGCCATAACCCCTGTAAGGGGTCATCTGATAATTTCAACCTAATGGACAATTTTGTAGATCTTAATTAGCTGAACATTAAAGCAAGCAAAACTTTTTTTCCTATCTTCTATCAATCACAATCTATAAGGCTAAAACCATTATTTTTTACATTTAAGGGGCCATAACCCCAAAAAGGGGTGAACAGAAAATTTCGACCCGATGGACAATTTTGTAGAGCTCAATAAGCCTATCTTCTATCATTCACAATCTATAAGGTTAAAACCACTATTTTTGACATTTAAGGGGTCATATCCCCTATAAGGTGTCGTCTGACAATTTCGACCCAAAAGACAATTTTGTATAGAGTTTTTTTTTAGCTTAACAATTTGCAAATGAAATAACTTCAATATCTTTTATAGCTCTTGAGATATAAGACAAAATAAGTGCAAAACGCAGATAAAATCAAGAAAAGGGGCAAAAACTCTCACAAGGTTTGTTGGAAATTCTTCAAAATTTCAGGGTAGGTAGATCTTGACGTGTTTATCACTCTAAATCTTTCCAGGCCAGTTTGGTTATAAAGTTTCATTTTGGGTCAGTTTTTTTTCTAAATCAAAGGAGAGGCACCCAGTATCCTGAATCGCTCTTTTGTTCTTACATGTCAATCATATGCTTGAAATACAAAGGTCTCCTGGGCAGCTCGTAAAATTGTCAAATTTAACGCTTTAAGGGGAACAACTCCCAAAGGAAAGACCCTACAACTTGGAGCCTTTTTCTTGATTAGTACATCAATTACACAAAGGGTCGTAAGTGTAAGATTACACGTACGTCAAAACTTAAGTCTTTCAAGAATTTCACAAAAAGACGTACGTTAAAACTTAAGTTTAAGAACGGTCGTAACTTTACGTCTACTCGAAAGCACACTTAAGTCTAGAAATAAAAACTTACGGTTATACCTAAGTTTTTCTAACATGGCTGCCGCGTTGCAAATTATTTTCGCAAGAAGACAACTTAGACGCGATCGCGTTTTTAAAGACAGAACAAATCCATTGGACGTGTTAAATATGATTTGGAGATGATCAAAAGGTACAGATTCCCCAGAGATACCATTTTCCAGATAGTTGATCGCGTCGGGCCAATTTTAAGACGACCGACTGAAAGATCCCATGCTATTTCTGTTTATACACAGGTATACATTATATTTAATCAGAGGAAAAAAACTTCTGCTAAAAAAAAAAAAAACAAAATCAAAACACCGGAACTACATGTACACAGATGACCCGTTATCGTCACCTTGAATTTAGAATGAGGTTTTATTATGTCCCCTGTGTAACACAAAAGTGTGTTTATTTTACCCCCACATTGTTTTGGCATGGAAAAGGTCAAAAACTAGCACATGAAACATAAGTCGAAGACTGAAAAGTTAAGGTGCATGCATGTTAAAAACAAATAAAGTCCACAATATACTGGTCGAAAAACCCCAAACACATGAAATAGTTGAATTTTTACCTTTCTGAGATTTTCTCCCTCACAGCCTGCTTATCATGAGATGTTAAAGATGGTCCTTACTGACCCTTTATGATTGAAATATTTTCTAAAACCTTGTCAGAAAGAGTTTGAAGTTCTCTTTCTGACCAATTTGGTTTCCTTTTTGTGTTTTGGGTTGCTTCCATTGCAAATTTCTTACCTAAAAGCAGACGATCACAGAAGTTCCGTCCGAGCACCTGCCATGTTGATAACGGAAGTCTGTCTCTGCGCATGTCGATGACGCGTTGCTTAGGATGTTCGATTTTAAGTATTAACGTACGTTTTAATCGTAAATCGCCGCACTTAAGTTTTACGCACAATTACGTTTCTTTTTTGTGAAATTTACGCAAGGTAAAACTTACGGTAAACGTTAGTGTGAAACTTAAGTTTAAAACTAACGTCCCTTTGTGAAATTGATGCAAATCAAAATTTCCGCAGCACCTGAGTTCGCGTTGTTGATTTCCGTTCGGTTGATTTTGTGTTTTGTATTTCTTTGTGCTGTTCTCGTTCGTGTTTACAGGTTTTGTCGTTGCCCTTTTAACACTCGAATGGCCAATAGTTATTGGTGCCTCTGCTTCTTCCAAATATCTTGTTTTGTTGATAAGATCTGTGGCAAAATATGTGCAAGATTGGGATAAAATCACGAACAAGTGGCTCCCAGGAGCCTGAATCGCTCACCCGACTTTACAATGAATTTACATTTTAAGGGCAATATCTGCAGGGGTCATCTGTCAACAACAATTAACTTAATTAAAGTGTAGAGTATTATAAGCTGAACATTTTAGCAATCAAAAGCTGTTCATTATTTTTAATATTTTGCCAGTGATTATAAACAGTGTTTTTGACATTTAAGGAACTGCAACTCCTATAAGAGGTCATTTAAAAATACTCTTACAAGGGATCATTTAAAAATACTCCTATAAGGCTTCATTTAAAAAATCCATTAAATTGAGGTTTTTTTTTTTGTAGGGCTTGATATATACTAAGCAATATTGTAAAAAGCTGTTTTTTTCTAGATTTAATGGCTTTAAATACAATGTGGAACAACTGTAAAAATGTTCAATTTTGACATTCTAAGAGGAATAACTCCACAAAAATATGGTCCTACAACTTTGACAGTATTTAATTCACCTAAATTATAGAATGTATGAGTCTGAGTTTGGATTTGAAAAATATTTAACTGTATAACCTGTAGATTTAAGAATTAATCTATGTAAATTTAGATGTGGAAGTCATAAATTGCTTATTGAAAGTGGTAGATTTTATAGTATTGATAGATTAGAAAGAATCTGGGATTTATGTAATAAGATGGAGTTAGGGGATGAATTTTATTATATTTTCAATTGTAATTTCTTTATAGATGAACGCAAGAAATATTTGCCTGTTAATATATGTAATGTTAAAAATGTTAACAGTTATTCTGAATTAATCAATCAATCAATCAAATTTTATTGTAGACAAAATCCCTATAGGGACATTACAAAACATGACAAAACATTACAGAGAGTACATACATGGCATAAAAATATGAACAATGTACATGTAACGAGATATAAAATCAATTTATTTTTCTCACTTCCTCAGTTCTAATGACTGCTTTATGAAAGAAATTAAGGATTTCATATCTTCAGGTGTTGATGGGTTTAGAATATAAGACAGGTTTTCAAGTTGATTTAAATTGTCAAGAGGATCAATATTGTTATACATATTAAGGATATATTAATATCTAGGTTCTTTATTTATTTTACAATGAAGAAAGAAGTGTAGTTCATCTTCTATTTCATTGCAAATTTTACATAATCTTTGGTCTCTTGGTATTTTATAATATCTACCCTTTTCTATTAAAAAATTATGGTCACTTATTCTAAATTTAGTTATTATTCTTCTTGTTTCTTTATTTAAATTTTGTAGATAAAACTTATCATTTTGTTTAAAATATCTATATAGGTAGTTTTTATTTTCTAGATTTAAATTTTGAATTTTGCATCTTATTTTATCTTTATAGTAATTACAAATTAATGGATGAACTTCTTTTTTTACTTAAGTGTTTTCTTTTAAAGTTATACAATTATCTATTTTGGTTATATCATATCTTTTTTCTTCTGTTACTTCTTTGGCATATGTATACCAAGAGTAAACATTTTGTTCATGTAAAAGTTTTGACAATTCAAATGCTTCTTTTAAAAGCGGGTTTATAGGAATGTTCGCCAATCTCATTAGTGATGTCATATTCACTAATTTGCATCTCATTAAGTGTCAAATTGGATGGCAATAAACAGTGCAATAAACAAACATCGATTGATAGGATAATTTCACCAAATTTCAAATTCTCGTAACTTTTGTAATTGATAAGATAAATTGGTTCTGTAAACGGTTCTAGGAAGAAGAATTTATTCATATTTACCATAATTAATTTTAAAAATAGGGCTTGAAAAATAAATTTTCTGTAAAATTGTTTCTGAACCAAGTAAATTTTTGTTAAAATTTTAAAATCAACCAATTTTTCGATCTTTAGAACCACTGATTATTTATTTGCAAAATGCACTACAAAAACGATCTTTTTCTGGAATTTGTAGAACCAAAAGAATTTTTAAATTATCTTGAAAAACAAAAAAGTTATGACAGTTTAAAGACGTTTTTCAACACAATTTTATTGTCTTTTTGCCCTCCAAAAATATTCCACAGGTAAGCTCTGACGTCACGGCGAACATCCCTATATTATCATTATGTAATCTAGCAAGATAACTTATAGTCTGACACTTAATAAAACACTCAATAGGAAGATTGCCAAGTTCTTCTCTGGCAATTTTATTTGTTGAGTTTCTTCTTACTCCTAAGGCAGATTTAATAAATGTTAAGTGAACTTGTTCTAGTGGTTTTTTTTCTATAAAATTAAATATGTCATGTTGTGAATTATTTTTCTGAGCTCCAATTTTAGAGCGGAACTTCTTTAGATAGGAGTCCATAAAACTGATTTCTGAATTGTATGTTAATATAGGTTTAACCATGTTTTTAAAAAGATTGACTGCAACTTTAAATGGTACTGCCTCAAAATTGTTCCTATAGGATTTTATTGCAAACAAAACTTTCTTTGCTTTATTTGCCAGATCTGATAAACATGGTATTAAACTGCCATTTTTTGAAATTGTGCATCCTAAAAAAATATAATTGTTTACAATATCTAGTGGTTTATTTTTATAGGTTATATTTTGTCTTCCTAATGTTTAACGGTTTTCTAAAATCATTGTTTTTGTCTTCTTTTCATTAACTGTTAATTGCCACATATCACAATATTTGGATAAATTGTTCAGATTATTTTGCATCCCTTCAGCAGATTCTGATATTATTATTAAATCATCTGCAAAGAGAAGACTACCTATTTTTGTATTGACTAATTGTGCAGGAAAGCATTCTTCCTGCACAAAAAGTTCTACAATATCATTAATAAAAATATTAAAGAGGGTAAGGCTTATTGAATCTCCTTGTCTTACCCCCATATAAGTTTGGACGAATTTTGAGTTAAAACTTTTATGTTTGAAGGAGTTTAGAGTATTTCCAAATTGCTTTTTTTATAATTTGAAAAAGAAGTTTGCCTATTTCAAGGTTCCCTAATTAATGAATACTGATGATCGCTATGTTCTTATTGGCTTAGCTCAATTTTGTAAAATTGTAATGTCAATCTTCAAATAATATTTACCTTTCCGATCATTATAATTTGTACCTTGACTTTGTACATACGTTTGTTCACTCATTTATTCATTTTATACATTGTTTGTTATTTTCAATTGTACTATTATGCCTTATGTGGGGCCTTTAGGGAAAAAAAATGTTTCAAAAATGTTTCAAAATGTTTCACTATTTAAATAATTTGTTTGTTTTAATGTACTCAACAATATGCTATCTTTTTTAAAATATCTTGTCAAGTTTTCAAATTTCTGAGCTTAATAGTGCAAATTTGGAAAAAAATCAAGAAAAAAGGCAATAACTCCTACATGGGTGGTTAGATCTTCAAATTTTCAGGGCAGGTAGATTTTGAGGTGCTGATCACTTTTTCACCCATAAGAACTTTGATATCCACAACTGTTTTGAGCTATTTGCAACAAGACCAATCAATGTCTGGCCCTGCGTCGCACGGCAAAATGTTGAACCCTGTAGGCCCAATATGGACAGTCAATAGATTTTGACACTAGCATTCTATGGTGGACTGACAAAGCATATTTGTCAAATGAAACCCATTATAGACTGACAATAAATATTTAGAAATAGAAATATCTAAGATTGTTATATCGAACAAGAATATAAAAAGAATAATAAGACAAACAAATTATAGTTACTATTTCCCCCCTTTTGTACCCCGTTTGCTAAACAGAAATGGTGGGTTTAGAAAATTTTTTCCAACAATTTGTATCCAATATATAACAAAAATCAACTTGCAAATTTTTTTCTAAATTGGACCATAAATAAAATAGTTGCATTTTTGCCCCTTTTGGGCCCCTCGTTTCTCAACGAAAAAAGCGGAAGACATCATTCCAATCAATCATTTTATGGTAAGGAACATTTTTGGAAATTTTAACAATCAGTCAACTAGAATTAAAGTTTTTGTGGAAACAAATAAAAGTATCATTTTTTGGGGCCCCTTATTTCTAGACGAAAACAGGGGACACCCAAAGTCAACCCCACCCTTTCTTTTATGGTAAGTAACATTACTGTAAAGTTTCATAGCATTTGGTTGACCAGAACAAAAGTTTTTGTGGAAACAAATTAAAAAGTCGCATATTTTACCCCTTTAGGGCCCTTAATTTCTTACCGAAAAAATAGGGGACACGCAAAATTAGCCCCACCCATCCTTTAATGGTTAGTAACATTACTGTAAAGTTTCATAGCATTTGATAAACCAGAACAAAAGTTATTGTGCAAACAAATAAAAAAGTTGCTTTTTTGGCCCCTTTTGGGCCCTTAATTTCTAAACAAATTATAAAATGACCCAAAAAGGGGATCTGCAAATCTTCAATATATCTGTCATCCCTGTGTAAAATTTCAGAGAGATCTAGTGTTTGGGTTTACAGAGTCAGATTACACAAGACAGGCACCCCATAGCGTGACCGACGGACGGACGGAGTGACCCGACTACTATTACTACTTTCACCTTCAGTGACGCAGGTAAAAACAACCCTACACTTTACACCATATTCAATGTTTATGCTGGCGTCACACTGTCCCGATTTTGACATACGATGGACACACGAATGCGAAAATTTCAACTTCGTGCGAAGTTAGTCCCGAAGTTGCTAAAAATCAAAATCAAAGCCGAAGGATATACGATTAGAAGTGATGGCTAAACGATTAGAAAAGTAGCAAATACGAATGGCTGCGAACCGATTACGAAGTTGTTACGATGCTATCAAGATTAGTCGAGACTTAGACTCGAAGGAGAAACGAAGTTATACGATGGCTGTACGACGCTATGTTTAGCATACGATGGGTCTACGATGCATCCCGAGGGTTATACGAAGTATGAAATGTAATAACACGATTAGCAATAAAATTATTGAGTTTATTGTACATGTTGTATAAAAATTGTCTTTTGCTGCTTCCATAACAAGTTAAAACGAAGGTTTTATCAAATATACACTTCTGTCCCCGATGTCTACCAGTAAGAGTAGATGAGAAATTTGATCTAAAGCTAATATGTAGAGGCTATTACGACAGAACAGAAAAAGGTGCTGTTGCTTTATCTTGTTTTGTTCGTGCCTTGTGTGAGTTGACTGAAGCACACATAATCTGAAAACAGCAAGAATATGTTGTAACTATGTAGAAGAATTACAACAAAGCATGAATTGTTATTGCAAATGGCGGTATTATAGGACAACCCGTTTTGCAATAAAGTGTGAATTGTAATAACTTGTTTTGCAATAAAATTATTGTTCAGTCTATATGTCCGTTGCTCTTATTATTGGTATATATGGATAAAAGATAAAACTAGGGCTTTAATTCTTAGTATACTCACGCTGCATGTGCATGATGTCGACAAGTAAGAGTGGATGCATGTAATATCTTAATGTAGAGACTGAAGATAGCAAAGAAATCTGATGTTACTTGATTTATTAAGCTCTTTCAAAGTCTAAGAAATTTACGCCAGAGTAACCCGTTATAACGCGTAAGTAACGCATTTTTATTGAATAGAAACGTGTTATTTCGGGAGAATTGATAAAAGTACGTTATATTGATTTTTAGATTACCAAAATGAGAGCCCAACGGGCTTCCGTACTGTTGGCATAAAGTTCAACAATTTTAGCTTTTGCGAATGAATCTTGAACAAAGCGTGTTCACCTAGCAATACATACTTCCTTATCGGTCCCATATAAAAGTCCAAAGTTCTCGTAAACATTTGCGGACCGAAACGGTACGTAAACTTGATCTGTAACCCGTAATGATGGACTTGCATACAGTGCATACAAAAAATGCAATTTAATAACTATGAGGGTTTTAAAAAAAAGTGTGTGAAACTGAAGTTTCAGTGAATTTTCAAAGTGTCCTAACTCCTCTAAAAGTTTGCGGACCGGAACGACACGATAACTTGATCTTAAACTCATCATGGTATACTCACATTCCAATATCTATATACACGTATAAGTTTTTCCAAAAAGTGTGGAAAACGTATTGTCACAATGAGAGGGCACACAAACGGACCGACGATGTGAAAAACCTAAAGCCCCCTTCTGCTTTTGTCGGTAGGGGACTGATAAAACTGAAGTGAGTTTGAAATGATTAATCCTTAATTTCTGATATTGAAATTTAAGTATTAAAAGATGCCACTTAAGCCTGGACGAGGACGCGGAATACGAAAGCGCGTGGCAGGAAAGAACAGAATGAAAAGGAAAGCATCAGAATGCTCTAGATCATGGCTTTCTTCTCTTTGTTTTGTCTGGAAAGCGCATTTATCATGAAAAGAAAAGCTAAGATATCGCAAATAGAAAAATGATGATCACCATTATAAACTTAAAGTTAATGTGTCTAAATCATTGTACATAGAAACGATGGGCAAAAGATAGAATAGATGTCCGTCCCTTAATCTTTATCTTTCGTACATATAAATTTAATTTAGTGCAAATTACGAAAATAAATTCTAGTATATAAAAAATAAAGTAAAACGTAAAAGAAAATGAACCATACGACAAAATGCATACTGCTGCAAAATTTTGTATTTAGACATTATCTTGCTTCTTAACAGTGCCGTGTTTCCATCGCCATGCCATTACCCTATGTCATTACTCTAATTACGACGGCTATACGAATATAAAGCGAGGCCCTTACGACGTCGTGTTCCAATCGGGGACCATCGGAGAACTTCTCGTTTCATTCGTGTCGCCATCGTAAGATAAATGTAACCGACGACAATAAGAACGCAACACGAAATGATTAGATGCAATCACGAAGGCATTACGATGCAAAAGATGGAATTACGAATACAACACGAAGATTGGCCTTCGCACGAACCTTCGGCAGTTTTTAAACATGTTAAAAAAATAGGAAGGCATCACGAAGTTGTTGCCGAACTAGGAATATTTCCGCCGATGGTGCTACGATGGTAAACGATGGCAACACGAATAGCGCGATTTGTATACGATCACCCCCGATTTAG
This sequence comes from Arcuatula senhousia, assembly GCA_963971305.1. Classification (NCBI taxonomy): domain Eukaryota; kingdom Metazoa; phylum Mollusca; class Bivalvia; order Mytilida; family Mytilidae; genus Arcuatula; species Arcuatula senhousia. The sequence continues at coordinate 41,441,765 of OZ020312.1, forward strand.
AAAATATCCATAATCGTGTATCCATCGGGGGCAAAATCGGGATAGTGTGACGCCAGCATTAGCAACAGCAGCCGTGTTATTCAACAACCCAAAAATCCAAACGATAGTTTTCTACACACAAACTAATGAACAGTAATACCAAGATTGATTGCAATTCACCATTTAACTGTAGGCCGAGATTAAATTGTGCCGAATTTGTACTATGCCGAGATTGTAATGTGCCGACTTTGGAATTGCCCGAGATGTCCCGCTACCGAATATAATCCCCATAAGTGTGTGCATTCTTTCGATCCCTGGTGTTCGATTGTGCAGTTAGACGTTGGTGCTTGCGCAGATCCAATTTAATCAGTAGATGCCCTATTTTACACAAGATCCGAATTTTAAGGTCTTTTAAAATCAAAAATGTCTTGTGTTTTACGTTTGTTATGACTCTCGATGCACTACACTCCTCCCATTTTTTTCAAAATCTCTAAACCTTCCTTTCCATACTGTTTGTCATTTTTTGGGAATATTTTGCAGAAAATTTCTTTGTAAAAATGGGTATTTTAGTTCACGACAATGTTTTGGTGCTGATTTTTTCTCTGGGGAAAAATCAGAGGAGAATTCCCTTGTTCAAAACCCTTTTAACCGTAATTACGAGTACGGGGCAATTTCACACCTCGTGTTGAGCCTGGTGTTAGCTTCTAAAAGAGGAATTATCGATATGATAATGATGGTATCACAAAAAGTAAGATTTTATTTTGGTTTCAGTTGAACCAAAAAAAAAAAAAAAATACCGTTTCAGGCACCGATCACCTCAATTTCAATGATTTTTCAAATTTGGATAAGCGCAAGCTTTAGCGACACCTGATGTTTTATAAAACCTGGGACATAGGAGCAGAGGCTTCAATATGTGTGAAAATGGGAGCCAGAAGATTGTATGCAGCGCTTTTTAGAAACAAAGGAGAGCACGAATTAAGTCGTGATGTAGGCATTTAGTCGGCATTTAACTATAGTTGGCGCTTGTGAATTTGAATTTTATTTATGTCACACGTAAGATTGATTACTGCCCAAAGACCATGCAAAATTTCACATTCGTTCAACAATTTTTAGTTGAAATATAATAGTTTTAATTTCAATAGTATTTTAAATCGTTTTGTATTTTGCGTTTTTTTTAGAGAGTATATATACACACTTCTTAATTGTGACAAAAAATCGTTTAATTTTTTATCTAGTCATAAGATTCTCAATGTTCTAGGCTTTTGAATTAGGGCTACGTTTTTTAGCAACCCCTTTAAAGTATTCATCAAGTTTAGTCATTGCAATATTCTTTATATCCGCTACCGCCGATTTACTTTGTTTAAGAAGTTCTTGTTGTTCATGTTCGACTTGATCTTTGTTTTCCTTCGGGTCAAGTGTTAAAAGACGTCCTAAAATGCTTATTTGATCAACGATGTGCTTATTGGAAATTTCGACGTATGTAGACGAGATAGTGAAAACTGCATCAGTCATTGTAGCAACTTGAAAAAGCTCTTCAAATATCTTATCGTTTATAAAATCAGTCATTTTCCCGATATCTTTCTCCATTTCTATACCTATATTTCCATCTTCTATAAGATTTTGGATGTTTTCCTGAAACTTTACTTTAATTATTATTGACATTCCCTGAAAAAACTTCACGATTCCTCCCCATACTTGTCGAACTTCTGTAATCGATTCGATACCATTGATGAGCAACCTTCTTATGTTTTCAAAGTCTATTGTCTCTATATTCGTTCCCTCAAGTTCATTTAATAAATTCTTAATTCTCTGTTCAGTTTCCTGTATGTTTTGAAGTGTATCGCCTTGGTTTCCTATCGCATCATTCAATATATCTTTTGCCGTCTCAATATTAAATTGTGATTTTAATACCTCATCCTCCATTAAAGAGGAACCAATTACAAATCCACTGGACGTACCTTTTGAATACTTTTTGTAGGCATGTTCGTTTGCGTTTGCGTCCCTCAAAAGATCTTTTGCATTTAATAATATATCTTCTATATCACGGATAACTTTCTGAACTTCTTTATCATCGCGGTTCAGTTTGTTGCCTAATTCCATCAACTTTTCACAACATTTTATAGCTTCACGACTTATGAATGAACCCAAGACGTGAGCGTCGGTATGTTCTTTATCGTGTTTGATTTGTTTTTCAATTTCCATTATTTCATGTTTCATATCTCTAATGTCATTAATTTGGTTCCAGTTAGGAATTTTCTCTCCGCCTGTTTTACCAGAAGTTGCAATACTGACCAAACTTTCAACTTTGGTATGTATTTGCCCAGCAAATTTTAACGCACGATTTTTTGCTTTATACTTTAAAGCTTCGTTTTCATCAACGCCTGTTGCCCTTTCTCGTGGTTTGCCCATCCTAGTCTGGCCAGAACCGAAAGCCCATGTTTTTATTCGGTTAAACGTGTTATCAAAAATATATAGGCCGAGCAGTTTGAGTGGCGATGGCTCCTCTTTTAATGCCTTTGTGTAACCCTTTTTTGCATCTCTGATATCTTCATTAAGTTCTGTATATTTCGCTTCAAACTGTTCTTTTTCTTCTTTCGCTCTTTCAACTTCTTTTTTAGCTCTTTTAATAGCCGCCTCTGTTTCTTTTGACTTTTCCTCATAGACACCTTTTGCCTTTGTGCTCGCTAAAATAATTTCTTGTGAGACATTCATAAAAATAAGAAAACGATTTTCAACATCTACTGACAGCTTTACACATTCGTCTGCTATCTTTTCAAGCTTTTTCAGAGTTTTGGGTAGAAAATATTTCCTGTCTTCGTTTGTTCCTTCCGCCAGGACTTTTTCCAACGATTTGATATAGCTATTAATATTTGTAGCTTGAAGTTTTAGAGTATCCATTTTGATGTGCGCTTCATTAAAAGCATCTGAACCGATATTAACTAGCTGTAGCAAAGAGGCACGGAACGACTCTGGGTATTTAAGATACTCAAATTCGTGCGTAGATGATTGCGAGACAAGGGAGAAATCTTTCTCATTAGAAAGAAGCAATAAATGTCCAAGAATAGCTATTGCTTGTGGCGGTGAAGCAAAAACATTAGCCCAGCCTGTGTAAGCTTCTATCTCAGATTCTCCTGCTTGTGATATTTTGTCTGTAGAAGTTGATTTAAAAACATTATCGGTGTTTCGTGCACCCTCTAAAATCCTAGAAAGGAAAAAAGATATGTCCAAAATTAGCTTTCACTTCTCCAAAATAATCTTTTTTCGATAAAAACTGAATATTTTAACACGATGACATTCAAAACAATAAGAGTAAGACAACCTTTAACGCCAATCTCAATTTTAAACGGGGCGTTTGCATTTGACCGATATCCTCTATGCTGAATTGGGCTCCAAAATGAACACCATACTGATGTGATAATACATGAATAGAAGAAAATGAGATGTGGAATAAGTGTACGCGACAAAACCTACAATATAAACGTAAATTTAAAACATGCACAATGGAATGTATATATTTTTTTTTATCAAATTGTAAATTTCTTGGTTCAGACAATTCGTTATTCAACGAAACGGGGATACATGATTTATTCACATTATCTGAATTGCTATAATATTAATGTACTAGTATGTCCAGCATTGTATAAAACACAGTTCAATTTAGTTTTGACCGCATGACTCTGCATCTGAACAAAAGGCTCCCAGGCGGACAAATAGCCTACCCGATAAAGGAACCAACAAAATATATGCAGATATCTATAAGAACTTAATGTATTCAAGCGAGGAATAATTTCATTCTATCTATAGGCATGCAAGATAAGCGCTATTACGACATTATATGGGCATAACAACTTTACCGGGTCATAAAATTAGTTAAACTCAGTGGATACTCTTTAGCAGAATACCAAGGTAAGCTAGCTTCAGTCGTTTATCTCTAAAATGCAATTAATCTACACTAAAAAGAAAAACCAAAATCTAATTCTTTCTCTTGAAGTAACACAAAAGACGCACCAATTTTGTTTTAGATCGCGATGGTCCTAACTTGGTACAAGCATTTCCAATATAATAGTGGGTCAAACCATGTTTTATGACGCACCTAACCTCTCTCTTTCATTGCGATCTTAGGATCCGGTAGTAACACAAAACACAACGGGGTTAAACTAAAGGGAGAGTAACCAAAGAGCAATGTTCTAAAAAAGCTTGTTGAGATTATAAGCGTTTGCTTTAGTGACGAAGGTAAAGAGAAACGGCTGTTCGAAAGACATTATGTTCATAATTAAATAGTGCTGGTTAGAGTGAAAGGGGGAGGACTTAGCAAAACGGGGAAGGAAAGGGTATAACGGCTGCAGTTGCTAGTGGAGTGAACGAAGAAGAATAACAAAAATGGTAAAAAAAAAGTCTGAAGAGCAACAAATGATTTAGACGAGCAAGCCAAAGAGCAAGACGTGCAACAAAAAGAGTAAAATGAGCAACCAATAGAGCAATTTGTGCAACAAAAAAGGAAGATGAAAAGCAAAAACTCAAAGAGAAATCAAAATAGTTATGAAATGATATCAAGACATTGAAGGAAAACATTTTGAAAAAGAAAAATCAAAATTCAATTTTATAAGTTGTTCGAATGTATGAATAAGACTCATGTAAAAAACAGTTAAAAAAAACGCATTAAGAGGACGCAAAAAGCTCAGTTAAAAAAATGGAACAAATTTCGCCCTACAAGGACTCCCAGAAAATATTCAGAGAGTGGCAAAATTTTAAAAGGTTCTCTGGCAATGATGAGGGGTAAATTGTTTGTCTATGAACAGAAAAAAAATGAAATACTATCCAGCAAGTCCTGATCCCATCTGCCCTAGCAATGAGAGTGGTGTAAGTAACATGCTACAATTTTTAAAAAAGGCATATGAATTAACAAGCACAGAACGAAAATCGTCATATAAAGATCAGAAATCAATCTGCAGAGACACAGAAATCAGAAGCATCAAACAAAAATGGAGGAACCAGAAAAGTCCAAGGGGGTCCGAGATGGCTAATGTTATCTTAAGACAAAGAAACTTATTTTGGAGAAATATTTAGGTCCGTAGGGCAACTTTATTGGAAAAGTGATGGCCAGATATAAGAACAAATACGAAAAGTGGATGAATATATGGACTGGCATCACCACAAATACAGACTTAGAAATGCTTCCACTCTCTCGGGAACCTCTAACAAATATATCGTCAATGCAACAGCATTATGTGTCAAATGGAAATGGAACGAAATCTACTACATGTACACAAAACGGTCAAGGAGATTGCGAAAGGTAGATTATAAATATGAAGAGTCCTAGAAATTCGCCACTGGAAAGAGAGAGTACTTGTCTAGACGAAAAATTTACAAAAATGAACCCGAAAAAAAGAGAATGAAGAACACGAGGACGGTAACTTAAACCTTTTACTGTTTTCAGAATATAGTATAGAAACTTTTAAATCAACTTGTTATCCGTATTAGAGATTTCTCAACTTCATACGGTTGCTTTCGTACAACGAAAGGGGAGCGGTTATTGGTAATGTTTTAATTGAAGATGAAAACAGGGATAATGTGCACGAATTACCAGTAAAAAGTTAAAATTCAATATGTTTTGAATATATATTTAAGTTTTTAATTGAATTCTCTTTTTATCTTTGCCAAGAATGTGCATTTTCATAGTAAATGATCTTAAATGCATGTTCGGTCTTCAGCTAAACCAACGAATCGTTATTTGGGAAGTAACCGTTGAGTAACGAATGTGCTACGTACCACAATGACAAGTGAACAATTCTCAGGGATTACCTTTGTTTAAAATTTTAATCCCCCTAGCGGCCAGGTGAAATATCACCAAAAAAAGGAATAAAATCACTAATAAAGATTTAATTTGAAGGGCATTCATTTTTGGGGGTCAGAATATTTTTGCGTAGTGCGCCAACATACCCACTCTATGGAAAGAGCGAAAGGGAAAAACGGTTGATTTCTGTGCCCCGGTGTAGTTTACTCCTGTGTCATTGTTGTATTGTGGGTAAAACAGACGATTGTAAACATCAGGAAGACGAAAATATGTCATTTAGGTAGAAAAATAGATATACTAGTGTTTTTAAGGTTCATTTGTGGTTTCTTACTTGTCACTCTATTGTTTTTTAACAAGTTTTAAATCAATAGATAAATAATGTAAGAAATATCGCAATGAAAAAACAAAAAGTTAAAATGTTGAAAATCGCATAATTCTTTGGTATATCTGTAAGCAATTAGTAAGTGTAAATATTCTTTACGATATTTTAGAACATATTCTACTGTCGAAGATTAGAAATTGTCCTCTCAAATGATTTTACAGCTGTGTTTAACTTATGAGGCGAATGTTTATTGTGTGCCCTGCTGCTGTTAAGTTCTGTGCACGCTGTAGTTTATTTGAGAGCAGTTTTTAAAGTAGCAAAAGTTTATTTATGTGTTCTGATAAAACTTATCAGAATAGAAAAAGCCTTTAATTTATAGAAAAACTCAATTCTAAGTAGCAATTTGCGTTTTTAATCTTAATTTGATGGAATATCTTATGAAAGGTTAACAAAAAACCTACAATAAGTAACTGATTTGTTGTTTTGTAAACACTCAATAAAAAGGGTTGAAGAAATGCTGTCGTTTATTTTGGAGTTCACGAATGTTGATTTCTGTGCAGCAAAAATTGTTGTAGTTTATTTCTGTGCTATTTATTTTTATTATAATTAATTTTTATTGTTTGATGTTATAACATGAATGTGCTTTAAATACAGGCTAGAGGCACTAATGGGAATATTTTTTTTTCGATTTCAGAAATATAATATGGATAAATTAAAATGCGAATATTGTGATTTTTTTCTGGCATATTCAACGACACAATTTTGCATTTTGTCCATAACCATCCCAAGGAAAAAGTAAATATCAAAATTAGAGTGGATGAGAAAAAGAACAAGTTTAAACATTTAAAATTTGATTTGAGACCAGAAGATGAAATTTTAAATGGAAAAAACATTGTACCAAATGAATAAAAAAACTTACAATAACCGTTGTTGACTTTGATGATGTTTTGGAACCCCCATTGTCTATTGAAGTTGGGTATAAAACTGTTAGTTTTATTGTTCGGAAATGTTATTTTGAAATGTAATCATAAACAAACCGGATACTGTATAGCAGGCAATTATCGAGACAGCTTATTTTGCGATTTTCGCACTGACATTGCTGCACCTAAATTGAAAAAAATACACAGCGCGATATGTGTCCTCCATTTTAGTCTAAATGGACAATACGATTACTGTGCAAATTTAAGACTGTGTTAACTAAAACTCAGTAGTCCTTCCAAGAAAAGCAAAGACGGTGCGAAAAAAACAAAATCCCAGGTTTACAGCCTACAAAAATAACTCAATACATACTATTCTATTCTATTCTGTATAAATATAGATTTTATCACCAATTAATCTTGTCGTGCTTTGTTTAAAAGAGCTTTATATATTATTTTTGTAATTTATAGAATAAGAAAAACATTAGATGGTTTAGACAGGAATTGTAAATGAACACTTGTTTTAAAATTATCATGGGGCCGTGTTAACGAAGGTGTCCTAGGATTAGGACATGTCTAAAGATGGTCTTTGGACATGTCTCGGTCCTAAGTCGTGTTATTGAAGGCATCCTAAAAATGGTACGTCCTAAATTTGGTCCGTAATTAAGGTTGCCTAGGACCATCCTTGTGACTTTAAATTTTAAAAAAGTGTCTGAAATAGGTTTTATCCCCTTGAATTAGGGTTGTATGTGGCCCAACCCTGATTTTTGATATTTTACTTTCTACATTTAGCAAACTAAGATATTTTTGCCATTGATTAAATTTTCCCAATAGTGACCCATATATTGGCGTTTTACCAGTTACATTTTGACGATATTCTAATATATGTAGTACTAGCATTTTACAGTTCATGTGGATATTTGCTTCCCAAACCTAGGAATTTACTTTTGGTATTAGTGATAAGTGCAACGCGCAGAACAAAAATGAATGAAGAAATGCAATGATATTGCAATACATTATTTTTATTCTCTAAAAAAACCCAAAGGCAATGCAATAAAAATGCTTAAATCTATTTTGCATTTGAAAATGTAAAACAAAAATTCAAGTTTTTTTTCAAACGCCTTCACATCGGCGTAAATGCATGACATATGGCTATTCAGGATTATCTTAAATTCGTATAAGGATGGTCTTATTTAAGGTTATCCTAAGATGGTTTCGTTTAAAATCCTTGGACGCGTCTAAGGATGATCCTTTCTACATCCTATTTTAAGTCATAAGACATTGTTTAGGATACAGCTTAGGACAGCTTCATTAACCTGTCCCCTGGTTTAGAGTTAGAAATAAAGCTATATTTCCATTATTTGATCTGATTTTCTATGGTCAAGTATTTATAACTCAGAACGAAACATTCGCAACCACATAAATAAACTTCCGCGGGCTCTGAAATATACATTCGCATGTCGAAAATCAGCACAGAAATATACATTCGCGGTGCAAATTTTAACACCTACTCTTATTTCATCGATCTGTCTTGAACCTTTGCATAATTAAACTTTATTTATCAACAATAGAGTTCTATATATACTTAAATACACGATGAACAGTTTTTGTTGACTTTCATTTCATCTGCAAGTGTTTTATTTATTTATTTTTTCCAAAAAAACGTGTTTTATTTATAAATTGATGATTTTTGGTGATCAAAATAGCTTATGATATAAAAATGCAAGTAAAACTTGAATAAACTAAATCGTTACTATCTAATGTTGAAATCACCGACAATGCAGGATATGTAATTATTCAATAATTAAGTAAAAAGGCAGAAAAAACAGACGACTTCATTTTGAGCACAACAATAAACTACATCGGGGCACAGAAATCAACCGTTTTTCCCTTTCGCTCTTTCCATACAGTGATACCGTATAAGTTTTTTTTACGCGGATATCTAATTTTTGCTCTTTTTTTCGCAGTACTTTGCAAATCGCGAAAATATAAACCCGCGAAAAATAAAGTTGTAAATAGTATATGCAAAGAATAAACTCGCATTTAAACAATCGCTAAAATGAAATTCCGCGAAAACAATATTTTTCATTTTTTATTAAATCCAAAAAAAAAAACCACTTGTACGGTAATGTGGATAATAAAATAAATGCATGAGTCTCTCCGTGTGTGCGATCCGTCACACTTTTGTTTTGTAATATAGACATGTATGTCTCGGCTACTACTATTTGTAGGCTTTCAATATTTTGTAAGTAGCTTCAGTTGGGGTTCATTTTCAGGTTTGTCGCTTCTTAGCTTCCCGTTTAAAGAGCATACATTTTTTTTGCATTCGGCAGGGGACCTAGGAAGTCTGTTCTTGTTCAATTAGCCAAAATTTTTCTTCCGAATATTTCTCTTCTTGTCTCTTACCGCTTAAATCTTTTAAATTTTACTCCTGGTTTCAAAATATTGTTTGTCAAGTATATGATTTAAAGTCATAACTTTTCGCCCCCTCATATTCAAGTGAAATGGTTGACCCAAGAACGAATCGATGTGTAAGCATGGTAAGGCTAGCCTTACAGTTAAACCGAAAGCAGAATTTGATGTCTATTATATATATTACGTGTACAATATTTGTTGTTTATCTACCGGTTTTTATCTTGAGTATCATCAACTTAGCTTTGCGTCGTAAGAATAAAACTTGCGTTAGTAACAATTTCAAAGAAAATCGGGTGTTTTAAATCAAACAAAAGATTCTGATCTGTAAATGAAAAACAGGCATAATGCAACTCATCATGTACATGTACTAGAGATGTGTACCGAATTTGAAATTGACCCCTTTTATAATAGTAAAGAAATCTGACACGAAAATTCCCCTCTTGACTTTTATAACAGTCATAGTCGGCTCAAAGTGAAGGAAGTAGATTACTCACTGACATAAAACAAAAAGACACGATTCAACTCATTATGCTATTTAGCTGTAAACCAAATTGGAAATAAATCCATGCAGTAGAAGCCCAGGAGATAAGTTAAACATGCAATTAATTTTTCAACGGACAAATAGAGAGACAGACGGACGGAAGAACAGGCAAGTAATAAGGAATATTGCCTCCAATTTTAGAAGAGTAACTAAAGAATAAAGAAAAAACTACACAAAAATATCGACTTTTAAGCATGTCTGGAAAACATTTACTAAGTCAAAAATTAAATGTTTCATCAATTAACCTCAAAATGCACATTATTACAGTCCCGTTTGAAAATTGGGATGGGTATTTTGTGGTAGGGGTGTCCCTTCGTCTTTCCATTACACCTCAGGGTACCCACTGTTAAACTAGCCTCCTAAACCTTTTAACAGATTTTCGTGACACTTTTACACAATCTGTTTTGATATAATGTCTATGTGCATCGCTCTTTTTCATCTGAACACTTTATAGTTTAAATCTATATTTCCGAAGATTGTATTTTTATCACTTAAACATTACATTCACCGTATAATGGCGTATTGTACTTTTAAAATTAATAAAGGGATCAAATATACTTATACCCTTGACTTAACAGGTTACGAGTCCTCTTGATTTGAAAATGTTCGACTTTTCCAATTTCATGAAACAATTTTAAGTTTAGAATTTTTCGTCATTGGACTTGCAGTTTGATGATAGTAAGGGACCGACCATTTAAGTAAACTTGAAGGGGGGTCTTGGTTTTTTCCTAAAAAAATATTCTGGAAATTATTTTTGATGAAAAAAATATTTTGACAACCGAGGGTAAGAAAAAAAATATTCTGAAGAAGGATTTTTTCCATGTGAAATAATGATAATAATGAAAAAAAAAAAAAAAATTTCTGACCAGAACAAAAAACCAAGCCCCTCTTTCAAGTTAAATGGTCCGTCCCTAATAACATTTATAATTGTAGCATTGATACCCGTAGTTAAATAAAAATATAAGTGTAAAAACGAGTTATCGACAGACATGAACCACTGTATGGAAAGAGCGAAAGGGAAAAACGGTTGATTTCTGTGCCCCGATGTAGTTTATTGTTGTGCTCAAAATGAAGTCGTCTGTTTTTTCTGCCTTTTTACTTAATTATTGAATAATTACATATCCTGCATTGTCGGTGATTTCAACATTAGATAGTAACGATTTAGTTTATTCAAGTTTTACTTGCATTTTTATATCATAAGCTATTTTGATCACCAAAAATCATCAATTTATAAATAAAACACGTTTTTTTGGAAAAAATAAATAAATAAAACACTTGCAGATGAAATGAAAGTCAACAAAAACTGTTCATCGTGTATTTAAGTATATATAGAACTCTATTGTTGATAAATAAAGTTTAATTATGCAAAGGTTCAAGACAGATCGATGAAATAAGAGTAGGTGTTAAAATTTGCACCGCGAATGTATATTTCTGTGCTGATTTTCGACATGCGAATGTATATTTCAGAGCCCGCGGAAGTTTATTTATGTGGTTGCGAATGTTTCGTTCTGAGTTATAAATACTTGACCATAGAAAATCAGATCAAATAATGGAAATATAGCTTTATTTCTAACTCTAAACCAGGGGACAGGTTAATGAAGCTGTCCTAAGCTGTATCCTAAACAATGTCTTATGACTTAAAATAGGATGTAGAAAGGATCATCCTTAGACGCGTCCAAGGATTTTAAACGAAACCATCTTAGGATAACCTTAAATAAGACCATCCTTATACGAATTTAAGATAATCCTGAATAGCCATATGTCATGCATTTACGCCGATGTGAAGGCGTTTGAAAAAAAACTTGAATTTTTGTTTTACATTTTCAAATGCAAAATAGATTTAAGCATTTTTATTGCATTGCCTTTGGGTTTTTTTAGAGAATAAAAATAATGTATTGCAATATCATTGCATTTCTTCATTCATTTTTGTTCTGCGCGTTGCACTTATCACTAATACCAAAAGTAAATTCCTAGGTTTGGGAAGCAAATATCCACATGAACTGTAAAATGCTAGTACTACATATATTAGAATATCGTCAAAATGTAACTGGTAAAACGCCAATATATGGGTCACTATTGGGAAAATTTAATCAATGGCAAAAATATCTTAGTTTGCTAAATGTAGAAAGTAAAATATCAAAAATCAGGGTTGGGCCACATACAACCCTAATTCAAGGGGATAAAACCTATTTCAGACACTTTTTTAAAATTTAAAGTCACAAGGATGGTCCTAGGCAACCTTAATTACGGACCAAATTTAGGACGTACCATTTTTAGGATGCCTTCAATAACACGACTTAGGACCGAGACATGTCCAAAGACCATCTTTAAACATGTCCTAATCCTAGGACACCTTCGTTAACACGGCCCCATGATAATTTTAAAACAAGTGTTCATTTACAATTCCTGTCTAAACCATCTAATGTTTTTCTTATTCTATAAATTACAAAAATAATATATAAAGCTCTTTTAAACAAAGCACGACAAGATTAATTGGTGATAAAATCTATATTTATACAGAATAGAATAGAATAGTATGTATTGAGTTATTTTTGTAGGCTGTAAACCTGGGATTTTGTTTTTTTCGCACCGTCTTTGCTTTTCTTGGAAGGACTACTGAGTTTTAGTTAACACAGTCTTAAATTTGCACAGTAATCGTATTGTCCATTTAGACTAAAATGGAGGACACATATCGCGCTGTGTATTTTTTTCAATTTAGGTGCAGCAATGTCAGTGCGAAAATCGCAAAATAAGCTGTCTCGATAATTGCCTGCTATACAGTATCCGGTTTGTTTATGATTACATTTCAAAATAACATTTCCGAACAATAAAACTAACAGTTTTATACCCAACTTCAATAGACAATGGGGGTTCCAAAACATCATCAAAGTCAACAACGGTTATTGTAAGTTTTTTTATTCATTTGGTACAATGTTTTTTCCATTTAAAATTTCATCTTCTGGTCTCAAATCAAATTTTAAATGTTTAAACTTGTTCTTTTTCTCATCCACTCTAATTTTGATATTTACTTTTTCCTTGGGATGGTTATGGACAAAATGCAAAATTGTGTCGTTGAATATGCCAGAAAAAAATCACAATATTCGCATTTTAATTTATCCATATTATATTTCTGAAATCGAAAAAAAAATATTCCCATTAGTGCCTCTAGCCTGTATTTAAAGCACATTCATGTTATAACATCAAACAATAAAAATTAATTATAATAAAAATAAATAGCACAGAAATAAACTACAACAATTTTTGCTGCACAGAAATCAACATTCGTGAACTCCAAAATAAACGACAGCATTTCTTCAACCCTTTTTATTGAGTGTTTACAAAACAACAAATCAGTTACTTATTGTAGGTTTTTTGTTAACCTTTCATAAGATATTCCATCAAATTAAGATTAAAAACGCAAATTGCTACTTAGAATTGAGTTTTTCTATAAATTAAAGGCTTTTTCTATTCTGATAAGTTTTATCAGAACACATAAATAAACTTTTGCTACTTTAAAAACTGCTCTCAAATAAACTACAGCGTGCACAGAACTTAACAGCAGCAGGGCACACAATAAACATTCGCCTCATAAGTTAAACACAGCTGTAAAATCATTTGAGAGGACAATTTCTAATCTTCGACAGTAGAATATGTTCTAAAATATCGTAAAGAATATTTACACTTACTAATTGCTTACAGATATACCAAAGAATTATGCGATTTTCAACATTTTAACTTTTTGTTTTTTCATTGCGATATTTCTTACATTATTTATCTATTGATTTAAAACTTGTTAAAAAACAATAGAGTGACAAGTAAGAAACCACAAATGAACCTTAAAAACACTAGTATATCTATTTTTCTACCTAAATGACATATTTTCGTCTTCCTGATGTTTACAATCGTCTGTTTTACCCACAATACAACAATGACACAGGAGTAAACTACACCGGGGCACAGAAATCAACCGTTTTTCCCTTTCGCTCTTTCCATAGAGTGTGAACACTAGTTCATCAATAATTTCTCCCGAAAACGTCTTACGGGTGCGATACGTAGCAACCGTGCCTGATACGTAGCAAGTCAAGAAATCTCTAATATTAGAGGTTTCTCAACAAGACACGAACGAACGAAACTCTACGAACGTAACAATGGCGATACATTATTTAAGTATACGAAAACATGCAAATTAACGGCTGTTTTTGGGGATCGAGCTTTTACTTTTAAAGATTTGATAGTAGACATTAATATTTTTCGTGTTTTGAATGTCAACAATTCATAAAACCAGTAATTTGTTCTTAGTATAGATAGGTAGAATTTCGTTAAGTTCTCCCTTTGAACCTTTTCATATTCATGACAACATTTATTACATTACATTAATAAATGAATTGTGCATTTGATAATGAATAAGAATATGTCCAAAAAACATAATGCCCCATCTCGCAACATTTATTTTTTTCCACAATCACTAAAGCATCAACATGGTTGCTATTAAAGCACTTGTCAGTCAGAAGGAATGGACTTTAACTTAACAATTCTTCTATAAATGGTCATGCATGTGGAAAATATAGGTCACTGCCAGAATCCGAAGCATGCATTGTGCAAAGCATCACTAGGTGCACCTACCATACCAATATAGTTGATGTGGCACATGTCCATAGGGGTCAACTTTAAATAAAATTTTCTAAAACGTTAAACGGTAATTTTTTTTTTTCAATATATGGAAAAATAACAAAGTTTATGTGGCCAAAATTTCTTCAGAAAAAAATGGTGCAATTTTTTAAAATTCACAAAACGTTATATTGAAAATGCATTGCGAGCTTACTAACACCTCGTGCCAGGGGACGTCCTTGGAATTGATAAATGAACGGTCTCTCTATACTACTGACGTCAGTTTCTGAACGTTTTCTAGTGAACTTTTACCGACAAATATAGCGCTGCCACGGACTTATTTGCCACCCATAACACTCATAGGTGTTTTGTGATTTTTGGCTGAAGGCTATTAATGTGATTTGACCAAGTTGATTAAGAGAGGAAGATGTTTTATTTTTAATGGACGGATGGACGACGATGCCAAGTGAAGGCATTCGTTTACGTAAGCTGAAACACTTTATTTGGCTTACTCTATACATATGCTATATGCACCGCAGAAGACAGTTTGTGACGCTAACTTATTCGAAAAAAAATTCCCGGCTCAGGTGAAAATCTCAGCCCCCCCCCCCCAGAAAATCAAATGGTCGGTGCCTTAAGGGAAAATTCTACGTCTCTATAATATTATGTTACTATTCCCTCAAGGAATATCAGGTGTCCGAAAAACGGCGCGAAATTAAAGATGAAATCACGTGGTTCGATTCCCTTAGGGAACCTAGAAAAAATAGTTCTCATGTGCGTAGAAATTTTGTGAAAAAACACTGAAATTCCCCCGGGGAATTAGTCAGCGTAACAAACTGTCTTCTGCATATGCACCTTTCAATTAGTAGCCTCTCATCAGCAGCATTTAAATCGAAGCGCTCACGACTTTCGAAGGTAAAAAAAAACCAAAAGTGTTGAAAGAAAAGTACTGGTTTCCAAAACGTTTGACTGCCGGGGAAGCCAAATCCAGCACCGAGAATATAAAGTATGTGCAGGCAGACTTTCCAATTAAAATATATTATATAATAACTAGGCGTGTAGAAAAAAATATAACGTGTAAGTGAGCGTTCATTTGATTTTCAGGGGGTTGGGGGTACATGTATGATAATTTTTCGGAAATAAAACGGCAGCAATTAAAAACTCGTAGCCCCTTATACAAATCAAATAGTCGCTCCCTATGATCACTGGTGCTATTTATTAATTGTTTATATAAAAAACAAAATACAAAATAAAAAGCTACGCCGATCGCGAGCGCAGCATGATACGACCGCAACAAGTTGAACCCTGTACGTTGGAGGCCCAATATGGATAGTCCATTGTTTTGGTCACATGAAGCCCATGGTGGACTTGCAAAGGAACTTGAGATAGAGGACAAAACAGGTTCTGGGAAGTCTGTTTCATATTTAGATCTAAGCCTTATTTATATACATGTATTAATTGCTATTTTTGGCCTTTTGATCCCTATTTCTCAAAAACGGTAAAAGATATTGCAAATCCAATTACAAAATACGGCAGGGATTTTCACAAGGAATCCAATGAAAAAAAGATTTTGAAATCGGACCAAAAATAATAGAGTCGATTTTATGCCACAATAGTTTTGTCAATACACTCGTTTCCGCCCATTTAGGCCCTTTTTTTCTAAAACGTTTGGGGCCCCAAACCCGAAATACGAAAACAATATTCCTTTATTGAATATAATCATCATATCAAAATTTCATAACAATTGGCTGGCCCACTACAACTACTTTTTTGGTATAAATCTATTTGATTTGACAAACTTTTAAAAATGGCGTTTTTAGCCCCTTTGACCCCTAATTTTTTCAAAAAACGATAAGAGATATTGCAATGTAACAGTGTAACATATTTCAAAACCATTGAATCAATTTGTTGACAGAATTTAATGATGAATTCAATAAAAAAGGAATTTTCAAAATCGAATGAATAATAAACATTCTACAATAGTTTTGTCAATACACCCGTTTTAGCTCTTTTTGGCCCTTTTTTCTAAAACGGTAGGGACCACAATCCCAAAATACAATACAACCTTCCTTTAACTGTAACAAACATTATATTAAAATTTCATAACATTCGGTCAACATTTACTCAAGTTATCGCACGGAAACCAAAGTGTCCACAGACGACGACGACAACGACGACGACGACGACATCGCCATAACATTTTACGATCGCAAAAATTTTGCGGTCGTAATAAACAGTCTAGCAAAACATTCAAGGTGTTCCAAAATTAGATTAGTGCTTAGGATGGATCGTAGCTCAGACCTCTGTACGTTACGTGTAGGTTGCGTTATATATTGAACGTGTAAAAATCAATGTACATGTACCTTGCACGTGACCTTTGACAGTTTGACTGATATAATAAGGAATTTTAGGGTTTATGAGCCATCACCTAAAAGTATATTAGACGCTCCCTGAAGTCGGAATTGCTAACCTTGTCATTATCTTTACCATACTCCGTCATTTAACCTCAACTGAATGAACTCTTTTGTGGAACTTCTCCAGCTTATTCATCTAATAACGCAAAAGCTTTTGTCTATCTGCAGTAGTTTTCTAAATGTTTTTTTTAACTTTCGCGGATTATTCAATGTGCACCACCAAAAATTTAGTTTATGGTTCAATAAACCAAAAAATATTACAGTTAATTCTTAAAACGACATTGTTGCAAAGACATCCTAAATAACAACCTTATCAAGTTTAGTTACATTTTAGGTAGATGGTTTCAGAGCAAGAAATTGAATTATTAATGGACAACGGACACCAAATGATGGCAATAGCTAACATGGCGTTCGGTCATTTTTCCTCTGAAAAGGTTGAAATAAAAAAATAATTAAATTTTTAAAACACTTACCCCAAAATCAACGAAAAGACAACTGTAGGAAAAATAAGCTTCATATTCAGAATCTATAACGAAAAAAGGACATCTAATTGGACATTAAATGATACATGTACCTCGCCAGATTATAAATTTAATAATACAATTGTTACAGTAAATGTGTGTTATAAGGAATTTCATGAAAGTACTAAAAATTTTCTGTTAATTCCAAAAGGGGTTAGTAATAAATTACGTGAAAATTTTAATTTTCATCAGTTATTACATGACATTACTGAAAATTTCAGTTAATATTACACACATTTACTGAAAACAAAGTCAGCAACTGAAAGTTAAGATACCAGTTAAAAAAGATGTTTATTTGAAATTAACCCCTAAAATTAAAAAAAAAAGATAAAATAAAATCAATGTTACAAACCAAACAGATGGGTGGACCCATGTCATCATTCCCATACTCTATGAGCAGACACTTTTAAATGGCGTTTTGTGTTCGGACATGCTCAATCACTGGCTCAGTCATTCTTGGCCATATTGATTCTTAATGGTGATATATTATATGGTTTATATTACATGTATTAAGAAACAAAAATTACAGCAAAGTTCCAGACAAAAAATTTGCTACGCTTGACGCGCGTTTAGTCTATTCAAGACTTATCAGAGGCGCTCTACCTTTAATATTTAAACATTTAGTCTACATCCATTATGAAAAGCATATAAAAATAAAACAAAAAAATACCGAACGGGAAAACAAATGTGACTAAGAAGCGACATTTATTGTATATTAAGATGGACTGAACAAAATGATAGATGCATGTAATTGAAAGCTCCTTTGGTCAACTGGCAGAGAATTTTGAAAAGTAATGTCAAACATGAAATAGAAATGAATATTTATGTCATTATGTAAGAGAAGGTCAACTATTTCTTTTGCCATTTGTCAAGTCTGCTTATTTGTTTTTGAACATAAATAACTGTGTAAGAAATAAAACACCTTCAAATGGCATTTTAGAAATTGTTGTCATTGGCAGTATATTAACAATATAATAACTGGTAACTTTCACATCAAATGTCTATTTGATACCCCAGTGTGTATCCACGCCATGTACAATGTACATAGGATGCGTCTGGGTGTCAATATTTGACATTCCTCCATTTGTCTTTTAATTTTCATTATATTTTTCAATGATATCCATGGCCATGCAGGTGATGGAAATGTTAATAGGGCCCCTTAATGCTTCCGGTGTTAAGTACAAAAAGGTGCAAACTTATATGTTTTAAAACAATCTATATTCCTATCTATAATGCATGTATTTCAGTTTAATATTCCATCGTCATTAGGGAGCAACCATTTGATTTTTAGGGGGGGGCTATGGATATTTTCTTCGTCCTGTCTTTTTATTTACGGAAAAATTCGAGCCTTGATTTTTTTTTGCGCGCTTGCGCGCGCTTTTTATTTTTATTTTTAAAGCAACTATTATTTTTTTAGCCAAAAATACCATCATGCTTTTTTACTCAATGCACTGTCCTGCCTTTTTTACTTCTGGATTTTTGCCATCTTGCCTTTTTATTTTAAATTTCACCATAGCCCCCCATAAAAATCAAATGGTCGCTCCCTTAAGTAGCTAATTTATATGGATAATGACGTCAGTAAATGTCTGTAAATTGCAGGATTTTTCAGTACTTTCATGTAATTACTGGAATTTTAAGGAATTTAATGCTAATCTACTAAATTGTCTAGTAATATTAATCATATGAAATTCCTTTAAAAAACTAGTAATTTCAGGATTTCCTAAACATATATTATACATGAAAAATATCTACGGATGTATTTACGGATGGTCCTTTCTCACTTTTTGGACAGGACAGTTCCTATTTTTAGCGGTGTGAGATTTTTCTGTCTCCCACCACCCCATGTGAGATAGCCTCGTGCAGTTTCCAAGGGACGTAACTCTATTGTTTACGTCACGCTGTTTTGTAAACAAATCCACGATGTACAATTTACGGGTTTAGTGAGAAAAATAATCAAACACCGATGATTAGGGCAAGATAAGGAAATCTCCGACTCCCTTGGGTAAGATTTCTTTACATCTGCAACTCGGCAGAGCCTCGTTGCAGACTTGAAATCTTACCCTCGGGGTGTCGGAGATTTCCTTATCTTGCACTAACACCGGTGTTAGATTCTTATATTCCATCTGTAATTCATCCGTTCTTTCATCCGTAAAACGGTTATTTCATGCACGTCTGAATTTTATCTGTAATAAACTATCCGTAAAACGGTTGAACATTTACGGATGAATATCATACCATCCGTTTTTCATCCGTAGCATCCGTATCATGAAAATACCATTTTATCATGAAAATACCATTTTCCCAGACAAATTTCCCCAAACCCTTTAAAATTAATGGTTATGACCTTGATTATTTGGAAAAAAATAAAATGGAGTAGTTTAAATGATACGGATGAATTCCATCCGTAAACCATCTGTACTACGGATGATAATATACGGATGAAAAACGTCCGTTTGTTCGTTTGTTTTGTATTCATCCGTACATTTACGGATGACGGATGAAAACATCCGTAGCTATTTTTCCTGTCTGGTATCTTTCTTGAGGGAAAATGGGTTATCTTTCTAAGACCAGAAATTTTTATAGCTTTGTAAAAAATTTTAAAAATTCAAAAAAGTTGCCAATATATATTAAATGTTGAAAATAGAACTTGACCTTTATTTTATTGTACTAAACAGCTATGCATAATATTATTAAATTCCTTAGCGGTTTTTTTTTCAAGCTATAATCTGGAAACCTTCGGGAGAAGGACGGACGGACGGACACTGAACGAAACGGAGGGTACATTTATCACATACTACCTGACCACGTCGTGTTTGTTTTAGTATTTTTAGTATCGATGTCGATCGATAGATATAGAATATCTTGAGATCGAGTTTATCACTGGTATATGGTTCATCCGAAGGTTTTTTTAATGATTTTTGTAAGAAACTTTTTTGTGTGCGCACTACTAGAGAATTCTCGATAACTTACGAACGAAAGAAAACGAACGAAACTTTACCTATCTGTACGAATGAGTATTACGTATGTTTTGACGAAAGATCAAACGTCACTACTCGTAGAACAATTCACAGCCGAATATAATACGAATTGATCTTTTGTCATTTAAATGATGGTTTATATTAGCAATCGCTTGAATATTAAGTACAAATAATCTTTTAAATGATTAAATGCATGTACAGTAAATACGTCATGTAGTTTTACTAATCAGTTTTGCCAAACTGAATTTTAATTCATTTACTTCTTTTCTTTCTGTTTTTTCTATAAATCTGTTTATTAGCTGCAATAATATATCTCATTTGACATATTTAATATGCAAGAGCTACATTTTGTATGTAACAGGACGGGTCATTGGGAGAATATGCTGCTCTGCTATTTTGTACAGTAGAATTCATTTAATCTTGTTTCACTGGTTATGCAAGAACAGCATATAACTCCAAAGCCTGTTAAGAAATTATAAGAGTTCGATCACTGGATCCTGAGTCTCTAATCCTTCATGTGGCATGTGGCAGAAATGAATGATTCGATTAAATAAAACATTTATTTGTGCACAAATATTAGCATAGATGACAATTTACAAAAAAGACAAGACATGTTTAAAACTTTAAAATTATTGAAATAGTGAAATAATTTTGTAAACATTAATTTAGAACGAAATTAAACTAAAATCATCCATGACTGTATGTGATATACTGTGCATGGTCTGTCTGCTTGAAAAAGCTGACAACTTGGGTCAAGTCTGGAAAGACCCTGGCTTTTGTGGTAAAAGCAGTTCTTAACTTTAACAATACTAAACTACCGAAATAGAAATATTTCAATTGAAAAGGTGAACTACTATAAATGAAACTGCAATTTAGTCACAAATTCAAATTTAAACATACTGAAAACTTTACCAAAACGTAATGAAAATGATTACATAAAAGTATTCAAACACAAAATAATAAATTAGTTACAAATACATTATAAAATTAAAATAAACAGTCCATATTCACACTAAAGGGACGTAATTGTCTTTGACAAAGTAGGCTCAACCGCCACATTCCTCCCTCCTTAAAAAACTGAAGTATGAAGTTTCACATAAAGGAATGCGGAAAGAGTCCATATCTTGAAATTCATTAAAATATTCTTGTATTGAACAACATGTTCCTTTGTCCAATTCATCAAACATCCTCGTCTTGCTCTCTTCCACAGAAATGCTGATCAGGCGATTTCTAATACCACTCGTCGGATTATGCTATACCGTCACCGGACTGAAATGAAGCTCTGAAAAATTGTACAAGAGAATAAGTAAATCAGATCAACTGAATCGTCACCCAGTTTACTGAGAAGCTATTGTAGATGAAACTGCTAAATGTGTGTGTATTTCTGTGTGTGTCCATGAGATATTCACATTGAAATAAAACAATCTTAATACGACCAGTCTTTTAAACAGACCCCAAGCAATCACATGAACAAAGGCTATTTACAATGCCTCAATATGAACACGTTCATGAAATTGTGCCGGACCAATCATGTCCGCATTCAAGATCATATCAACATAAACTAAAATGATGAAGCAAAAAGTTTGAAATAATATAATGAAAAATGACAGCCCTTTCTACGGGTCTAAAGGATATTACATAGAAATTTATCATTATGTAATTCCTGCCGATTAACATTTCTATCTCTAGCTATATAATATTGCAGTGTTCTATTGACAATCTAGTCATATTCAAACCATAGTTCTAAATCATTCAAACTCCTTCTTCTAGATATTTTCTCTCATTATCTAAATATAGTCAATACATACATTTATTCTGTATGAAATTCAGATTCTGTTTAACAAGAACTGAAAAAATAACTCAATTTTAAAACATGTCGTCAACACAATTTGCATTGATATTACAAGAACATGTATATAAATAAAATCAGTGTTCGTATATGAACTCTGTCAAAATCTTCAGTGATGTATATTATCACTTTAAAATACAATAATTTTCACATGAAATTTACTTAAATCACTGTCCTATGAAGGAATAGAAGTTTCGCCTCAGGATCCCACCGCTGCCACCAAATTGTAACAGGACGGGTCATTGGGAGAATATGCTGCTCTGCTATTTTGTACAGTAGAATTCATTTAATCTTGTTTCACTGGTTATGCAAGAACAGCACATAACTCCAAAGCCTGTTAAGAAATTATAAGAGTTCGATCACTGGATCCTGAGTCTCTAATCCTTCATGTGGCATGTGGCAGAAATGAATGATTCGATTAAATAAAACATTTATTTGTGCACAAATATTAGCATAGATGACAATTTACAAAAAAGACAAGACATGTTTAAAACTTTAAAATTATTGAAATAGTGAAATAATTTTGTAAACATTAATTTAGAACGAAATTAAACTAAAATCATCCATGACTGTATGTGATATACTGTGCATGGTCTGTCTGCTTGAAAAAGCTGACAACTTGGGTCAAGTCTGGAAAGACCCTGGCTTTTGTGGTAAAAGCAGTTCTTAACTTTAACAATACTAAACTACCGAAATAGAAATATTTCAATTGAAAAGGTGAACTACTATAAATGAAACTGCAATTTAGTCACAAATTCAAATTTAAACATACTGAAAACTTTACCAAAACGTAATGAAAATGATTACATAAAAGTATTCAAACACAAAATAATAAATTAGTTACAAATACATTATAAAATTAAAATAAACAGTCCATATTCACACTAAAGGGACGTAATTGTCTTTGACAAAGTAGGCTCAACCGCCACATGTACAAAGGGGTCTCATTACCCATAAAGATGCACGGAGAAATATTATGTTCAGCTTTCAACGTACTTTGAAATGGCTCTGAATAGTAAGTTATTTTAATGCTTTTGTTTTCTTTAATACATGTTGGAACTTGCTATAAATATCACATTTGTTGAAAATGGAGTCCCTTGACACCATTTGTGAGGTTGGTCTCAAGAAACGAAGCTAATCCTTCGAAAGGGACGAAAAAAAGGTAGTATAGGGAGAGCTAGCAATACCCTGTGCATACTCTTTTTATAGAGTTCTATAAGAGTAGGCCACACTCGATCGCAAACAGCAAACTGGACAAGGGTTGATCAGAATGTTTCGCAATCCAGGATAATAATTATGTTTAAACTATAATATTGTCACTTTTACTATATATAGTTCAAGATCAAAAGTTACTGTAATAATTATGGCGTAATAAAAATGTGATATTTTCAAATAAATGGCGAAACTTTCAACAACTGTTAAAATATCAAATTTGCGCAATAACTAGTTCATACCTAGTAATGACAATACACAAATCGTATCAAGGAGCTTCTGAAATTGGCGCTCCATTTATAGGCAGCTGGTCTATTATTTCAAATGGCATTCCTTCAATACCGTCGCGAGTTCGAGAGCAATAGAGGGTTTTAATATCAGATCTAGCGGGAAATCAGCACGACTACACAGGGGTGGATTCAAAAATTTTCAAAGCGAGGGGTTTCGCCTTATATGATATAATGAGAATGAAATGAGGTCCTACGCCAATTTTGCTGAAAATCTGCACGAAAGTTACACAATTCACCGATGAATGAGGAGGTTCCAACCTGAACCATTTGGCATATTTTGTCAATTATTGCTTCCAATTACCATGATACATGTTTGCTATAAGCAGGAAGTGCTACCTTTTCGATGTACTCGAATTCACTTTATCTGTTACATCTCAGGGTATCCATCTATTATCTGCAACTCTTCCCAAACCCCCCAATAAACACACTATCCACGGGACAAATGTAGATGTGGAACTCCTGTTTTATATATAATTTGATCTGATTGATTTCGGGGTTTCCCTTAGCAATTAGCAAAACATAGACTTAGTCTTTAAAAGAAAGGTGTTTTCATTTCTTACCTGAAGCTTCTTCTTAAACCCCCCAACGGATTTTCATGAAACTTTCACACAATCTTTGTGACATAATGTAGGTGTGCAACTCTTATTTTAAAATTTGAAATAGTAGATTTTGTCCTTTTTGGAAGGAGTGGGTATTAATCCGTGAGCAGCGGCTAGCACTTGTTCTAGTTTTTAATGTAGAAATTGAAATTATAATATAGTTTTAATATTTATAAAGGGCATAAGAATCCAAAACTTTCTGTAAGACAGGGTTTTAAATTTTTTTAACAATTATTTCTCCCTGACAAATTGCTTACGTTTTAAATCACCCTTTCGTTGGGTTAAGTAAAGTTACGTTCGTTCGTTAGTTATTGAGAATTCTCTACTAAAACTCGTCCTACGTACGTCACCTACTGATATATTGGTGATCACACCTGTTCATGTTACAGGGTAACATCAAAGGAAAAAAAGTAATGATTTTACCGATAAACTGCATATGTTATAGCGGACTGATTGTTGCTTTAAGGTTATGTTGCTCCTATTGCTTGCCAACGAGTTTTAAGTATTGGGTGTTGCGCTTTATATATTATATAATAATAATCTTTATTTGCAAAATACACCCATATGGGTCAAAGCAAAAACAAAAACATGTAAAATACAAAACATATACAGAAAACAACAGAGTATACAGAATATTAACATAATTATGGAGTTATAGTTTTGAGAACATTTTGACCAATGTGGACCCTATTTTCGTAGTACCAGTGACTGCTTTATAAAGTCGCATACAATTGGAATCAGTTCTATATCGGGATTCAAAATTCGTTGCATATGTATAATTTTATTATTTAAGTCGATGTTTTGATTTAAATTTAATTTATTAAACATAGTTTGTCTTAATTGTTTGTTATTGTTACAATACAGAAGAAAATGATATTCATCTTCAACAACTTCACATACAGAGCACAGTCTATTTTCTCTTTTAATATTTCTGTATCTTCCTAATTCTATATTTAATTTGTGGTCGCTGACTCTTAATTGTGTTATTAATTGAATTTGTCTGTTTTTAAAACTTGTTTCTTTTAATAAATATTGTTCTAAACCAAATTCAGTCTTTAATTGTTTGTATAAAAATAATTTAGAATCATCGGTCAAGCTGGCTATTATAGAAAGCTCTTGGGGAAAACCAAAATGAATGACTTTCGTTTTACATAACCGTCATTAGCAAAATCCCGAACATTTACAAATCAACTTTCTCTTTCATATATCTATAAAACAGCAATCGATTGTAAAATTTACAAAAATGAATGAATAGAGGTTGATTTTGAAGCCTTGATTAAATGAATGGAAAGCATTATTTAGAAGAATTATAACTACAAGGGAATGATTTAATGTGAAAATTCCAATTTAGGGGGGATAAGGATTGGGATGGGGTAGTAGAAGAAGCAACTCTTATGTTGTTGGTTTTTTGTTTGGCACATTGAAACTATAATAACAAAAATATTGATGCATGTATAGGGGACCACTAGTTCGTGTGGTTTGGTTTTGAATGGAATTCACAATGACATTTAATGTTTTTATTTTATCTTTAATTTAATATATAATCATAAACTGAAGATAAAGTATTACTATTATTATAGGTGTTATTTATTAATTATTATAACGTAAATATCAAAAGTAAGGTTTCTTACCTCATTCATCTATGAATAAACACGGGGCCATTGATTTTTATAAAGGATTTTCTGAAAATTTTCACGAAAATGAAACTAGATAATAAATCTAAGGACACGATAAAGGCAACATGTTTAAGTACAGAAGGATATGGACCTTCATGCGAAACCACATTATACTGTAAAGCAATGGAAAAATGTATTTTTTTCCAGAGATTTCGGTATGCAAATTGCTTAAATCATGTACTCTAAGATTATATGGATATTCTCGATATTTCGCCGATTTTGCGATGACAAGGTAAAAATTGTTCTAAACTGAGAACATTTTTATACGACTGCAATATTTTTGTGATCGTATTTTGAACGGCAATGTTGCGATGCCGATGTCGTGTTCGTTAATTGTTTGTAGACACTTTTAATGTGGGTTGTGTCGCGTACACTTATTCCACATCTCTTTATCGTCTACTTTTGTTTCCGTGCTATAACAGTTGTAAGATTTTGATATGATATTTGGTAAAGAAAGCACTTTTGTGCAAGAAAGGTTTGTAGAGCATTCGGGTTTTATGGCACTTACCGAACGCGTTTAAAAAAAGGACAAAAAGGGGTAAAATAAAGGTGATAGCAAAAACTCGTATTTTTCAAATTTTAAATTTTTATGAGACAATAATTCTTACGTAATTGAAATTTACATTTACATTAGCACGCCTACGAAAGTAAAGGGGCATATAGTGTTCGGGTCCGTTCGCCCGTCCGTCCGGTTGTCCCGTCCCATATTTCCTAATTCCCACTTACTGACAAGTACCACATCAATCGTATTGGTATGGTAGGTGCACCTTTTGATGCTAAGCACAATGGATGCTTTGGATGCTAGATGTGACCTATATTTTATGCATCAATGACCACTTACAGAAAAAGAAAAAGAGTCCATTCCCGCTTACTGAGAGGTGCCACACCAACCATATTGATGTGGTAGATGCACCTAGTGATGCTTAGCGTAATGCATGCTTCGGATGCTGGATGTGACCTACATTTTCCTCATGAATGACTTTTAACAGAGGAATAATTGTTAATGTGCATTACTGCTAACTGGCAAGTACCACTTCAACCTAAGTCATACCATAGGTGCATCTAGGGATGATTAGGAAGACATATGTTTTAGATGCTGGCTGTAACCTTCTTTTTCTGCATGAATAAGCACTTAAAATTTTAAATAGTTCAACTAAGTCAGTTCCTGTTTATTGGCAATAATGGGTAACGAGGTGAGCTTCGTAATTGATAGATAACCTAACCGTTTGATAAATATAAAGGCGGACCACCGTGTCGGTTTGACACATTTTCATGTTGTTTGTAATTTGGTTTTGCCATACTTCTTTTATGTTAAATATGGCAAATGTGTTAGTATAATTATTTATGTAAAATGAGTGTATTTTCACAGCGACTTTCTGACTCGATTTCTTTGACGAAAGATGCTGCGTGTTCTCCTTGAGCAACACCAGCGGATAAAATATGATATTCTCGAAATCTGGAAAATACCTCTAACAACATATACAAACACTGGTTACCGCGAAATATAATTAAATTTTAACATGGATGGTGCTTACAGTTCAATACTGTAGTCCAACCTGACCCCAAAAATTTAAAAACAGAGTTTTTTGTGTGAAATAATTGTCATGCCATGCCGTTGAAATTAGCGAAAAGAAGGAGGGTTTAATCGCGCGTGTGCAATTCAATACGTAAAGGACCTTTGTCACGTAGAAATATACAATAATAGATAAATAAGACAACCATATACGATAACTTGGTTTAAGTTATAACGACTTAAATCATATTAGTGCAGAAGTTTAACAAGCTTAACTTTGCATCTCCATTTATACGAGTGATCACTTAAGCTATCCATATGGAACTAAAACAAAGATTGCACATACATGTACATGTAGCTTGTTTGATATTTGTCTCGCCTGCGACAAATATCGCAAAAGGCGAGACTTATGCGACGACGGCGGCGGGAGCGGCGTCCACAAGTGTTTTAAGTTTTTGCTTAAGTCTGTTTTATGTGAACAAGTTATGGTACATCATTGATATTTGGTATTCAGTTGCATCAGCATCAGGACAGGTCAGTTTTGAAAGCATTTCATCTGTATGCTTCTGCATTTACGGTCTACTGACTTTGCAATTTTGTACTGATTTGGCCAATGTTAACCTTTTTTTAGCTCACCTGGACCGTCACTTGGCGTCTGTCGTCGTCGTCATCTGTCGTCGTCTGTCGTCGTCTGTTTACAATTTTTCAAAAAATCTTCTTCTCTGAAATTACTGAACAGAATTCAATGAAACTTGGCATGATTGATCCTTAGGTTGTCTTGCACTACAGTTGTGTTTCGATTCTTGATTCGTCAAAAACAACATTGCTGCCGTGGATTAAAATAGACCAGGGGGCCAGACTACTGTTTTTGGCTTGTAATTCAAAAAGTATAAGAGATATATGAAATCTGATGCCACCTCTTTCAGGATCAAAAGTTCTCTTTTTGGTCGAAGTTGTCAGATTATCCCTTACAGGGGTTATGACCCCTTTAAGGTGAAAAAAAGCATTTTTTCATGTTTTTACCCTATAGAATGAAAACTATAGCAGATAGAGAAAAGCTGTTGCTTGCTTAAATGTTCAGCTCATTTAGCACTACAAAAGTCTTTATAGGGTCGACATCAAGACCAGGTGAGCGATTCAGGCTCCTGGGATCCTCTTGTTTATTATTATCAATGTATGTTGACGTTAGTACAATTCTAAAAAAAAACATCTTCCTGAAAATTTATCTGTTTTCTTGTTTTGAAAAAGGCTAAATTGATTAACAAACCGTTCAAAAGTGATGCATTAGAAATACATCTCTAAATTTAATAAATTAGTGAACTAACTTTATCGGTTGAAAAAGATTATGTAACTATTGATGTGAATTAGTACAAATATAATTCACTTTTATCTTCCTTTGTGAAAATTGTATCAATGAACGATGAAAAAAATCTGATCGTAATTTTGTCAATCTGCTGCTGAATGCAAACTATTGCTGGAAAAGAAAAGCTGTTTTACATGAACCTTTAGCTCATTAAGTTCTACAAAAATTCTGCATTGGGTATAAGTTGTCAGGTCCTAAAAGTTATATATTTGGTAAAAATGACGTATTTTCTATTTTGGAGGGGCCTATCGAAATAATTGGGGTAGCAAGTTAAGTCGTGTTAAGCATACCCTTTCCCGGTCATTCAAACAACAAGGCATTGAAATAAGATGCTAAATTAGTGTAACTAACGGAGGGATGGACATTTTCAGATATCACCTGTAATTACTATGACCGTCAGGAATTACACGAAATCTCTGAATTTTAGGAATACATGCAATCCCTGATTGCGCTTATTTACTGGTACCTATACATAATTAGTTTAATAAATAATTCTAACACCGTTTTTTACCTTTAATCATGTTAATCAATTCCTTTAATAAAACAAAACAGAATGTTGATATGTTTAGCTATTCTACATTGCATGATGTATAAAAAATTGTGATACAAAGTCTCCAAGTTAAGAAATGAATTATACGATGTACTTCTGTAACTTTCTTTTAAAATCTTAGCATCTTTTGAAACCAAGAAATGTACAAATAAAAACTTGCAAGATTTTCCTCTGCCCTATAAATGGAATGAGGAAAGTCTAGCTAGCTTTCAAAAAGGTTTTACTTTACCAGCGGTCCAAAATGAAATTGAAAGCATACTCTCAGAGGAAATTAACTTTAGCCAAGAGGGGATCAACAGTATAACAAATAAGGTTCATTCTCTCTTTGACACAGTTTGTAAACTTACATTAAATAAAAAGAAGAAAAGGAAGAAGACAGATAAAAAATGGTTTGATAACGATCTGTGTAACATGAAAAAATATGTACAAGATAAAGCTGCTCTAATGAGTAAATATCCTAAAGATCCCTTGATCCGTGGATCTTTCTTCAAAGCAAATAAAAAATATGCAAAGCTTAGAAAACAAAAGAAACTTGAATTTAAAAATATGATTATACAAAAGCTTGAAAATCTAGAGACTGACAATCCAAAAGAGTATTGGAAACTTGTCAATACTCTGAGAAATGACACATCTGTAAAGCCTAAGAGTAATATAGACAGTGAAACCTGGTTTAACTATTTCTCAAATCTAACTTCAATACAAGAAAGCAAAGCAAGTCAAATTACAAAAATTGAAGAAAAGTTAAAATCTTTGGAAAGTAACATAAGCAGCTTTAGTATTCTGGATAACAAAATAACTGAATCCGAGTTGAATAAAGCATTTAATGGCTTAAAGTCTGGTAAAAGTCCTGGCCTTGATAACATCAGAAATGAAATGGTAAAAGCAGCAAGAACATATACCAATAAGATATTACTGAAAATTTTTAATGCTGTTTTTTCATCAGGTAACTATCCTAAGGTCTGGTCAGAAAGTTATATATGCCCTATTTTTAAATCCGAAAGCAGAGATAAACCTGAAAATTATAGAGGAATTGCAATTAACAATACTCTTGGGAAGCTTTTTAACCTAATATTAAATAATCGATTTGACAACTTTTTAACTTCTAATAAAATAATTCATGAGACACAAATAGGTTTTTCAAAAAAGCCAGAACTTCTGACCATATCTTTGTGATGAGATGTATTGTTGAAAAATATTTAAAATTAGGAAATAAGAAATTGTATGCATGCTTTATAGATTTTCGTAAAGCCTTTGATACTGTTTTACATGTTGGTATTTTGTATAAACTGCAATTACATAATATAAACAGTTATTTTTACAATATATTAAAATCATTGTACTCAGAAGATAGACTTTGTGTCAAAATAGATAATTATTTAACAAGATTTTTTACAGCAGAAGTTGGAGTCAGACAGGGCGATGTGTTAAGACCTAAGTTATTTAAATTTTTTATTAATGATCTACCCCCTCTCCTTGAAAGTGAATCAGATCAAGTTACATTAAATGATATCAAAATACCATGTTTACTATATGCAGATGACCTTGTGATTTTTGCTACATCAAAAACAGGTCTTCAAAACAAACTGAACCTTCTATCTAATTATTGCAAAGAGTGGTGTTTGGAAGTGAATCCCAATAAATCTAAAGTCATGATATTTAATAATAATGGCAAAGTGATTAAAGAAAATTTTGAAATTGGAGATCATGTTTTGGAAAGTGTAAAACAATACAAATATCTTGGTATTGTTATAGAAAATACTGGTAAATTTAAAGAGGCAAAAAAAACCAGTTATTTCAGAAAAGTTTAAAAGCATGTTTTAAGTTATATAAAGATATGAAATCTTCACATCCAAGTATTAAAACTCTGCTACATCTTTTTGATCACTGCATTAAACCAATACTGTTGTATGGATGTGAAAATTGGGCCACTCTTAACATTACCAACAAAAGAAAGAATCTTGACTTGTATGACATTTTCAAGGAGTGGGAATTTGAAAAACTGAACTATAAATTTTGTAAATATATACTTGGTGTCTCAAAAACTACAACAGGTATTGGAGTTTTATCAGAACTTGGGAGGTATCCATTATATTTAGAAGCATTGAAATCTATTTTCATGTACTATTACAGACTTGAAAAATCTCCTTCAAATCTTTTGAACAGTGCCCTTATAGAATATAAAGAGATGTACAAAAAGAATGTTAACCAGTGTACGTGGTACTCAAATGTTGTCTTTTACTGTAACAAGCTCAATATAAATATTGATAACATTAAAAATTTTAAACAAGCCTACTTTAAGCGATCACTAAAACAGTGTTTAAAGCTAAATTTTCTCAAAACTTGCGATAAGATAAAATTATCATACTCAAGGGGAGAGGGTAAGTTGTGTACATACTTTAATTTCAAAACTTCTTTTACCATAGAAAACTATTTATCCTCCCCATCATATTCCAATAATAGAAAAATACTAACAAAGTTTCGGTTAAGCAACCATAAATTAAGAGTTGAGACTGGGCGCTATGAGCGACGTATCAACAATATTGGTAAACAGGAAGTCATCCCAAAACAAGAAAGAACATGTCAAAATTGTGATATGAACAAGGTAGAAGATGAACTCCATTATCTGTTGGAATGTCCCAAGTACAGACTTAAAAGACACTCTTTTTAAAATTTTTATTATGACATGTATCCAAATCTTAGGACTTTAAATAATGAACAACTTTTTATATGGATCATGTCAAATGAAGAAACCACTTTTGTTGACTCCCTTTGCTCTTTATTAGAATCTGCAGTACACAGACAAAACTCCGATTAAATGTAGCATTAAATAGTCATAAATGAAAATTTTATTTTAATCTTTGCATATTAATTAGTTGAAAGCTGGCTCTCATGTTTCTAATGTATCTTTTATATGTTTATGTTTATTATCTTTGTAATCATAATGACAAACATACTAGTATATATGATTTGTGATTGATATGCCCTAATGGGCCCTATGATTAGGAAATAAAGATTATTTATTTATTTATTTATTTATTTATTTGTAATGCACTACTTGTGCTTCGACTGTTCGGTGCTTTCTTAGCATAAATTAATCGTGGGGTTTTAAAACAAGACATTCCAGTTTTTAACCTAAGGTATGCGGCAATATTTACAAATCAATACTTATCTGTAATGAAATATTTTTGAAACCACACTATTTGGGGACTTTAATGTTTAACTACATTTACATTTAAAGTTAAAATTATATTGGGGACACGATCGTTTGTCTAGCTGTCGTATATAAACAAAGCTTCACAGACGGTTGATTTTGAACAGGTTGACTTGTAACTGGCTATAAACTGATATATTGTCAAGAAAATATAAGATTTCAGAATGGAAAAAGGCTCGGCGTATCCTCAACAGCAACCTCCTCCTGGACAGTATGGGCAACCCCCTCCGCAATATGGACAACCACCAGGTGAGCTGCTTTTCGTTTGTTTATCATGTAAAATTAAGTATTACGTGTAAACTACTTAAAATTTTGTTCTTTTATTAAAACAAAATTTACTAGCTAACATGGTTAATGTATTTAAAAGTGTTTGGATGTATCTACACTGTTAATTTTGAATTACAATTCAGTATTCAAATGGTTTTTTTTTTAATAAAATTTTGAAATGTTCTTATGTTGTTCTGTTTGAATAGTTCTTATCTCAAATTGAACCATATCAAGCTAGAATGAGTGAGTGAGTCGGTGTTTTACAACCTTGCAGCAAAATACATAGGTTATGGGGATGAAATTAAAAAATGATAAAATGAACATGAAATGATGATGAGAAACTTGGAGATCGGATGGGAAACAAAGAAACAATATATTTTGAATACCACTGGAAAAGCGAAAATAAAGTTGGTAGGGGCGACAAATTTAATCGCCTCTTACGAAAAGCTATGATAAATGGAAGGAGAATACAAGTAACTCCTAAAGATAAGTATGGTCTTTGAAATGAATAAAAAGGGTATCTTTCTATTGGGTCTCGAAAAAGTACAGATAAACGATTAAAAGAAAATCTAAACATGTACAGCTTTATGCCCCACTGACTGTCATGAGGGTACTGCAAATTCGAATGATAACATTTAATGCAGATGAAATTAATATAAACCCCCCCCCCCCCACAAAAATGTTATATTTCAATTATAAAAACATAACTCTAATTTGTCAAAGCTCTCTAAAAACAAACATGGCAAGTATTTTACCCGGACGTCCTTGCTTGTTTTTTTATTCATTAAAGTACCCCCATTGGATATTTGCTTATTTTAACCTGTTTATAACTTTAGCATACTCTGGCACTGGACAACAGTCTACAGTGGTTGTTAACCAATCACCGCCTGTCATCCTTACCCAGACTTTCAGGGAGGCGCCTGTTCGCATGAATTGCCCGTCATGCAATGCTGATATCGTCACAGCCACATCATACGAGACTGGAACATTGACCTGGCTGGCAGCTGGTGGACTCTGCATATTTGGGTAAATGAACTGTACATGTGCATATACGCCAATCGCAGTATTTTGTTTGTCGGGTTGTTAAAGAGAGAATACCCAAGTTCTTTACTCAATCACATTTATTATACATGTATTCTTTTAAAAAGGTTCTTGAGTGTTGAAGACATTTTGAATACTAGTTGTAGTGTTCCACGAAATTTTCACATGAAATTTCGTGATTCTTTTCTATGTTAGTCAACAACACAAGTCATGTTCACAACCAAGGTGAACATTTGTCTGTGGCACAGAATTACCAACATACACAGTACATGTATACATAAAATTATGTTTTTTTAAAGGAGTCGGTCCCTAGCAATTACATGTAAGGTATAAACAAAGCACCAGAATCAAAACGTCAAATAATTAAGGTTCATTGTCCTTCTGCCTCGTTATATAGTTGCATTTCTATTCTGCAGACTTTGGCTTGGTTGCTGCTTGATTCCATTCTGTGTTGACGCCTGTAAGGATGTTGTCCACACCTGTCCAAATTGCAGCAAGATGATCGGAAAGTACAACAGAATGTAGAAACAGACGTACAGACAGACAATCATTGCGATATATACCTGCATGATCAGTCTGGGACAATATCCATTATTGAATACATATACCATTACAGGGTATATGCATCGTAGTACATGTATTTATTTCGTCGTTAAAACAATCAGGGTTCGTTTTTATTAAAGTATTCTTTCGACAAAGCAGCCTTGTCCATGAGACTGTAGATGCTTTATTCAAGACCTTCTGTATATACATGTACAATTAGAAGATATGTATTTAAATTCTCTCTGTTTTTAGTTTATTATGCCTCATCTTCGAAAGTGGGGCATATACATATAGTGTTCGGGTCCGTTCGCCCGTCCCTCCCAAATGTTACGATATGGGACATGATGTCTTTTTGACATTTTCTTGTTTTATATTTACAATGTCTTTTAATCTTTCCATATTATCAATGCCGTTAAACTGTAGATTTTTTTTATTTGCCCAGTAAACAAATATGTGTCAGCGCTTTACACCGAACTGTAAAATGTGTCAATGCTGTTCACCTAACCGTGACATAATTATTACCTATACGAAGAATAGAAAGAGTTTTTACAGAGTTTTTACTAGTCTTGTAATATTTTTTCAATGATAAAAATCGTCTACTTTCGACGGTGACAGAATGGTTTTGTAAGCTATAAGTCATGGTGCCTGTCTTGTTTTGTGCAATGCTCTTCTGAAAGCATCATGGGTCCGATGTCAGTACGCAAAGATACAGATGCATGTATAAACACAGGGTCCCCGACATAATGCTTTCCTCCATTATCATACTTTTTTTTTCATAACTTGAACATGTAACTCCCTTTGTTAGACAATCGTTTCCCTCTTTTATACAGTGTACGTCCGTTTTTTTGTTTGTTTTTTTGCTTCTGTTTTGTTTTTGCTTAATAATTTATCTTTTTTATACTGTTAATATTTATAATGTTTATAGAAATAAAAATAAACACACTTATATCTATATGCTTGTATATTTCTGTTATAAACAACATCTGAAACACACAAAACTCAAGCATACATACATGTTTCAAATTCTATAGCAAGTTTAGATTGAGAATGAGGTAGGTAAAGCCAAAACTAGTATGATCAACTTAGATCGATCCGCCATATAAACAGCAGAACATATTTTACGAAAATTTTCATGGAATGGTGTAGAAGTAAAAAGTGGGTGGCAACTACATAGGGTACACGAGTTTCGACGGCCATCGGAAATTGGAGGGACGAGCATTTATCTTAATCTAGACAACTTTGTGGTCCTTTTCATCAGTGTCCGGTGCTCTACTATGGTATGTGTTTATTGCATCCTAACAACCAAATAGAAAATAATGAAATGTAGAATAAGTGTACGCGATAAAGTTCACATTCAAGCGGCAATTCAGAAAAACAAAAATGGACAACCACCAGTAGCCTTCAACAAGGCCAGAGGCGCTGCTCACGGTTCTGCAATTGGACCATGGTCTAAATAGAATTCATATAATTCAAATCCAGTCCTGAAATAGTCACAGATAGACCACCTTCTTAAACAAGGAACAGAATACATAAAAAACACAAGTACAAACGAATGCTTTGTCAAAGAAGCACACATCCCAATGACTCTGTGGATAAAATGTAACGACAGGATGCTATTGGTGTTCTCCAGTAGACTTTTACAGACTAGCTTGATTGCTGCTGTCGGTCTTTTTGCCACTCAAGATCACACTGGACGTGTGGCAATGATAATTACATATTGGGATTCGGAAGTGGTCTTTATTCACTTAGAAAAGTAGTGATAGTAAAACCATAATTTTGCGGAAGACTTTAAATACACGTACCTAAGACTAGACGTAAGTTACATTTAAATTAAAGTTTAAAGTAGTTTTACCTAGATAGAATAAAATGAATTGTAAAAAAACTTGCAAAAAATGTGTACCTTTATTAGGTACAAGTAACTGACAAATGTTTAGAAAATCGAAACATAGATATTGAAAAAAACTTCAAAGGTTACGACAACCCATAACCATTGATACATGTAAATAAACTAGAAATTTATAGAGACTATAAATATAAATTAAACGTCATGCGTTATCTTATCAGAGAAACAAACATTCCTATATTGAACAGTATTGAAAACAGTAACACAGAACAGGTATTTCAAAACAAACATGGATAAAGGAAGTAACAATCCCAAACTGCAACCCCCACAGTACGGCCAGGAACCACCCCCAGGTACATTTTTTTACATTTTCTAACTTTTAACATTTATTTAGGTTTTCATGTTTATATTTTCTTATTTTTACCGGGAAGGAATGAAAAGAGCTGGAAATGGCGGGGGGGGGGGTAATTACATGTACTATAGAATACGTGGAACTAAGGAAACAGAGATGCCAAGCACCTATCATTGAATATTTTAGCTTTATGAGATTGCATTTCTGCATATTAGTGTTTTGCAATGTTTTGATTAATGTTTTCTTTCTTGTCTTTAATTTTTCATCAACGTTTCCGGACTTTCGTCAATATGATGTCGAATCGGCACACTTTGTTTCATTGAGTAAAACTTTTCCATTTGAATGAATTCATCTAACCCGCCCAAGTAACGAAAAAATGCACAAAGAACATAACATTATTAGACGAAACAGTTACAAATAATGTTGGCCATAAGAAACATTATACTGATTTAAAGTTAATAGGTACATGTAACTACCGAACTAGGAATATCAATCTAAAATGTCCGAGAGTAAGACAAAACAAGACAGACATACCAGAGAAATGTTTCTGACTTGGTAAAGGCATTCAATATAAGTAATCGGTTAAATCAGATCTCTTCCTTAACGACCTTATAAGGTTCTGGTAGTAACACAAAACACAACACGATTGTGAAACATACCAGAGGTAAAAGTGTGATGATATCAGTGCAACAAACAGCCAAACACTAAAACATGTTAGACGTATAGAGATGATCACCTCAGTACAACAAACAGTCAAACACTGAGTTAAAACAGATTTATTTATCCTGGACTGGGAAACAAGCTAAATGCTTCTATAAATCCTTTTCCAGCTAGCAGTTTGTTAGTGTGGCCTTTGTCAAACACTTGTCAAATAATCACTACAAAATACTTGTTGATTTTTTAAGCATATCCTGGGCAGCAGCCTTCAGGTTACAGTGGTCAGCAGTCGACAGTGATTTTAACACAACAGCCCCATGTCCTACTCCAGCAGACGTTCCGTGAATTACCCGTCCGCATACAGTGTCCATCGTGTCACGCAGACATCATGACGGCAACCTCGTTTGAGACGGGCACAATGACATGGATTGCAGCCGGAGCTTTGTGTCTCTTTGGGTGAGCTAATATTGATTTTTGTCTGTTTTTAGTCCTATCGGCGAGTTTTTAGTCACCATCTGACAAAACATATTACCAAACTTTAATGAAATTTCATGTAAAACCAATACTTTTTTGCTTGTTTTCTGTAGTCTTAAAAACGTATAACAAGTCAAGTTTCTAAAAGCTAAAAATATAAATGTCTTGGGCACTGAAGTATAGTATTTTCTTATTAACACTAGATAACTCTCTCATTCCTTTATACAAAAATGGGCCTTTCTTAAACCTCATATTCAAACATTTGCATTAAGTAAAAAAAAAAGATTCGACAAGCGATACAAATAAATAGGGTGGTCCTTAGTTTGGTGTGAGCATGTGCTGTACACGAAAGGCTTTCTAAGAGTTTGGGTAAAAAAAAACAGTACAATTACCATAAAAGAGGCGAAATCTTCATGCTTAAATTTATTTTAAATTCACCATATCACTATTAATAAATCTGTCAATTCGCCTTGATAACTCCAACTATCCATTTCATTTTCCAGGTTGTGGCTTGGTTGTTGTCTGATACCATTTTGTGTGGATGCCTGCAAAGATGTCGTCCATTCCTGTCCAAGTTGCCGACAAGTTGTCGGGAAATACAACCGGATTTCGTAAACTTGACAGATCAGTACATTCAGTTTTTCAGTGTTTTGTTTTTATAACGAGAACATTTTTAGTTATTTCATGTAGGCATTTGGAAAACATTTGACCGAAACACTTCAATACAGTCCATTTGGTATTTCATCAATAATATGATCTGTGTAGCTAACGTTTGATTAAAACATATTTTTGTTTTTCTTTAGTTCTTTATTAGCTCACCTGGCCAAAGGCCATGTCAGCTTATGCCAATACTATGCCTCCGTCGTCGTCCGTCGTCTGTCGTCCGTGGTCTGTCGTCGTCCGTCGTCCGTTAACAATTTCAAAAATCTTCTCCTCTGAAACCACTAAACCAATTTGACTGAAACTTTGCAGGAATGGTATTTGACATGTTGGCAGCAAAAAATCCTCTTTTTGAATTGATTTGATAAAAAACATGGCTGCTGTTACTATAAACAGAACATAGGGTAAAACCACTTAAAATGGCTTATAATTCAGCAACCATAACAGATAGAAAAAAATCTGAAAGTTGTAGGCTCTTCAGGGGAAAATAGTGTTTTTGGCCTATATAGAATGAAAACTATCAGATAGAGAAAAGCTATTGCTTGCTTAAATGTTCAGCTCATTAAGCTCTGCTAAAGTCTTCAAGGGTTGAAGTTGTCACATGACCCCTTATAGAGGTTACAATCCCTTATAGGCGAAAATAGTATTTTTGGCCTATAAAATGAAAACTATTGCAAATAGAGATAAGCTATTGCCTGCTTAAATGTTCAGCTCATTTAGCTCTACAAAAGTCTCCATAGGGTCGAAGTTGTCAGATGACCCATTATAGGGGTTACAATCCCTTAAAGGCGAAAAATAGTGTTTTTGGCCTATAGAATGAAAATTATTACAGATAGGGAAAAGCTGTTGCCTGCTTAAATGTTTAGCTCATTTAGCTCTACAAAAGTCCCCATAGGGTTGAAGTTGTCAGATGACCCCTTATAGGGATAACACTTCGTAAGCCTCTAAATAAACATGTTTTCATGTTTTTGGCTTATATAATAAAAACTGTAGCAGCTATAGAAAAGTGGTTGCTTGCTTAAGTGTTCAGTTCATTAAGCTCTTAACAAAAGTATCTAGTATAGAGTCAAAGTGTTGAGACGGCCCTTAAAATAACATTGTGCACGTTTTTAGCTACAGAATGAAAACTATTGCTGAAAGAGAAAAGCTGTTGTTTGCTTAAATGTTCAGCTTATTCAGCTCTACAAAGTTCTTCGTACGGTTAACATCAAGACGAGGTGAGCGATTCATGCTCCTGGGAGCCTTTTGTTTTTTTAACATTTGTACGATTAAGTATCTGCAACATTGCGTTTTTTTACTTTTAAATCAGTGCATTGGAATTTTATTTCGCAACAGCGATATAATATTGTATGAAAGAAGTTCCATAGGAATTAAAGCGGAGGGTTGCAGGAACAAAATGTCACTTTTAAAAACGAAAAATAAACATTAAAATTTTGAACAATGAGTCACATTCACTTTGTATTTATAATAAGGTAATATAAGAAACAAATAGGACTAAAAAGGCATCCATACCCTCTAAAATTCCGAAAAAGAAAGCCAAATCCAGCACAAGGAGATCGATTATGTGTAGTACATGTACAACAAAACACACTCGATGTTTAAGATATGAGGTAATACATGTGTAAATAGAAAATAGGACAAAAAAAGCATTCATACCCGCGAAAATTTCGAAAAAGGAAAGCCAAATCCAGCACTAGGATATCGATTATGTGTAGTACATGTACATGTACAAGAAAATACACTCGATGTTTAAGGTATTTCAATTAAGACAATGGGACATTTAATATTATATATGTATTGGTTAAAATCGTGTCATATGGATCCATGCAACGTCCTGACTTGCGATTATAGATCATTATACTCTCGGGGATTCTGATGCACCAACACTCCTTAATTCAACTAGACTGGTTTTAAAATACACTTCTTGGTACTTGAGCGGGTACATGTATCAATAAAACGCTTAATTTGATTAACGTTTGTGTATAATATATATGCATTCAAATTTCAAAGATATACCTCTAATTAGCAGCATTTAAACCTTGTCGGAGGCCAAAAGCCCAAAATATCGAATGAAAAGTACTCAATTCATATACATATGCAGATCTGTACCCCAAAATTCGAAAAAAATAAAGCCAAATCTTGAACTAAGACAATCTGGAAGTTAAACAAGAATGTTTATTTCATGCGAGACAAAGTATATGTGCAAGACCGTCAACAAGACTTGTGATAACGCTTGGGAATGCATTCAAAATCACCCTCCTTTCCAGCGAAAAAATAGGCCTCCTTTCCGAAATTTCTGGATCCGCCACTGGATATTGACATTATAGGTTCATGAATACGTTTCCTTGAAAGTGGCTTTATTTTAGATCGATTTTTCGGTATACATGTATGTACAGCAAAGTCTGCAAATTCAAAAACAAATCGTATCAGGACATATATATATATAGTAAATTCTTATTATTTCTTAAATATTTTTTTTCATGGTTAATTCTGTTATTTAAAATTTCAGCTTTTTTCCCTTTTTGGGCACAGCCGATTTTAGGATAATGTCCACTTAC
The DNA here is from genome assembly GCA_963971305.1 of Arcuatula senhousia. Taxonomy (NCBI): domain Eukaryota; kingdom Metazoa; phylum Mollusca; class Bivalvia; order Mytilida; family Mytilidae; genus Arcuatula; species Arcuatula senhousia. The sequence continues at coordinate 41,482,912 of OZ020312.1, forward strand.
AACCTTTCACATGGCCTCAAATCTCGTGGGACATACCGGTATATTAGGGACGAACCATTTAACTTCAGGGGGGCTTGGTTTATTGTTTTGGTCAGAAAATTATTTTTTTTTTCGAAGGCGTCGCGACAGAATATTTTTTTTTATTATTATCATTATTTTATATGGCAAAAAACCTTCTTAAGAATATTAGTCTTATCCCCTGCTGCCAGAATAGTTTTTTCCATCAAAAATATTTTTAGGAAAAAAACAAGGCTCCCTTCAAGTTAATTAAATGGTCAGTCCCTAATTATAATTTAACTAAATGTGTTCACCAAAATGTCAGTTGAGGCGTACATTTACAATATATAGGGATATTTAATTTGTTCTTAGGGACCGACCATTTAACTTTAAGGGGGGCCTTGGTTTTTTTCCTAAAAAATATTCTGAAAATTATTTTCGATGAAAAAAATATTCTGGAGGCTGAGGGTAAGGAAAAAAATATTCTGAAGAAGGATTTCTGCTATATAAAATAATGCTGATAATGAAAAAATTATTCTGTCCCTACGCCTTCGAAAAATAAATATTTTGTCCGTGCTCTGCGTGTCCCGTGCGGGGCCCGGGTGGCGAATAGGCCCGCAGCAGAGCCTAGCTTGTCGTAAGAGGCGACTAAGGGTCTTGGGATTCTGACGTCGGGTCAGTGCTCAGCCCACAGAGCGACCAAGTGTGTACCCTAGGTGGCTGAATAGGGTAGCCCTCGTCCGCGGGGGTTGTCAGGTCTATAATACGGAAACCCTGACCGCCGACCATAGTGGGCCAACGTGTGTGGAGAGTGCCACGCTTCATGCACGTAAAAGACCCCTTTGTGGACCGCCCAGTAGTGCACCACATAGGCTAAATTTTCCGACCCTACCCACCTCTCCCCTTTTTCCTGTGGTTCTTCAAAATTTACCGGTCCTTTGTTTCCCACCCCATCCCCATATTTCATTTATCATCATCATTTCATGTTCATTTTATCATCCTTTTCATGTTCATCGCCTGTAAATAACCTATATAGCGTTGCACGGGCGTAAAACACCAACTCACTCACTCACTCACTCCGTGCTCTGCGCGGAAATAAGTTTTCTGATCGAAAAAAAAAAACAAGCCCTTCAAGTTAAATGATCCGTCCCTTATTCAAAGTCCATTTTAAACGAATAAAAATGGGTCAAAGACAGAAATGGCCGGATTTCGTTTAACAAGAAGTAGGTGAGAGACAGACCTGAAATCACATCCCACGTTATGGGAGCCCATGTTGATGCTGCATACCAAATATCAAGAGGCTGTGATAAGTAATTGCTAAGAAAACTGTTACGAAAATTTTCTACTATTGGACATTATTGTCAAAAATTAACTAAGTCGGTAAACAGGAAGTAGATGAGGGACAGACCTGAAATCGCATCCCACGTTATGGGAACTCACCCTAATACTGTATACCAAATATCAAGTGGCTGTGATTTATAGTTGCTGAGAAAACTGTTACGAAAATTTTCTACTATTGGACATTATTGTCAAAAATAAACTAAGTCGGTAAACAGGAAGTAGGTGAGCGACAGACATGAAATCGCATCCCACGTTATGGGACCCCACCCTGATGCTGTATACCAAATATCAAGTGGCTGTGATTAGTAGTTGCTGAGAAAACTGTTACGAAAATTTCTTCCCCGCCCGCCCGCCGCCCGCCCGCCGCCCGCCCGACATTCACCATTTTATAACCCGGATTTTTCACTCCGTGAAATCCGGCCAAAAATGTACCGAAAAACTTCGTTGTCTTCAAGTAAAAAAGTGTGTTGGTGAAAAAAGTGTGGTTCCATATCTTAGTAGGCCCTACTTTATTTTTGTCCTGATAATACATATATGTATGTCCTATACTAAGATTTTATTCAAAAATGATCTATCTTCTGATCCTAACTGTATTTTATTAATCATGTGACCACATGACGATTATTCTAAAAATAAACTACCACACAGTAAAGTAAATAAATATTTTATTTCGCAATCACTTTTTGTGTTCGCAATGGACAACAAAGGAACTCCATACCCTGCACAACAACCTCCTCCCTACTCACAACAAGGTCCTCCGGGTAAGTCAAATTTATTTATAATTGTGCATTTAAATCCGTTTATTAAAATCAATTTATTTTTCTCTGGCGTTAGCCAGGTATGTCGATCAGCAGTTTACATGTAAATCCAGTGAGATATGTGTAAATATTGTTTTATCTACATAATAAAATATTATTAAATAATGATACCTAGTAGACAGTGAAAAGTTAATAAAGTATTTTATTGTCTTATTATCTTATACGTAGTTTTTACTTAAAATGTCATTTCCGCGTATAGAATTTATTGTCTGGAACTTAGTTGTCATTTGTATTTCGAATATTACAGGGTATGCACCCGTGCAGCAACCTGGGTATGTTCCCGGTCAGCAGACAATCGTGGTGACACAGGCTCCTAACGTTTTAGTTCGCCAGTCGTTCAGGGAGGTACCAGTAAGACTAACATGTCCTTCCTGTCAGGCGGATGTCATGACATCTACCCGGTATGAGACTGGAATGTTGACATGGATTGCATTCGGCACCATGTGTATTTTTGGGTAAGTTTTTACATCTACGTGTACTTGGCTCAAATTGAATTCATTTTATACAACTCCTTATAAATCTAGTCGAATGTTTATAAAGGAACCAGCCATTCAACTTGAAGGGGGCTGGGGGCTTTTTTTTACTAAAAATATTCTGGGTCTTGTTGATAAAAACAATATTTTAGCAGCAGTTGAAGAGAAAAAATTCTCTGAAGAAGAATTTATGCCATATAAATAATTTTACTAAAATTTTGGAAAAAAAATTGTTCCGACACCTTTTCAAAGATAGATAATTTTATTTAGCCAAAATCAAAAACCAAGGCCCATCCCTTCAAGTTAAATGGTTGGTTCCTCATTTGAATACTTGTAAAATAAATCATCTTGCTGCCATGCCTGAAAGACCATAAAAACACTGCTAATATTTTTTCATAGGACATTGGTGTTACAAATGTACTGAACTAAAATGGCAAAAGTCGTTTATATTTTGTCAAATTCAACTATGACTATATATCCCATAGCCAAGAGATACATATCCCTTTTGTATCATCTTTTTATATTTCTGCACCTTCTGTGGATTGAGTCTCAAACTTGATACCAACCTTTAAATAAAAAGAATTATCATATTTTTAAAAGATACCATAGAAAATATAGTTTACACTGTGAATTAAATAGCATTATTTTTTATTTATATATTTCATTGGGCTCCATAAATCATGTAAATGCTAAGAACCAAAGAAGGAAAAACTATAAATATAAAAACTGTTTATGTTTCAAATATCTACTGAGGTGTTATGATTCACACGTACATAAATAGATGATTTCCTTGTTCATAATGTACGTATATGTATTTGAAAATTACAAATACCAAAATGCGGGTATAAACGGTTAATTTGGATATGCTATATATCGATATTTCAAGGAGTAACCTCTCATCAGTAGCATTTAAATCAAAACATTGGAAGGTAAATTTCCAAAACTGTTGAAAACGAAAAGTACTCAAAACCAAAACGTTCGAACAAGGAAGCCAAATCCAGCACCGAGGATATCGACCATGTGCATTACAAGGAAAGAAACCTGGTGTTTTTAACAATTTTGAATTTAAAAATCGGAAATTTCAGCGACAGAAATTTTATGGTATTGAGATCGTGTCAGACAAGTCTGACGACCAGGCTTGTGATTACCCTCGGGGACCTCTGGTCCACCAGCAGCGGTTATCGCCCAGTGGTTTCAAAATTACAAATACCAAAATGCGGGTATAAACGGTTAATTTGGATATGCTATATATCGATATTTCAAGGAGTAACCTCTCATCAGTAGCATTTAAATCAAAACATTGGAAAGCGTTGGAAGGTAAATTTCCAAAACTGTTGAAAACGAAACGTACTCAAAACCAAAACGTTCGATCAAGGAAGCCAAATCCAGCACCGAGGATATCGACCATGTGCATTACAAGGAAAGAAACCTGGTGTTTTAAACAATTTTGAATTTAAAAATCGGAAATTTCAGCGACAGAAATATTAGAAATTTTATGGTAAATCGTGTCAGACAAGTCTGACGACCAGGCTTGTGATTACCCTCGGGGACCTCTGGTCCACCAGCAGCGGTTATCTGAAATATGTAGATCAATCATGCTTACCATATCTTGCTAAATACGCTTTAACCCCTTTAATGATGATAAAAAATATTACCTTTGTTTTCTGAAACAAACAAATGAAGCTTAGGATATCTTGTTGAGTGAGTGAGTGAGTGCGTTGGTGTTTGACTACGTGCAACGCCATATAGGTTATTTACAGGCGATGAACACGAAAAGGATGATAAAATGAACATGAAATGATGATGATGATAAATGAAATATGGAGATGGGGTGGGAAAAAAACCGGCCAATTTTAAGGACCACAGGAAAAGGGGAGAGGTGGATAGGGGCATAAAAATTAGCTTATGTGGTGCACTACTTGGCGGTCCATAAAGGAGTCTTTAACCTGCATGAAGCGTGGCACTCTCCACACACGTTGGCCTACTATGGTCAGCGGTCAGGGTTTCCGCATTATAGACCTAACAATCCCGTGGACGAGGGCTACCCTATTCAGCCTTCTAGGGTACACACTTGGTCGCTCTATGGGATGAGCACTGACCCGACGTAAGAATCCCAAGACCCTTAGTCGCCTCTTACGTCAAGCTAGGCTCTGCTGTTGGCCTTTTTGCCACCCGGGCCCCGCACTGATCGATATCTTGTTGAACGATAATGAGATATATTTCAGAAAGAGAAAATGTGACGACGACAAAATATGAGTCAAATAGGCTCCAAGGAGCATTCTGTAAAATGCAACTTAGAATGAAGAGGCTTTATGTTGTAAATGTCTTCAAGTTGGAACATTTATTTATTCGTATTTAGATAAGATTGACTAACTTCTCATCTTATGCTTCATAGCACTTATATTACCACACATTATTTATTTATATGAATCTATTCTTGTATTATACAGATTATGGTTTGGATGTTGCCTGATTCCTTTCTGTGTTGATGCCTGTAAAGATGTGGTTCACTCTTGTCCCAACTGTAATCAAGTCGTGGGACGATACAATAGGGTGTCGTAAACGGACCAAAGACCAATAGGACGCAACAACATTGTTCTCAAACATCTTGGGGCTTTTTTCGGGGTGTTATCAATGCCCAATAAACCTCATATCACATACGTTTTGACTTAAATATCCAATCAAATTTTATAGAGAAATATAACCAATACTATGATAGTATCTAGTCATTTAACTTTTCCATCTTCCTGTATTGGGAACTCTGAGTACATGCATGACATTGATGTTATAACTCATTATGAAAGTTGTTATAAATATTCGAAACTCAAGTATACCTTAAACAAGCCCCAATTGGGAGAAGTGTTTTTTCTCAGTCTTTCTTATCAAATAAAGCCTTTAATCTGAAGTCAACTATAAAAAAATGTGTGTTTGTACTACTATTTTATGTATATGATTTTACCTAAACTGTCATTTGTGTTTTTATTAGATATTTTTGTTGAACTGTTACACATGTAGCTATGTTTTTTGTTCATTGTTGTATATATTCTTTTAACGCATGTATGTAACTTTTAATTAAATATGACACACAATAACCTGTATTATATTGCTTTCTTTTCCATCCAGTTTAAATTGTGATAGAATGCATGTTTATTAAGTCTAAAATCACAATGCAACAGGCATTAATTATCAATCCTTTTGTTCTGAGTTTCATGGTTAGAAGTTCTTGAATTCATTTCTAGATCTGTAGTAATAGAATACATAACTTGTTAAGTTTAAAAGCTGGTTATTGAACATTTAAATTGTACAACCCAATACAAAAATGAAAAAAACTGAGTATCAAGTGAAAAACTCATACATGTAGCAAACATGAACAATTTAAGATTAATTTTGAAGACATAGGACCTATCAATTTCGCAACTTTTAAAAACAGAATGAAATAGGCATACATGTTGTACATACACGTATGTTAATGCAAAATAGACCTTCTTAAACTTCCCATTACCGATATAAAAAAATGTGCACCCTTATAGAAAAGAATCGAAATAAGTTCTTGAAGTTTCATATATTACATTGTCCATACAAAAATTGCTGCTTTGGCTCGCCCTGCTTTGGCTCGCCCGTTATTCACATGTCATTTACTAAAACATTCCTCAAACACGTTCAACATCCTCTAATTTTTTGTATATCGGTTAACAAAGTTGACAAGACGTTGAATAAAATGGTAACAACCCTAGTAAGATGATTTTTTTTTGTAATTAGGAAAAAGCTGTTTAGGGTTAAATTCAAGTTTCTTATTTTTATCAGTAAAACGATCTTGGCTTCCGGTCTTCAAAAAAATTTTGGGTAAAGTTAATTTGTACCCAGGATGGTAAGAAATGTCAGCGGAACAGTTCAACAGTCAATGGATGTTTCTCAATGTTTTGTAAATAAAAAAAATCTGGTCAGAAAAGATGCATTTCAGTCCGATATCGAAGTCCGTAAGGGCCAACACAAAATAAGTAGACTTCAAAAGATAGCAGCAGCAGCAAAACAACAACAACAAATAGAAACAAGCAAAAGGCATAACAAAACAGACAGAGAGAATATTATCCTAATGTCGACTTGTGCCGGTTATCAATTAATGTATCCCTTCTAAACTTGATTTCATTGAATAAGAATGGGAGAAATGAGGGTGGACATACACCTATTCTAAGGTTTCTAGCTGTGGATCTAAAACAAAGTAAGAAATAAAATTTATTTCGACGATATGACATAACTACACTTCTCTTTTCCCCAATCAAAAAGCACCTTCCTTTCCTCGTAAGCTTAAATTAAGACGATGGGATCTGCTGCTAGCTTGTCCAAAGGGCCAACTTTTTTTGTGTATGATAGTAAAAAATGAGATGTGGAATAAGTGTAAGCGACACAGCTCACAATCAAGCGGCAATTCAGAATTACCACAATGGACAACCCTTAGCAGCATTAAATGAGACCAGTAGGCGCTGCTCGCGGTTTTGCAATTGGCCCATGGTGTAAAAAAAATGCATACGTATAATTCAAATCCAGTCCTGAAATAGTCTCAGATAGCCCCCCTGTTAAACAAGGAATACAAAGCATCACAAAGACAACTACAACGAAAGTTTTGTCAAAGATTCCTGGCTAAAAACAGGCACATAAAAATTATAATTTATGGCGGAGATAAACTAGTTTTTTTGGGCCCAACCTTCCCCCTATCAATATTCCTAGACAAAGCACAAAATCAAATCGATCAAAGTTCAATTTCACTAGAGACTCTTATATATGCAGTGCTCTTACGGTTTAAGAGTGGTTTACGTGCTAGCTACACTAAGGTGAGTGGCTCTATTCTCGTACGTTGTAAAAATTTACTATAGTTTTTTTCCCGAAATCTTGACATCATATGATTTTCGAGGATGTTTCTAGAGAGGATGCTTTGTAGAGTTCGATAAAAGTTGACAAAACGGGGGCGGCTTCGAGGACAAAACTCGCAGTCTGCACACTGAAGAGGGATTTTAATTAGTTTTCGAGGTCTATCATACATTTACAAGTTTAACAACTAACATCGATTTGTAAAATGCATTAAGCATCCGAAATACTGGGTAGAATTTAATAGTGCAGTTTTAATTCAGGCGATGCATTAGACTAAATCAATTATTATAACTGAATTTATCAAACAAAATTCCTTTACAAGTACACCGAACATAGGCTTACCTATTTAATCAATCAGCAGTTCTGCATCAGTAGTTGTATTAGAACGGTGTAAATATCGAGCCAAGGGGAATATGCAGCAAGGACAACCTCAACAGGGCCAGTACCCTCCTGCTGGTCAACAAGGCAAGTTTCATAAAAATCTTATTTGAAAAGTTTGTTTAGGTATGTTTAAATTATGAGGGGGGATATTGTTAGTTGGTTAAATTATTGATCTGTCAAAACAGAAGGGTGGGGCGATGTGTTTTATTTATAAGTGCACTTTGATAAATAATGCTTGTTATTTTTAGTAAAAGTGGTTTTAGTGTAAAACGCATTGATTTTTTTCATATTATTTAGATCAGACATAAGATTTAAGATCAATAAATAAGTGTATACACATAGAAAGATACCCATCAGGTTGTTATAAATATAGAAAGTCATAATTGCATGGTAGAATATCCCCACAGGCAGACAAACAACCAGCCTTCCATGAACTTGTGAACGATTTAATAATAATCCACATCTCCCAAGAGCACACTAAAATGTCATTGTGAAAAATGTTGAGGAATTCTTAAATATTTTATAAACAATTCATAATGCACTTGTATCATAATCTTTCAATACATCATGCGCATATGCATCAGATGCATAAATGCTTAAATGAATTCTATAGTCTTAATTCAATCCCAGTGATTTCGATAAGAAGGTGGAGTTACTGACTTGCTATAAAGAAGGGGCACTTTGGTAATGCATCAATGATCGATTTCTAATATATATCGAACAATTTTTTATCCGCCAAAATTCGGACCCGGGCACAATTACGCAATTTTCATGTTACAATTTTAAAATTTTGGCTAACAAATTAATCGTTGCCTATATTATATCTAGATATATAATATATAGTATATAACCCCTTTTCTTGAAAGTACATTAAAATTTCGTTTGACACCAACTCGACTTACTTTGATGTAATAGCAAAATAAGAATGAATTAAAATTCAATTTAAATTTGTGAATATAAAAATAAAACGATAATGTTTTCATTCTCATATTCTCATATTACCATGATCATAGTATGCACTGTTAATGTGTAAAAAAGTGGTCATTAGAACTACACTGCAGGCTCATTAGTATTACAACATGTTATGCACAATAAAGGTAAAATCTTTGACATTTTTAGGCTAATGAATACGGTTCTTAATTTATGAATATTGTACTTTTACATGTAGGTGGCTGTAAACAGTCTTAAACAATAAATTTCAAACAACAACACATGCAGAAAAGTATTAAATTCTCTACTTATATACTTAAGTATTTCTTTCTGAAAACCTAATAAAGCAGGGGCGGATTCAGAGCTCCATGGAAGAGGGGCGTAATAAGTAAACATGTAAATTTATTTTTTTTGAGATTTTAATTATAACTGTAGCTTGATAAATTTTAAGCTAAAAGTAAAAAATTTCTCAACTAAAGGGGGCAAACCTTCGAGGCCCTCCGGACCCTTCCGAATCCGCCACTGGAAAGCACAGTATCCAAATAAGTTAGACTTAACGTGCAAGAATCGTCGTCAAAGTTTTTGGTCGCTTTTTGATATTATATACTCTTCAAAAAAGTTACGCATAGGTAGAAAATTTCCTATATGTTTAATGCAAACCCACATCATTTCAAAACAATATTACATAGCCGTCCATAGACCGATTTTCATAAAATAAAAACCAATAAAAAGAAAAATGAAAGAATTTTATTTGTTTAATTTTGTGCAAAATCGTAACCTCGCTGCTTTTTAAGATATTGCAAGTAGAACTCAAGTGTACATTTTACGCATCAATTTCCCGTTTAAATCAATGCAAAATGTTTCGTGAAAAAGATTGGTCGTGTTCTACTCACAATATTTTAAAAACCATTGAAGTTAGGATTTTGGTCTTTATTACTCAACAAATCTTTATTTTGTTTTCTTTTTACTGGATTTTGTTTCATGAAAATCGGTTGCAGAACAGCTTGGCAATATTGTTTTGAAATTGTTTAGATTTGCATGCGTAACTTTTTTTGAAGAGTATAGTTGTTCTATGTCCAAAAGGGGGTCTGTCGTGAATATTTCAAATTCATAAGTTGTTTGGAATCATATGCATTTTATTTTTGACTTGGAGCAAATGGTTTGAGATTTTAAATGTGTTGGTAAGAAAATCTTTTTCTCACTTATTTACAATTAACATAAAGTGCATGTACACGTAGCATTTGCAGCGAGAACCATAATTGCTTTAAACATATATAAATCAAGTAAAATATATCATACTTACAGAAACGCCTGTAATCGGTATAATTTCAAGACGATGAGCAGCGACTACTGATCACAATAGATTTTGACTTACATTAGAAGGTTGTATAGTGCACACTTGTTTTCCTCTACAAATTTTCGATACTTTATTGTTTATTTTATCTTAAATCTAGGTTATGGCCAGCCTCCACCTCCTCAACAGACAGTCTATGTTCAGCCGACCACCATAGTGACCACTTCTGTAAGGGATGTCCCGGTCAGGATGCAGTGCCCGGCGTGTAGGGCTGATATAATGACTGGGTTGTCTTACGATACCGGCTTGTTAGTCTGGCTTCTGTGTGGCGTCATGTTTATCTTTGGGTATGTATGAAATATTGAAAGTCCAATCATTCGAAACAAACAAACACACCTTTTTAAAGTTTCATATATTGTAACACTATCTTTAGTCATTGATTGTCATGATTGTCATCCACATTTTCATTAGTCGGACATGTACTTGTCTTAAATTTATAAAGGGCAAATTATAATGTTGCCCCTCCATCAAATCAAAATGCCGACACTCAATATCAATAAACAATCGTCACTTATCCGACATTTGTTATAGCCAGACGCAATCACTTAACTGTGGAATTCATCATTCAGTTCTTGCCATAAAATAAACAAATGTCACAGAAAGTTTTAATTGAAGTAAAAAACAAATTAAAAAATCTTGAAGACCGTTATTTTGATTACCAACATCAATATAAAATATTAATTTTCGCAGCACATTTCTTGCGGTCTACCCACAGGGACTTGCTCCCCTCTATCAATATTTTGTTAGAGTCAATGTGCGGTAAAAACAGTTCCCCTCTATCAATATTTTGTTAGAGTCAATGTGCGGTAAAATCAGTTCCCGTCTATCAATATTTTGTTAGAGTCAATGTGCGGTAAAAACAGTTCCCGTCTATCAATATTTTGTTAGAGTCAATATTGATAGAGGGGAACTGTTTTTACCGCACATTGACTTGACCATGTACCTTGCCTGATCTATTGTAGATTTTCGTTTTACATCATTTATTGTAGATTATGATTTACATTATTTTTGTAGATTCTGGCTGTGTTGTTTTATCCCGTTTTGTATTGACCAATGCAAAGATGTTGTTCACACATGCCCGAACTGTAGTCACGTGGTTGGAAAATACAGCCGGCTTGGATGAACTTTGCTATAGTCGCTTCTCTTATAAGATCATATAAGTACTATTGTTATTAAAGTTTTTAAGTACTCCTGTAATTCAAAATTTTAAAAGTGTAGGTTTCTATCATTTTTATACTTTCTTCTTGTATTTAATCGTCGGTGTCATGTGTAGCGTACATGTAATTGACAACATGTTTATATATTTCATTTGGTGCTTTTCATTATACATTTATGATATATGCACGAGTATCTCTATTTTCTTTTTGAATTGGTGTGTATGTTTTACACATTCAGATCTTTAAAAAATGTGTGAATCAAAAATAGTCCCACTGGCAATTGCAATGAATTTTCTCGTTATTTTTTTCATGGTTTGGTGGGGGGTTGGGGAGGGGGTAACAAATACGTCTTCAAGCATGTTGTTACTGAATACTAAGTCTTCTTCAGATCTACAAATGAATATTAATTGGAACTTATTATAAGCTTTTTGTTTCGAAGATTGGCATATTCCTTTGCCAAGCAAAAAAAAAGAAAAAAAAAGAAAAAACAAGTATCTATACATTTTTATAAACATCTAATTTAGACATCCATTTAAAAAAAAAATGATGCATCCGACAAATAAATTATTTCACTTTGACCTAAAAAAAAAACTAACATTTGCTCATATGTGCCTTTATTTTTGCGAAAATGCCAGTAACATCATAAAGAATGGCCACTTTTTTAAGTCTTCCCTAAGGCACGGACCATTTGATTTTCTGGGGGTGGCCTGGGATTTTACCTTGAGCCGGGAATTTTTTTTGCCCGCTTTGCGGGCCAGATTATTTTTTTCACACACATATTAAGCAAGGAAATTTAGTTGGCAAGATTTTTTTTTCAATTGGCAAGATTGAAACCTGATTATTTTTTTTAACCTAGGTGCTGGCCAGATTATTTATTTTTACAAAAATCAGGGCCGGGATTTTTTTTTCAAAAAAATCCCAGGCCCCCCCAGAAAATCAAATGGTCCGTGCCTAAAGATTGTCTATTATTTATCTTGATATTTTACCTCTGTTGTCTTAAACTATGCAAAACTAACAATATATTTATTGTTTACTTATATGTTATTAGATATCCGCGTAGTTAGTTCATCTCTGTGTATTTTATGCTTTATGTTCGTGTCCGTAAAATGTTATTTTTTTAGATTGTATTTGACCAAAGGTTGGTCCTATTCCTTGTCTTGCCAGAAAAAAATCGCTTTTCCTGTTGTTCTTTCAAACAGCTCTAAAAATGTCATTTTGATTTGAAGGGTAAACATATATGTATGTAATTGTCATTCTGATTTTTCTTTTTTTTACATTTTTCAACTAGAAGAATGCCAAATCCTATTGGAGTATACATATGCATAACCCTTTTACATTTAACTATATATTGTTTATATACATGTGTATTACTTTGAAACCAAAATAAACAATAATATTTGAAAGGAAATATTGTTTCTTCCCCCCCAAAAAATATTACTACAAGCTTGTGAAAAATAAGAGGCTCCCAAATGCCACGATAGTTGATAATTATGTACTTTTCTCAGATAAATACAGATGGTTTGTCATAGAGTTTTTGTGTGGTCAAATTCTTTACCGCATTACTTATATTTAACGAACCACTATTAACAAAAACAAAAGGCTCACAGGAGCCTGAATCGCTCACCCAGTCTATGATGGATGCTAGTTTTCTTATCTCTTATCACTTAAAATTAGTTATAAATACATCAACACCCAGTTGAGTTCCTTGACCAAAAACCCTATGGTGCACATATCATGTTACAGAATTTTCTTCACAAAAATGAAAATATTTTACATGATTTCAAACATCACTTTGAAGTTGACAGTGTACAAGTAATTAAAACCAATCTAATGTTTAACTTTCACTGTCTTTATGGCCATCATGCTGAGAGGTTACTGATTTAGCTGATAAAGATTGAGATAAGGAGGCTGATGAGAATCATCAGCTTTTCTTAGCTTGTTTCATATATATAGACTGTCACCTGACTTTGATGACTGATGGAAAGAAACTATTTTTGGGCACCTGAGGCGAAAAAAAATATTTTAATAGCCAAACATTTAATCAAACAAAACCTTTTCTTCACCTTTAATGGATATTTTTGAAGAGCTGATTAGACTGAGGGTTTAAGCAGTAACAGTTTTTTCCGTATTTGCTATGATTTTCATTATACAGACCAAAACATGAAAAAATGACAGTTTTTACCTTGTAAGGGTCATTACCCCTTTAAAGTGTCATCTAACAACTTCGATCAAATTGACACTTTTGTAGAGCTCAATGAGCTGAAAGTTTAAGGAAGCAACAACTTTTCACTATCTGGAACAGTAATCATTCTATAGGCCAATAAAAACCACGAAAACCGCTATATTACACCTTTAAAAGGTCATAACCCCTATTAGGGATCATCTGACAACCTCGATCCAATGAAGGCTTTTGTAAAAGGTTTCAGCAAGCAACAGCAACAGGCTAAAAACACGAAAAAATGCTATTTAACATCTTTAAAGGCCATACTTTGTTACCCCTATCAGGAATTATTTGACAACCTCGATCCAATGGTGACTTTTGTAAAGCTAAATGAGCTAAAGCTTTAAGCAAGCAACAGCTTTTCTCTATCTGATATAGTTTTCATCATATAGGTCAAAAATATGAAAAAATGCTATTTTTTTACCTTTATAGGGCCATAACACCTATAAGGTGTCATCTGACAACTTGGACTCAATCAAAACTTTTGTAGAGCTTTTTATGCTGAAGAAAGAAGGTTGCTTCAGATTTTTTCTATTTATTATACTTTTTGATTTATAAGCCAAAAACTAAGGTCTGAATCCCCCGTTCTATTTTTAGTAACGGCGGCCATGTTTTTGGTCGGCAGTCACCATTTTTGCAATTCTGGTAAAGGACATCCCATAAATGATGTGTGCAAAGTTTCAAAGCAATCCCTTTAGTAGTTTCAGAGAACATTTTAGAAGAAAAGTTAACGACGACAACGACGACGGACACCAAACGCCAAATGATGGCAATAGCTCACATGACTTGAGTCAAGTGAGCTAAAAAAGGAACTGCTGACTCGTTAAGTTAACCGCTAACTACAGGTGTTCACGTTGCTATTCCCGCTCACGATTTTTTTTCTGATTTTTAAATTAATTTCAAATTTATTTTAATCACGCTAGACAATTTTTATATGAATCTTTCAAAAAAAAATTTGAAGATACATGTAAAAAAATATATTCTTTTGTTGTTTGTTTATTGATGTTGTTGGATTGTTAGTAATCTACCAGTGGCAGTCTGGTCTGTATGGTCAAGGTGCGTCGGAAAGTGCGCTAAACACACCCCTAAACCACACACACACACCCACCCCATCCCAAACTCCTTAAATTATCTTGAAACTTGTTTGTACCATAGATGTATAATATATGGGTTATACATCTATGTTCGTACACACAGTAAAAATCTTCATCCCCTACCATTAAAACAAGCATTCCCGTTTATATCTTTAACCTACATGTATCTGACTTGCTTTTTCCACCCCCTTTCCTTTCCTTGCGACACGCATACTTCCTGATCAGTTCAAATAGTTAAACTACCGGTCATTGTACTTGCAAAGGTTATCCAAATAATCAAGAATCAAATCAAACACATTGATATGATGTTTGACGTCGTTATAATAAAATCAATGGTTCAAATCAACCTTTGTTGACAAGCGACATTATGCCAAATACTTTTTCATAAAGTCCTGTCAACTATTAATCATGTTGATAAAAATATTAGCACAACACTTAGTCGTGTGCAAAATCAACACTATCTAATAAGGTTAAAAAAATCTAAAAGAGGAAACCAGATTACACACGAGACAACGAGAACGAAATGTTTCAACCCGGAAGGTTAGTCAGAGGGGTGGATCCATGCTTTTAGTATAGGGATGTTGTAGAGACTGTTGTTATGTGGGTTCGTGCAAAAACCCCCATATATTTTGTCAGTTTAATAAGGGCCGTACGACCGGTACGCCTTTCCTTGGATCCGAGCCTGAAAAGCCTGATTGTTGAATACATACAGGGCATTGTTTAGTCAAGGTCAAAAGGAGATCGAGACAAGAACATCTTAGACAAAGGATGGTCGCTAGTCTGGTTTTGGTATTTCTGTCATCTTTCGGATTTTTACCATCAAAATAGACCAATATAGTATTGAATTTTTGAAGATATGAAGTTGACTGTTTGTACAAAATTTTAAAAACCTCAGTAGCCATTATACGTAATCTTCTAATTTTCAGTGTAGGTAGACCAGATTTAATGAGTAATTTATCATATGAACTACAATAGTCTTCGTAAATAAACCTCAATGCACGTTCCTGTATTTTTTCCATTTTTTTAGTATTACCCAGATTACCCTCCCCACAAAAATGCCAAACAACAGGACATTAGTTAAAATTGGACATAATAAAAGAATAATAAATAGTGAGCCTCCCCAATTTGGTTAAATATTTCTCAAACCTTTTTAAAACAGTAAGTTGCCTTGAAGCTTTTTTTACAAATTTCAGATATACGACTATCAAATTTCAGTTAATAATCTGTTGTGACACCCAGGAGTTTGACTTGGTCTTCACAAGAAATTTCGTTCCCATCCAAATTAAATTTTAGGTTCCCACTTTTAGTCTTTTTTCCAATGGCAATTGCCTGAAATTTGTCCGGGTTAGCCTTCATCTGATTGTCGCCAAACCAAGATATCCAAATTTTACTTTCTTTTTCCAAAGTTTTGACTAACCCGTCCAAGTGTCCTCCTGTGTGTGACAAAGTATTATCGTCAGCATAATTATATAATGTACTTTCACTTACAAAGTTAAAATTGTCATTAATAAAAATATTGAAAATAGGGCATGTAATGGGACATTAAATGATATCAAAAGTTAATAAAATTTGATTTTTCAAAGTGGCCAATCTCAAAAACTATTTTTTAGATCATGCTGGAAATTGATCTTGACCTGTATTTAATTGTAATAAACAGGTGTGCAAAATATCATTCAAATCCCTTGATGCGTTTTCAAGTTATCAGTCGGAAACTCAAAATTTCATGAAATTTGATTTTTCAAAGTGGCCTATCTCATGTATCTGGAAAACTGTTTTTTGGATCATGCTGGAAATCGAACTTGACCTGTATTTTATTGTACTTAACAGCTGTAAAAAATAACATTCAAATCCTTTGACGCGTTTTCAAGTTATTGGTCGGAAACCTCGGGGGACGGACAGACACCGAAAAAACTGAGGGTATAACATAATACCCTGCCACTTCGTGTGGCGGGGTATAAAAAGTACACAAACGAAGCTAACAAATTATACCTTTACCTATTGTCGATCAAACTTAGGCATTAAAGTTGGAACATAATAGTAGCAAATATTTTCAAGTGAGAAACCATTTGATTTTTTAGGGTGTGTGAGCTTTGAATATATATTTTTTTAAATTAACCATAATTTTTTCAGCCAAAAACTGCATCCTGCCTTATTTTATTTCAAAGCACTGTCCTGTCTTTTTATTTTCTAATTCATAGCATTTGAGAAAGGTGAATGGTGAGCGCTCTACGTTCTGAAGGATGGTTGGGTAAAACTTGATACCGTATTAAGTTTGTTTTACTTTTTCAAAGGCGAACCAATGAAATGAAGGAAAAAAAATCGACAAATAGATGTTGAGAAAGATAAAACTAGTAGCCAGAACTCTATCAGCTGACTTTAAATAAATATTTGAAATAGCGGTCAAAACCTTTTAATCTGGTTTGTGATTTCAATGACATGTTTTAACTATAGAATTCATGTATAAAGGCAGGTTTATATTTCACAATATTAAACCATTCAGCAGACAAGCTTACGTCAGAGCCAATCAAAAGGCATAAGTGAACGCAACAAACCTAAATACAGTTGTATAACGCTCTACCATTAAAAAGCTAGCAGCCTTCATCGCTGCTCACTGTTTTGTCATTGGCCTTAGATTAAAAAATACATAACGATCCAGGATAAACACCCTTCTGGACACAGAGCAACATGCACAAAGTCGACGACTTCAAACGAACTTCTATAAAAATTCCTGGCTTAGGACATATAAAATGTGTTGGAGTGAAAGTAGGTTTTTTGGATACATTTGTACCTGCATTCACCTTTTTAAGTTTTTTTTTTCTTCTTCAACATTTATAGATATAAAACTTTTTTGGAAACACGTCTGAATCTTGTCCATTCCGTTTACACTCATCAGTGACTTTATTGCCCCCTCCCCCCCCCAAAAAAAAAAAAATTAAAACACCGAAAATTGATGATTCAAATATTGGCAGATAGATGTATGATTTAAAATTGGGGAAAAAAATCGCTGTTTTCACTAGTAAATGAAAGAATTTCAAAGATTTTAAATTTTATCTAAAACACAGACACATTTCTGTTGAACATACGCAAACTTGTTACAAAATTTAAGTTAAAAAATTAGAAAACGTGCGCACTATTTAAAAAAAAAATCAAATTATTTTGTTTAATTTATAATAATTACTTCATGTTAGTTAGAGATCAGTTTTATTTGCAATACAGTCCTGCCAGTATAATTGCCATCGAACAGTTCAATGCTATCAAGGCAACCGGAAATTGCTCAGGCAGAGTACTTTTAACAGTGATTACTGCGGAGCGAATCTCAAATCAATGATATTAACACGAAATCTTAGAAGTTTTGATTAAAAGATGACAGAACTTAATTACAACTGGAATACAACAGGTTGATGTTAGTATGTTGCTGTTATGTAAAGACAAAGTTTTTTGGTGTTAAGATGTTTTAATGTGAACGTTCAAAGTTATCGATAAATACCCAAAACACCTTGGTGACTAAGACAAATAGCAGGAACGTAGTAAATAATGGAAATCTTATCTTAGACCAAAGGTAAGCTTACAATATGTGAAAAATTTTTGATAAAAATTGTCCAAAGCTTTACAAAGTAAGTAAATGGATATTTTGTGTCTATTAGGGTAAGTAAAGCCATATCTAATCTCATCCGTTGCTCATAACATTTTTGATTTCAATAATGGTTTTACATGTAACAGATTGTCTTACATTTTTCGAAATACAAATGTAACCGTAAGCTGCTTTGAAAAAAAAATCTACACAACAAAGAGAGAAAAGTTTGGGTCACGAGACATAAACTTCCAATATAAATGGTCATAAATGTTACAAAAACAGGAAAAATATTAAAAGTGTATAAAGCGGTTCATTTCACTTGTTGAGGAGATGTTCGCAAGTCTGTGGCTGCTAAACCTATGAAAAAGTCAGAGAAACCTTTTTATGTCCCGCCAACTATTATCTTTAAAACGATAACACGAACCCATCAATATTACAAACTTAAAGTTGTTTTCTTTTCATTGGAGTCATCAACTTTAAAACCGATTAAGAATTTTTTTTATAAAACAGAAGCTTGCCCATTTTAAAAGTAAGGCAAAATATGGCGAGAGGTTTTGAGACGGCCTCTTACATGATTTTTAGCCTTTGAACACAGTGACTACTAAAATGATTTTTCCAGTAAGATGAAAAAGATATAGGCATATGTCATAAGAGCTACACTATAAAGAATAATCTTTCGGGCTTGATTTTGTATCTTCAAAGCTTTTCCTAAAATATAGGGTTTTGGACTTCTAATTATTGTAGAAATAGGACTGGTATTGATGAAAATTATAGAAAAAAATGAGATGTGGAATAAGTGTACGCGACACAACCTACATTATAAACGTATATTTTAAATATCCACTTATTGAAATACATGTACATGTATGCACAATTCAAATTATTCAGTAATTTTGAAAGGAAGGGGGCACTTTGGTCATGCTTCAACGATTTCTTGGATCCGCCCCTGCTTTAACAAAATTAAAAGTCCTTGGTACTCTGTATTTAAGACCAACCAGACAATCATAGAACATAATGTTCTGAATCTCTCCCAAATTCATTTACATTTCACTAAAGGTTGACGTCATTGAATAAAGTAATTACAGCAGTTTACGTCTTCGAGATTCTCATTAGATATAAGACTCTACCATGGCAAGGCAAATATTAAAGAGGTTAGATCCCCATTTATAACTTCCATTAAAGTTAGTGCACCATCTCATTAAATACACTTCAATCGTACTGTGTGTACCTATTAATGTAAATAAGCGAACGTGAAAGAGCAAATATCAAATAAAACATCCCTTAATTATATTTAGTTAGTTAAATGATGAGTAGGGGTTTTGATAAAAAGTAAATGTACTGAAAACATTGAAGCCTAATGCATTGACTGAGTTTTTAGTCTGATGTAAAATATATTGATGATATTAAATATCAATGGTCAATGAAATTAATATTTAGCTTAGGCTTAGTGCATGCTATTGCGTTAATGTTGGTATGAGTATCACAAATCTAGGCCAAAAAACCTACTGACGGTAAGTCGTAATATCACCACAAAGAGCAACCACTTCATAAGTATTTGTAGGTAGGGATAGAAGGGGGCTTTGGTTAATTTTCTTGCCTTTCATTAAGTCGTTGTTGTTTCCATCTTGACTTTTTTTCAACATTTACGAGCGACCAAGTGTGTACCCTAGGTGGCTGAATAAGGTGCCCTCGTCCGCAGGGGTTGTCAGGTCTATAATACGGAAACCCTGACCGCTGATCATAGTGGACCAACGTGTGTGGAGAATGCCACGCTTCATGCACGTAAAGGATCCCTTTTTGGACCGCCAAGCAGTGCACCACATAGGCTAAATTTTCCGCCCATACCCAACTCTTCCCTTTTTCTGTGGACGTTACTTTTCCTTTGTGTCCCACCCCATCCCATTTTTCATTTATCATCATCATTTCATATTCATTTTATCACCCTTATCTAAATAACCTACTAGTACATGTATAATTATATAGCGTTGCAAGGGCGTAAAACACCAACTCACTCACTCACTCACTATCAACATTTACCTATGTGCTGATTGATTTCTGTCTGTTTTTTTTTTAGATGTACCCTGCCTAGTATTTTTCGTCATTTATTGTCTGGAACTTTGTTGTCATTTGTATTTCATCATATGACACCTTACTGCCATTTCACCATATCCCATTCCCCATAATAAATGATACCCAAACATTTTAAAGAAGAAGCACAAACGAAGTATATAAAAACAGACCCTTAAAGAGGTTTGTTATTACCTTTACTTCCGTTATATTTAACATACATTTGTATCTATTTATCCTGGATTGGGAAACAAGACTAATGCTTATGTGAATCCCTCTCCAGCAAGTAGTTTTGCGAGTATGGCATTTGCAGCGGTCCCAATTGAGCCTACTCGTATCGAACTCTACATGTGGGTCTGTAACGTGCATGGGGTATTGGTCTCCACACAAACGGGACAAAACCTTTTTTCGTCCCTTCCGAAGGCTTAGCATCGTTCCTTGATACCATCTTCGCAAACTTCCGTTATATTGAT
The DNA here is from genome assembly GCA_963971305.1 of Arcuatula senhousia. NCBI lineage: Eukaryota > Metazoa > Mollusca > Bivalvia > Mytilida > Mytilidae > Arcuatula > Arcuatula senhousia. Next base: position 41,503,658 of record OZ020312.1, read on the forward strand.
GACGTCTTTCACTTAACATTGCACGATTTTGTGACTTTCTTTATCTTGGGTATTACTACAACATACGAGGAAAGACATTTTACAATGCTCTATATGACAAACGCATGTAACGTGATGACATGTCCTAGTTTTCTTGATAGAACTGTCTGACATAAAGATTGCTACTGTTCTGTAGAACTATGTTGCTTTTCTGTTGATGTTTTCGCCGAACAAACATGTGCTTGTAGACAGATATATACGAGATTTATAGTTTTCAACCATTCAAGAGTACAGGTAGGTATTTGTCAATGAGCTTTTTTATTTAGCACTAAATTGATCGACCGCAACCCAAAGTTTAAATATTTTATGAGTTTTTGTGTGTGTTTTGTTCGTCTTTTGTGTCAACAGAATTCGAATTTGTATTTTCGGAATTTTGACATTTGAATGTTTCATTGGTACTTATCTATTTAATGTACATGTATCTGTAAAACAGTTCAGACGGCTGTATGTATCTTATAAAGTTAAAGGGGTAAAAAATTTTGAGACTACCCTGCGGGTCATGGCAGGAAAATAGATCCACCGTGGTGCCCTTAAGGGCATCCAGTTTCCTGTCATCGGGCCACAGAGCGACATGGGTATGTGTCCACGGTGGCTTTCCCTATCATCTTGCATGTTAGGGTCGTCATGTCATAATATGTTACAAAAACATGGCTGCAAACAAAAAATAATGCTTCTTAAGCTTGTGGGATAACATTTCATGTTCCTCTCGTTCAAAATAACCACTATTACAGTTTTCATATGAGTAGAACCCTCGATTTCCCTGCAATAGGCTAAATTGCCCGACTTTACCCATTCTTCCAGTGGTAAAGAAACTCGTTTTCCACATTGGCTATGTGCCGTCCAAAAACCACTACTCCCTCTCCTTAATTCATCATCATTCATGTCTATTTTATTCTATCACTTTTTTTCATGTTCATCTTCCTGTTATCTAGCAGATTTCTTTCTGCTTGGATGTTCAACAATAACTAACTTACTTCAAGATATCACATTTTTAGCTGGTCTCGTTAATTACATATTTAAGCCTATGTTTTTAATTCATCACGTCAACAATTAAAGACAGAAGACAAATCGATCGTTATAAAGTTCATCTTACGAAAAACTTTTCATAGATATCATTGAAAAACACCTGCATACAAACTGCTGTTTTGAGCAACATATCAGATAGGTAAATGCAACATGAATTGCGTGGTAGGACTATCACGCAACGGACATGTCAATCAAATGTTCCATTAAGTGCAGCAATATCAAACAGGAAGAACATTACAAACCCTAATGAAGAAAATAAGTAATGATACAATTGAAGCTTAATAGACCACATTTTAAGGAACAATACGGCACGAACACATAATTTGCGAAATCAAATTGGTTGGCAAATAAAACTAATACGCAACCACTTAGCTTTGAAATGTCCTAAATGACTAAAAACTATAATTCATTGAAACTTGATATTGGTTTGGACTTTTTGGCCTTTTTAACCAAACCATAATTGTCTTAATACACACGAATCGTAAATTCGCCAGAGGGCACAATGTAATGAGACAGCATATATTCAACTTGTATATTTTATTATTTTTTTCAGAAATAGGGATGACGAAATGAGAGGATGCCTTACGTTACAATTGCTAATGATTTTTTCCGAGATATTGAAATGTTTCAAGATTCATGGTAGGTGCAAATATTTCCTCTCCACGACAAGATATGTCCTCAGTGGTTCATTTTCTTCAGGCCGGAATTTTTAAGTTATTCCGCGTCAGCTGTAGTATTGGAAAATTCGTTATGATTTGTTAGAAAATTGATATGCTTTTTTGAACGAAACTTCTTTGAATAGAAGTTCTTCGAAGAAAAGAGATTTTTTGTTTTTATTTCAGCTCTTTGTAATGACAACAAGTACCTTTTCTATGCTGCAAAGAATCCCAAGTTTTTAGTTTCATCAGATTTCACCGATTATTCGACTGGGTAAGTAGACCACAAATGTAAAGACAATGTTGAAATGAATAAATTAATAATAAACATCGGACTAAAACAAAGTGCGACGAATGAAAAATTAAATGAGTCGTGGTTCATTTTGTCTCTAGTAGAAAACTCATCGGAATAGTTTGTTCAGATTGTAGCCTTTATCAAATTAGAAATCAGAAGCATTCAAAGTATCGAACAAATTAAAGCAAACATCAACCTATTCCAGTATGTAGAACATTGTATAGATTGCATAACAATTTAGAAATTAAATACTTAAGATACTGATATGTTCAGTAAGTGTACGCGATCCAATTTATATAATTCAGCGATAATTTAACCAAAAAAAAAAAACAAAAACAAAAACAAAAACAAAAAACAAACAAACAAAAACAGTAGTTTTAGATGGTAGGTAGACTTGCTACAAGTCCCTCTGTATTATTTGTTCTATCCTTAATTAACCTCTACTGATAACACATTCTTACTGCTGCAGACTCCCGCAGCAATCAGTAAATTAGTACCTATTAGAACAATTATCTTTGATTGAGAAATAATAAAAAAAATATACATTTAAAAAAAAGAAAGGGACTTGTAGCAAGTCTAGATGGTAGGATTTTCTGATTTTTTACTAAAGTTCTGAAAGGTAATGAACTTTTTATGGCCAAAGTTTCGTTTAAAAAGAAATGGTGCGGCCTTTTTAAATTAAAATAACGCTATATTGAAAATGCATTGAAAATTTGGAAAAAAAAATAAAAATGGTCTCGGTACAGTAGCCTTCAAGTGACAATTGGTCTCGCCATCTTTCAATTGTCTCTTGATCGAATATTATGCGTATGAATTAAAAAGACGAACACAAATTTTCACTGAATGACCTATCCAAGCATGGATAAAGAACTAGCACCGGTATAAAGATAACAAGTACAAACAGTCAACTGCTTTGACAAAGTTTGATTTAAAGAAAACAAGTTTAATACAAAATAATGTCATATATAAAGAAGTTTGATAAAAAAAAACGTCGTGTATATAAAGAGGTTAGCCAAAAATACGTAGTTGCAACATAGAACTAGCCATAACTACTAAAAAGTGACTTTAAACAATTTGTATTCAAGAAGCATTTGCTTTTAAGTCCTCAACAAAATCTGATATTGACTGCTTTATATAACTTCAGGCTAATGAAATGCTCATGGGCAATAATTGCCAATGGAAGTCGTGCCGTTAGTTTTAAAATGGCGAGAGTAGTAACAGCAAAGACAGCCTATTGTGGTGAAGACTTCGTTCTTGTAAGAGATGGTGAGTAATGTTAAATTTTATGTACCTTGTTAGTTAAGTCATTCTTTTACTTCTAAGACGCCTATTATCAGAACGAATTCGATTATACATGTATATCAGAGAGGTGAACATGAAAAGGATGATCAAAAGAACGTGTGGAGGGAGAAAATTGGGTCAGGAGGCCAGTCGAGGATGAGAGTTTTGACTGTTGCTGGATAAAAGAGGAATGGTTAGGATCGGGCAATTTCGCCTCCTTCAGGGATCGTACAGGTCCTACTCATATCGAAATCTGCTACACTGTTGTGAGGAACACGAACCTTTTCCACACACGGTGTACTACTATGTAGGTTTGCTGTCAGGTTTTCTGCCTAGCGACCCCGACAGAAGTAACACATTCAAGCACATTGACACACATCACAGTCGCCCTGCAAGCTTGGTAGTCTGCCCGATATCAGGTTTAAATCGCTGTTTAGTGGGCTTAGTGGTGCCATCGGAGTACCAGATAACAATCGAAACCTATCTGTTTATTGTTGATTGAAAGTACCCTTCTAATATATGTGTGTGTGTGTTAACTTCCTTTCGCTACAACTAGCTTACATTGAGCTGAGTATACTCCTGTAAAGTTCTTTCAAACGTCTGTAAATTATATATATCATCTCGCTTTAAAAATTTAACCAAAGGATCTAAACAAAGGCAATGTTATCTTCGAAAAGAAGCAAGGAAATATCAATAGAAGGATTCGAATGTTAAAGTATATTAGACGTGGATCTACATATATATAAAAGTCTATATAAAAAACATTCTCAATGGAAAATAACCAGAAGTCTTCAATGTAACCAGTGGTCGCTTCTCGCTCTTTTGCAAATGGCCTTAGATTTAAAATATATAATGCATAAGATTCAAACCCAATCGTACAAATGTCAAAGACAGATCCCTTGTTTGATTTTGCTGAAGCTGATATTCTTAGGTGTTGACCATCTTTTTTTCATACATTGTCATTTTTGTAGTATTCAACAACTCTATTAAATAGCCCCATATTTTGATGTGAGGTAAGCAATGTTTTTATAACGTTTATTAAAATCTTTTCAACATGTGTTAGATTTAATAAAAATTTTGTTATTGCAGAATTATTAATATGTCAATAATAATGGTATGTTTGATCAAGATCCAGGCCGACACTTAAATCCCAATAAAAACATAAAATACGCAAATTAAAATCACATTTAACATTTAAACGATCTTTTCATGTTTACAAATGTAAGAATAATTTTAATCTTTAGAAAAAGTTGACAACATTATTAATAAACATAAGAACATAATTTGAAGCTGGTAGTTGTGGCCCTTTAAAGATATGTCATTTTTTAACTTCGAAAAAGAAAATCATCTAAATTACGAAATGCACCCAATATCTCTTTCATATAAATCTCCAATAATTCAAAAAAATAATTGTTTGAAAGGAATACTTTCTTGATTCAAAATTTAAATGTATAAGTTTAGAATAAGTTCTTGAAGAGGCAGTCAGCGTGAAATGTGAAACTTGAGAGTAAAACGTTACACGAATTTATAACTTAAATAGGTCTTGTAAAAGGACAACCTTCGAGATTTTAGAGAGATTTACATATATTATTTTGGACATAAAGGATTGCTTTTAATATGTTTAAGAGGTAAGATATTTTTGTTTATTTAGTTATAGATTTTATTTATTTGATGGAATCTGGTCAATTTCTCTCGTAGTTTTGAAATTAAAAAGTTACTTCCATAACTTACATAAGTTTCAATGCTTTACCAGGTCTGGGCATCTAACATGTTTCTATCACAGGCCTTATAATCGACAAGACTGTAAAAAATTAGTCTTATATATGCTCTTTTGGTTTGAAATATGAAATTCTATTGGGGGATTTGGTACGTACACTGGAAAATGGGGGTGGGGTTGTTCTCTGCAATACTAAGTTGATCATTTCATTTTGCTAATCATGTCTTGCGTTGGGCTTTGGGTTGCTGTTAGATACGTAATACACATTTAACCTAGTTTAACCTACTATTTTTTGTAAATGTCTGTTGGTTAATGTAAAAAAAAGTTTTATATGAGACATAACAATGATACAAGACATGCTTAGTTAGTTAGTTAGTTATTGCTTTACTCCAAAGCAGCACGATTTTGGCTATATCCGGGAGATGAACATGAAAGTGATGATACAATGGACATGAAATGATGATGAAGTGGATGAAATGGGGACACAAGGCCAATCGGGTAGGAAAGTTTTGACAGCCACTGGAAAAAGGAGTGATGGGTAGGGACGGGAAATTTCGCCTCCTGCATGGGGATCCTACGGGTCCTACTCTTACCGAGGCCTGCAGCAGGGTTCTTTAACGTGCGAGGAACGTGACATTTTTCCCAACACGGTGCACCACTGTGGTTTGCGGTCAGGTTTTCTGCATTATCGCCTGACGACCCCGCATCTCTCGATGTCAGGACTGCCCCATTCAACCACCTGGGGCACACATCCCAGTCGCTTTGTGGACAAAGCGGCCTGACCCGATGTCAGGTTTCTGAGCGCTCTTTAGCGGACTTTTACCGACAAGCTTAGCGCGGCTGCGGGCCTATTCGCCACCCGGAACCCGCACGGGTGATACAAGACATGCATAACTTTTAGCACACTTTACATCGACTCGCACTAAAGTGTGCTAAAAAATACAAGCCATGCATAACTTTTAGCACACTTTAGTAAGAGTCGATGTAGATCTATGTACTCAGACCGTTATTTACAACTTAGACGGCTTTCAAGCGCTTTAATGATCATTGTCGAACAAAATGAGTAGCTGTGAAACTTGAGAACCACTTTACTTTATAGGTTCCATTAAATACATGTATTTTGCAATTGGAAATTAAATTTCTAAAATGAATTACTTATTGACTATACAAATGCCTTTCCACAAGGTTATAGATTTTCCTAACAATTTTAAGAACATTAAAATTACTGCAGATTTACACTTCAATCTTGCAACTTTTCAAATTGTTGTTGTTGATTCAGCGGGAGTCGAACCCATACTGGAATATTTATGAAAATGCTTTGTAAACATGTACAGCTCTCTTCCTTGACCACACGACCACCAATTCTGTATAAAATATAGCTTCCACTTACCGAGTGTTACCTGCAGTACTATTAGGTTTAATTTAGGCCGGCTGTGTACCGTAGTACCTATGACATATGGTGGGTGCAGTTGAAGTTACTGTTATCAGCAAAGCGGTGTAGTTCAGAGGATACGATGTCATTGGCACAAGTAAATAAACTGTCACACTAAGCAATCAACTAGATATAATTCTTATCAGACATGCGTTCATGCGTATACTAATTTCTGATTGGTTGAAACGTCATTGCCAGATCCGTTCATACTTTCATGAACGCCTCTGCCTCGTTTCCAATGTAAACAAATATGGTAGCGATGACGTCGTCCTAAATAACGAAATGTTTCCGAATTTATTTATTTTCTTTTTTAAAAAAGGTATAAATTTGAAGAATTATAAGGATTGAACACCTATTTTCGGTCGTTCATGCATGTATGAACGGATCTCTTCACTCACAAACTGTAACATGAACGGCATTCGGCCATTCATTCAGTTTGTGAGCTCCAAGATCCGTTCATACATGCATGAACGACCGAAAATAGGTGTTCAATCCTATAATACACGTCTGACAATGTCCAACTTTTCTATATGAATATGTTATAAAAGTGCATTTTAAAATGTACTAAGTTCAAAACTTTATACCTCTACAGGTAGTTCTGGTAAAGGACCTCCATTGGGATACTGGTGTAAAGATGGCACCTACAACGTTGAAGTGACGTCATACGGCAGTGGAATCTATGTAGAGTTAGAGACTTATTCTAATGGAGCCCCGGGCTTATATTTTGTGATAACATATTGGCAGTCTTCCATGAGTAAGTATAATGTTGAATGTGGAATGTCTAAAACATGTCATAAAAACTGATTTAAAAAGAAGTTTTTTTCTGTTATTTTTGTATTTTCATATCAGTTCTCGAAATCTAATCGACTAAGAACATGTTCATGTATATGATCCTCTTACTTTCGATTCCGTTTTATGACATGTATGAGAGAACTTGTGGAGTATCAAATTATATAGGACAAATTGAAAAAAAAAACACAAAAAAAAACACAAAAAACAAAAAAACAAAACAAAACAAAACAAAAAACAACAAACTTTATAAAAAATCAATATCTTGAAAAAAGCCTAGTACTAAGTTGAACTACCACACAGCACACCTAGCAGCAACAACTGGTCACATTTAGAAAATCGGCAACCACTGCCGCATGGTCACATTAAAGGCTGCTGTCTGTTTTTCATCGTAATGTTTCAATTTGTCGTTGATTTTGTAGGGTTTGTCATTTAGTTGCACATTTGTTCTACATCTTATCATTTTATATTTTCATAAGACAGTCAATTCAATAATTCGATTTTCTATGTATGACATAATTGTTAATATTACTTTATCATAAAAAATAATTACAGATCGACCAGTTCTTTTAGTCATTTAAACTTCAAATAATATTGAAAAAATATAACTTTAGCATCAAATCAATTAATATCATTGAATAACGACTGCTAAGTGAGAGGTTTTGTTTGTTGAACCTAAGTTTTGCAATAAAACATAACGGTGACGTCATCAATCAATGAGCACAAAAAAGGATTGATTGTGTAAAAGTTGCAAGGACGAAAATATGGGCTTTTGTACGCAATTTTATGTAGAACATTAAAGCTGTGGGCTAAAGTAACTACAGCAGGACTATATTCAATGTGACACTTGAATTTTGTTTGTGAATTTAGAAATATTTCAAACAAACCATAGAAACGGCGCCAATACATTTACATTTAGTATGTCCTACCAATCATACAAATATCGAAGAATCCGTATCACCTTCACCAGGAAGCAACTTAGCCAGTGATGAGGTGGACTTTGATCCTTCATTGGATGATTATAATTCAACTGTATCTTCTACCTCTCTTGTTGTAGGTTCAAGTGTGGACTACGGTCCAATCCAGTACGGTGTTGTGAACTATGTACTTATATCCATAAGTGTACTTATAGGAATATTACTTATTGGTGCTTCAATATTCCTTATCATTAGGGAGTATAGGAAAAATAAAGAAATGAAGGAAGTGAAATTTCGAGCTAAATTGTTAATGCGTCGGACAGGGATTAGTGGTCGCAGCGGTGGGATTGTGAATGATGACTTCCGGCATGACAGTGAGAGTGATAAGACAACAAACACGTCCTATATTTTCTTGTCACCAACACCTACATCAGAAATTAGCTTGTGAGCAGTGTAAATTACAAATAGATATTACGTGATATAGATATTATAGTATCATAAGGGCATTACACAAGGATAGTTTCATATAATGATCAATGATTTTTTTTCAAGTAGGTATACTGTATATAAAGTTCATTTACATGTATTATATCGTCTGTAATTAATACCATTTCGTAACACTTGTATACAGTCGTTGTATTTACTTCTCATACAACATAACTCTTTCTTTTCGTGGTATTATATTTTTCATATTTGTAACTTGTACGATGTACAGCTCCCTGTAAGTTGTATGATTATATGTAGTTTTTACATCAGCAAACCATTCATATCTTTTGATAATATAAAACTAAATAAAAAAGTGGAACCTTCACACTGAGTCACTCAATGTTTGCCATTTTCAATCTGTTGGGTAGAGCACCTCTGATAAGTCTTGAAAACATGTAACGTGCGTCAAGCGTCGAAAAGTTTTTGTCTGGAACTTATTTGTAATTTTGATTTCCTATTGCCATCATTTAGTTCTTTAGCTGAATAAAAGAATAATTTTAAACATACTCACATTAATAATAAATAAAAATAAATGAATGAAAATAAAATCATCTTTTAATAAATATGTTGGACAAAAAGGGCCGCAGACTTGCTTTATCCTTCAATTATCGTTATATTGATGATGTCCTTTCACTAAACAATCCTTGATTTGGTGACCATTTATATCTCATATATCCGAAGGAACTTGAGATAAAGGACACTACAGATTCTAGGAGGTCCGATTCATATTTGGATCTATTTCTCGAAATTGACACACTAGGAAGACTTTTTACAAAGCTCTATGACAAACGTAATTACCAACTATCCAATAGTCAACTTTTCCTTTCTGTGTAGCAACATTCCGTCGGCTCCCGCATATGGAGATTACGTATCACAATTGATTCGTTATTCCAGAGCATGTGGGGAGTACAACGACTTCCTTGATAGAGCTTTACGGCTGACAAGCTATTGTTACCACAGGGGTACATTGCTCCCAGGTTGTTGTCATGACTCAAGACATTTTACGGAAGGCATCATGTGCTTGTAAACAAATACGGGATTTCTATCTCTCAGATGTTGGTTTGACATAGAGATTGGTAATGTAATCCTTTCCGGATATGACCAACACTAAATCGATCTTTGGCAACGTGACGGGTGTGCTATAGCAAGCACCTAAGATCGCTCTCTCGTTTCGACTTGAGTTCACGTTGCTGAATGCGGTTTTGTTGTAAAGTGTGTGTGTGTGTGTTTTATGTTGTTGTGTGTGGTTTGTTTCGTTATGATGATTTTTTGTCTATCAGTTTTGTCTTTGTCTTTACGGTTTTATTATGTTGATTACCTGTTTGGTACACCTTTGCTTCTTTAGTCTTCTGGTATGATGCATACAAACATATCAAACACTAGCCGAATGAGGATCAATTGTTACCAATAAATGCTACTTAATGCTAAATCGGTCAATCAGAAATAGAATATCTGTTATATGTTCATCTCTTATATAAAACATTTTAAAAGATTTTAATGTACTTAAATGGGGGGTGTTCTATTACCTATACTTTTTGTAAATGCTGTCTGTAAAATGTTCTATTTTAAGCCGCCCTTCAAAGAGGCATTACATTTGCCATGCAAACTTGTAAACAAATTCGATAAAGATAAAGGATTCTGAGGAAATATACTTTTTATGAGGTTAAACTTAAGGTAATCTCGCTAGAGTATTTAAAAAAAAAAACCTTCTATTTTAGTTGCTTAAAGAGGGGGTTGATTACCTAAAGTTTGTGGAGGACGATACGATATCATCAATGAATAACACAAGGAATGCAACATTAAAAGTAATTCTGATAGGTAAATTAAGACGTCCTATAGATATTGACCATTTATAATAGAGAATAATGAGACCTGGAATAAGTGTACACAACACAGCCCACAATCAAGCGGCAATTTAGAAAAAAAAACACAATGGACAACCGCCAGCAGCCTTTAACAAGTCATGTTAAAAATTTGGGTTACCCGCTTTTGCAACTTTGGAACTACAGTTTGTTCGCCAACATGGTAGTTGAATCAAAACATGCAGATACTTGAAAAAAAATTCTAGATGAGATGAGAGAGTAGATTTATGTATTTCTAAATTAATTCCTCATTGCTTGTACAGCATTATAAAAAACATATTTGATAAGAAACAATGTTTTCTTTTCATGCTGTATGCGATCAACTTAATTAAATGAATGTATTTAGGCGTACAAAGATGCTTTTACACAAAGAGTTATTGAGCAAAGAACGTGGAATGGAAAATAATGATAAAGTTACTATCATAAAAATAACCATATACGGTTGCAACAACATTTACATAATTCGTTTGCATCCTAAGTAACAAGGATGACTTGGGTCCAAGATTACTTCATAGGAACACAATTTGAAATGTTTAAAATAATAATCTAAAAACATATTAGAAAATCGCTGAAGCTATTTTGTATCATCCGAAACAATAGGTAAAGTGTCGGGTTCAATGGTTGTTGATGCATAAATAAAGTCTTTTTCATCAGATGTGTTTTCTTTGTGATTGTTTTTCAATGTCTTATTTGAAAATCCCTGTAATCCATTGTTATCGGTTGATTGTTTTGTCTGAGAGTCGGATTTATTGTTACTATTATCAGTTTTGTGAATGTTTCCATCACGCAAATCGTATCCATCGTTTTGATCAGACCCCTGCTCATCTTCACGTTGAGTTTTGAGTTGCTCAAAAACTTCTGTAATTCTTGTTGGTTCAGGTGTTGCCATTCCATTTTCACTGTACATTGGCAAGCTTACATTATCTGGGTCACCTTGAGTAATCGGCCTTGATGGTCCAAAGAATGCATCGTCGGCTTCCATCGCCATTTCGATTTCAAATCGCTTTTTAATAGCTTCCGCTATATCTTCTTCCGGTAGTCCGGGTGCTATTGTACCACCTAGTGTTTCCCCTCCATCACAGTCAGGAATAGGAGATGGACCGAATCTAAACACTGCTATTTCGCTTAACGTTGGGTATGGCGAATAAGGTGACACTGCACCACACCGGCTCATTGAAGACCCTACTCTGTCAAAATGTTCGACAGGTGGCGCTTTAACGGTAAGAGAATCAGGTCTGATTTTCTTGCTTTGTTTCGACTTTTTCCAGCAATAGAATCCAATACTAAGCCCTCCAATGAGCAGTAGCAGGACTACAATTATTGAAATCACTGTTGCTGCACTTAAAACATTTTCAGTCGTGGTAACGGCTTTAGAGAAAAAGAAAAAAACCTTTACTTAGTATTATAAGAAATAGAATGTTTCTTTGCCTCAAAAAAGGCAAACAGGTGTATATTGTTTTAGTTGATTTGAATTTGTGCTATTCAAGTTTTTCTAGCGGATTATGATTTTGGTCATTTTTTTATCAAGGTGTGAAATATCTGGAAATCTGCCTTGGAATCTACATGAGTTTAATATATGAACAGTTTTTGTTTTGTTTGAAAACATTTTGTTATAACTTAAAGAATAAAACTGTTAATCAAATACATAAGGCCATACAGGAAGAATATAATAATCTTTGTCAAATTTTGTGTGTAGAGGTCTATTTACTAAATTGTTTACTTTTCTTTATATTATTCAATGTCTTTCTTTTATAATTTTTGAAATTGGTCTAAAATGATAAGCATTGTGTTCTGAGCTAAAACAGCTGATGACAAGCAAGAACAATTTAGTCCATGTTGAATGCTGCTGAATGATTTACAATTAGGATACATATATCCTATTAATGTTATAGAAAATGGTACTTACGACATGACGCTGAAATACATTTAAATTTTCATATAATCAGTGTAATAAACATTTCTAAAAGAGTTCATGACAATAACATGTTTAAGATATAAACAAGACATACTATAATAGCTCCTGGTTGTAAACTCTAATCATTATTATATATACAAATAATATTTTTAAATGTATTTCCTAACCCTAGTACTCCCAAAGCGTCATGAATCCCGTTTCCTTTTATTGCAACACTTGGGTTGCTGTGAATTTGTATGTCGTTTGTATACGTTTGTTTCACAGGTGGACAAATTAAACATTGGTTAGTGGTCGTTTTGATTAGTGGATTGCTGAGCGTTGTACTGAGATGATCACCTCAATATCCCTTTTTTATCTTCACAACCGTGTTGTGTTTTGTGTTACTACCAGACCCTAAGATTGCAATGGAAGAGGGGGGGGTGGCATGCCATAAAACCTGGTTTAACCCACCATTTCTTTTGAAATGCCTGTACCAAGTCAGGATCATTGCGATCTTATATTTTTTCCGGTATGTGTTCCCTGTTTTGTCTCTTCTCCTGGATATTGAGATTGATTCTCAAAGTTCGGTAATTTTGTTATTACATTTATTTGTTCTTTTTTCTATCTTTTTAGATGGACAATGCCAGTAGATCTCTCAGTAAAAAAAAATAGCAATTAGACGATTTTGTTTTCAAAAGTCTTATTCTATCATGATTTGATCAACAATGTTTTTAAAATTCCTGTACCAAGTCAGGACCATTGCGATCCACAATTTCTCCAATATTTTTTTGCTTTTTGTTTTGTCGTTTTATCTTGGACATATAGTTCGGTGTTTTACATATATAAATGGAAAGAGCAATGCGACTAAGCTAATAACAAAAGGCTCCCAGGAGCCTAAATCGCTCAACCGGTCTTGATGTCAACCCTATATTTTGTAGAGCTAAATGAGCTGAACATTTAAGCAAGCAACAGTTTTTCTTTATCTACTAGAGTTTTCATTCTATAGGCCAAAAACACGAAAAACCGTTATTTTAGGGGCCGTAACCCCTATAAGGGGTCGAACCAATGGAGACTTTTGTAGAGCTTTATGCGCTGAACATTTAAGCAAGCAACAGTTTTTCTCTATCTGCTATAGTTTTCATTCTAAAGGCCAAAAACATGAAAAAAGGTTATTTTAGGGGCCGTAACCCCTATTAAAGGTCGTCTGACAACTTCGATTCTATTAAGACTTTTGTAGAGCTAAATAAACTGAACATTTAAGCAAGCAACAGCTTTTCTCTATCTGCTATAGTTTTCATTCTATAGGCCAAAAACATGAAAAAGGTTGTTTTAGGGGCCGTAACCCCTATTAAGGGTCATCTGACAACTTCGATCCTATTGAGACTTTTGTAGAGCTAAATCAACTGAACATTTAAGCAAGCAACAGCTTTTCTCTATCTGCTATAGTTTTCTTTCTGTAGGCCAAACACATGAAAAAACATCATTTTAGGGGCCGTAACCCCTATAAGGGGTCATCTGACAACTTCGACCCTTGGAGACTTTTGTAGAGCTAAATGAACTGAACATTTAAGCAAGCAACAGCTTTTCTCTATCTGCTATAGTTTTCTTTCTATAGGCCAAAAACATGAAAAAGCATCATTTTAGCGGCCGTTACCCCTATAAGGGGTCATCTGATAACTTCGACCCTATGGAGACTTTTGTAGAGCTAAATTAGCTGAACATTTAAGCAAGCAACAGCTTTTCTCTATCTGCAATAGTTTTCATTCCATGGGCCAAAAACATGAAAAAACATTATTTCAGGGGCCGTTACCCCTATAAGGTGTCATCTGACAACTTCGACCCTATGGAGACTTTTGTAGAGCTAAATGACCTGAACATTTAAGCAAGCAACAGCTTTTCTCTATCTGCAATAGTTTTCATACTATAGGCCAAAAACATGAAAAAACGCTATTTTTCACCTTAAAGGGGCTGTAACCCCTATAAGGGGTCATCTGACAACTTTGACCAAATGGAGACTTTTGTAGAACTTTTGATGCTGAAGCAGTAGGGTGGCATCAGATTTCATCTATCTCTAATACTTTTTTGATTTTCAAGCCAAAAACAGTAGTCTGACCCCCTGGTCTATTTTTAGCAACGGCGGCCATGTTTTTCGACGAATCAAAAATCCCCACATCAGTTCTGTGGGGGATACCCTAAAGTACCACCAGACCAAATTTGGTTTGAATCTGTGCAGCCGTTTCAGAGGAGAAGTTTGGAGAAAAGTTAACGACGACGGACGACGACGACGGACGCCAAGTGATGGCAATAGCTCACATGGCCTATAAGGCCAGGTGAGCTAAAAACTGATGTCAGGAATTTACGAAAATGTACCTGTTTTGGCCAGTGTCAGCAGAGCCCCGGGACTTAGATATCCTGTAGAATTTTGATTCTCATAACAGCCCTGTGGATACTGTGTTGCCGTAAGACTGCTGTTGCCTTTTGCTGATATGGCCTGAAAGGACCAAAAGTAAAGTTGCATATGATACACTCTACATATTTAAAGGTTGTTCCTTTGAGGTTGATATGTTTTGAGGTTGGTATACATCAGGCTAAAAAATTCTAGCTTTTAAGCAAATTTAAAATTTCTGTTTTATCTCATTTGAAATTCTTAATTTTAAAATATGACATTCAACTTAATTTGGCTGAAATATATAATACAATATAATATTGATTTGTTTAAGTTTCTTGTTGGATGGATGGGTGGGTGCAATCAGGCACATGTGAACTTATGTGATCTTTTGTCCATGTTATGATTATTTTCTTACTATAAGGGAGCGACCATTTGATTTTTATGGGGGGGGGGGGCTATGGTGAAATTTTAAATAAAAAGGCAGGTCAATGCTTTAATTGAATTAAAAAAACACACAAAGCAGGATAGCATTTTTTGCTGAACAGTTTATAGTAGCTTTAAAAAAATGTTGGCGCGCGCTAGCGCGCAAAATAAAATCTAGGCTGTTTAAAAAAAGGCAGGACAAGGAAAATATCCATAGCCCCCCATAAAAATTAAATGGTTGCTCCCTGAATGAAGGAAATCAGGTTTATTGCATTGTGTATTTTATTTCTTGTTAATATCAGCTATTTGTCATGTTTGTCGTGATCCGCATAGGACAATTAAAAAGTATCAAATTCATTTACCATACTTTCTAATATGGCCCGTAACACATGATAATTAAGTATTCTCGTTGATGATTAATATAGTTCAGTTCCAAAATAACATTTCTAAGTTCCAATGCGCAATTTCTTGATTTAAGGTCCAGATGTTCCAAATGAAATATAAGAAACTAGTTGTCCAAATGAAATATGTCAAATTGGAAGCAAGAGACTAAAAATGATAGAGGCAAATAACCAATAACCTTTATTTCCAATGTATTAGAAGTCGTGGCGTCTTCCCTACGATTAAGACTGGGTTGTACTGAATTGTACTTGTAACATACAAAGCTAAACTTACATAACAAGTAAATCTGAAGTTAGTTTGTTCATCTGGTAGACTGCTACTATCGGAATTATATACAGTAACGTAAGTAATGTTTTCTGATGTCTCGTAATATACACAGTTTAAAACACCATCAGCTTTAGAAGATAAAAAAAGTTACAGCAGTAATAAAAATGGCATTGTTCATGTTATATAAAAAAAAGATTGTTTTGTTTATTTTTTCCTTACACCAATGACACTTTAAATTCAATAATAATTTCTATTAAACGTATTTTGTCCCTTTTCATTTTATAATTTGTGGATGGTTAACTATTTCATTACTCGACTTCATTTATTTTAAATTTGATTCTATTAAAGAATATTAAAAGAATTGCTCAGGAATTAAAGTATTGAACGAGTTGTCGCGTTAAGAAGCAGTTTTTGCTGAACCAAAGTTCACTCTCATTACGGCTAGAGTTCGCGTTGTTAATTGATATTCAGTAGTTTTTGTGTTTCCGTGTTTTATATGTTGTCTGTTTTTTCGTCCTGTCTTTGTTTGTATTCACTGGTTTTGTCTCTTTCGGACTTTGAAATTAGGATGCCCCATGGGTACCTCTGCTCCTTATTGCGATGCACTAGTTTAAGACAATTAGCAATGCAGCGATTGATTTCTTTTCAGATTCGGGTGAAACTCATATGGTTTTATTCTTCGGTCTGATAATTTCTTGTACTTTTAAGTAACTGTCCAGATATATGTGTTTTTTAAAACGGTCACAGAGCCTCATACTTCGGAGAAAAGAAGGATTTGCAGTGTTCGTTCTAATTCTTTTAACGGTAAATGTCGCCAATGACCAGTTATTCTGTTTTTTTTCATTCCTGTTCCTCTTAATATAGCTACCTACTCGAATACGCTTGTTCTGCAGAACACATTGTATAATTATATGACAGCTGTGCTTCGTCCGTGCAGACGTCCAAATTTGTTTCCCCAGTACATTGATTTCCGCTTCCGGAATCAAATTCATAGGTAAAATGTCCGAGAAAAATAGAGGGGCAGGTTATCTTTGCAGACGATATCCCACCTAAATATTTAAATGTAGAATATAATTTAACCGAATTTGCCCCATAACATTATAATAATGAGTTTTATAGAGAGCTTGAGTATAAATTTCCCCGTGCAATTATTCAAGAAAGAAACTAACGTTTTATGCAAACATTAAACTAAAGACAAAATAGCCCGAAGAGTGTCATATGCAGATCTGTAACTTATAAAATCTCATCATGATCGGTGAGGCCCTTAACAGTTGATAGTGACACACATTACTACTGGCAGTCACTTAGAATTCAATTGAGTTCAAGTTAAACTCCCATCAGTTTTTCATCGCTCTATGTGAAAAGAATCCTCTAACCACTATAAATGAACACTTACCATCCCGTACTAACACTCTGACAGCAGTTTTATCGTAAGGTCCAGTCACAATACAGTCCGTACCCAAGGAATAAGAAACCGAGGCGGACCTTAGTAGAAATCTGGAGTTGGTTGTATTCAGCATTACAGCTAAAACGAAAAATAAACATCATTGGCTTTGTGTTGTTATTTTTCATTGTACTGTTTTTAAATTGTACTGTTTTAAACAGTTTGAAAATATTGTTGTAAATGTAAAGTTACCTGCGTCACCTTGTTTGTTTTACATTTTTTCAGATTTATCTTAGAATTTGCATCTGACTCCTTTGAATTAGAACCCATGTAAATGTATTATTATAGAGTGATAGAGAAAACATGCACACAATCGGAATCGAACAAAAAGCGACATGCCACTAAACATACATATATTCTAAATGCATTTATACAAATTTAATTAACTAATTATTCAACGAAATATCGTCATTCACGGTAACATCCTGTTAGTCTGACAACAAACGTCCGACAGCCCACTGGTCCTACAACCCAATGAATGACAGCCGATAGCCGACAGTCCATTGGTCCGACAACCAAATAGTCCGACAACCCAATGGTCCAACAGCTCGATAGACCAGCATTCCGATAGTCCGACATTTATAACTTTTAACAACCTACTTGTTGCACTGTAGTACAAAATCTTGTCTGAAGTGACGGAGATGATATTCCAACACATGGTAAGTCGAAACTGAGAGAAGAACTGATTGAATATTTCAGATCTGAAAGAAATATATATTTTAATGGTTATAATCAAAGATAAAAACCATCTTCGACCATAATTTATTGTATTTGCAAAATATGTTTATAAGTTACGTTAATGCATGTAGATTATGAACAGGAAAATCAAAATTACAACACAGTTTTGGGCAAAGTATTTTGCTACCGATGTAGGCGCGTTTTGTCTACAAAGTCTCATCAGAGGTGCTCTATTCAAGAGGCTGAAAAGATAAAAATCTATCATAACTAAAGAGCATAAAACAATAAACCAAAAAACTCTGAATGATGAAAATGTTTTAATTTCTTGAACTTACTTGATATAGTACAGATTACCAAGTGAGTCATCACAATGGAAAGTCTGTACATTAAACTGAGACATGATGTGTGAGTTGGAGTCCACCTTCATTAGCTTGTTGGAAGTGGAAAATTGCGAGGTTAGAAATACAGCCTGACCGAAATCACTGCCATGCCAGACACCGCTCAGCTGACTGGGAAAGGTACATGTTGATTCTGTAAAAAAAACCATCTTAAGTAGGAATGTTATTGGCTATTTACATACAGTTCTCTTTGGTGATTTTTTGTTTGTTTTAATATTTCCTTTATTGTAGCATATAGAAGATAATGAGATACAAAATAAATGTTCTTGAAACAACCAAAACGAGTGTTTGGCTAATTAAAATCACAATGGAAAGAAGCAGAGGTACCATGGGATATCCGAATGTCAAAAATCCGAAAAGGCAGAGACAAAACCAGTAAATACCAACACGAATGGGACAAAAACAGACAACATGAAAAACATGGTAACACATAATAACTGAATATCTATCAACAACGCGAACTCCATTCGAAACGAGAGTGAACTCAGGTGCTCCGGAAGAGTAACCAGTTCCTGCTTGCTATAGCACACCCGTTGCGTTGCCAATAGTCCATTCAGCGTGTCAAATCTGGTAAATCAGTCATTAGCCTTCAATATGATTAGTGATCCTGCCTTGCAACTGGTCTTAGATCAAAGATTAAATGTATATAGCAGAAAGCCCCTTCTGGACATACATTTAGCTAACATAAAGACGACAGGATTAGGACAGGCACAATTTTTATGGAATGGGGCTTATAGCTATTTTTGCGGGGGGGGGGGAGTGGCAACCCCAGATCCGACATAAAAATATTCCGATATTCATATTTTGTTAAAATGTTATCAAGTGTAGAAGATATTAGTAGTCTCCATTTCAATCTTGGTTTGGTGCACTCATTTTCTTTAATTTGTTTGTTTAGTGTTTTGCTGTAACGTGTTAAACTTTGATTTTGCATATTCCTTGGTGATATTAACAGAACGCTGAACATGCATTTCAATAAATGACAACATATACAAATATATAGTACTAGTATTAATGGCATGCATGGTAAATTAAAAAAAACCAAATGTCCTACCTGCTTTATATATAAAAGATCCAAATAAACAGAAAATGAGAGGCCACAGTCTCGACATCTCTTTTGATCTCGGTTAAATTTTCACATTTTAGTCATCTATTGTTTTTAGGCGCCATTTTGTTTCTAAATCTCCATTTTCAAATATTTAAAGTTGATTAATAGGACTGTTAGCCTTATTGTTCTCCCATGCTATGGTGATTTGGATTAACTGGGATTATAAGGGATTTCTCAAGCCAATACACTAAAAAGTAATGATTGGGAATTAAACCTTTTGGAATTGCTTTTTTGTTATGAGATATCTTTTTCGCTGAGACTGTTGAACTTTAAAAAAATTTATTATAAAGTATTGCTATAATTCTATTATGCATAATATATATAAGTCATAAGCAGACGGAAATGCATGTACAATTTATGTTTTAAATGCTGTACATTTCGAACCTCTATGATAAGTCAGCATACTATTTTTTTGCTGTTGTTATTTTTAGTTTTATCTTGGAGTGACATATTTTTAAATAACATGCCTATTAGACACATGTAGATTTTTTTTGTTTCTGACAGAAAAAAAGGAGTAAAAAAAATCATTTTCGAAATTTGTTTCAAAGCACAGTTTCAAAATCAAAATATCGGGGTACGCTTATTTTCTTTAAAATCTGATTGATTTGGTAATATCTAAAAAAATATTCGACAAATGCCGATTTTTGGGTGTACCTTAACATACTATACATAATAAATTACTCGATTGATACATGTATGGCTAGATAATTTCATTTGCTTATTTCATGAATAACCATATAATTTAGATTCAAATGCAGAGCACAAATTAGTCAACAAAATTTAATTTATAGAACTGATGAACATGCACGTTCACGGTTGACAATGACCCGGGGACACTGATCTCTTTCAGAATTGGCTGAACCTGATACCGATCTTTGTCGAAATTGTCCGAAGTGGCAATGGGGGTTGATCCTCGGTCCCATAATGATCAGATCGCATTTGAAAGATTAAAATGGTCGTTATTCAAGATTTCTGAAACTGTTCCAATTCCTTCAGTTGTAATTTTTAAAAGACTTTCACGCGTATTTAATTCTAAACATGTATACTTTCTTATATTAACAAAGGAAAATGCATTTGGTAATTTTCTCTATGTACTATACCTTTAAAATAATAGCATTAAACTAATCCAGAAGCGATTAAAATATATATACTAATCCTAGAGACCATCGAGAAAATATTGTCAAGAATTGACCGTGATTTTAACTTTTTTCCTTGTTTGACGTTTGAATTTTATACTCTAAAACCATGTAGAACTTTTGAGGACATTTCTTGCTAAATGACTTTAAGGGAGTGTAATCAATGTATTTTGGTACCTTTCGAATATCTTTTAATTAAAATGTAGACACGGCTATATCTAGGATGGGAATAAAAACGAATGGACACGTTGGATTTTGTGTTTCTATCTTTCTTCTCTGTTCCATTCTAGCAGTCGGTATGTATAAAATACGCAAAACATTCAGTGTTTATTTCAAGTAATTTTTGTGCTGTAAATACACGAAAGAAGTCACATATAGCAAGTTTTACATTTCCATTGGTCTGGCAGATTCGATTTCCGGTTTTTTTTGGTCAAAAATATATAAAGTTCATTAACTTAATAAAGTAATAAAGATGTGCAGAAAGGGTAAAATGAAAGTCACATAGAAAGACAAAATCTATAGAGTGATAGAGCTATAGAACAAAACCAAAATGGCAGTCTTACATCGAAGATTTGCGTCTTAAAATATTCAGTAAACAGGAGGTAGATTTGTAAAAGACATAGAATCGATGGGTACCAAAAAGTACTATAAGGGGGGGGGAGGGTGTGATAAATGCTTAATACTAAGAGGGTGTGACATGTATTTGCCCGAAATTTGCGACGGAAGTATCTGTGTCGCCGAAGGACAATAGACGATGCAAGACGACTGTTAGTGCCAAAATGACTACTATATATCGCTTTGCAACACTTTGAAGACGACATAAAACGTAACAATGGGGCATTTATTGTCAGAAGTCCAAATAGGCAAAGACAACTTAAAAATATACAAAACAAAACAACTAAAATGACACCGAAAAAAAACGTCTGCATTTATAGCAGCTGTGATTTACTTTTCTGCAGCTTCTGTATATTAAAAAATACGTGCCAACTATACCCATTTACATTGATTTCTAGAAAGCATTTCGTTTATTACAAAAAAAAATAGTGAGTGAGTGAGTTGGTGTTTAACGCCCGTGAAACGCTATATAGGTTAACATGAAAAGGATGATAAAATGAACATGAAATGATGAAGACAAATGAAATATGGGGTTGGGGTGGGAAACAATGGTCCGGTAAATTTTGAAGAACCACAGGAAAAGGGGAGAGGTGGGTAAGGCCGAAAATTTAGCGTATGTGGTGCACTACTTGGCGGTCAACAAAGGGTTCTTTTACGTGCATGAAGCGTGGCACTCTCCACACACGTTGGCCCACTATGGTCAGCGGTCAGGGTTTCCGTATTATAGACCTGACAACCCCCGCGGACGAGGGCCACCCTATTCCACCACCTAGGGTACACACTTGTTCGCTCTGTGGGCTGACCACTGACCCGACGTCAGAATCCCAAGACCCTTAGTCGCCTCTTACGACCAGCTAGGCTCTGCTGCGGGCCTATTCACCACCCGGGCCCCGCACGGGACAAACAAAAATTAAAAAAATAAATAAAACCAACCAAACAAACAAAAACAACCTTTGTCAGCAGTCCTCTTAATACTTGTGTACGAGTATTATTTATTCATACATAAGCTGTTTGACATTTAAAAAAAATGAGTAAGCAGGAGCATTATTCCTTATTTCAAACATAGCCCTTTTAGTTAAAAGATTGATGTAATTTTGGCGGGCAATTTTAAACATGAATAAAAAAAGGGGACAAAGTTTTACTCCTTTCCTTCTGCTTTGTATCCAACTCCATCGAAACTGCCGAGATAGTACAATTTGTACCTGGCAATAAACAATTTAAACGTCTAAAGACCGAAAAATACAAAACCAGTTTACACAATAGCCAACACGAAAAACACGCATGTAACATAAAAGACGAAGAAACACACAAAACAAAACACACATAAAACCATAAAACATCAATAGAAAATAATGAGATGTGGAATAAGTGTACGCGACACAGCCTACAACCAAGCGGCAATTCAGAAAAAAACACAATGGCCATCGCTTTTGGTTTTATTGCATTGACAGAATATTATTTTTTACTCCTATAAACCTCTTTTTAAACAGATTGTACCTGTACATTCCCCTCCTACCTGACTGGGGTGTGGTACAGTAGCAATGGGGGCACACTCACGTGGGACAGTACCACATTCACTAACTTCAAGATAGCCTCGTTCGGAAGTTACACTTTTACCTGTCAGATGAGCACAGGAACTCAATATGTTAGCAAGTAAGTCATGGCTTTCATATGTCAGAAATGTTGAAAACAGTTTCTACGTGTTACATGTAAGACTCATAGAAATATAAGGTCTATTATAACATTGTAACCCTAACTGACAGGTTGAATATAGATCTTAGTACAATAGTCTATCAATTGTATCAAATCTATTTGCCTATCACTATATATGGATATTAACTTTGTTTTACAAATAATAAACATTTCATCGTGTATTAAGATTTAAAAGGTATCTAATTGCCTTTCTTTATATGGATCTCATGCACATTAATATTGAATACATGTAAGTTAGGAATTGACGCTGCCTATAAGTTGCAATCTTTTTCTTTTAAGGGAGTTGTTAGTACTTATAATCTATACACATTTAATTTTCTAATTATTTCAAAAGTGAGCAGCATGACCTATTGTTTTTTTTATTGTATATGCCCAATGTTCATACTATTAATCTATATACTATGAACACAAACACTTATAATGTCCAAACTCTATACCCTTCATATACCTTTATTTAAAATAATATAAATATTTACAAGAAAGGAATGACTTTTTAGTCGCATTGTCACTTTAAAACTATATCATTAAAATTGCTTTGCATGTATCTAGATTTCGTTTCTTCAATTTTTTTTTGCATAATTTACAACTCCAAGATGATTTTTGAATCCTACACTGTGTTTGTATCTGTTATATCATAAGTTGTAGACTAAGGGCACCAAGATCGTATTATGAAGTCTATACAATCACGTTTATTTCACATGTTTCATATAGAAATAGTTTGTCACCATTTAAAGACATAGAACCTATCAATTTCGCAATTTTTTTACATTGAATAAAAAGTACATATATTAAAAATATATTAAACTAAAACTTACCTTTACCAACATAAAAACTCAATGGTTTGCAGTTTTAAGCTCACCTGACCCGAAGGGTCATGTGAGCTATTGTCATCACTTGGCGTCCGTCGTCCGTCCGTAAACTTTTTAAAACGTTAACTCCTCTGACACCATAAGTCCAATTGAAACCAAACTTGGTATGGTTGTTCATTAGCATTCGGTGCTTAGAACAGATGTGGGGATTTTTGATTCGTCGTAAAACATGGCCGCTGTGGCTAAAAATAGAACATAGGGGTAAAATGCAGTTTTTTGCAAATAACTCAAAAACGGCTACAGATATCAAAATTCTGGATACGGTAAAAGTGATCAGCACCTCAAGATCTACTTACCCTGAAATTTTGAAGAAAATCCAACAACCCATGTAGGAGTTTTTGCCCTTTTTGTCGATTTTTTGCAAATTTTGCAGCTGTTTAGCTCAATATCTTGAAAACTATACAAGATATTTGAGAAATTTAAATTGCATATTGCTAAGCACATCAAGATCTACAAAATATGTAAAAGGGTCAACGTTGTAGAACCTTTCCTTTTAGGAGTTATTGCCCTTAGAACGTCAAAAATGAGCATTTTAACAGCATTTCCTCATTACATTGAAAACATTAACTCCTCTTACACTTCAAGTCCAATTGGAACCAAACTTAATATAGTTCTTTATTAGCATTAGGTGTATAGAACTGATGTGGGGATTTTTGATTGGTCGTAAAACATGGCGGCTGTGGCTAAAAATGGAACATAGGGGTAAATGGCAGTTTTTTGCAAATAACTCAAAAACGATGACAGATTTTAAAATTTTGATTGGGAATAAAAGTGATCAGCACCTGAAGATCTACCAGCTCTGAAATTTTGAAGAAAATCCAACAAACATGTAGGAGTTATTGCCCTTTTTGTGGATCTTTTGCAAATTTTGCACATGTTTAGCTCAATATCTTGAAAACTATACAAGATATTTGAGAAATTTAAATTGCATATTGTTAACCACATCAAGATCTACAAAGTATGTAAAGGATCAACGTTGTAGGACCTTTCCTTTGAGGAGTTATTGCCCTTAGAACGTCAAAATTGAGCTTTTAACAGCATTTTCTCATTACATTGAAAATGTTAACTCCTCTTACACTTAAAGTCAAATTGGAACCAAACTTGGTATTGTTGTTTATTAGCATTAGGTGTATAGAACTGATGTGGGGATTTTTGATTGGTTGTAAAACATGGCCGCTGTGGCTAAAAATAGAACATTGTGTTTAACTGCATTTTTTTGCTAATAACTCAAAAAGGGTCACAGATTTTTGAATTTTAATTGAGATAAAAGTGATCAGCACCTTAAGATCCACCATATTGTCAGATGACCCCCTTGTTAAACGTATTACCCTTTCAATGTCAAATAGATTTTGCCCACAATAGCCTTTACTTCAGGCACATATATCAGGTGAGCGATTCAGGCTCCTGAATGTAACCAAACGAGGCGAAGAGAAAACGAAATCGGTAAGTTAAGAAAAACGACTTGTGACAGCTAAAATCGATTCAGTTTTCTTTTATTACCAGTTTCGCTCGATTTTGTTTCCTTTCTTTACAGATTTCGGTTGCTTATTTCACTGTTTACGTTTCCTTCTTTACCGATATCGTTTTTGTTCCGCTCCGTTTCGTTTGGTTACTTTTCGTTTCTTAGTTTACCGGTACCCGCAAGTGTTTACATTCTATAATTAGTTTGTCCTCTTTTTTGACACTGCGTTTTTTTCTTCAGTTTTCCGTCAGGTAGGTTTTTTGAAAATTTAACAGTTTCTTCAAAGGTTTTACAATGTATTCTTCAAATAGTGTGAATTTTATTATTTTTTTTAAAAATTGCCAAAATGATAGGTTCTATGTCTTTAAGTCTGGCATATACATAATGCATAATTTCAACAAGTAAAGAACAATTATAAGATATGAGATGGTTAGTTTCCATCCTCAAGCTATAGCAGATCAGGGACATGTCTTAGGACTTGTTTCTGTTGCCGGTTAAACTTACTAGTATCAAAGGGAAAGTAGACTTAGTGGTATCTCTATTTATGTGTGTTCCTGTTTTGTTGCAGGTCTGATGTCTTTTACGTCTTCAATCTCCCTTTTGTTGCCTACATCTGTATGGATCTTCGGGCAATATCCTCAGGAAAATATATTTACTATCAACCAACAGGTTAGTCTTAAATCGACCAGTATTTGCATCGTAGTATTAAAATACAATACCACGGTTAATTTGGTTATGCTGTATATCGATATTCGAATGAGTAACCTCTCATCAGCAGCATTTGAATCAAAACATTGGAAGGTAAAAAACTAAAAGTATTGAATGAAAAGTACTCAAAGGCAACATGTTTGAACATATATCTTATATATATATGTTAGCATTTGGCAAAATAGAAATTAATTTTAAAAACTCAATATTTGAATTTAAACAAATGCCAACCTTCCTAAAATTGCACAGACATTCAAATAAAAAAAATTGTAGTATTATGAATTGTATGAACTATACTTGATAACAACCTCATTTTTTCACAGAACAATTAAAAGATGCTGAGTACGCAAGAATGAAGATTTACCTGAATAACACTGTATCAGTCACCGATACGGCTACCATCTGTGACGTCACCGACTATACTCCTCTGATGTACCATCTACTGGTGAAAAACAGTGAGTTTTGAAATATGAAAGATCAAAGTGTAATTTCAGCACATATTTATTCATAAAGACCATTGTACAACGATGTATTACAGTTTGGCTCCTTAAATTCCTTCAGTTTTCATTTATGTAATGTTTATTCAGATTCGGGTAAATACTCTTACTTGGATCTTACATGATTAGGTCGGGAAAAACAAACAAAAATATCCGATAAGGTCAATAATATCCCGGGAATAATATTTACTTGCTAATTATATAACAAGCCAGATCAGGCAATTCTTTTATTTATTTTCTTATACAGATGTATTCATACAGATGTTAAAGCTTCTTAGCATCAATTATGGGATAAGGGTGCTTTTTTCGGTAAAAATACATTTTAACGTATCTAATTTTCAAATTAAAATATATTTAAAGGGTGGGGTTTCAAAATCTCAGCGGCAACTCCCTATCCATGAAGTAAAGAAGTGGCCCCTGAGATTTTTTCTATGGCTGATCTAGCCTGGCAATGAAACCAAATCAATAAATGCATTGTAAAATGTCACTTTTAGATACCATCGAATCTCAAAAGATCCAATGTCCAAATGAGTTTCTCGGAGTATTTAACTATACCTATGATACCGGAAGCGGAAACACATGTTCGGGTGATACTGACCTGAATGTTTGTGACGACACAACCAAGATGAAGTTTGATTACTCTTTATGTGCACAAACTCAAGCCTTTTCATGTAAGTTAATTTAAAAAGTGAATGTAACACGTTTTAGACGGAGCATTGAAAGACAAAAGGGACACTGTATTCTGAAAATTAAATAAAGGTAATAACAAAACTACCGAACTTGCATGATCAATCTCATAGTCCAGAGAAAATGACAAAAACGAATCAGTCATACCGGAGAACTGGTGGATCGCAATGGTCCTGACTTGGTACAGGCATTTCAAACGAAATGGTGGGTTAAACCAGGTTTTATGGCGCCAAACCTCCCTCTTCCATTGCGATCTTAGGATCCGGTAATGACCATAGAACACAACATAGTTGTGAGACACAATAGGGATATTGAGGTGATCATCTCAGTACAGCAGACCAGTCAAACACTAATTAAAACAATTAACTATCATATCTTTTAACTCAATTTTGAACTTTTCTACTAGTGGCTGATAACGAAGAAAGAATTTTTTTAGAGATCGTAAAATAGAGCTGGGAAATGAAAAACAATGCATAAGACATCTAGCTTATCAGTCGCAAAAACAATCAAAAGCTTCGAAATAAAACGTTGCTATTTGCGATAATTCTTCACAGTTATACTGTAAGCTTTGTTTGAAAGTTATGCATGATACATGTACATATCTGTTGATTTTAAACGTTTTATGACTAATTGAGTTTCTTCAAAAATATGTATGCTTAACATAACCTTTCACCGTGATGACCACTAGCAATGACAGGTTTTCTCTATTTGATTTTTTTTATCCTTCACATTCGGCAAGTTCATTCATTGTTGCATTTATTATACAAAGTCAATTCGAACATTTGCCTTTTACGTACGGAAAAGCTAAAAATATACTGGAATATAGCATGTTTAAGATTCTGATCATTAATACGCTATTTTCTGACAAAATAATTAATTGTTTTGTAGCGGGTGGTGAAGTAAACTGTGTTTATTCATCAACTTCCGGTACATCAACATTTCTACACGTGTTTAACTTAGATGCAACCACGGACGAGAGTACCTACTACAGATTTACATGCTATGTATGTAAAAGTTCTATGATTTTCTATGATAATATGTCACTGCAGATCGTAACAATTTAATTTTTTGTTGACATTAACGTATAAAAGTTGATTCTGTGGTTGTTTACAGATATACTCCAATATCAATTCAATTCATTAGAACAACTTAAACGATTAATGACCCATAACTGAGAAAATATTGTCTCAAATAATAATCATCAAATCTCGCAGTATACAGCAACGAAAAAAAATACAATATGCAAAACAATGCAAATTAAGCCAATATGGGAACACTGAAAAAAAAAATCGACAACAGAAACACATAAACACAAATAGAAAACAAAAAAAGCACATTAGATACCCACTCAAACCGCAACTCACATTAGTTGATAAACCCCAGAAGGGCACAACCGAAATACACGTACAACACACAAATAAACAACCAACAGGCACATAATACCGACTCAACAACCTTCAACTCGAACAACCCAATTACGTAAGCATGATGTATAAATTTAATCTTTAAGGTCATAGAAACACTAAACAACACAGTTTATGCCACTCAGTATGCTCAGGACTGCCACTATGGACAGAATGCCACAAATGTTAACACCACTGGTGCTTATCTCACAATGGACGCCGATTATACTTGTGGTAAGATTATGTTTCTCAAAACAAGGTACACGCATGTGTATATCATAATTTTATAGAAAAAAAGGAATAAACATGTTTCCTAATTATCAATAAAATCGTTATGGTTTCTTATATTTACCAAACATGATAATCATAAAAAAAACTTGAACATTAGAGTATCATTGAGTACTATTTCAACACACGATAACACTCTGTTTTGAGTCCTCTTGTAATTTTGAGATACAGGAGTCTTTTTCTGATTTTGTTAATCAAATTCGTGCTTTGAAAGATTCACGCCATTTTGGAAATGATAAGCTACCCGATAAAATTAAAATGAAATAAAAACAATAAGGCATGCTCTGTAAACATTTGGACAATTACACCCTGTACATAGTTTTAATTGTAATATATAGAGAACGTTTTATCCTGTAAATAGCCAGAGAAAACTTTCTGTGTTGTCCGACATTGCGATAGTTTTCGCGGAACCTCGTACATTCAAAACTGAATTCGGTTCCTTACCCGGAAGAAGGAGAGGAAAGGATTTTGGCCAAAATAAGTTAAACGAGAACAAGATTCCATATACTAGTAATCGTGCTAAGCAACCAAGTTTTCTTTGATTGAAAAAATTGCTATTATTCAGAAAAGGTGGTCTCTGTAATTAAAAATCAGCACATGTTTTATTTACTTTTCATTTACACTAGTTGCAAGTACAGAGGAAGTTGCCTCGGCCTACATCGGCATCATCATCGCCGTCGTCGTCATCCTTCTAATTATCATCATAGCTATCCTCTTCCTTCTGTATATGTGGAAAAAGAAGAAAGACGAACAGAAACGAAAAGAAGAAGAGGAAGAACTACGAAGACTTAATGCTCGATCTATCAAAGAAAAGAAAGAAAATCCCGATCTAAGACCGGAAATGGATCTCGGACTTCCGGATGATTCTAAATATAACATTGATCGTCTTATGTTCAGTGATGACAAGATGGTGGCTCCTACCCACCTAGAAATAGAACGTCTTAGGGCTCAAGGATTCGAGGTACTCTTACTATTTTATTTCAGTACTGCTTTTAGCGGGTTTATTTTAATATTCAGCTTATTCAGAAAAGGTTGGGACCCCCACTCTCCTTAAAAAATTTCTTTATTTTTCTGTAGATTTTTCGGTAAAATTGGTCTGGAATCCCCCCTTTCGTGTACACTGAAATGTATTGGACTCCCTCTTAGATATTTCTGGATTCGCCCCTGCTAAGTACATGTAACACATTTTGATACAACAAAATCGGGAAAAAAAGAAACGATAGTTACAAAGTAATTTTTTTAAAAATTTTGATTTAACCTTTAATTTTTCATAAATGTATGCATTTATCAAAACTTATTACCTACATGTATATCTCTAAAATGGTCAGTATTGTTTTACTTTAATCGACTTAACATGGACTAAACATGTAGCTATTTATCTGTTTAGAAGTTATGGTGACATTATTAAAACAAATATTTTGTTTTCTGTAGGGCTATGACAATTTTGACGAGGATTATATGGACGATTTTACCCGACAAAATATGGTAAGAATTTCCGTGTAAACACGTGATATAGTCATTCCTTTATATCAGCTAATTTTCCTATATTAGCATAATTGTAGTCCACCTGTACTCTTAGTTAAAAGGATAATATTATAATGGGTGTTCTTAATTGTGATTTTATTAATTTTGTGGTAAGAATTTGAATTAATATATTTATTTACTGTTTATTTTTGATATTTTTATGGATAAACAGGGTTTTATATTGATATTTGGAATTGTTAAGCTTGAGTTTCGCTTTCTGCATAAATTTTCCTCTTTTTTCGTTGAAAATGACTTTTATTAATTTCTTGCACATATAATGTATGATCTGAGAAATAATTCCAAAAATACATTAGGTAGAAAACAGATGTGACATGACACTCCTCTCAATCACTAATGAATTAATATTAACGAAGTAATGCATGGTACCAAAGTTTATCACATTTATTATCTAACAATTTACAACTAAACATGCTTAAGTCCTTTATTTTTTTGGAAGACACTAAATCTGTTATATATTATTCACATTGTCCATTTTGACAATAAATGAAGATGACAAACAACCACAGACTCGCGGTTATATTGGACCTTCCAAGTCTTGTTTGTTTTAATTTTATTATGGTTTAATAATGCCTACATAAAGATGAGCCATCGATGATTATAAGAGTAGTTAACTTGTTATTACAAAAGAAGACCATTACTTTGAACTTAACATGCCATGGTCATAAATGTCATTTTATCACCAATTTAAAAGTATAAGAAAATGTTTACCAGTGCAAAAACTTTACATGCGGACAATTATATCAAAATCTTCCTAATTTCTTCAATCTGAGATAAAAACACATGTTTTTAAATAACTTTTTTTTATCTTTCTTTGTTCCCTTATATCAAAACTACATATTCAGGTTAATAAGGTTATTTTTAGAAATATGTTCAAAGCGTTCAAGGCCTAAATCATTCCACGTGAAAGCATTTGATTAACTTAATTTGAGAAAAAAATTAAATACCAGCATTAAAACATTAAAAAAAAAATAAAATGTTAATAGCAGATAATAGCAAAGTTAAACATTAACTTGGTTTTAAAAGTTCTTCAAACAGTCATGTTCATTTCTTTACAATTAGGGCTTAAAAAGCCATTTGTTAAAAAAAGGAGTTACTGGGCATATGTAAATTTAAGAATCCTCTAATAAAGTTTTGGGCACAAGACTTTTGTCATCACTTGGCGTCCGTCGTCCGTCGTCCGTCGTCCGTAAACTTTTTAAAACGTTAACTCCTCTGACACCATAAGTCCAATTGCAACCAAACTTGGTATGGTTGTTCATTAGCATTCGGTGCTTAGAACTGATGTGGGAATTTTGATTCATCGTAAAACATGGCCGCCATGGCTAAAAATAGAACATAGGGGTAAAATGAAGTTTTTTGCAAATAACTCAAAAACGGCTACAGATATCAAAATTCTGGCGAGGATAAAAGTGATCAGCACCTCAAGATCTACCTACCCTGAAATTTTGAAGAAAATCCAACGACCCATGTAGGAGTAATTGCCCTTTTTGTGGATTTTTTGCAAATTTTGCACCTGTTTACCTCAATATCTTGAAAACTATACTAGATATTTGAGAAATTTAAATTGCATATTGTTAAGCACATCAAGATGTACAAAATATGTAAAGGGTCAACGTTGAAGGACCTTTCCTTTTAAGAGTTATTGCCCTTAGAACGTCAAAATTTTTCATTTTAACAGCATTTCCTCATTACATTGAAAACGTTAACTCCTCTGACACTTTAAGTCCAAATGGAACCAAACTTGGTATAGTTGTTTATTAGCATTAGGTGTATAGAACTGATGTGGGGATTTTTGATTGGTCGTAAAACATGGCCACTGTGGCTAAAAATAGAACATAGAGGTAAATGGCAGTTTTTGCAAATAACTCTAAAACGGTGACAGATTTCAAAATTTTGATTGGGAACAAAAGTGATCAGCACCTCAAGATCTACCAGCTCTGAAATTTTGAAGACAATCCAACAACCCATGTAGGAGTTATTGCCCTTTTTGTGGATTTTTTGCAAATTTTGCACCTGCTTAGCTCAATATCTTGAAAACTATACAAGATATTTGAGAAATTTAAATTGCATATTGTTAAGTGCATCAAGATCTACAAAATTTGTAACAGGGTCAACGTTGTAGGACTTTTCGAACGTCAAAATTGAGCATTTTAACTGCATTTCCTTAATATATTGAAAATGTTAACTCCTCTGACACTTTAAGTCCAAATGGAACCAAACTTGGTATTATTGTTTTTTATTATTAGGTGTATAGAACTGTTGTGGGGATTTTTGATTGGTTGTAAAACATGGCCGCTGTGGCTAAAAATAGAACATTAGGTTAAACTGCATTTTTTTGCAAATAACTCTATAAGGGTGACAGATTTTTAGATTTTGATAGAGAACAAAAGTGATCAGCACCTTTAGATCCACCATATTGTCAGATGACCCCCTTATTAATCTTATGACCCAATCGTCAACTTCCCCTTCTTGTGTAGCAATATTCCGTCAGCTCCAGCTTATGGAGTTTACGTATCTCAATTGATTCGTTACTCCAGAGCGTGCGGGACTTACATCGATTTCCTTAGCAGAGCGACACGTCTGACGCAAAAATTGCTCACACAGGGTTATGTTGCTCCTCGGTTGCTGTCTTCACTCAAGAAATTTTACGGAAGACATCATGCACTTATAGACAAATATGGGATTTCGATCTCTCAGATGAGTGCAGATGTTGGTTTGTCATAGTGTGCTGTTTTGTCTTCCTTTACTGGATTTGACACGCTGAATGGACTATTGGCAACGCGACGGGTGTGCTATAGCAAGCAGGAACTGCTTACTCTTCCGGAGCACCTGAGTTCACTCTTGTTTCGACTGGAGTTCGCGTTGTTGATTGATATTCAGTTGTTTTGTGTTTCCATGTTTTACGTGTTGTCTGTTTTTGTCCCGTTCTTGTTTGTGTTTACTGGTTTAGTCTCTGCCCTTTCGGACTTTTGACATTCGGATACCCCATTGGTACCTCTGCTTCTTTCAATGTTAAATAGATTTTGCCTTATAACCTTTACTTCAGGCACATATGTCAGGTGAGCGATTCAGGCTCCTGGGAGCCTCTTGTTAATTTGACAAACGTTAAAAAACACCCCTTTTATTAGTCTTATTAAAATATTACACCTCAACTATG
This sequence comes from Arcuatula senhousia, assembly GCA_963971305.1. Lineage (NCBI taxonomy): Eukaryota > Metazoa > Mollusca > Bivalvia > Mytilida > Mytilidae > Arcuatula > Arcuatula senhousia. Next base: position 41,537,238 of record OZ020312.1, read on the forward strand.
ATTGTGCAACAAAGTCCGAAAATATTTACATATATACAAAATTTGCAACTCGCGATTGTATATCTTCTCTCTTATAGATCGATGCTTCAGTTTTCCTTGATAAACGTCAAAGACTTGAAACTGTTGATGAGCTCGATGTCGGTGAAGGACACAGTGCCACATTTATGAAAAGATTTAAAGAACTCGCAAGATCAAGAATAAAAAGAAAGAAAAGACGAGGTTCAAAATCTAAACGCAAGGTAAAGAAAGACAAGGACGGAAATGTCATAAAAACTAAAAAGAGGCTCGTCCTTGACCTTGGAACGATTGAAGCAGACGACTGGGAGTCAGACGACGGTGAAGAAAATGCCGAAGAAGATGGAGTTAATATTCCTGGCCAGGTTGACATACCTGATGAACATACCCCCCCTGTGAATACAACACTGCATTTACCTCTCACCAACAGAAGTATAATGGCAGATAAGAGGGTGGCTGAGGCAAAGAAGAAGAAGAAAAAGAAGAAAAAGAAAAAGGTAACGATATCATCACAGATAATCATCAGTTTTCAAAAAGTAAATCGAATGAATAATATTTGAGACAAATTTATTTCTTTGATATTTCCATATATTAAATATTTTAAAGTGACAGAGTTGCGATAATTTTGTGTTTTGAACAAGCGTCTATTTTATCACCCTTTTCTTTTTGCTATGATTATTTAATAAAAACTGAAATTACTTGATTTTATTTTAAAATGTCACATTTATATTAAATTGAAATGGATTTTTTTCTGAGTGCAATAAACATTTTTTTCAATGGAAATCGTCAAATAAAGTTTGCAGATGAACATATTTTAGTAGATTTGCAAACTATTTCAGAATGAACTGTAAAATAAAGTTCAATTTTCATTTTGAATCACTAGAACAATATGCTTTAAATTTGTTAATATAGATAACAAGCAAAATAGATTCATTTAATCATATTCGGAGAAAGAAAAGTAGTCGAGTAGGACAGGTAGTGAAATCGTCACAGAGTCTAACAATTTTCACAACAAATGCAAACATGTTCACGTCATTATGATCCAAATATCTAACATTTTTATATGATAAAGCCGCACACTATAACATTGCACAAAATCAACATAAATCTAACTTTGTTTCCAAATGTATCCATTCAATACTAACAACAGATTTGTTAGAAGTTATGTCACAGAATTTGGATGTTAGTGTAATTGCAAAATTTTTAAACCCTCCAACGAAATTTGTTCAAATTTGCATGCCTGCTCAGCGTGATTCGGATCATCTCACGACCCCTTTGTTGTCATTAGGATTCCTATGAAGACCTTGTGGAGGAAGATGAAGAACCGGAACCGGAAATTAGACTTATCCTTCCCGACTTACGCCCGGATTTTGAAGATGAGGATCTTAGAAATGTAAGTGAAAAATTTTAACAACGTTTTCAAATTAATTTTTACCAACTGAAGTTTAAAATTCTTTACACTGGCATCCAAAAATTCAAGCACGATTAATACTTAGTGTTGGAGCGCCACTTCACGCGAATTTTAACCGTACATTTTTGTCAAACTTACTAAACCAAACTCATCAGATAGATTGAAGGAATTTTTCTTTTCAGAAGAAGAACAAAGGAGTTCTACCACCTTTACAAAGGAAAACATCAGAAGTCTTGTCTGTTCCAAAATCATTTTCGTCCATTGGAAAAGCAAAGGTCAATAATTGGACCGGTGATAAAGAACTTGACCTACCTCTTTATTTTGAAGATCCAAAACTTAAAGATCTACCTCCACTGCAAAGAGTTCACAGGAAGAAAAATCCGAAACTGTGGTCAGACATTTTAGCTAAGTACGGCGGAGACCTAAATTTAGGCGGAAATTCAAGAATGTCTGAAAACAGGTGGCGCATGCTCTTAGAAGAACTTTATACAGACAAAAAATATTTTGATTATATGAACAGTGAGTACAATATATGTTTACATTCATTTTTTCTCACCTAAAAGCTCAAAAATATGTAAAGCTTACTATAGTGGCAAGAAAATGCCCGGAGATTGAGATAAAATCAATACAGCAATACTTTTAAGAGGAGCTCTTTGTGTAATAATAAAGGGATAGACAAAACACTTAAATGGCTATAGATAAACACGTAAGCAACCAAAATTACAGAAAAAAAGAAAATATATTCTCTAGTTTTTACTTCCTGAACTAATCAGATTAATGACAATCTGGACAAAGGTTAATATTTCCATTTGAGAGTCACAAGTACACGTTTAATGCTTCTAACTTACTGCCTAGTACTATTTAATCTCCAGAAATCAAAACTTATTATAATGTTACCTTTTAATTTATTTAAGAATCGGCAAGACACAACCCTGCAGAGAGAGATGTGGTAGGAGAAGCCAATGAGGGACTTCATTATCTACAGTCAAGGGCTAACTTCTGGAAGGAACAAGAACCCATTCCTCTTCGTCCCCCCTCCTGGCGTTCTAACTCTTTCACTCACTCTGCTAGGGCTAACTCATCAAGGGCCCACCAAGCCAAAAAGTCCAAATCATTTGTGACCTCTAAATCCTTAATTGATGATTCAGGTAACACAACAAGTGACTGGTCATCAGGTGAAAATAAAATGCCGAAGAAAAAAGGAAACGAGATAAAGCGAGAAAATTCTAAATTATCGAAGGAAAATTCCAAATTAACAAGAGAAAATTCCAAATTATCAAGAGAAAATTCTAATTTAACCAAGGAAAAGACTTATTTACCTATGGACAGACCAAACTTGAAACGAGAAACCTCGCGATTGTCATCGGACAAGCCATCAACATCAAGAGAAAAATCTGACTATTCAAAACCAAAGATACGTCGTGAACCGTCGTTTATGTCTGATGATTCACAAGCCAGATCACCATATGATGGTTCAAAGCAAGGTACCCCAAGACCGAAGAAAGTCCCATTACCAAAGATAGACGATGCGGATAAAATTTATAAAATGGACATGCTTCCAAAAACTCCATTGACTCAAGTTCGCTTAGACATCAGTAGGGAAGAATCTATGCTGTAAATTGGAGAAAGTTTGTCTAAAAAACTTGAATTGTTTTCATAGATCGGCTTTTTTAAATGTAAACTTTATATGTTCGTTAAATTTTAACACTTGAAACTTTAGATGTTTCTGTTCTGTTTCTTGTGGAGCTATATAGTTATTTTTATATATATTTTGTACATGTATGCTGGTTCTACTGTTTCTTGTGGAGCTATATAGTTGTTCTTTATATATATTTTGTACATGTATGATGGTTCTACTGTTTCTTGTGGAGCTATATAGTTGTTCTTTATATATATTTTGTACATGTATGATGGTTCCACTGTTTCTTGAGGAGCTATATAGTTGTTCTTTATATATATATTTTGTACATGTATGCTGGTTCTACTGTTTCTTGTGGAGCTATATAGCTGGTCTTTATATATATTTTGTACATGTATGATGGTACTACTGTTTCTTGTGGAACTATATAGTTATTCTTTATATGAATGTTGTACATGTATGATGGTGAAATATATCTGAACAAACATTCTTTATATGAATTTTGTACATGTATGATGGTGAAATATATCTGAACGAACATTCCGTTGTACTATTGTATTACTTTGTTTGCGTCATGGTTGATAATTTATGTACTCATTAAAATAAAATTATTTGTCTTTCTATTCAGAAGTATTACAAAATCATAATATAGTTCTGATTTGGTAAAGATAAAGCTACGGTACACAAATGTATTATGCTATATTCTGCTATTCATCTCATGGCAAGACATATGCGTAAACAGATATATAGTCCTTGAGCGTGAACTACTCAGATCATCTTATGGAAGTTCCAATATTTTTAAGCATTAATTTACTTTGTCTTTGTACTGCACATGGTCGATATCCTCGATGCTGGATTTGACTTCCCTGTTCGAACCTTTTTGGCTTTGAGTACTTATCATTAATTCTTTTTTGTTTGTTTTTTTCCTTCAAATGCTGCTGTTGGAAGTTACTCCTTGAAATATCAACATACAGCATAACCAAATTTACCGTTTTTACACCCGTTTCTGTATTGTATTTAAAACTCGAAGTTCCGGTTATGTCGTCCAAAAAGTAAGAACATGATTTTTCAATTAATTTAAGTCGAGACTTCGACATTAATGGTAGAAATCACACTTTCATTTGTTTTTTTTTCAATAATTTTTGTTTTTATCAATGGTCCTTTTTTCAATTCATTAAGAAAATAAATCGTTGTTTTTCATCAAATAGATCGGCATAATTAGCGTTTTTTTTTTTAAAATACTTTGCATTTATTTAATAAAAACAACAATGGTTAAAAGTACCATTTTCATCAAGACCAAAGGATATCGAAACTGGAACTGCATACTATAGTAGCTGAAACTGCATAATCTCAAGTCAACAACTTTTACGCCGAAATATATACTTTGAATTCTACTATTAAGATTACATTTTTTGGAAAGGGAAATCCCACATTGTTATTCAAATCTAATTTAAAGGCTTAAAATCGTCTATCATTGCCACTAGTAGGAAAGTTCAAAATTAAGTTAAAAGATATGGTGCCGGTTAATTGTTTTAATTAGTGTTTGACTGGTCTGCTGTACTGAGATGATCACCACCTCAATCTCCCTATTGTGTCTCACAACAATGTTGTGTTCTATGGTCATTGCCGGATCCTAAGATCGCAATGGAAGAGGGAGGTTTGGCGCCATAAAACCTTGTTTAACCCACCATTTCGTTCGAAATGCCTGTACCAAGTCAGGACCATTGCGAGCCACCAATTCTCCGGTATGACTGATTTGTTTTTTGTCATTTTCTCTGGACTATGAGATTGATCATTCAAGTTTGGTAGTTTTGTTATTACCTTTATCAGGTCGAAGATTTTACCTTTTAAGGATAATGTTTTCGTCCAACTTTTAACCAATAGTTTTTGAGAGTGTATAAATAAATACGATCGCCAACACGTGCTTTTTAAGAAAAAATTAAATATAACATGACTCGCAAAACAAATCTTTAAAATGAACGGTGAAAAAATTGGTTGTTGTATTTGTATTAATGTCATATTAAAAATAAACATATTAAAGAAACACTTTTTCACCCAAACAGCTTTGACAAGTAGGGAGATTTTATGGCCATGTTTACCTTTTTGATTGTCCATTGACCAATACTCTTAATAAAATAGAAGTCAATAAGTGGAACATAACATAACTTTATAAGGAGAATTTACCCATGTTGAACAAAAGAACGTTTAAAACCAATTATATTTGGTATTTGAGCAATATGAGCGAGGAAGTTAAAGAAAACATGCATATGTTAGGAACTTTTCTATCAAACCGACGAAAAAGTTTTACCATTTTTCCCCATTTGAAAGGTCAATCTTTTACAATTTTGATTGATTAATAGGTCAAACGAAATCTAGAAAACCCGACCTGTTTATTCAACGAACTAGTGCAAATATATTTTTTATCGAATCGACGTCGACGTCGGAGGCGTTGAAACACGGTTCATAGTTAATTTTTGCTCAGTATGTATTCGATTGATATTGTGTTCTTTTTGAAGATTTGATTTGATTTGGGTCAAAACTTTTTCATTTTTAAAAGTTATTAAGTTATCTAATTGTTTGATTTAAAGAATTTCTTTTATAAATATTAATTATTTGTTTGGTCTATAAATTTGACATAGAATTTTTCCAAACTATCATAGTAAATAGACATTGGTAAAAGCTTTGAAAATATACGATAAAAACAATAGTTCAAGGCTTCTTTTTTAATTAACTGGGTTACAATCTTAAAAAATGTGTATACATTATATAAGAAAAATCCTCAAGATAATCTGACATAGAAATTTGAACTTTGTGTAAAGTAACAAAAATTTGGTATACTTTTCGAATTCTACAATAAAAACATGGGGTCACGATACAACTTTTCATGACGTGTTAGGAAAACTAATTTTTCTAATACATTTCTTCGTAAAAAAATATTCACTCATTTTCCCGCCAATTATCTCCCATGAAATGACATTTTTTAATAAAAAGCTTTATATTTTTCGAAGTGTTAATGTTGTAATTTTTGTATAAATAAAATTAAAAAAATAGATAAACTGAAATATAGACTAAAACTTTGCAAGATGACTGAAAAAAGATGCTTTGTTTTAGAACCCCCAGCTACGATAAGACAAATATGATTTTAAAATGTACGCTGTGATTTAGTATCTTAAATCAGACCTCATCTCCGTTTTAAATATAAATGATATTTCTTAATTCTGTGACATATCGACTAACACCATGCACCACTCCCGAAAGTGCCCAATTAAAAGACGATTGGCTCATTGAATTCTTTTTCCCCATATCCGTGTAACAATAACGTTTTCGGTAATCCTCGGGTTTACTTTGCAATTGTGCTATGACTAACATCCTTGGCGACATCGTTCAGGAGAAGGTAAATCAAATATAACTTTTAAAGATTTTAATTATTGAAAGTTTAAAGTATAGAATACTATTTTGTTTGAACTTGATATCCAATTTGTATCTATAGTTTAGTCTTCACGATTTTAGTTAAAAAGTATCGGATTAGAACATGTTATAGATATAGAACAAAGTATTAAGGATTGGAATTTATTAAACATAAACAGTAATTTTCTCAATTGGGTATTGCTACATGGCTCGTTTTTCAGTTTAAATATATGCAGATTCAATTTAATTTACTTGTAAATGTACTATAAACAAACTTAACTAATGGAAATATTTTGATAGAGAGGTGACCATGATACAGATCAAAAGACACTTTCCGTGATACCACATGGAACCCAATATCTTGTCCTACATTCCAAGAAGGAAACTGAGAAAAAGCAGGTAATTATATTAAGATTGTCCTTTTTTAAATTGATTTTAAACTGCTCAGCTAACGATTTATTATTGAAATAGTTTTAGTTGCAAAAGCGACATCCGAAAATTCAGTAGGTTTTCGTCTAGAACCCAGTTTTTAGAACGCATATTCGAGCAATATATGATCTAATTATTTTGCATTTTGAAAACCTGGGTATTGACCATTTGCATTGCAAAGAAAAAAATCCAACATTTAACATGTTTAAAACAAATTTGAATTCAAACAATCAGATGAACATTGTTTGGCTAAATTTTTATCTAGTCTTATACTCGGGCTAGGGATACCATCGGGGACATCTGGCACATAAGCAGAGGTTATAGACCCAGTCGTTCTAAATACAAAGTACCAAATCGAGTGGCATTAAATGGTAACTTAGTAATTTTCCAAGAGGCATCGGCCATCTTATGTTTTCAAAAAGTACAAAATACCATAAATTATACATAATTCAACTGTTACAAGTTGTGCCATTTCTTAGATGTTTAAGACAAAAACGTTTTAGAGTGGACTTATTCTTTGCGTCTTACTGGGCTAATAGCTAATAGGGTGTCGTAATCACCTGTAGCAGGTTGAATATTTGTTGCTTTGACATATTTTTACTTTTAACACCAATGAAGTCAAGAACTAAATCTGCAATGGAAAAGATTGGAGGATGGTATGTAATGTCTGCTGGTAAAAAGAAACAAAAGGAGCCTGACCTCTCAGACAACGAACTTCCATCATGGAAAGAGATACTTGAATCAAATCAAGACAGCCATGATGTTTACTCTCAGTATGCTAGAATGCCTAGAACCACAGTGTTGCCTAGTATTAAAACAAGACGGAATTATGAAATGGAGGTAAGGTCTTGTATGTTTTTATCCGAATTTATGTAACGATATTAAGCAATATGTTTGAAATGAATGTCCCTTAATAACTTCAGCTGATGCCCTGTTTAACATGTGCGAAAAAGTCATTTATTAATTTGATGGTATTCTTACAGTTTAAAACTATTAACCCATTTAGGTGGTGTTTTTTTTACAATTTATGAGATTTCTCGACCCCTAAATAATATTACATGTATGTAAGTAATTATATTGTTAGATAAACCTTTCAATGTCTAAACCATTTTGTTTGAAAAATCCTGGGTTTTTTTCTTTAAACATTCTTAACATTTGCAAAGCATGAAAAGTAACAACATTTGTTATGTGAGTTACATCTTACATCCTTTTCGTTTAATGGAACTGTCCCGTGAAGTACTATTCCACAAAATTCCTTTCCTGCGTTGCCAAAACTAATGATTGTCTATTTTACTATACATATGTTTGTATTTACTCTGTATTAATTTTTTATCCTACAACAGCTAGAACGTCAGGTACATGACTGTAAGTTTCATGTTTGCCACTTTCTCACATTCATTACATTATCAATCTTAAGTACTTTCTTGTCACCTCTCAATGAATTGTATTGGACGATGTCAACGTAAATCACAAGCAGTTACATGTATGTTTTGGATTTAAGATTTCTTAATCCATCCATCTTTTACGTGGTGCTTTTTTTTCGATGATTTGTCTGAAAGTGTCATATGTACAAACAAATGACTCGCTTGATATAACAAAATTTTTAGTTTCAAGTTGACATTGCTCACATTCATGTTGGACTACTCATTTTCAAGTTCCAAGATTCTCGCTTCAAAGTTGAAATTCTCATTTCTAAGTTGAAACTTTTAAATACGACTTGACATTCCCCACTTCCACGTTAATATTTGTCACTTCGAATTTGATGGTTCTGTTCTCACCTCTAAGGTGGCACTTCTTACTTCATGGTTTGCATTACTTTGTACTATCTTGGAGCTGAGAAATGTATTTTGAAGTGCAAAAAATCAACTTGAAGGTAAGATGTTCAAACTTGGAATGGAGAATTGTGAACTTGAAAGTGAGAAATATAAACTCGTAAATAAGAAGTTACGACTTGAAAGATAGAAATGTCAACGGGTTAGTGCGAGACGTCTCGTTGGAAGTGAAAATTGTAAACTTGGAACCAAGAATTTGATAAAAAAAAACACGAAGAAATTTTATTATGTACATGTATATGGCACTACCATTCTTTCTTAAATTTGATATATGATTTGATTTTCACCGACTTTGTGCACTTATTGGAAGAAGAACAAGTTATAACACAAATACAAATGACAACAAAGTTCCAGACAATAAATTAACATGAACGTGTAACATCATTATTCACCATATGCTTTTCATTTTCAACGTTTTTATGAATGTTACTTGTAAAGAGGTATGGTATAAGATATATAACTTACAGTTGACAAATTTATTCAAGCAATTTAAAGCATTTGACTAACATGGACAAAATTGATATAATTAGATACATTTGACAATATATTTTTGTAAAATCTAAGACACAATATGCCTTGTTTATGGAGTCATCATTTGATCGACGTAAAACAATGTAATGTTTATGTAATCAGCACGGTTGTCACTATATGTTATGTAAAAATATTGAAAAAAATGTCTACGATTCTATTTCAGCGCCAAAGAAATTCACCTAGACCCGACCTGTACCAGTTAAATAACAACTGGGCAGTTTGAAGTGATAGCCAGTATAACCTAGATGACCCAAGGAGAAGCGTTGATTAATGTTGGTTTTTGTTAACTCACTTTGTTTTAATTGTTATCGTAATAACATGTGCTATTTGTATTATCATTTCTTACAAAATTTACATACTTTGTTCGTGATTGTGTATCTATTAATTGCATAAATGAAATAAACAACATATATGACATGAAATAAGATTTTACAAAAAAAAAAAGAATCTTGCATTTCATTCACTTTTATAGTTGCAAATCCATTTCTTCTAGGAATCTTCTTAAATATGTTATATTTAACATATGCTTTTTGATATATTTTTAATACGTAATTTGTTTTTGTGTTAAATGATATTTTTGTTATTCAAATAAAGATTTTTTTTTCAAATTAAAAGTAAAGAAGAGGAAATTACACAACTGAAATTCTATTTGTTTTGCACATTTACATAAAAGTTAAAGTGCTCTTATACCATGGAAGGCTGTTGTGTTTCATCTTTTCATGTAGTGGTTACCATTGGTCTGTATTTCTTCTTCTGTTTTTTACTAGCGTTGCTCCATTTAGATAAGAAATTTCCTCTTTGTTTTTATATTTTACATTTAGAAATTGCATAGTAGACACTTAGAAAAGGCCATTGTACTGTACCATAAGTTTTTATATATAGATTGTGTTCGACAGAAAATCAAGTCAATGTGTATGTTTAAAATGTTACTTAAAATAATGAACATGTTCAGACGTGGGTTTAAGTTAATAAAAACAATGTTTAAAAATATGCAAATCACCATTTTCTTCCAGCTGTCATGCATAATTAATAAATTAAAATAATTGTATAAGTACAATCATATCGATTTAATTAAGTCTGGTATTTTTACATTAGCCCTAGTATAAATCAGTTATAAGTGGCATTTGACAACTTTAGGTCTTTACTTCTTAAACAGTGTCCTCCACTGGAACCGTGTACTAAAAAAAATTGGTATCAAATTCTATGCAATATATTTTGTAGATCGAGACATCGAGCCGATACCATTGATCACATTGAAAATGCCACAAACTTATAATATTTTTGTTGAGTCGCATACACCTATGTAACAGTAATGTATCTACTTGGTGCCAAATTGAAAATATCCAAGCTAGAACTATCTATACAGTTGAGGCCAGTTCTAACTGTCAGGAATTTATTCTAATTCTCTTCTTTTGACAGTTCTATGACAGTTTATGACAAGCCGTGTCCTGTCATAGGACAGTTCTGGACAGTTCTGCCCCATGACATATTTAGAACTGTTCTAAGCCCTGACAGTTCTAAGCTGTCTTGCGCCCTGACAGCTCTAATCAGTTCTGCACCCTGACAGTTCTAAGCCATGACAGCTCCTTACAACTTCTGACAGTTCTAAAGCCTGAGGTTCATTGTCTTAAGGAATAAAAGTTGCATGGCTATCGGGAATACAATTTTACAGAAAGCTAATAATTTTATTAAAAAATTACAATAAACAACATATGACGTCATTGAGAACTGTCAGAGCCGGGAACTGTCATGGACTAGAGGAAATCTAAGCTGTCAGGGGTTAGAAATTTCTAAGCCGTCATGGCCCAGAACAGTTTAGATGTGTCAGGGGCTGGGACAGAGTATGACAGTTCTGCTCCAGAACAGATTATGACAGTTGGTGTCCTGGATTTGAACAGTTCCAGAACTGTCAGGAAAGCTTGACAGTAGAGATGTTAGAACAGATCTCAACTGTATCTTATGTAAAAATTAGTCTGAAAATGCTTTATTTTCAACTAATTTTTTATTCAGTCTCATTTAAAGTACTGAAAAGCTTTTGTCGATGTTCCCTTCAGGAAACAACATCAAATATGCTACTGCTTGTGTCACAAGTAGGTTACATTTATTTAAAACAAATTCTAAAGCTAAGCAGAAACATTGCCCCTGGACTTGGAAAAATCTGCCAAAACCACAAGTTATAACAATCTTTGACAAAGATTGGAAACTTAGGACATGCGCATATTAAATGCTGTGTGTGGGCTTGATTAAGTTTGTAAATTCGATTTTCAATTTATTTACCAGATTGCACACAAAAAGCACAAAAAGATCAAAAACAATTAGCGTATATATATATATATATGTGTGTGTGTGTGTTGGTGCTTAATGCCCTTTATCGACGCACCTGGCCATGTAGGGCGGTCAGGCTTATTGGTGGAGGAAACCGGAGTACCCGGAGGAAACCACCGACCTTGGGCAGGTAACTGACAAACCCAATCACATACATTTGGGGAAGTCCCTTTTTGTAAATAAGAAACGAGACATGAACAATAGCTGAGAGGTGATCGGCTTGTGATCAATAGTGTGGTATTTAAACCAGCGCCTTGGACCACTCGGCTACCCAGGCCCCTGTTAGGTTTAGTCAGAGGGAGCCTAAGAAACACAACCACAAACCAATTTTAGATAAAATTTATAGAAAGCGGCCAGTTTAGTATCAGCTAGCGTAGAAAAATAAACCTGATGTCATGGATGTAAATAAAAAATCTCGAAGGAAGCTTAAGAAAATGACATTGTTTCAGCCAAAACTTAACAAAACTAAAGTAATTTTTTTTTATTAAAAATTTAATCGAATGTATTTTCTGAGTTGTACATATTCGTTCTGTGGTAGTCAAGCAAATTGTATTTATTTTGAAAGGAAACAATTGGTTCTAGTTGATCGTCCTAAATATCTTCAATTTACGGTGCTAAATATTTTAATGTAAATGTTACAGATTATCTTATAATCCAGGGTGATTTTGAATCGTCCTAGGACATCTTGGACTTCCACAAAGTTCTAATGGAAAATTGAATTCCAACTTACACTTGATATTTCTCAGTGCGATTTGGAATTTTCTCTTTCTCCTACAGGCGTTGGTTAAACTTCCAAACTATTGATCACCAGCCAATTATATCTCAGGTGGAGCTCTAGTCCTGCTTGTGATTAGCAAAAATGAGATTTTCCCACCTGAACATGAATAGGTTTGTCAGATATCTGCCCAAGGTCGGTGGTTTCCTCCGGCTACTCCGGTTCCCCCCCCATCATTAAAACTGATCGCCCTTTATGGCCAAATTGCTTCGAAAATGGCGTTAAACCTAACACACACACATACTGAATCTATTAATTCACATTATTGTTAAAGAAATTAATTTAGGACGATTCGGGATATACATAGTTTTCCTAGGAGAAAGTGGAAATCCAAATCGCTCCGTTAAAAATATAAGATGCATTAGGACAAATTTGAATCGCCCTGGATTCCAAGATGCCATGTAACAAATACATAAAAATTGCACAGAAAAAATATTATTCAGCTAAACCGCAACGGAGACGCCAGTTTTTAAAACTTATTTCATAGACACATATACGTATGAATTAAGATACTAATAACCCTCAATAACATATATATTGTATGTGCAAATAGATCTAAACACTATAAGAGTTGCATAGACTGGGGCATGCAACTGATACTTGAACATTTAAGTAATACAGGGACTTTAATTCAAGACATAAATTTGAGAAATTGGTCAGTTCGTGAAAATAATTTTCACGTTAAGAAGACATTCCTTGACTTTGGAAAGAAATTATAAAACAATTGGAACCAAGGTGGATTTGATTACATTTGCTATAAATATTATATACATCTTTTAATTAATCTAGTTGGACATTTTCAGCACTGATATTGAGAAAACCAAATCAAAGGTAAATAATATGCCACAAAAAGAAGACAAGTCTGTTTTTTTATAAAGCAATCACTAACACATAAATGCCATTATTTATCATCTTGTAATTATATCACGTGTTGAAAAATGTCCTGGTAGCGCAATGTGGTGACGAACGTCATAACAATTAATAACAAATTGATGAATATAAACAGATAAAGATTTCCGCATATGTTTCCACATGATAACCCAAACTATTCAATACCTTTTGATTAAAATAAATTGTATATATCCTAGGATAAATGATGAACTGTTGTTTCTAGATAAGATTTACCCCCCTTTTTCAACCGAGCAGTTACAATACGATGCACTAACTCTCACATTTAAATAAAAAGTAAATATAGACATTTTAATTTCAATATCTATTAACAGGATGCAACGCAATGCCATGTCGTTCTATATCAGTGTGCTTTTCTATAGGTTTGTGTTCAACTTGACTGACTGTCATTTCCTTTCCGGACTTTTGAATTCGAATGCCACGTGGGTGTTTCTTTAATTTCTCGACACTTTGTTATAAATCGTATCACTTATTGAATTCAGGACTGTTGTTGTTAGCTTTTAATAACGTTTGGTAATCGACTTTTCATTTATTTTTACTTTTGAACGAACTGTTTTTTTCAAAGCGTTGTGTTTTTGTTTTATACATGTTTCCTTTTTCTCAGTATTTAGTTGCAGCTTCACAACCAATGATATTCAATGCTGTGGATGTTTACCATTCTGATTTGAATGTATACATAAATAAAAAAGAAGGTTTGGTCCACTTAACTATTAAATATTGTTAAAAATAGTAATAACAAAACTACCAAACTGGAATGATCAATCTAAATGTGTAAGAAGAAAAGACAAAACAAGGCAATGCCACTTCAGGTAAATTGGGATCGCAAAGGTCCAAATTGGTGCATTGGTACAGACATTTCAAAAGAATTTGGTCGGCAACCACCCTTTCTTACATTGCAATCTAAGAATCATATAGAAACATAAAACAAAACACAGTTGTGAGACCAAATAAAAGTTTTTAACTCACCTGACCCGAAGGGTCAGGGTGAGCTATTGTCATCACTTGGAGTCCGTCCGTCGTCTTTCGTCTCTCCGTCGTCCGTAAACTTTTTAAATCGTTAACTCCTCTGACACCATAAGTCCAATTGCAACCAAACTTGGTATGGTTGTTCATTAGCATTCGGTGCTTAGAACTGATGTGGGGATTTTTGATTCGTCGTAAAACATGGCCGCCGTGGCTAAAAATAGAACATAGGGGTAAAATGCAGTTTTTTGTTAAAAACTCAAAAACGGCTACATATATCAAAATGTTGGCATAAATAAAAGGATCAGCACCTCAAGATCTACCTACCCTGGAATTTTGAAGAAAATCCAACAACCCCTGTAGGAGTTATTGCCCTTTTTGTGGATTTTTTGCAAATTTTGCACCTGTTTAGCTCAATATCTTGAAAACTATACCAGATATTTGAGATATCAAAATTGCATATTGTTAAGCACATCAAGATCTACAAAATATGTAAGAAGGTCAACGTTGTAGGACCTTTCTGTTTAGGAGTTATTGCCCTTAGAACGTCAAAATTGAGCATTTTAACAGCATTTCCTCATTACATTGAAAACATTTACTCCTCGGACACTTAAAGTCCAATTGGAAATAAACTTGGTATAGTTGTTTATTAGCATTAAGTGTATAGAACTAATGTGGGGATTTTTGATTGGTTGTAAAACATGGCCGGTGTGGCTAAAAATAGACCATAGTGGTAAATGGCAGTTTGGCAAATAACTCAAAAACGGTGACAGATTTTTAAATTTTGATTGGGGACAAAAGTGATCAACACCTCAAGATCTACCAGCTCTGAAATTTTGAAAAAAATCCAACAACCCATGTAGGAGTTATTACCCTTTTTTGTGGATTTTTGCAAAATTTGCACCTGTTTGGCTCAATATCTTAAAAAACTATACAAGATATTTGAGAAATTTAATTTGCATATTGTTTAAGACATCAAGATCTACAAAATATGTAATAGGGTCAACGTTGTAGGACCTTTCCTTTGAGGAGTTATTGCCCTTAGAACGTCAAAATATAGCATTTACAAAAGCATTTCCTCATTACATTGAAAACGTTAACTCCTCTGACACTTTAAGTCAAATTGGAACCAAACTTGGTATTGTTGTTTATTAGCATTAGGTGTATAGAACTGATGTGGGGATTTTTGATTGGTTGTAAAACATGGCTGTTGTGGCTAAAAATAGAAAATTGAAAATTGAGTTAAACTGCATTTTTTTGCTAGTAACTCAAAAAGGGTGACATATTTTTGAATTTTGATTGAGAACATAAGTGATCAGCACCTTAAAATCAACCATCTTGTCAGAGGACCCCCTTATTAAACTTATGACCATTTCAATGACAAATAGATTTTGCCTAATAACCTATACTTCAGACACATATGTCTGGTGAGCGATTCAGGCTCCCGGGGGCCTCTTGTTTGTATATGGCTGTTCTAACCCTTAAATCTCTGACGTCTTAATGTTTTTGGTTTTGGTTAATAATTTTTGTATTGAATAAGAATCTTATGCATCCAATTAATGATTTTGAGTCTATTTCACGACGACGATCATAAGTAAATAGTCATTTCAATCTTTTAGGCTGATGTGGCTGTTTTTTATTGCGGGTTGTCGCGGGTTTATTTACTTCTAATTATTTTCTGATCTACCTGTTGTTTACTTGGAAGTTAATGAACTTATTGAATCAATCACCTACAGCATATCTGATTAATCCCAAAAAGCAATGAAAAGGTGTCTTTGCCTTTATTTATCATACAATTCCCATTTATGAATTCGTTCAAGAGTTTTAAAAAGCGCACTGAATTGCTACAACATATAATATTATGCCAAAGTCTATTACATATATATATAGTCGATACTGTGTAGTGCAAAAGGCTATGCAGTGCTTTAAGACTTAAACATTGCATAATAAAATTATTGATTATATTTATGTTAAATTCAACGGATTGCAAAACAACAAACTATATAATACATGAAAAATGTTATCACATATTGCATAAGACCATGATGACAATTAAAGGAAAAATCCATAGTTTTACTAAAGTCAATTTTTATAGCCTTCTTATAATTTCTACGCTTTTCTGTGTTTCTGGACACGAATCTCGTTCGTCCATCATTTTGTGATAACATTTTATGTTCAACTAGCAGGTGTGAATTTCTTCTTGCCTTATACCGGATTGTATCTATTACTCGTCCGTTTTTGCAGTCTTTGTCATCTGAGTACAAATTCAACGCCATTTTGGTTTACATTGTCGCACAAATCCCAACGCTATGTGCTTTTTAATACACATTTTTTTGTGTAGTCAATTATTTCCAAAGTATTTGAATTGATGTTATGTACATCTGTATGTCCTCAGCTTTTGCGGTCTTTTTAGGTCTTACAATTTTTTATGATTGTTTGCTGCTTGTTAACTGTTCGTGTGCTCAGTGCATTATTATTTACATGCCTTTGTGATTACACGTAATTAGTGTTCATGGTTCTTCTTCTTCGTCTACAGGAGTTAGGAATTTCCTATTTCTCCGGGAAGATTTTTCAAAAAAAAATTTCCGATTGTTTAGTATCTAATACTAGCAGCCATTGATCTATATCTTCTTTGGTTTTGCTTTTAAATACCACGTGTTGTCCATCTAAGTTTTTCTGGAAGATTACAAGTTCATACTTGCTGATCCGTTTCACAACACAATATCTAAGATTAAGATACACAGCTTTTCCTGGGAACTTAACATCTTTACATATTAATGCGAAGTGTTGAAAGCGAGGTCTTTGCACTTTAATCTTCACCGGTAGCTGTGACGTCATATTGTTTATTTTATGCACTATGACCATACTGCCTTCTTCCATTAATGATTCGTTTTTAACAGAAACCTTTTCTGAATTCGAGAAAACCATGATTGCTTGTTAACGAGCTTGAGGTTGAGATGATAAATGACTCCAATAGATTGCAATTAATGTCCATTAAATCTAATTTTCTTATATAGACAGGCAAAAATGTAACGCGTTCCTATTGGCTAGAGAAAACGCCTAATAATATCAGTAGTGCTTGGTGGTAACTATTACTGTCTGATCGCAAATCGAAATTAATAACGTATGAATACCTGTTTGACAGTTTTATGTAATTTGTTACTTTTTATATCAAAGGAACATTTTTTACCTTGATGCAAACGTGAAGATTGTCAATCAAGTCTAATCACTTTTTTTGTAATGTGGTTAACACGACAAGATACATAAACAAACCAGTTAAGGAAGAAATTGCTTTAAATTCTCAGCGGTTTGAGTTATTAAAACTATTAAATGAAGGTGTTATGCTGAAAACAAGGAATAAATGATCGACTACTTTGAAAAATAGGTTATATATTTCAGCTTTGAGCAACTCCCCATAGGATCGAGCCTAAAATTGTGAACAGGGACAGATGGATATTAGAGGGAATCATATGTTCCTCTCATACGAATAGGGTAGAAATGACCAATGTTGATGTCCAAAGGGCTATTTTTATGCTTCATATCAGTATATCTAGAATAGTTACCACCCATCAGTAGCATTCGAATCAGAATAATTTTAAGACAGAAAACCAAGGACACATACCCCAAGGGTAATCACAAGCCTGGTCGTCAGACTTTATGGACACGATTTACCATAAAATTTCTTATATTTTTGTTGCTGACATTTCAGACTTTTTAATTCAAAATTGTTTAAAACACCAGGTTTCTTTCCTTTCCTTGTAATACCCATGATCGATATCCTCGGTACTGGATTTGGCTTCCTTGTTCGAACGTTTAGGTTTTGAGTACTTTTCGATTTCAACAGTTATGGAATTTGACCTTCTAATGTTAAGAGTTAAACTCTACTGATGCGATTTTACTCCTTGAAATATCGCTATATAGCATATCCAAATTAATTGTTTATACCCCCGTTTTGGTACATGTATTTGTAATTTTGAAACCATAAGGTGATAACCGCTGCTGGTGGACCAGAGGTTCCCGAGGGTAATCACAAGCCTGGTGTCAGACTTGTATGACACAATTTACCATAAAAATTTCTTATATTTTTGTTGCTGAAATTTTCGATTTTCAAATTATAAATTGTTTGAAACACCAGGTTTCTTTCCTTGTAATGCTCATGGTCGATATCCTCCGTGCTGGACTTGGCTTCCTTGTTAGAACGTTTTTGTTTTGACGACTTTTCGTTTTCAACAGTTTTGGAATTTGAACTTCCAATGTTTTGATTTAAATGCTACTGATGAGAGGTTACTCCTTGAAATATCGATACATAGCATATCCAAATTGACTGTTTATACCAGCGTTTTGGTTTTTGCATCAGTGAAGTACCGTCATCAAAGTATTTCTAAAAAAAGAAGTCAAGTTTAGAATATCGACCAAATGGGTTAAAAAGTAAGATTACTACTGTTTTTGAGTAATTTTAGTGATACAATCTTAACATTTCGAAAACATACTGTAGTGGAACGGTTTTTTTTTGCAAGTCTGATGATCCCTACAGTCCACTATCAGTCAAGTTTTATTGTGTTTTGCATGTTTAGATTGCAAGTATTTCTTTGGTCGAAATATGATTAGGAGAGTTATCGAAATAAACATTAAATAAAGAAACGAGCCATTTTTTAAAAGCATGTCATGTACGTTTTGTATTTCACTATTTCAATTTTTAAGTAAATATAACATTATTAATATATACATCAGTTGTATTTCTATTACTTTCATAAAAAACCAGTGACAGTTGAAAAGTAAACAGGATTGCTTTTCAGAGAAATGCATGTTAAATATTGGTGTGGAAACGCTTGAAAGAAGAAAAGAGATATTAAAATCAGTTAACAGAAACGGGAAAAACAAGATAACCATTATTCAAAATAGACAAATAGCAGCCGAATAGTAGCCAGCAACGATACCAAAAGTCGCAATCAGGTGTTCCGGAAGCGTTAGCTGTTCCTGGTTGTCACTTTGCTAACGGTAAATTCAGCATGCCAAATTGGTAGAGGAGAACAAAGCAAAACCCTACGACTAACGAGCATCTATTATACTTATTTGAGTGCTAGCAATCCCATATTTGTTTACACGCACATAATGTCTTCAGATGATTCCTTACTAAATACGATTTTGACCGAAGAAATAATTAAAGCATGCGAGTCAATGCACGAAATTTGAAATGAAAAAAAAACACGCAAAAGAGACAATTATGAATTCCGCTTCCATAAACAAATTGTGAATTCCACCCTATAAGCTATCATCGTGATTATGATTACCAACAAGCTTGCAAGCTCTTATAAAATAAATAAAGTCATCAAACAATTACATCTAGCTCTTTTTAGGAAAATCGAAAATAAAAAGAACAATTTCCCTTTATCATAAAACGGCCTTTTTATATCTCAACCACAGACACCCATAAATGTCATATTTTATTAAAATATAATGATTGCAGGTGTTAAGGTGTTTCCTGGTAGTGCATTGTACAATTAGTTATACATTGACAGACAGATCGGTTTCCGTATAAATACACAAATATCTTTTATGGATTCGTTATGCGTTGCCAATGTGATCAAACGTGGTGTATCATGTACAAATGACAACAGCAGTGTAACACTTTTTCTCTTGCTCGCACCTTCCTGATCCCAATCAAACTCTCGGAGCTTTTAAATTTACAAAATCTGTTTTAATTTAATGTGTATAACACACACATAAAACATTTGAGAAAACAAATATAAACATGACAAATTATGCGAAAACTAAATCAAGGCTTTAAGGCGTTTTACATACGCTAAATCAAAATGTTTATCTCCATATATGCGGGCACTGTCATTTCAAATTCAATACCATTCTTGAAACAAACATGTGAATATCAATCATTTGTCTTGGACATTGTCAATGTGTTTAAATAATGACTTTATGTTCTTGTTTATATTTTAACATCGTTCTCTGGCTTCACTTGTTAAATGCAATGGTCACCTCCAGTAATTTTCAACAGACACAACAATTTTGTTTCTTCTGTATGCTTATTTAAGAACATCCATGTAAAATCTTATATTAAGTTGAGATGATTATATTCCATTGTTAAATGAATCAATAAGCGTTGGTCTACAATTTATCTTGGGAGTATAACAGAAAATAGACTACCGGTAGATTCTAGTAGCAGAAATCTGGCGTGGTTTCACAGTTTTGACTCAAGCTTTAAGTACTCATAGATTCATATGGAATTTTGATATCTCAGAAAGGTATATATCTGTATTATTTTATACATTTATCATTATGGAGGTTTTGGCATACTTTACTTTCAGAGCAAACAGTTTTACCATATACCAATGCAATTTTTCTCAAGTAGTTGCCATTAACAAATATTTTAGTTTTGAGTTTTAATAGTGTCATAAACATAGCATCAATGTGCTGTGAATTTTGCCATGATGTGTAATTGTACATTCATATTCTAAGGAATTTAGTTTTGTTTAGACTTTTATCAGCAGTATTTCATTAAAAATATCTGGAAGGCCAAAAAACTTTTTCAAAGCTTAAGAGATGTAACCTACCCAACAAGGGAGCCAAAAAACAACATAAACTATATCAACCACCTTCACTTAAGAAAAGGTTCAACAATTTTCAATTTAAATAATCGGCAAATCAAATCATATACAAATGTAGTTGGTAAAATTCATGTCACTGCTAGTTTTAATCATCGGAGGACACTTGTTGATATTTTAGTGGCTCCTGGTTTCGTTTGTTTTTTTTAATGATTTTCGTGATTTCGTGGACTTCAAAGATTATATATTGTTTATATATTAAATTAAATGTCCCTGTGGTATTTGATTGCCTCATTTAATTTAAGGATGCTCGCTGGTCTTGTTTTGGTATATCTGTCATTTTTTCGGAATCCTCTGGATTTTACCATCAAAATAGGGTTAAATTTTTCGCCCACGAACCCCCTATTTCCTTGTTATTAATGTCTTTAATATGTCATAAAGAGGTTATAGACAAAGTTATAGCAAATCCTATTTATTCTGTCATGGGTTTTAACAGCTAAATAGTGCTAATGCTTAACCTATGAAAAAGTCAGAGAAAACCTTTTCCCGCCAAAACTTTAACGTCAATTATCTTGAAAACAAGGTCACGAACTTATCAACATTTTTGCTTATTTCATATCTTTACTATTATCTTTTAATTCAATGCATCAAATTTGAAACCTTTTTTTATTTTCAATTATAGTAGCGAACATCTATAAGATATGATTTATATTATGTAATGCCTTTCATAATATTCCTTTACGAGTTGATCACTATAACATGTAATTATTTCAATTACGCATGAGGCATTTTTTTAAATAAAAACATAATGAGAAATATTTATTTGGGTACAAGATATTAAAATATTTAATTACAAATTTGTCTATTTTTCTCCAAGTTTATAGTCTTCAAACTTTCTTCTGGTACCTTTTCCTACACTGATCGCTGTAACTCACTTTACCGATAGTTCTGTCTTTACTGCGGTTTTTTGTATTATATTCTGTGACTTTCCTTTGCCTTCTGAAACAATCCATATTGAGACCACCAGTACATTAACGCTATGGTATTAATAACAGAAAGGGTCCTATATTTTAAACGACAGTCGATCTTCTGAAGTTCTTAGCTGTGCTTGTACATTTTTTTATGCACAATATTACTATGCTTTTGATACATATAAGGCACGTGTATCTAAACAATGTTCATGGTTCTTCTTCTTCGTCTAAAGGAGATAGGAATTTGCTATGTTTCCTGGAAGACCTGTCCTTTTTCCAAACCACATCCGATTTTGCATCCAAAATCCGCACCCATCGATCCATTTCCTGTCTTGTTTTGCTTTTAAAGACCACATATTGTCCATCTGAGCTTTGCTGAAAAATCGCCATTTCATTTTCGCTTATCCGTTTCACGTTACAATGTCTTAGATTTAGATAAACAGCTTGTCCTGGAAACTTAGCGTCCTTACTTATTAATGCGAAGTGTTGAAAACGACTTTTATGCAGTTTCATCTTCACCGGCAATTGTACCATCCTGTTATTAACCTTCTGCGACATGACCAGACTGCCCTCTTCCACGAATGATCCGTTGTGATTTGACAAATTTTCCAAGTTTAGTAAAACCATTATTGCTTGTAAGGTAACGAGAACTTATGCGTGTTATATACTTCAACAGAAGTAATAATTATTGTATCTATCAATTTCGTCTCCTTAATATATATAGACTGACAAAAATGAAACACATTCCCATTGGCTAGAAAATACACCCAATAATGTTAGCAGTGCTTGGTGGTAACTATTACTGTCTGATAGAATGACAAAAATATTAACATTGTCTGATAGATTGACAAAAATATTAACATTTGAATACCTATTTGGCAGTTTTATGTATTTTGTTATTTTATATATAAGTATTTTTTCACCAAAGTGCATACTTTGCAAATGCAAAATGCATGAATTACCTTGATGGTTGTCAATCAAGTAACAGTGAATTACCGTCATCAAATTATTTCTAAAAAAGAACTCAAGTTTGGAATATCAACCAAGTGGGTTAAAAAGAAAGATTACTACTGTTTTTGAGCAATTTTAGTTATACAATTTAAATATTTCGAAAACATACTGTAGTGGAACGGGTTTTTTTTGGCAAGTCTGATGATCAGGCTTGAGAAACCCTCGAGGCCCTTCAGTCCACTATCAGTCAAGTTTTATTGTGTTTTGCATGTTTAGATTGCAAGTATTCCTTTGGTCGAAATATGCTTAGGAGAGTTATCGAAATAAACATTAAATAAAGAAACGAGCCATTTTTAAAAGCATGTGATGAACGTTTTGTATTTCACTATTTTAATTTTTAAGTAAATTTAACATTATTAATTTATAGATCAGTTGTATTTCTATTACTTTCATAAAACACCAGTGAAGTAAACAGGATTGCTTTTCATAGAAATGCATGTTAAATATTGGTGTGGAAACGCTTGAAAGAAGAAAAGAGATATCAAAATCAGTCAATATAAACGGGGAAAACAAGATAACCATTATTCAAAATAGACAAATAGCAACCAAACAGTAGCCAGCAACGATACCAAAAGTCGCAATCAGGTGTTCCGGAAGCGTAAGCAGTTCCTGGTTGTTGTGACACACTTGTCACTTTGCTAACGGTAAATTCAGCATGCCAAATCGGTAGAGGAGAAAAGAGCAAAACCATACGACTAACGAGCATCTATTATACTAATTTGATTGATAGGAATCCCAAATTTGTTTACACGCACATAATGTCTTCAGATGATTCCTTACTAAATACGATTTTGACCGAAAAAATAATTAAAGCATGCGAGTCAATGCACGAAATGAAAAAAAAACATGTAAAAAGAGACAATTATAAATTCCGCTTCCATAAACAAATTGTGAATTCCACCCTATAAGCTATCATCGTGATTTTGATTACCAACAAGCTTGCAAGCTCTTATGAAATAAATAAAGTCATCAAACAATTACATCTCGCTCTTTTTAGGAAAATCGAAAATAAAAAGAACAATTTCCCTTTATCATAAAACGGCCTTTTTATGTCTCAACCACAGATACCCATAAATGTCATATTTTATTAAAATATAATGATTGCAGGTGTTAAGGTGTTTCCTGGTAGTGCATTGTTCAATTAATTATACATTGACAGACAGAAAGGTTTCCGCATAAATACACAATATCTTTTATGGATTCAATGTGCGTTGCCAATGTGATAAAACGTGGTGTACCATGTACAAATGACAACAGCAGTGTAACACTTTTTCTCTTGATCACACCTTCCTGATTGCAATCAAACTCTTGGAGCTTTTAAATTTACAAATCTGCTTTTTATTTGATGTATAACACATACATAAAATATTTGAGAAAACAAATATAAACATGAAAAATTTGGCGATAAGCGAATTCAAGGCTAACACACGCTAAATCAAATGTTTATTTCCATATATACAGGCACTGTTATTTCAATACCATTCTAGAAATGAAAATGTGAATATCAATTATGTGTCTTGGACATTGTCAATGTGTATGTTTTATGACAAAAATGATACCTGTATGTTCCTGTTTATATTTTACGCCGTTCTCCGACTGCACTTGTTAAATGTAATGCTAGTAGCAGTAATCTGGCGTGGTTTCACAGCTTTGACTCAAGCTTCAAGTACTCATTGATTCATGACCATTCATATGAAATTTTGATATCTCAGAAAACCATATATCTGTACATTTGTCATTATGTAGGTTTTGGCATGGTCTGCTTTCAGATGCATTTGATCACCAAAAAACAAATAATTGGCAGTGCGATGGACATGTTTGCAACTAGCAGTTTAACCAGGAACTAACGAAATTTTTTTACCAGAATTTGCCGTTTACATATATTTTAGTTTTAGTTTCAATAGTGTTATAAACATAGCATCAATGTGCTGTGAATTTTATCATGATGTATACTTGTGCATTAAAATTCTGAGGAGTTATGTTTAACCTCTCATCAGTAGTATTTTTATCAAAATATCTGAATCTTGTTCAAAGCTGAAGAGATTTAACCTTCCTAACAAGGGCGCCAAAAAAAAACCCACAAACGATATCAACCACCTCTACTTTAAGGAAAGATTCCTGGTTTGTTCAACAATTTTCAATTTAAATAATCGACAAATAAAATCATATAGTTGGTAAAATTCGTGTCACTGCTAGTTTTAATCATCGGAAGCCAATGGTCGATATTTGAGTGGCTCCTGGTTTCGTTTGATTTTTTTTTTTGATTTTCGTGATTTTCGTGGACTTCAAAAATTAAACGTCCCTTTGGTATTTGTTTTTTCTTCTATTTTAAGATAAAATTTAAATCATGTAGTTAGTGCCTTTCATAATATTCCCTTCAGATTTGATGACTGCAACATTTAATTATTTCAATTATTCATGAGGCAATTTTAATTTAAAAAATCACATAATGAGATATATTTACTTGGGTACAATATATAAAAATAATTCATTACAAATATAATGAAATTAATATAAAAAAATCTCTGTCTATTTTTTTCCAGTTTATAGCTTATAGTTCTCAAACTTTTTTCTGGTATCTTTGCCGGCACTGATTTACCGATAGTTCTGTCTTTACTGCGGTTTATGTATTATATTCTGTGACTTTCCCATTGCCTTCTGAAACAATCCATATTGAGACCACCAGTACATTAACGCTATGGTATTAATAACAGAAAGGGTCCTATATTTTAAACGACAGTCGATCTTCTGAAGTTCTTAGCAGTGCTTGTACCTTTTTGTATGCACAATATTACCATGCTTTTGATACATATAAGGCACGTGTATCTAAACAATGTTCATGGTTCTTCTTCTTCGTCTAAAGGAGATAGGAATTTGCTATGTTTCCTGGAAGACCTGTCCTTTTTCCAAACCACATCCGATTTTGCATCCAAAATCAGCACCCATCGATCCATTTCCTGTCTTGTTTTGCTTTTAAAGACCACATATTGTCCATCTGAGTTTTGCTGAAAAATCGCCATTTCATTTTCGCTTATCCGTTTCACGTTACAATGTCTTAGATTTAGATAAACAGCTTGTCCTGGAAACTTAGCGTCCTTACTTATTAATGCGAAGTGTTGAAAACGACTTTTATGCAGTTTCATCTTTACCGGCAATTGTACCATCCTGTTATTAACCTTCTGCGACATGACCAGACTGCCCTCTTCCACGAATGATCCGTTGTGATTTGACAAATTTTCCAAGTTTATCAAAACCATTCTTGCTTGTAAGGTAACGAGAACTTATTCGTGTTATATATTTCAACAGAAGTAATAATTATTGTATCTATCAATTTCGTCTCCTTAATATATATAGACTGACAAAAATGAAACACATTCCCATTGGCTAGAAAATACACCCAATAATGTTAGCAGTGCTTGGTGGTAACTATTACTGTCTGATAGAATGACAAAAATATTAACATTGTCTGATAGATTGACAAAAATATTAACATTTGAATACCTATTTGGCAGTTTTATGTATTTTGTTATTTTATATAAGTATTTTTTTCACCAAAGTGCATACTTTGCAAATGCAAAATGCATGATTTACTTTGATGGTTGTCAATCAAGTGAAATTACAACTATTTGAATGTGGTAACATGACAAAAAACATCTATAAACAGACCAAATTAGAAAGAAATTATCATTTAGATGTCGACGAAATTACTTATTTGTTTTGTATTGATATTATTTTATTCTTATCTTCATATTAATATTTGAATGGTTTCCTCGTTGCAGTGGTTTTTGTTTCTTAAAAATTCTTCGTGTTGTATTGCTTAATTTCATGGAAATATTAATAGTAATGAAAGTTATCTAAGAATAAATCAGTCAAAATTAGTTATTTCGAAAAGTTTCCCTTTGAAGAAACAGAACCAACAGTCCAGTTATATTTACTCTTAAAAAAGGCAATATTCAAATCAACATTTAACTAATATATGAATAATATACACCTGAAATGTTTGTTAAGTGTTAAGTAAAAGTCATTTTCTGTTAACCAATAAGAAATCACAGTCAAGTTATCACAGTTTATAATCACTTCCGGTTAACTCTTACGTCAATTACGTGTATGACCACCTTGAGAGGGCAGCACTGCTTTCCATCTCCACGGCATAGATTCTACCAAAACACGAACATGTAAAGTATTCTTCGCTATTCCTTATGCAACATCTGTCGAAGTTGACCCAAGGTTTGTCGCTTGCACACTCGGTCGTCCGGTTGATCCCATAGACGATCGATGGTATTCAATATCTTGCGGTTTAAAAAGCCATGCCGACACATTTATTCTCCACAAGAACATCCCTGTAAAGGTGAGCTGTGTAAGGTCTAGCATTGCCATGCTGGATATCCCCCCTGAGGTCGATGATTGGAAGGAGGTGTGGTCGATGGATGTCGTCACGTTACCTCTAGGCCGTTAAGGTGTTTGTAACATGCTTAAACTCTGACTTCTGTTACCTGATATCACCGCCCACATCAATAGAAAATAATGAGATGTGGAACAAGTGTACGCGACATAGCCCACAATTTAGCGGCAACTTAGAAAAACCCCAATGGACAACCGCCAGCAGCCTTCAACGATGCCATTTGGCACTGCTCGCGGTTCTGCAATTGGCCCATGGTATAAATAAAATGCACATAATTCAAATCCAGTCCTGAAATAGTCACAGATAAACCCCCTTCTTAAACAAGGAACAGAAAACATCAAATAGATAAGTACAAACGAGAGCTTTGTCAAAGATTCCTGGCTTAGGACAGGCACATATAATATGTGGCGGGGTTAAACTAGTTTTTTTGGGCCCAACCCCAACCTCCGCCTATCAATATTCCTTGACAAAGCACAAAAACTAAACACACAATAATAATCAAATCGATCAAAGTCCAATTCCACTAGAGAGAACCTAAGAGAAAAAAAACAACAAGAACAAACAAAGGACGGTTAAGGAACTCTCTATAGAACACTCGCTGTTACTGACAGCCAGCTGAGAATCATCAATCGACTGATGTAAAAAAATCAAATATATCGATTTTAAATCCGACACAACACTTCAAACAATAATGATTTGGTGAAGTGTCATCACACAAAACCGACATGCTTGATCGCTATAATGCTTAAAAATTACAATAGTAAAAACGTTTTTGGAAGATTTAAAGTAAGTATCAAGTTATCAATATTTCTGCCAAAAACAAACTAAATTCAAAGATTTTACCAAAATATTCAATTGATATCCTTTTCGTAATAAATTTTGAAGCCAATTTTTCATTTCTAATGAGTGCTTTTAAATTTATGAGCTTTATAAAAAGCATTACCATAAAATTCAGGATGTGATATTCTTTTCACTATCAGAAAACGACGTGTACAGTTATTTTTTTCAATAAGAGATCGATACTTGTTGAAGAATTTAGAAAAAGATTTTACTAATTTGTGATATCGATAATCTTGTTTTAATAATTTTTCAGTAATAAAACGGTTTTTATTATTAAAATCAGAAAACCACACGTTGCTACCTTCACCAAATCTATCCACTTAATGCACACATTATTTCATGAATCTTTACTTTCATCGGCGGTTAACATTAATTTTGTTCTACCATCACGCCACTGTAGCAGAAACCATAATTCGTCACTGAACCAGATTCTGCTCAATTTCTGGAATGTCCATATCCCCAATCTGTTGCGCCAGCTGACTGTTTCTCACCGATATAACGCCATCAAAACTGCGAATAAATACAGTTTCCTTGGTCGAATTCCATGTTGTCGGGGCCGGTTTCTGACAGTTATGGAGCTAATTCTCGGCAATTCCAGATTTCCCGACTGCAGTTGTTTGATTCCGCAGATGGAATACACTAATGTACCGATCTTGACGTGCTGTGGGTATGCGTGGTCTACCACTTTATGAGCGGTCATAAGTCGAAGCTGTCTGCTGTTACAATACTCGTATGGTAAAAGCTTTCCTCTCTCCCCATTTTCCATTATACGATGTACCATTCACATACACCATATACTATCTCCATCCCCATACACCATTGACCATCCCCATCCCCATACACTATTTACCATCCCCATCCCCATTTACCATTCCATTTCCCATGCATCATTAATTTTCCCCATACCAACAATGTCATTATTAATTATCGACTATCTAATTAAATCTACTATTAATTAAATTGTAAAGTTATTTATAAACAAATTAAAAAGAAATATTCAAATAAATATAGTGTTTATTTTTATTTATTTATTAAATATTTAATTTAAAAGGAGTTGTATTTCATTTATGCTAGAACTATTAATAATTTATCAAAAATAATGTAGGAAATTTTGGGCCGCAATTTAAAACAACATTCATGTACGTCATAGAATTTGATCCTGGACTTTCTGTTGACTTGTGCACAGTCTATTTATATTTTTTTATCAGCCAGTTTCTATAATAATATTCAAGAAACATTGAAAAATAAGTGTTATTTTTATTAATTTATTTAATATCTAATTTAAGGAGTAGTATTTCATTAATTCTAGAATTATTGAACATATATCAAAAATAATGTAAGCAATTTCCATAGAGATCTACGGCCGTAATCTAAAACAATATACATGTACGTCATTTAATTTGATCCTGAGCTTTCTATAGCTAGTACATGTAACTTGTGCGAAGTCTATTTATATTTTTATCATCCAGTATCTATAAACAATTTAAAAAGAAAAAGAAAATATAACTGTTTATTTTTATTTATTTATTTAATATTTGATTTAAGGAGTTGTATTTCATTTATTCTAGAATTATTAATAATGTATAAAATAATGTAAGCAATTTCCATAGAGATCTTGGGCCGCAACTTAAAACAACAAACATGTTCGTCAATGAATTTGATCCTGAACTTTGCGGTAACTTGTGCACAGTCTATTTATATTTTTTAGAAGCCAGTATATACATATGAATTCCTTACAATAAAATATTTTTGTTATTTAAAATATTGAAAGTTTAAATTAAGATTTATATTTTCATTTACAATCTAAATTTACTTTTTAGAGAATGGAGTAATCAAATTCGAAATAACATTTACCATCCACATCCCCCATTTACCATTCAATGAACCAATCAAATTCGAGATACCTTTTACCATCCCAATTCCCCATTTACCATTCATATTTACTATCCCCATCCCCATACACGATACCATTACCCATATACCATGTACTATAAATTGGGAAGCTTTTACTATACAGGGACTGTATCGCGCCCATAATCCCATAATGGTAGCCTGGCTCACATTTTTGGTCCGTGCAACCTCATTTAGGGAAACTCCTGCCTGAGTCGTCAAATGATAATGTTTCTGGTACACTCCCTGAATCATTCAACGTTCCCTTTTTAGCGTGTACCGTGTACCGTGTACCGTGTACCGATCATTTCGCTCCGTGTACCGTGTACCGTGTACCGATCATTTTGCTCCGTGTACCGTGTGCCTTCCGTGTACCGTGTACCGTGTGCCTTCCGTGTACCGTGTACCGCTCCGTGTACCGTGTACCGTGTACCGCTCCATGTACCGTGTACCGATCCTTGCTCCGTGTACCGCTCCGTGTATCGTGTTCCTTGAGCTATTTTCAGAGAAAATCAATGTTCTTTTCTAGTGTTTAAACAAAATTAACAAACATGTAATTGTTGTTTATTGCTATATTTTTTATTTTTTAATCGATTATCAAGACTTGCTCTCAAAGATCGATTTATTTTACTTTTCCATATTGTTTTATTTTCTGTTCATATTTAGTGAACATGTATGTAAAAAATAAAAAAATAAAATATTATCAAAATTAAAAAGTAATCAAACAAAAGATCATAAATCATGCATCGGGACTCCATAGCTAATTGTAAGTTTCCGACATCTGTATTATGTATGATCGTTTAGTAGGCGATCTTTTTTCTTTTGAAATATTTTAAAGTAAATGTACATGCAGTTTTTTGCGAGGTTAATACAACGTATATAAATATCCGAATATTACGGTTTATTTTGTTTTTCTAAAACTGAATACGAAATACGGTGCAAAAGGAAACAATGGTTTACCAAGATCTAGTCAACAATATTTTAATGATAAGCAAGAAAAGAAAGAAACGACGGTTTATAGCATATGATTTCGGGATTTTGTGAGGGCTTATTTTTGACAGGTTTGGAAGGACACTTATAGAATGCTTGTTTGTACAACAAAAGATCAAGAAAATAGAGCATTTATTTTCGGGAAAAAATTGCCAAAGGATGTATTTTTAGTTTAATGCATACATGTAATGGTTCTTACAAATGATACAAATAAAAAACGAAACAACAGGAACCGTAAAGGAAATAACAAAATTTTACCGATGTTTTTTTTATAAACTCTATATTGTAAAAAAAAAAAATTAAGTTATCTACCCAAAATGGCATCCGATTAAAATAAATTTCTTGACGCTTATTTCCATGTCAGGTTTCACTTTAATCCACCAGGCGGTTCAGAAGGATTTGCAATTTTGAGATATATGTGGACTGATATGGAAGAACGGACAATTTGGTAGAAAGATAGACGAGGTGATAACCTAAACGGTTTTTAGAAAAACACAGAAAACGGAAACCTTTTCAGGTGGTCGGAAAAAAAACACATATTTGTTGATTTTTTTGTCTAGGTAGCTTCAATATCTAACAGATTGCAACTGAAATACAGAAAGCCGTTAACGTTTTAACACATTTTGTTATTCCAGTAGAAGAATTAAACGTATCAGCATGGACATATAAACACTGAGAAAGATATGCAAGCTGAATTTTCTATACTATTTAAGTTACAGATCACAAAAACTTAGCTTAACAGTTTTAGCTAGAGAGTTTTGAACAGTTGAACGGACGGACGACAGCTGACAAACAACACAAAGTAATGCCGGCTATAGCTCAAATGACCGTTGCTCAGGCGAGCTCAAAATAAATAACTATATTCCGATCGCACAAGCCATTGGCATTTTGAAATCAATAAGTTGTTTTTGTTTCTTTTTTGGATTCAGAGTTTCGATCATATTCTGCATAGCTCCGATGTATTAAGTTGCGTTGGAAAGCTCTTCCGTCTTTTTCTGTATGTGATAAGTTAAACAACACTAATAGTTATTTGGGTCACATGGCAAAAAGTCTAAGATACATGTACTTGGGCATATTCGCTCTTACAATGAAAAGCACTCACACTACTTACCAAACTAAAAATTCAGACGAGTAGTTTATTTGTGAAATAAGTTTTCAAAAAAGGGTGTCTGTTTTTTAGACCATTAAAATGTTTAAGATAAAGATGAGTTACTTTTTAGACAACATCAACCCAAGAATTGTTAATATTTTCAAAAATTAATGTCTTACGACCATCGTGTTTGTGTAATTAACTGGGAAATAAATTAAAAAAATTAGATTACTTATTCGGCAAAAGACCTGAAAATTTCAAAACGCTTTTGGAGGAAAGTAAATATTTCGGCAAAAGACCTGAAAATTTCAAAACGCTTTTGGAGGAAAGTAAATCTACACAATTTTTAAATTTACGGATGAGATAACAAACATTTGGCAGTTAAATTTTGATTTCCTATATAACATGTATTACAGGTTATAGTAATTTTTAGACTTCTAAATGCAGTTTTCGAAAGGTCGTTTAAATGTTTTAAACATCATTAAATCATACGTTTCTCGTCTAAAAAAACAATCTTTATATAGTTTGCAGATATTATACATACTTTTTATGCATTCACTCTTTTAATTTTACGTACGACAGTTTTCCTAATTATATAAATTAAAATATAAAATATTCTATTTTATTTGTTACTATTTAATATTATTAAGTAAAATAATTGTGAAGCATTTATAGTAAAATAACCATTTCATAAAATAAAAGTCCATATTTGCCAACTGCTGTGAAATCCAACTTCAATACAACATAATTGACCCATATGGAATGACTCTGCGGGAGACAGGACATGTATATTACCTTATATACATGTACATGTACCTGTACCTGTATCAGTAACAGTTTAATTAATTAGCCACGCGTGAATCATTAAAAGTTTATCCGACTTTTCAAACCGGGACTATCTTCAATACCGCAAAGTTTGAACGAGAAAAAAAATAAGGAAAAAATGTTATTGAAAATTCACTTTTAAACATTGTTTGCAAGACTTTAGCATGTTTAGAGTAAAGAAATTTTATTTGTAAATTTTACAAAATTGATTGGACACAAGTAAACACACACTTGGGGAGCTGTACTTTGCAATGACCTCTCCACAATATAAAAATATACATTAAAGAATACCTCAAGATACAAAACCGTCATGTACGTGCATTAAAAACATTTTGAATTTTGAATTAATCAGGGAAAAAACAAAAGGAAAGTCGTGAAAGTTCTGACTAATAAAAAAAAAATAAAAGAAATCGTTCGCATCTTTTTTAGTCGAATACTTGTCTCTGAATATTGGAATTCTTTCCTCGTTAGACAGAGTGAACGTGGCACTCCATGCGCATGGGTACATGTAAGTGCAGCAATATTTGTATAATTTTGAAGCCAGATTAATTTATCTTAAAGTTGTGCACAATGTTGACGATAAACAGGGCAGAAAGAAATGGTTTGCAAATAAAAAGTCTGGCCTAAAAAGTTGGAAATTAAATAAACTGACCTTTACCGCTAATCTGTTCTAAGATTCTTTTCCCCAAAACGCCCAGCACCCTTTCAAAATAAAATGGTTGTTCCCTAAGTTACTTGTGTCTGTTTGTTACTCTATACCCGTAACTAAAATATAAGAGAATTGAATATATATGAGAACAATGTAGATTTGTTCGACAAATATGTTCAAATTTACGTCTTGATTCGAATAAAGGTATTTATTACAGTGTATTACCGGCTGTATATCGTTTAGCACTGGCAAACGCTGGAAAAAGTAACAAGGATATGGAATTCTTGCGTCCCCCGCCGAGTTGCAAAAACTCTTTGTCGGCTCGCTTAACAGGAAGCAGATAAGCGACCGATCTGAAAATGGTTCCCACTATATTAGACCCCTATATAAAGCTGCATACCAAATATCGAAAGCCTACGAATAGTAGTAGCTGAGAAATCTGTACCGATTTTTTTCCTTTCATGACCCTTAAAAATTTCTTAGTCAGCTCGTTAAACAGGAAGTAGGAAAGCGACAGACATAAAAAGCATATGGGACCCCAACCTGAAGCTGTATACATGTACCAAATATAGAAAACCTTTGAATAGTAGTAGATGAGAAATCTGTTATGCAATTTTCTTTTACTTTTTTACCTTAGAAAATTCAAAGTCGGCTCGTGAAACAGGAAGTAGGTAAGCGACAGACCAGGAGACGCATCCAACCCTACCTGAGGCTGCAAATGTTGAAAGCCTAGGAATAATAGAAATCTTTGACAAAAAAGTGTAATTGACGGAGGAACGTACGGGCGAATGGACGGACGGATGACGCCATTTCAATGTCCCCGCTCCGCTTTGCGGCGGGGGACAAAAGTGTACGGTCGTGATTTTTGGCAAAGAATATGACAATAGGAGAATACGGTAGACAATAGAGTAGCATTAGACGTGCGTTGGGCGGGCGGGCGTGCGGGTGGGGAAGAAATTTTCGTAACACTTTTCTCAGCAACTACTTATCACACCACTTGATATTTGGTATACAGCATCAGGGAGGGGTTTCATAGCGTGGTATTCGATTTAGGTCTGTCGCTCACCTACTTCCTGTTTAAAGAAATCCGGCCATTTTTTACTTTGACATATTTTCTTATAAATAAATGCAATTTATTACTTGTTTCCTATCTTTCTAACGGAAATCTATTTTCATCACAAGTGCACCTTACTATTGATAAAAATAGAAATAAACAACCAAATACATAAAATAATAAATAGAATTGAAAATATTTTTTTAAATAGGCAGTCAAACTCATAAAATCACCGTCTCTTTATCAATATTAATAAAAGATTTATAAAGCAATAAACTGCATTGTATTGTGTGTCGTCTTTTAAATTCAGCGGACTTAGTATTTTGCTGGTGACATTGAAATTTGTAAGATAAACACAAACACAAAAAGCCATGGGGGATTAACTGCTGGCGAGGTTGCAATTTGCACCTATTGTGGAAAATTTGTTTATTGTAACATCCCGAAGGTAGAAATTTTCGTGTCGTAAAAGGGTCCAAAAGTCCAAACACAACACAAGCCGCCTTAGTGCACTTAGGACCTAAATTGTGCACTAAGGACATGATGCTTTTGTTTTATGTCATTGAAAACTATGAAAATGGTTTCAAAATATTAAAAATAATATATTTTGATTTTTTTGTATAAATATTTCAATCAATTTAGGATTATAGAGATAATAATTTAAATTATTTTGATATGCCGCCGGTACATCCTGCTGGGACCGTCAAGTCATGCATGGAAATTCAAATAGCATAGAATAAACAACAAATAAACAATTATGATTACAGGTATAGATTTCCGAATAGTTAGACAATTTTTAAGCTGAGACAGTTTTAGTTTTTTTTAGATGTTAGCATACATTTAAAAATGTCTTTATTACTTATTAAAAAAAAAAGCGTATTTTAAAACTTATTACTTTTATATATATATTAAGCTAGAACTTCCTCTAATAAATATAGTCCAACTATTTGGTTTCTTACTAAATAGCAGCTTTATAAATTTAAATAAAAAAAAAATTAAAAGAAAAAACGAATGTTCAACAAATTAAGGCTAACGGCTCATTCAGAACATTTTCTGTAAATTTGATTCTTTCTATGCATTGTGCGACTTTTTTAAAAGCGTTTTTATTTCTTTATTTATACAGGGACAAAAATCACCCATTATCTTCATTCTAAGACTGATTCAAAGAATTTTAGTGAATCATGAGCACAAATTTTATTAATTAAGCATGGAAAGTGGTCACTCCGAGCAACACGCGAGTCGAATCCAATAACAACGCTCTTCGGGGACCAACTATATTGTTCATATGCTTTAGATTAAAGATACCTTATTACTGTTGTTTTTCTGTCTGTCTGTCCGCAACAAAAATATTCATAAAAGTTTTCTCGACAATATTGATGATGCACAATATATCATCTCAGATAGTGCCATAGTACCATGATAGCGATTTTATGCTACAAGGATAAGCTTTTAGTTTTAGAGCGGTAAATCCTGGGCACATCAATGGATTTGTTTTTAATGACTCTAACTCAGAAACGATTTAAGATATCTTTACAAAACTTTAGAAATATGTTATTTTTAACATTCCGAAATCTTTTATTAAACATAATTTTGAATGGCCTGAAACACATGCATCATATCCTTCATGTCCTTAGTGCACATTTGGGGTCAATATCAATAACAGGATATAAACTTTTACGAAAATGCTTACAGTACATATACATGTACATTTACAATACATAGGCTTCTTTTAATGCATTTTATCTAATACATGTGCGCATAAACAATACAAATGTCGACAATTACAATTAAACTTTTCTGAAGACATTTAATATTATAACAAAAGATCGAAGGTTGACAAATGTCGACGAAATCAATTTTCATTTTCAGAAGATATTTATTATGATAACAAAAGTGGGTTGAACAAACAAAACGTACCCCTAAAAATGATTCCGCGCGGGCCTGGGTGGCGAATAGGCCAGCGGCAGAGCCCAGCTTGTCGGTAGGAAAGACCAAGTGTCTTGAGATTCTGACATCAGGGCAGTGCTCATTCCTCAGAGGGAACCCTAGATGACATGATATAGGGTGGCCTTCGTCCGCGGGGATTGTCAGGTCTATACTACCTATATTTCGGAAAGTCTGATTAGTGAAACTTTATACGCATATACATCAAGATATAAACAATAAAAAATCTGTATAAAATTTTATCTCTCTTATCAAATTCATGTTTGGTTGATCACAGAAAAAGGGTGTGTTATACTTACATGTAGGTTTACTTATAGATTTAAGTTTACTTTTATGAAACAAGTACGATATCATCATGAAACTTTTTACACATAGACATCAAAATATGAGCATACCAAATGACATCATGAAATTATACTACTGGGTTAAGTGATTACAGGCGAAAAATGTTGCAAGACAGGGTATTATATCCTTTGGGCGTACAAACTGTATTCTTGTTTGATGGGCACGTGTCATGCATGTGATTCCAAAATTTTTGTCACGATTAGTAAAACTTGCTTATATCATGTAATTCGCGTATATAACGGACTGATGTATTTTTACATGCTCTGATTTGTTTAAACTATTTTAAATAATGTCATTCCGGTGGGACACTGTAACAAAATTTGACAAAAAACCCTTGGATTTGTACACATTTTCTCACACAAGGGAGCGAAAACGTCACCCCTTTGCATTCTCAGTGTACGGGCGCAAATTTTTCGAGTCCGCTGACGTAAACCTGTATTTCACCAAGCCAAATGCGTATAATCAAGTTCATACAAAATTAAAAAAAAAAAAACTGTTACATGTAATGCATTAGGTTTGCGCCGTAAAGTTTTTAAATTTATCCTTCGGAAACATATTACTGTATTTATAAATAAAACCGTCATTGAAAATACTCATATTATTTATAAAATATTAAAATATTTTTCTTCCGATTGCATAATGACATGAATTGCTTGAGATTGTACAAAGCCGAAAATTATTCTTTTTTTATTAACAAAATATTTATTAATGAAGATTATTAAACATTGTATTAGAAAATAGAAAGTAGTATAGATTAAGCATTAAAAAAAAACACGAATCAAGAATAAAACAATACTTTATAAGAGATCGTAGTTTATATTATCAATATTACATTCATTAAATTAATATTGATATTCCGTTCCGTGTACCGCTCCGTGTACCGTGTACAGTGTACCGCTCCGTGTACCGTGTATCTTCCGTGTACCGTGTACCGTGTACCGTGTGCGCTCCGTGTACCGTGTACCGTGTACCGATCACCGATCATTTCGTTCCGTGTACCGTGTACCGTGTACCGCTCATCGTGTACCGTGTACCGTGTGCCAGGGAACGTTGAATGATTCAGGGAGTGTAGCAGTGTCCAACCAAAGCATGGCATTACTGTTATGTTTTGTCGAGTTGGACAATCAATTTTTGACGCTATCGATAGCCGGTTGAGTATGCACCGGACCTTATGTTAAAATCGCTTTAAAAATGTTGTGGCTATTCACGGGGTTACTTTTTCAATTGCCAATTCTATATTGTAACAATATGCCAAATCAGAGGAAAAGACGCTTAACCACTTAACATAACCTGTACATTCAAATGATTTAATTGTACTTTTTAAATTGTGTATTGTTTGAGACAATAGGTCAATATTGAGGACAACATATGACTTACCATTTCATTCCCCGGATCATTTTTTACTCTTTATAAACCATGATATTCAAACTTGTAAACATTGCTTGGGTGTGATGATGCCAATGTGTAAGTGAATTTGATAATGGAAATCATTTTGTTTTTATACGGAAAATGAATATATCGCTGACATTTGTTTTGTTAAACTATTGCTTTACGATGTGTTATTGGGAATTAATTTTGTTTGGAAAATATTACAGAGACTTTCTAGTACTTTTCAATGAATATGAACGTTAACTGTGGGATTTCTTTTGTGGGATAATTTTGTATGTTCATTTTGACAATTTTGTATGATCACTTTGACAGTTGTATTCTCTTTCTTATGTTTTTTTTTTGTTGTACCATTGTAGGTTGAAACATATTAAACAGATCGTTATAACCATGGTTGAATAATTACACGCCCAGCAAAACATTTCAACACAAATCATGAGTGTAAACAAGGAATCAGTGGATGACAAGAAGGTCCTGCGGAAGAGGCGCAGCATAGCTAAAGGCAAGTTTCATAGAATTTACAATAGATTTCACAGTAGTACTAAAGAGCCAAAATCGTCTTTGGAACAGATGATAAAGGATTTAGAAGTCGCATTCAGTGAACTCGAAATTGGACATACATCATATTTAGAAGCTTTGGACTCAGAAGATGAAACTGACAAACCGGTGGTAAGGGAGATCAATTCAGATATGGACAATTTATATAAGGAACTGTGTCACGCTAGAATGGTAATGAATAGCATAACTGATTCAGCTGAGAAAGAGAAAGTAGTTAAGAAACTGATCACGTTAGGGTAAGGAAATTAGATGCCCCAACGTTTAGTGGCAATATAAGAGAGTATCCTAGTTTTAGACAAGATTATGATTCCCTTATGAGTAAAGACCCCTTCACATTAAAACAATGCCTTACTGGAGAAGCCTTGCTTGTTGTAAAGGGGGTTGACAATGATTTCAATGAAATGATGCGTAGGTTAGATCTGAAATATGGGAAACCAGAACGCCTTGCTGATGCAGTTTTGAATGAAATACGAATGCTGAAACCGTTGTTAGAAGGAGATTACACTGCTTTTATAGACATGGTTGACACGGTTGAAGGATGCTGGCTGGATTTAAAACGAATGAATCTGGAATGTGAAATGAACACAGCAACAATGATAAGTCAGATTGAAAAGCTATTGCCACCATTACAAAAACGGGAGTGGGCTTTAAAGAGTCAAAGATCTGGATCAGCTAAGTTTGTGACATTTCTAGACTTTTTGTTGGAAGAAAAGAGCGCAATGGAATACATTCAGTCAGATTTGAGAGGAAGTGGTATGGTACGAAAATCTAAGATTCACAGTACTAACGTTGAGGAAGAATCGACGATTGGTTCACTGCAGTTACAAGTAAAACAAAGCCAGGATATGTTGAAACAGGTAGTAAGTGGTCTAGCACAGGTCACAGATGCTATGTCGCAAGGAAATCGATTGCCTAGAAATACAAATCTGGAGTCTGCATCTAAATTGAATCACAATCCTACTAAAACGTTAAAGGGAACTTGTTGGTTTCATGAATCTGACACTCATGAAATTGGACAATGTACAGCATTTAGTAAATTGGATGGTCAGACAAAGTTAGACCTAGTAAGAAGAAATGGTGTTTGCTTCAGTTGTTTGAAACCAGGTCATCTCTCAAGATTCTGTTCTTTTCGCAAGCCATGTGAAATAATGATTGACTCTCAAGCAAAATGTAACAAATTGCACCACCCATCATTACATGGAATACCAGTGCCCAGTTCCGTATTTCATCATCGTGTCAACGTTGTGAATGGAAACGAGGCCAGAGAAGATGTACTGTTAATGATAAGCTCAGTTCAAAGCACGGAAAGGATGCTCACTACACTTTGGGATCCAGGAGCTAATATTTCACTTATCACACATGAGTCAGCACAAGCTTTGAATTTGCGTGGACGGGATGTAATATTATCGGTCACTAAAGTTGGTAATACCATAGACTATATTCAAAGTAAGGAATATTTGGTCACTTTAATTGATACTGCAGGCATTAAATGGCAAATCAGAGTTTATGGTATGGATCAAATATCATCTGACGTTCCTCGAGTTGATGTTCACAGAGTTGTTAGACTTTTCAGGAATGTAAAAGAAAAGGATGTAATGAGACCCGAAGGAAAGATTGACTTGTTGATTGGAAGTGACTGTTGTACATTGTTGCCTTCGAAAATTGAACAAATTGGAAATCTGCAGCTGTTAAGAAACCAATTCGGATACTGTTTAAGGGGAAGTCATGATTTGCTGAGAATCCAAGGAGTCGGTCAGTACAATGTTCATTTGCTACAAAACGGCGAAACAGACATTACGAATTTGGAATGTGGTAGAGTGCACTTTGTAAAGTATAATGTTCTGAAGGAGAGTCTTGATAAGTTCTATGATATTGAAATGCTTGGAGTACATTGCGAACCAAAATGTGGTGGTTGCAAATGTGGACGATGTTCAGTCGGAAATGGTCAGTACACAATACGAGAAGAACATGAATTAAAAATGATTGAAAAGGGTCTTGTGTATGACACGGATGAACTACGATGGACAGTATCTTATCCTTGGAAGCGAGACCCATCTGAATTGCCAAACAATTTCAAGGCTGCAACTCTACGGCTGGAGTCAACTGAAAGGAGATTGATGAAAGCAAGTGAGAATTATGCATCAGAATATAATGAGCAAATAAGGGATATGGTGAATAGAGGTGTAGCTAGGAAGTTATCGGCTGATGAAATGAGAAACTACCATGGCCCTGTCCATTACTTACCACATCATGAAGCGCTAAAACCAGAATCTAAGTCAACTCCATTAAGAATTGTATTCAATTCTTCTGCATCCTTCATGGGACACACGATTAATGACTATTGGGCTAAAGGTCCTAATGTACTCAATGACATTTTCGGAGTTCTTAATAGATTCAGACAGAGATCTGTAGGATTTGCAGGGGATATATCAAAAATGTACAATGCAATTAAAATTTCGCACGAAGATCAGCAAACGCATAGATTTGTATGGAGGGATCTTGATACAAGTAGACAACCAGATCATTATGCACTTACTTCAGTAGCATTTGGCGATAGACCTAGTGGGACAATAGCTACCGTTGCACTTCAGAAGACAGCAGATATGAACAAAGAACGTTTCCCAGAAGCAGCTCATGTGATCAAGAAGGATAGTTATGTTGATGACATTTTAAGTTCAGTGGATGATTACCAAGGGGTTAAAGGAATAATACAAGACATT
The DNA here is from genome assembly GCA_963971305.1 of Arcuatula senhousia. Lineage (NCBI taxonomy): Eukaryota > Metazoa > Mollusca > Bivalvia > Mytilida > Mytilidae > Arcuatula > Arcuatula senhousia. Next base: position 41,578,704 of record OZ020312.1, read on the forward strand.
GAACGAGTGCTGGAAAGCGGTGGCTTTAAGATAAAGCATTGGATAGTTTCAGGCGATCAGTGTGAAACCTTAGAAGGAATTAATGTTTTACATGATACCACTAGTGAGAAGGTATTAGGCATGATTTGGAAACCACAAGAGGATGTATTCATGTTCAAAGCGAAGCTAAATTTCTCAAAGAGACACAAAGGTGTATACACATCAAAACATTTGGATGTTCAGGATGTAGATCTTATTCCATCACACCTAACAAGAAGAATGGTGTTGAGTCAAATTGCCGGAATATATGACCCACTAGGATTGTTAATACCTTTTACTATGAGAGCAAAGGTTTTGATGCGGTCAATGTGTACAAACCAAGATGGAGCCGCTGGTTGGGACGATCCCATATCAAGTGAGATGAGGTCTAAATGGATAGAGTTTTTTAAGGGAATGTTTGAACTTGAGTCACTTACTTTTGGGAGATGCATAAAACCTAGAGAGTCCATAGGAAATCCAGTGTTAGTGGTTTTTTCAGATGGTAGTAGCCTAGGATATGGAGCTGTTGCTTACATAAGATGGCAAGTTGGTATTGGGATTTATAAGGCAGTTCTTATTTCTTCTAAAAACAGGATAGCACCAACCAAACAGCTATCTATACCAAGAATAGAGTTGTGTGGAGCTGTATTAGGTGCACATTTGCGGGAAAAGCTTCTGAGAGAGCTGGACTTTGAATTTGAAAGAATCATTCATATTGTAGATTCAACTATTGTAAGAGCACAGATCCAGAGAGAGAGTTATGGTTTTGGGACATTTGTTGCTACACGTGTAGCTGAAATACAAGGTAAATCTGAGCCTTCTGAGTGGTATTGGATACAAGGAGAAAATAACCCTGCAGATTTAACTACAAGAATGACATGCGCCAAAGAACTGAACACAGAATCAAAATGGCAAAAAGGTCCAGATTTTTTGAAACTGCCTTTCGAAAAATGGCCAGTAAGGCAGGACATGATTATCGATGAAAAGGAAATACCTGATGTTATTGGAGTTGCGTTATCAGTGGCCAAATCAGACAGCTTTGTTATTCGTAGTCCGAATTTAAGTGATATTAAAATGGATCGATTCTCCAGTTTTGATAAGCTAATACGTGTCACAAGCCTTGTATTAACAATTGCCAAACGAAGGACATTCAGGGGTACCCTTAATGAAGTGAAATCAAATAGTATAAGAGAAGCGGAAGATGCTTGGATAAAGTATACGCAACAGGAACTTCCATCTGATGCTTTGAAAAGGTTTCAAAGGTTAGGTTCATCAATGAATAAAGATGGAGTGTTGACAGTCGGGAGAAGATTACAGGAGTGGATGAAGGACAATTGGAATGAAAATGAGATAGTATTGCTTCCCTCTAGAAGCAGATTTGTAAAATTGCTTGTTGAATCCATTCACAATCAGGATCATGCTGGTATTGAGGTCACTGTTGCAAAATTAAGGAGTAGATACTGGATTCCGGGTGTAAGGAGAATAATAAAATCAGTTAAGAATCAGTGTGTTACCTGTAGAAAAAGAGATAAGGTCATTATTGGTCAACAAATGGGAGGATTACCACTGGAACGGTTAAGACCGGCACCTGCTTTTTATTTCTGTGCCGTAGATTTGTTTGGTCCTTTTGTTATAAGAGACACTGTAAAGAAGCGAACTCATGGAAAAGCTTATGGTGTTCTTTTCAATTGTGTAACGAGCAGAGCTGTGCATATTGACATAGCAGAAGGATATGATATGTCTAGTTTTTTAATGGTTCTTCGTCGCTTCGTTTCGATAAGGGGATATCCAAGACAAATGTTGTCTGATTCTGGAACACAACTTGTCGCAGCATCAAAGGAGCTAAAGGAAGTGATGCACAAATGGGATTGGGAGGTCATACGGAGCTTTGGAACCGAGAAATGTATGGATTGGATTTTCACAAAGTCAGCTGATGCTCCTTGGGAAAATGGAGTAAGTGAAGCCCTGATAAAATCGGTCAAGAGAAGTTTAGAATTAGCAATTGGAACATCTGTTATGACATTTGGTGAGCTTCAAACAGTCATGTTCGAGGTGTCAAATCTGATGAATGAGCGACCTATAGGACTGAAAAACACTGATCCGAATGAAGGAACTTATTTATGTCCTAATGATTTTCTGTTAGGAAGAGCTAGTGTAAAGGTACCAAGTGGACCGTTTGAAAATCATTCATGTTTAAGAATTAGGCATAAATTTGTGGATCAAGTAGTTCATAACTTTTGGAAAAGATGGATGCGTGACTATTTCCCAACACTTATTATACAGCAAAAGTGGCATGCAAAGCAACGTAATGTGAAAGTTGGAGATATTGTCATTGTGCAGGATTCAAATATGATACGTGGACGTTGGAGATTAGCCCAAATAACGGAGGCAAATCCTGGGAAAGATGGGCTAGTACGTGATGTTACAATCAGATACAAGAACACTGGACCTAGCAAGTGCTATGATGGCAGTATTGATCAAAAAGTAAAAAGATCTGTTCACCGAATAATTGTTATCTTGCCGACTGAGGAACAAAGTTACGTCAAATAAATTTGTGGGGGAATGTATTGTTTGAGACAATAGGTCAATATTGAGGACAACATATGACTTACCATTTCATTCCCCGGATCATTTTTTACTCTTTATAAACCATGATATTCAAACTTGTAAACATTGCTTGGGTGTGATGATGCCAATGTGTAAGTGAATTTGATAATGGAAATCATTTTGTTTTTATACGGAAAATGAATATATCGCTGACATTTGTTTTGTTAAACTATTGCTTTACGATGTGTTATTGGGAATTAATTTTGTTTGGAAAATATTACAGAGACTTTCTAGTACTTTTCAATGAATATGAACGTTAACTGTGGGATTTCTTTTGTGGGATAATTTTGTATGTTCATTTTGACAATTTTGTATGATCACTTTGACAGTTGTATTCTCTTTCTTATGTTTTTTTTTGTTGTACCATTGTAGGTTGAAACATATTAAACAGATCGTTATAACCATGGTTGAATAATTACACGCCCAGCAAAACAAATTGTAATTGATAATAATGAAAAAAAAATTAAAGCGATTCTTTTTTTAAGAGTATATAAAAATATTTTGAAAATTACTTTCAAATTATTTTAACCAAGGCATGATCGTCATATTGTTCCTGCGATACAATTTTTTTCTATTCGTGTATTAAGATCAGTTTTGTGATTGTGCCTGCTAAGATATTTTGGGGTCCATTATTTTTATTTCTTCAGTACTACGATCGTTACACTGAATCTGACGTACATGAGCGTTTAAATAATACATGAAATGATTTGGTGTGATTATTTTTACATTTATAACTATTTGTTAATAATCTTATCAAGGTGGCAATTTAGATTGTTTATACAGACTGTGCCAAAACAGTGCTTTCTTAAGATATTTACATATTCTCGTGATAATATAATGGTCGCTATCTACAACTGCCAGGACTGCTCAAATTGTCAAAAACACTGTTTTCTGACAGTTGTATAACTGTATATGCAAACCCTGTTTTATCCTTTGAAGTTCTAAACTGCTCTGATCTAGACAGTTTTAAAACTGTTTCTGTTGGATACAGTACTCGTAAACTGAGAAAAAAATCATACATATACATGTAATTTAAAATAGTTTGATTTTTAAGAAATGATTTTTCAAAATTTTTAGCGATTAATTATATAAAATTTCGTATCAATATAGTGGTTTTTTACTTCTTTTCTTTCTAATATACAAACTAACTGTTATTACGCCATGTACACATGAATATGAATACGATACCTGTTTAACTCTTACTGAACTTTCATTTTAAAAGGTCTGAAAAAACAAAATTTTCCGAAACTTGGTGAAAGTAAAAAATTCTAAATAGAACTACATTACATTGACACAAATATATTTGATCAATCCATATCTGCCTCTTTGGTCTGTCTCTATAGCATGCATTTAACTGATTGAAAATAGTAAATTATTTGATGATCTTTATGAAGGTTTGAATAAATTAGAAAATTGTCTGGTCAACGATATGTATTCATCTATAATATAAATCAGAATGAAAAATAAGATTAAGCACATAATAAGGAAAACTAATTATACAAAACAAACAGACAAACAAACAAACAAACAAAACAATTACTTGGAGATAGGGAAAAGGTGACTACTTGCATCGGTTACCGACCTAGTGGTCATGATACCAGAGTTATGTAAATTAATAAGTTAACACAACCTTTTATCACTGGCATTGAAAATAGAGGATTTCATATTACAAGGTCCAGTGTCATTATCCTTTAAAACAAACAATGATAAAAACACAAATGGTATTTCCGTTTACCAATATTTATAATTTATTTTCCTATCAAATCTTATGTTATATTAGAGAGCACCTTTTCAACAAAATATTTCCTTCCTTTTATTTTAGCCTCCTCTGGTTTCTCCCAAAATATCCCTCTTCACTCTACTTTTATCATAGAAGAAAATGAGATGTGGAATAAGTGTACGCGACACAACCTACAATATAAACGTGAATTTAAAACATCCACAATGGAAAACATCCAACAGCCTTCATTGTGATCAGCGGTCGCTGCTTGCTGTTTTTCAAGTGGCCCCTGGATTAAAAATAAACTACGTGTGAATCAAGCCCAATCCTAAAGTGCAATAAAAGACCCTTTTCTTGACAAAAAACAATGAACATAAATTCGACTAAATACAAACATAAGCTTTGATAAAGATTCCTGGCTTACGACAGGCACATTGCAAATGTGGCGGGGTTAAACTAGTTTTTTTGTGCCAACCCCCCCCCCTATTGATAATCAATAACAAAGCACAAACTTTTTATATTTATATGTTGATAGCGAGCATCGCAGATGCGAGCCCTACGGCATTGTGCATGTTTTGGGATGTGCCAGAAATACACTGACGACAAAACCGGAACAGATTTACTTTAACGGAGTAAAAAAAATAATAGGCACGGAGCAAGTAAATCAATCAATCATCTGGGCTTATAAAAATACATCATAATTTGTTATGCAAAAATAAAAAAAAAAGAAATTCAAAAACAGTGATAAAACCCTCATTCATCTACTTGTTTATTTTTATTTAAACACCATTTGGTCTTTTCCGCTGAAAAACGATTTTCCGGAAATTACCGAGCTTGCTTTTGGCAACGTCCCATTGAATAGTCATGCCATATGCATGATACTGGCCAAGCTATGTTAAATTCTAAGTAAGATAAAAAAATACATAAATTTACTGAATAAATCATACTCATAATACTAAATAAAAGGTTCTTACCTGAAAATGAAAGAAGAGTCCAATCCTGTGGGGTTTCACTCACTTTCCTCAATCCAGCATGATATTTTTACTTTACCGTTTTTTTTCGCCAGGTTTCTTAATGCACCTTCTGTTACCAATGCTTCAAATAAAACACTGATACTCAGAAAATCTCACAAAACCTGACAGAATCTGAATGTTGTTTTGGTCTACTGAAGAAGCGCGAAATACTCTGACAAGGAAATGACGTCACGTAATCCATAAAGGGATAATTTCGTCCCCGCTAAATGTCGTCCCAGAATGTTACAGGATTTATTATTTGCACAAATGATTGAATTTTCAATAAATAGTTATTGATCCCAGATATTTTAACAACAACTCTCTCAAGTGCATATGATTTGGGTTGGGTAGACTTTGCTACTACCTAATTCCTTTTATGAAAATCTTTTTTAAAAGTTCCCTCTTTACGTTACACTTAGCCGGTCGAGCACATGGATTTATTTTTAAAGGTATTAAGATTTTTGATGCTCGCTAAAAAGGCAGGGCCTTAATAATATCATTTATATGTTTATATTATTTCAATTATTTTTTTACTGTTTATATTTTATTCAAACAAATAATTTGATCTTTAGTTAAAAGTTTGTTTCTCTGCTTTGGACATGAGGACAAACACTATTTGACCATGTTTAGAACATAAAAGAGTTTCCTTAAGCACCGTATATATTGATATCCTTATTGTACATCTATTCTTATTCATATATTCATGTAGTCAACTATGCTTGTTCCACACAAATACAATATTGTATAACGATTGAATTAGCTATACAAATAATTTCAAATAGAAGTTAATGAGATGTGGATCAAATGTAACCGACACAATACATACGACAATTTAAAAAAATCCTCAATGGAAAATAGCCAGCAACCTTCAATGTGAAAAGTGGTCGCTGCTCGCTGTTTTTCAATTGGCCAAAAGTTGTGTCTGTTATGTAGCGTTTTAAATGTCATTGCTTGCAAAGGTCTTTGATCGGCTGAAATAAACTAATGTCTAATATCAACTTGACTGCAGACCCCTGAATTGCTGCACGTTCAGTGCCTACACGTGATGACACATTGTATAACAGCACAATTTGTCACATATATAACATTTTTGGCAATTAAATTGGCTTTAAGTTCAAAAATGAATGTACTTTAAGTTAATGATTAAAGATTTAAAAATGATTTTAGGTTTTAATTAAATGATTGATAAAAAAATATCTCTGTAAGATAAAGGAAAGGAGTAACCTCCCTACATGCTCTATCTGATAAATATCTCGTGTACTTCTGGCATTTATAGCGTAAATCAATAAAAATAAGTGTTCAAAACACGATCAAACAGATACAATGTTCTATTAAATTCATATATTTTCTGTGGATAAAGATATCATATAAACCCGCCCTGAAAAAAAAAATGCATTATCAATAACGTTTACATGTGACCCATAAAAGATATAACAATAGTTATAATTTTAATACTGTTGACCTTGCTATATTTGGGCAATATCAGTATAATTTATTTGCTTGCCAACAAAATGAGAAAAAAAAATACAAGCCTATTAAACTTTGCAAATTTTTCACAAATGGATATAGTTTGGGATATAATCTTGCATTTATACAAAACTTACTTCTATCCATTCCATTTCGTTCGTATTCTATCCTTTCTCATTTGCCTGTCTCTTTGTGTCATTCTACATGTACATGTCGGTACGACGTAACCTCTACTATTGCTGTTTTTGGCGTATCCCTCTTTCGTTTTCAACGCATAATACTTTTCGAAGCTCGTTTTAGGTTTCGTTAATATGTGTACAATTTCTTTCAATTTTCCAGTTATAATCACATTTTCCACTGGTTCCTTTTTTGGTCTTATTCAGATTGTTTTGATTCTGGTATGTTTTGCAAATGTTTGACACGTAATCGTGATATTTCTGAGGCATTTGTTCACAGATACCTGGATAGCTTTGAAAACTTCTTTCTATGTTACAAAATAAGGTTTCATTAACATATTATGTGAGTGAGTTGGTGTTTTACGCCCGTGCAACGCTATATAGGTTATTTACAGGCGACATAAACATATAAAAGAACAGACTTATTTATTTCAAAATTCTAATAGCTGTTCTTTATGTTCTTAGACAAACTACGAACCTACATGCACATTTGGAAATGTAAAAAAAAAAGTGCGAACCTACATGAATATACATGTATAGACTGTAAATGTGGATGTAGAATATTACTGCGCTCAATTAGTTGATTAGGTTACGTTTAGTTTTTGTTTATTAAATAAATACAAGATAAACATTTAGATTGAAACCAAGCCACAACTTGAGATTGCATTTTTGAGAAATGACCTTACATGTACTTCGGAAGGGTTTTAAGCTCACAATCAATTGATGGGGTCCTGAACTAGAAAGGAGAAGAGAATAAAGTGCGTGTATTTTCTAATAGAATAGAATTTTCAAATACAAATTATAGCTCTTTAGGGTTTTTCTTATCAAATATATAATGTTTGGTACGCAAAAAAATTGCAAAACGAACTATTGGTCAACAAAACCACAGCTTCATTATGTAACTTTTCCTCTGCCATTTCAAAAAATTACATTTACTGACACAAATTCAGCCATAGGAACAGGCGTAATTAAGTCGGTGCCACATTGCCCAAGTTTGTGTACAGCTTATAAACTGTTGCCATTATAGAAGACGCCATTTTAAGCAGTTATTTTCCTTAAACTCTTGTGTAAGACAAACTTTACCAAAACAAACTGATATTTAAACAGTAAAGATACAACCGGTCATAAAGTCAGGATGTTCACTTGTACTGAAGGTGTACGTACTGGTCGGCTAGTATAACCAAAGATAACAAACCGAACTATAAACAGTAGCAACCGAATACGATATCTTTTGTAATCTGTTTATCATATTTAACTATGTCAATTAAACACAATGGTTTGATAAACTATATTTGTATATAAATTGGGGTAACGTGAGCAGTTGGTCAGATGCAGGCCTGCTGCAAACCAGAACGAATTAGTAAAGATGGTTTTGACATTAGCTACTGGCGATGAAACACAAGAATATGGATACAATAGCCATAACCAGGAAATATTAAGTGGGCAACTGACTATGATGACCTCGATGCAGGACACAAAAATGAAATTAGATGTTCATGTTCGAGTTTACAAGACGCAATACGAACATTATGCTGTAATATACAAGAGCGTTTTAAACACTAAAAGTGCATACTTTATTAACTTAAAACAATGCCGTGTGATTTCAACAGACAACAAGCAAATTGATATAACACAAACTAAATCTGACGGAATTAAAGTGACATTTGAAATCATAGAAGAACCGAACATTGCCGAATGGATTGATGCACTCGGGGGTCAAGAACAATTGCCAGAGAGAATTGGAACAATTTCCGTAAAGCAAACTCTACCGAAGTCTTTATCAATGCCAAAATTACAAGAAGAAAGTGAAGATGTATAGTGAAATCGTGATAACAATACACTTGAGAATTTCCATGTGGATCTTTTTATGTACAAGTAAACATTATATCAGTTGTATAATAACTGAGCTTATATGTTTTGAGAATCTCTATGTTTAGTATAAACATACGAAATGTGAAATGTTTTAAAAATTATTGTATTTGTTGAAATATTTTCAAAGGATTAAATTATATGTACATGCAATGCCCCGAGCATGCAATATATTGCATAAATCTGTTGCCTTAAACGTTGCAATATATTATGTGCTTTTATGCGCATATGATCTTTCAGTGGGTTTGTCATTCAGTTTTTAAATTTTAAATTTTAACATAATTACCACATTTGACAACAATTGATCATTGAGTTCACGTTGCTGAATGCGGTTTTGTTGTTATGTGTGTTTGTGTGTTTTATTTGGTTGTGTGGTTTGTTTCGTTATGATGATTTTTTTGTCTACCGGTTTTGTATTTGTGTTTACGGTTTTGTGATGTTGATTACCCCTTTGGTACACCTTTGTTTCCTTGATAGCCCCATTTAGAAACTTTTTTCCGGACGTGCTCTTCCCGGTTATCTTTTAATTTTACACTACCTGTACACGACTGCTTTGTAGGTCTTGTAATTGAAATCTGTTAAATATAAGTTTTAAAAGCGTCAACTTATTGTAACAATAATAAAAGCGTTTTTTAACTATTCAATAGAAAATAATGAGATATGGAATAAGTGTACGCGTCACAGCTCACATAACAAGCGGCAATTTTGAAAAAAAAAAAAACACAATGGACAACCACCAGCGCCAGTAGGTGCTACTCACCGTTCTGCAATTGGCCCATTGTCTAAATTAAATGCACATATTTCAACCTCAGTCCTGAAATAGTCACAGATAGACCCGTTCTTAAATAAGGAAGAGAATACATCAAAACGACAAGTACGAACAAAAGCTTTGTCAAAGATTCCTGGCTTAGGACAGGCACATATAAAATGTTTCTGGGTTAAACTAAATTTTCTTGCCCAACCTCCCCTATCAATATTCCTAGACAAAGCACTGTACACAAATATAAAACACACAATAAAAATCAAACCGACCAAAGTTCAATTCCACATGAGATAACCTTAAATAAAAGACAACAAGAACAAACGAACAGACGGTAGAGAAACTTTCTGTAGAACACTCGCTGTTACTGACAAAAGGCTGAGAATCATCAATCGACTGATGTAAAAAAAATCAAGCATATCGATTTTAAATTCGACACAACACTTCAAACAATGGATGATTTGGTGGAGTGTCATCACACAAAACCGACATACTTAGTTTAAACATATCTATTTATCCTAGATTGGGAAACAAGCTGTGTGATGTCATTAAAAGTAGATCAAGTAAGTGAGAGAGTGTTTTACGCCCTAGAAACACTATATTAGTTTACTAAGTAAGAGCGATGAACACCAAAAGTATTATAGTTAAATAAACATTTTAAAATGTTGATGAATAATATTGATAATATTGGCAAAAAAAAGGAAAAAGTTAATTTTGAAGATCAATGGAAAGATGAGATGAGGACAGGAGGACTTCTTGGCGGTCAACATCTTTTCCAAGGTTCTCTCCATCCACGTCAGCCTCTATGGTCAGTGGTCAGGGTTCCGAAGTTCCGTATTATTAACTGACAACCTAAACTCAGCCACCTGGACTACGTGCGATGAACACCGAGTAACCCAATAATCTTAGTCGCCACTTGTCGTAAGGAACTACTTGTGTGTTAGTACGTAATAAAACAGCAGATGACCACCACCGTCATGACGGTCATGAGATTATATATATCTCTGGATAGGTCTTAAAATATACTGTTTAAAGGCACGTCTTAATTATTACACGAAACAGTTTCGAATATCTGAAGTCACAAGTTTTCAATATCATTCACAAATAAAATGATAGATTTCACCTCCAAAAATAAACAACATATTTTTTAATTATATAATTTTACAATTGAAAAAAAGTGGGCGATCACGTACATTCTTTTTAAACGTACGAAAATGCTTTCGTCAAAATATTCAAACGACAAATATTCAATAACTTGTAACGCCAGCTGTTAATTACAAATTAGCATTTAAAACAACTCTATAAACCTTCATTCTTCAGAGAGACGGCGTCGAGTACGCCATGTTTGCTCCTGGGACCTGTTTGCGGCAATGGACACAAACGTTACTTTTTCTAAGTGTTCTGCCCTTCCTGGTGGAAGCCTATTACTACCAGCCACATGGTAAGACAATAGTTAGCTTCAGTGTTAATTACTTGAAGATTTGTATACTCCTTTCTAGGAATTTTATCTTTGGTTTCTCGGTTGTTCGAACTTACTTTTTGCGTCGTAATTTTTAACGCAGTATTTTTTTTCAGGTTTTCATCCTTGTAAATTTATTTTGGGGTTACGTTCAAACAGATACGTTAATTTACTGAGGTGCTTACCTGTTCATAAAGAAAAAATAATGTATTTAAAAACATTCTACATGTATTATAGCTAAGTTGAAATGCCAACTGGTCTTTTTGTCAATATGGCAACCTTTTTTTTCCATAAGCTTACGCTTAAAAACGGATTTAAAGAAAACAATAGACACGATGACTTCGTACTACTTCTTACGACTAACATATGTTAGGTCTTCCAAACCATATTTACTTTAAAGTTAGGGAGCGGCCATTTGATTTTTATGGGGAGGGGGCTATGGTGAAATCTGAAATAAAAAGCCAGGTTGGCAAAAATCCAGAAATAAAAAGGCAGGGCAGTGCTTTGAAATTAAAAAGACAGAAATATAGTAGCTTTAAAACCAAAAATTGTGCACGCTGGCACGTGAAAAAATCCAGGCTCGGGTTTTACCGAAAATAAACAGGCAGGACGAAGAAAATATCCATATCCCCATGAAAATAAAATGGATGCTCAATTAGTATGAATTTAAATGCGACTGACAGAATCGTTTTAATGGTATGATCTGGAAAGGGGAACGGCATGCAAATAAAATTCAAAAAGAGACACCTAAGACTTTTCCTACCATTGAACGTTTATTAGAGAATTGAAAATGTATTTTGGTGTTTCAAAAAAGTCTTAGAACTCTGTTGATGCTTTCTTGGTGCCTACATAAATGCAAATAAAAGAACACTACAAAGATATCTGCAAAATGACGACAAGGGCTTCTTTCCGATTTTTTAACTATATACTTGTCCCAAAAATTGGGAGTATTTCTATCATGTACTTGATAACCTACATGTAAAATCTACATATACATGTTGAAAAAATATGTTAATTATTGTTCAGACTTGAAACTTGTATGACATATTTGTCCAATCACAACAGCTTACGTTAAGATATTTTTTTTAAAGATTTTTTTCTCTCTATCAAGCAATGTTCTTATACATTAGTACTTTAATAAGATATGGTATACTTGTGCATGTGACTAATGTTATGGCAATGGAGGTCTTTCGAAGAAATGATGGATGCACAAAAGAAAATAAAAATGCATCTCCATCATGATAGACTGAAAAGAGATCATATATAATACACTTTGTAAAAAGTAAAAATTCATAAAATGGCCATATAAAACAACCAAACAACACACAATAATAATAAATAAATAAATAAATAAATAGTTTATTAGAGTGTCACATATTTGATCAAACATATTTATACAATTACAATAACATCATAATTAAAAAGATCAAATATCCAGCCTTAAGAAGACTTATGAGACACTTATGTACATACTTCACTAAAAACTTTTAAAATACAATGTATATACAATAATTGATCATAACTTCACTGTAAAAAGTAACAATTACTTAAAGATTATAATTGTCTATTAAAACCTATAGTTTTCGCAATATTTAAAATAAAAAGTTAAACATGCAATTCATGTACAAAATTTTAATTTTAAAACTACGACAGCCCATAAACAAATCGGAATATGAAAAGTAATAATAAAACTTTAATATGAAATGATGAATTAAACAGGTAAAAGCATATTACTTAAAGGTATTAAAAAAAAATTAATAAATAAATAAAAAATAAAATAAAATAAAAACTTCTAAAAAGCGTTTTGACCAACACGTCATACAATTAATAACTTCAAATCTTATTTTTATATTTTAACGGTATGAAATGTAACTCTGTCTTAAATAAACAATTTTCGCCTCTGAAATGAGTTAAAAATAACATATGAAAGTGAAGCTTGAATTTCATCACATGACATTATATGAGAAAATTTACTATCCATATCAAGGGTATCAAAGTCAATGATCGAGTGTCTTGCTTTTGTGAACAGTTCGTATCTAAAATCATCGTATAAGGGGCACGTCATCAGAAAATGTTTTTCGGTTTCTACATTATTGGTGTCACAGAACCGACAGAGTCTCTGTTCAACTGGTTTACGCGGCCGGGCATATCGTCCTGTTTCAATCGCCAACGGCAGAGATCCGCTACGGAACAGGGCAACAGTTCGACGCACATTCCTTGGAATTTGAAGTTTGAGGTACTGTTCAGTTTTTATCCCCGTTTTATATGTTCGATAAGTTCGTAGTTTATTACCATTTGGATTGTTGTTGTCATCGTGCATATCTCTAATAAAATCATTGTTATCAATAACGTCTAAACGTTCTTTAAATTGTCGCATCACAGTCTTGGTTGAAACAGATGTATCGTTCACTATATCGTAGGCATTAATTGTTTGCACAAAACTAGTGACTGTGGCGTACCAGCCCTTCCGTCGGTTTTTAGTCCACTCAGTTACCTTCCGGGTTAAGCGTACATCGTCCGATCGGAGTATGCGGCATAGTAAACGGATGCAAGAAAGGCGTTGTTTTGTGAAGCATGAAGTCCAACCCATATCTCCCCGAACTGCAGTATTTGAAGTATATCTACCGACTGACATGAAAAGTTTAGCTGCTTTGTTCTGGACTGAATTTACTATGGAATGTACTTTCGTTCCCCATATTCCGGAACCGTAAAACAACACTGGTTCCACCATAGATGAGTACAGTTTAGTGTAAACGGCATGCATAATGAACAACAAGCACAAATATTGGCCGATACGGACAAATTAATGACCAGACAACGCACACTAATGACCAAACCGCACCACACAAAAAAATGACAAAACCGGACCCCACAAAAAGTGACAAAAAACTTAATGATCAAAAGTCAAAACATAATGACTTTACAGCTTGCAAAAAAAAAGAATTTTATTTGCCCTTTCATTTGAAACAATATAACTTTTATATCTATAAACAATACACAGTAATAAAAAAAAATGAGATGTGGAATAAGTGTACGCGACACAAGTCACAATTAAACGGCAATTTAGAAAAAATACAACATGTACAATGGATTACCGCCAGCAGCCTTTAACGAGACCATTTGGCACTGCTCGCGGTTCTGCAATAGGCCCATGGTCTTAATAAAATGCATTTAATTCAAATCCAGCCCTGAAATAGTCACAGATAGACCCCTTCTTAAACAAGGAACAGCTTCAATAAAATATGAGCGTTTCAAATTTTTGTGGCACTTTATTTGTCTTTTACTATTATATCTGTTTTTGGTAAAATTGTTGTGTTGTCTTTCATTATGATACCCACTCCAAAGGTCTCAACATCAGCATACAGGTGTTGCTATTTATTTCGGAGCTCAGATGTTTATGATAGTATTCATGTATAGTGTCTAGCCTTGTAAAATCTGTAGTAAAATTACCTGAAAAAAATCGCTAAAATGATTCTTGATAAATGGATTTTTGTTCTCGCTCAAATGAAATTCTTACTCAATCAATAAAGAGCGCCGTTTAATATGCGATAATCTTTTTTAGAAATATTTCTACCGTCAATACCCCTTTAATAATGCATTGGAGACTTTAATTTTGATGTTAATTATATTTAATTCTCAGTATTTCGATAAATAATTATCCTTAAACCAATTCAAGTGGAAGTGGTGTGTATTTCTGCATTTCCACAAAGGTTGTTGAATTTTTGCAATTTGCAAACTTTTTCTCAATCTTTCTTAAATTATTAAAATGAATTTGGAAGCATCATGTTTTCTTTTTTTCCATTGCAATATGCTATCTAAGTGCATGTATAATATCACAATTTACAAAAAAATCAGTATTTCTAAGATTTTATACACGAAGAATGGGCATTTTCTTTAACATACGCATACTAATGAAAGCCACCGTAACGAGTCATTTTTTTTAAAAAAAACCTTCCGGGATGTATACAACATGGGTCCTTTACCACTTTTAGTTTATCTTATAATATATATGTTGTGTCAAAAACTGGACAGTCTTATATTCTTTCTTGCTTTTAACTGTATTCTTTTAAACTTGGGCATTTTCTTAAAAATTTCAATAAAAAGCCAACAGAATAAATAATTTTAAAAAACCAAACAGGATGCATGCAATAAGATGGAAGTCTTTTATTCTTTTTTGCTTCTTATATATACCTAGCAACATAATTCGTTATTATCCCGTATGTTTCAAATAGTAAGTACGTCAAATTAACATGTAAGATTATGTAGCTGTTTATGTTTCAAAATTATGTAGCTGTTTATGATTATGTTTCAACATTATGTAGCTGTTTATGATTATGTTTCAACATTATGTAGCTGTTTATGATTATGTTTCAACATTATGTAGCTGTTTATGATTTTGTTTCAACATTATGTAGCTGTTTATGATTATGTTTCAACATTATGTAGCTGTTTATGATTTTGTTTCAACATTATGTAGCTGTTTATGATTATGTTTCCACAAAATGAAACTGTTTATGAATATGTTTCCATTTTACGAAGCTGTTTTGTTGTTGTCTTTTGTAAGTGTCATACTCAGGATACCGGAGATACTACTATAGTAAGCACTTTCAAACTTTCCGCTCCGTATGTGTAACAACCGTCATTGTAATTAAAATTCTGAGTCAATTGGTGAACCACAGTTAATTTTAAATGACTTCATGTATTTGAATTTATTTTTTTCTGTCACTAAGGAGTTTAATTAACAAATTTTATATGATCTAAATTAAATAATGAAAAAAAGTTTATTACAGTAACGGTTGAACTTTGCAACCGTTATTGTAAAACAAAATCGTTATTGTTGTAGAAATATTTATTAATTATCGAAAATATTTCTTTTTTTATGAAAATGTCTTTTTTTCGATGTAGTCTTTCATCGAATTCTATTACAATAACGGTTGTCACACTGCTTTATAAAGTATTGCATTTCATTTTCAATCTTCCTCGGTCTACAGGTGGACTTTTGAAGATTGTTTGTCAAAAATATACAAATTAAACCCAAAATAGAGGTATATGTTTTTCGAAGCTTACCACGGCACTTTTTGCAATAGCATACATTTTGGTGCTTGAAATCAGTTTTTCCCAAAGACAATTTGATCTCCTGTACTTGGCGATCACAATACTGGTATACCAGTATTGTTAACAATACTGGAACAAAATTTTATTCCAGTATTGTTGATTTTTTCCCCAAAAAGTAACAATACTGGAATATTGATGTTCCAGTATTGTTCCTTGAGTAATACATTATGCCATAGAAGTGTTTGAGAGTTTTCTAACTACTTGTTTGCCTTTCTAAGAAATTAATAAGATTAAATTACATTAAAGAATTCTAAAGTTTTTGAATTTGCATTTTAAATAAAATGAAGTTGTTATAGCGAGCATCGCAGATGCGAGCCCTACGGCATTGTGCATGTTTTGAGATGTGCCAGAAATATACTGACGATAAAACCGGAACAGGTTTACTTTTACGGAGTGAAAAAAATAATAGGCACGGAGCAAGTAAAACAATCAAACCACTGGGCTTATAAAAAATACAGCATAATCTGTTATGCAAAAATAAAAAAATAGAAATTCAAATTCAGTGATAAAACCCTCATTCATCCACTTGTTTATTTTTTACATACAGATTTTTATTTAAACACCATTCGATCTTTTCCGCTGAAAAACGATTTTCCGGAAATTACGGAGCTAGCTTTTGGCAACATCGTCACATTGACTAGTCATACCAAATGCATGATACTGTGCAAGCTTTGTAAAATTCCAAGTAAGATAAAGAAATACATAAATTTACTGAAAAAACCTACTCATAATAATAAATAAAAGGTTCTTACCTGAAAATGAAAGAAGAGTCCCTTCCTGTGGGGTTTCACTCACTCTCCTCAATCCTGCATGATATTTTTACTTTACCGTTTCTTCCGCCAGGTTTCTTAATGTACTTTCTGTTACCAATGCTTCAAATAAAACACTGATACTCAGAAAATCTCACAAAACCTGACACAATCTGAATGTTGTTTTGGTCTGCTGAAGAAGCGCAAAATACTCTGACAAGGAAATGACGTCACGTAATCCATAAAGGGAAAATTTCGTCCCCGCTAAAGGTCGTCCCAGAATGTTACAGCATTTATTATTTGCACAAATATTAAATTGAATTTTTAATAAGTAGTTATTGATCCCAGATATTTTAACAACAACTTTCTCAAGTTCAAATGATTTGGGTTGGGTGGGGTCAGACTTAAATTGCTACTACCTAATTCCTTTTTTTTAAAAGTTCCCTCTTTACATTGCCGGCGGTCGAGCACATGGATTTATCTTTAAAAGATGTATAGATTTTCGATGCTCGCTAAAAAGGCAGGGCCTTAATCATATTATTAAAACATGATGATTATATTGTTATTTAACAATTTATTCATTTTATAATCTTCATATACACTGTAATTATCAAAGTTTATTGTTTAAAACTTTATCATGTTTATTATTATTATAATTAAAGATTATAAATAAATTGATTTTTTTTGTGTGTCTTAAATTCATTTAGTTTTCAAAACAATACATGCACTGCACATATCTTCAATTGGTTAGTTCTATTGAAATTGTCCAAGCCAATCTGCAAAAAACTGAGCAATCAAGATCAAAGGACAGTTTTCATATTAATCATGTTAATTATTCAACCTTATTTGTTGATATTGCATTTATAAGCCAAACACTTGAGAAATTAAATTTGATTGAAAGGAATGTGTTATATATACTGATATCAAGCAAAAGTGCAATATTTGTATTAAAGTTATGAAAACTAAGTTTCATTATTTACAAGAACTTTGTCCTCTGATTTTATGCACATTTTGATATAACTAACTATAATTAAATATATAACCCCTTAAAACAGCAAAGACAAATAACATATTTTAAGAAGAAGCCAAATAGCAAAACCATAAATAAACAAATTTAATATTGATGTCAAAATATGTGTCAAAACAATAATGGTACAAGACTAAAACACAATACTACAGTTATACATGTATAATTTTTTTTATAAAAATAGACAATACTGGTACAATACTGGAATACAATACTGGAATAAAATTTTGTTCCAGTATTGTTAACAATACTGGTATACCAGTATTGTGATCGCCAAGTACAGGAGATCCGACAATTTATTTTTATATAAAATTTTAACTGTTTGTTTATGGTATTTTTTCTTTCATTACAATCAAACAGAGACATGTATGTATATTCCCACCTCACAAACATTTTTGTATTGCTTCAGATGTTGTAATCTTCAAAACAATAACAATGTATATTTAAAAGATGAGCAAATTTTACATAAAGAGGCTTAATTTGTATTAACAGCTTATGTTGTGAATATAATTTTGAGTATAAAAATATCCACCCATGAACCATGGAAGCAAAATGTGAATGAAGCAAAAAAAACTATTAGTTCTTTATGCAAGAAATGAAATGCACATCTGTTGGTGGTTTTGATGGGTAATTTTTCGTTATTTTCTTGTGTTTGACCCTATAACACCCTATATGCCATCCTATTTTATCTCTTTCTTCACTATTCATTAACATGTTTATTCATGATGGCTTTTCAACTCTTTAGTATTGTTTTAGTTTTTGGACTGTTCTTCAGTTTTCAAAAAAAAAGTGTCTTGAAAGATATTTACTCCTCTTCTTATCAGTCGAAGAAAAAACGTGAAGAGGAAAGAGAAAATCTGAATGCCCGAAGCAAGGTGCTTTGGCAACTGTTAAAATTGAAATTAAAGCCCAAAAATAGATTCCGTAAACTTGTCAATGATTAATTTGGGCAATGAAAGTTTAAAAGAGTAACAAATCATATCTTGAATTCTTTTGATGGAGTTGTACTAGAGACGATAGTTTTGTCATGATATATCAATGGATCAAATTAAGTATAAAAAGCTTTGAAATCAATCTTTATAAAACATACACTTATCTTTATAGATCCAGATCCTGGACAATACCCGTACTATGTAGCGGCGCCAACTTATTATACAACAACCAAGTCATACCAATCCGGCTATGTAGCAACGCCAACTTATTATACAACAACCAAAGCATACGGTAAGATATATCTCTACTCGTTTCAATTGATCGGAAACAGATTTCAAAACAAAAATTTTAGACAATGATAGATATCGTTTGATATATTTGTTTTTTTCATCGAATTGTTACAATAGTTTATATAATTGTTTTAAACGTAAAAAATCTATTTAACTCGTTTTTATCTCATGCATCTACATATATATGTACTACTCCGTTTTGATTGTTTTGTACATAGAAGGTAAAGTTTCTAATTTAGCTTTGTGTTTATAGATGGGCCTTATGGACCCCCTGGACCCTATGGATCACCAGGACCATACGGACCACCAGGGCCTTATGGACCATATGGACCCCCAGGTCCAAAAGGCTACAAAGGTAAGTAGAATGACATTTTTATAACCTAATGACAAGAAGGTTACTGTAAACCAACTTATTTTCGCGAACGATTTATTTTCGCGGATTTCGTGAGAAACAGAAATTTGCGAAAGTTTATCGTCGCGAAGTTACTCATTTTAATAGTAGTTTAATGGTTTTTACGAGAAATTTCAAAATTAAATAGCCGAAAAATAGCCCTAGGACACTAAAACGCGAAATATTGTAGTCGCGAAAATAAATTGGTTTAAAGTATCAAAAACCAGTGTTTTACGATTATGCACTTGTCAATTATATTTTAATTTGTATTAAATGACTCAAAACGAACAAGACGTAAATAATATGACAAATTAATACGTCCTTTTCAATTTTATTTTATTTTTCATCCTTGTTATAGTTTTTCAATTGTTCTTTATTAAATAATTTTTGTCAAAACAATTGTTTTTTTACAAATGAAATCACAAATTATAACATATTTGTTTTCATGACTATTAAATTTAGGTGACTATGGACCCCCTGGACCTTATGGACCGACGGGGCCGTATGGACCACCCGGTCCCTATGGACCAACAGGACCTTATGGGCCCAAAGGAGACATAGGTTACCCAGGACCTTATGGACCCACAGGGCCGTATGGACCCCCAGGACCGTATGGACCAACAGGACCTTACGGACCATCTGGACCATATGGACCAACAGGACCCTATGGACCAACAGGACCTTACGGACCAACTGGGCCTTATGGACCGCCTGGACCAAAGGGTTATAAAGGTGACCTACTTCATCTAACCTGTAAAGATGTTTCGCATTATTCCTTAGGATGGTTCATCTTAAGAGTACATGTATGTCAACAGAATATGTGGAGCGGTTTCCGCTGTGGATTAATCAAGTTATAATAAAAGGATTATGTATAATTGATTTCCAATCGGTGTATGGCTTGATTGTTTGAATCGAATAGGGAGTTTTTAATTCACCAAACGAAAAGTATTTATTTAAATTAAAGAAAAACATTTTTTTCCAACTATAATACACGCTATGAAACGTTGTTCTTATTAAATGCATTATACATTCATGATTTTTTTAACAAATATGATTCCCCAAAATTTTATTTGTGGTCAAAAGTTCGCAATCTTTTGGTACATCTAGCAAAGTCTACTTACAATATCAAACTAAACTAATTACGCCCTTCAATCATATTGAATGATAATATATATAGATATAATAAAACTGCCTGGGTATATTTTCAAACTGAAAAACCGTAAAAAGATCGCAAAGGTTAAATCAGGTGGAATCATGTTAGGCTATAAAGAAAAGTTTGAAAGGTTCATAAAACCTATTGAAACTGACTGTAAATTTGTACTTTGGTTCAAAATTGATTCAACAATACTTGGCCTTGATAATGATGCTCTTTTTGGTATTGTTTATATCCCTCCCGAATATACAAGTTATTCATCACCAGATGCTTTCAGTGAAATTGAAAATGAATTTTTGTCCTTGTCATCAAAGTACAAAAACGTAGCTCTATTTGGCGACTTCAATAGCCGAACTTCTAACGAAAGTGATTTTATTCAATTTGAAGATAATGATCATTCAAACACTGCAAAAGAATTTATTGAAAATGGTGTCATTTTTCTAGATTCAGCTGGTATTACTCGTGAACGAAAGAATAAAGACTTAGCAAAAAATAGGTTTGGTTCACTGCTATTAGATTTTTGTAGAGGGAATAACTTTTTCATACTAAATGGAAGGATTGAAGGTGACAAGGACGGAAATTATACTTGCAGAAATGCAAGTGTGGTTGACTATTGTATTAGTAATGCTATTTTTGTAAATAGATTTTTTAGCTGTCATGTTTTAGAATTTTCAAAATTGTTTTCTGATGTACATTGTCCACTGTCTATTTGTATTAATTGTGCTATGAAAAATGACGACGTTGAAGAAACAATTCTCAAAGAAGGGCCCAACACTGTAAATATTAAAAAATGGGATGGTAGCAAAGTCAATGACTTTCAAAGAAATATAAATAGGACTCAGAAAGATATCTTGATTGATAAACTACAGGGGAGAAATACTAATATGACACCTAACGAAATTAATTCTATAGTGGAACAACTTGGTGAAATCTTTATTGAAAGTGCAAAAACAACTTTTGGGACCTATCAACAACATAAAAAGAAAATAAATAATAAAGTAAATCACAAACCTTGGTTTAATTTTGAATGTAAATTTGCGAGACAAAACTATAGGAAATTCAAGCGTAAATATTCAAAACATAAGAACGAAATAGATAAACTAAGGCTATCAGAATCAGAAAAGCTTTATAAAAAGATAATGGACAAAAGTCAAAAGGACTACTCCGAAAATATGTCAAAAAAACTTAAAGGCATGAGAAAAAAAGATTCAAAGGAGTTTTGGAAAGCTTTGAGAAGAGATAATTTTAAAAAGCAACCAAACATCCCCATCGAAAAGTTATTTGAGTTTTTTAGAGATTTAAATGAGGAACCCAATAATAATAATATTAATTTTCCTGACGTAGACGACCAAGTATTAAATCAGATAAATGATGAAATTAACATGTACATCGAAAAGGAAGAAATTTTAAAATGTATCTCGACTCTTAAGAATAATAAAGCCAGTGGTGAAGACCAAATAATTAACGAGTACATAAAATCAACATCAAATGAGTTTATTGAAATTTATGAAAAGTTGTTCAATCTAGTATTCGAAACAGGAATAGTACCCGAAAGCTGGCTTATTGGAAACATCAAACCTATTTACAAAAATAAAGGAGATAGTAAAAACCCTAAAAACTTTCGTCCTATTACGATAGTTAGTTGTTTAGGAAAACTTTTTACTGCTGTTCTTACAAACAGATTAAATAAATATTCTGAAAACTTCTCCGTCCTTAATGAAAACCAAAGTGGTTTCCGTCAAGGTTACTGCACTATCGACAATCTTTTTACCTTACATGGACTATTCGAACTTCTTAAACTGAAAAAAAAGAAACGTTTCTGTGCCTTTATAGACTTTGAGAAAGCTTTCGATAAAGTGTGGCAATCTGGCTTGTGGCATAAATTAATACTAAATAATATAAATGGAAAAATGCTTAATATTATTCAGAACATGTATAAAAACATTAAGTCTAATATTGTCTTTAACCATGAAAAATCTGACTATTTCCCTTGTAATAATGGGGTGAGACAAGGTGAAAATATGTCCCCTTTCCTATTTGCCGTTTTTTTGAATGATTTAGAATCTTTCCTAGAAAATCAAAACAACATCGGCCTGGTATCCAATTCTGAAGATTTAGAATCAATTTTAGGGGTGTACGCAAAATTATTTGCACTCTTATACGCAGACGATACAGTTCTTATGTCTGAAACAGCAGAGGGCCTCCAATCACAATTAAACAGCTTCTACGATTACTGTAGTGAATGGCAACTTACTGTCAATATAGAAAAAACTAAAATTTTATGTTTTGCAATCGGTAGATTACCAAATAATTTGCGCTTTGTATACGCAAATAAAGAACTAGAAATTGTCAAGGATTTTAACTACCTTGGAACAAAATTAAATAAAACTGGTAATTTCAACTTGGCAATCAAAGCACAAGCAGAAAAGGGAACAAAGGCAATGTATGAAGTCTTTAAATTGGGAAAGTATCATAATCTATCAATTTCTTGTCAGTTAGACTTATTTGATAAAATGGTTAAGCCAATACTGTTGTACGGGTGCGAAACTTGGGGCTTCAAAAATTGTCATATAATTGAAAAGGTTCATCTGAAATTTTGCAAACTTTTACTTAATTTAAAATCGTCTACGCCAAACTGTTTTGTGTATGGCGAATTAGGAAGATTTCCTTTATATCTTGACATTAAATTAAGAATGGTATCATATTGGTCAAAATTATTGTCTGGAAAACAGACAAAACTATGTGTATTAATTTACAAGCTTATGTTACATCTGTTTAATACCCAAAATGTAAATTTTTCTTGGCTTGGACACATCAAAAGTATTTTTAACGAATGTGGATACACTCATATTTGGAACTCGCATTTCTTTCGAAGCTCTGAATGGTTAAAGAAAAGAATTATGGAAAGTTTAACTGATCAGTTTCGACAAAGCTGGCATGACGAAATTCAAAATTGCTCAAAAGCCGCAAATTATAAGATTTTCAAAGACACTTTAGAGTTTGAGCATTATTTTGAAACATTGAACAAAAAAGATTCTATAACACTTTGTAAATTTAGAACATGTAATCATAAACTTCCTGTTGAAACGGGAAGATGGAACAACGTTGAACGACAAAATAGAAAATGTAACTTATGTAATAGAAGTATTGGAGACGAATTTCACTATATCTTAGAATGTGAATGCTTATTAGATGAACGAAAGAAATTGATCAGTAAACAGCTAATTAGAAACCCAAATATCTTAAAGTTCAAGGATATTATGGAAACAAAAAATATATCAAAATTAAACAAACTTTGTAAATTTATAAAAATCATAAATAAAAAAACGTGTCCTCCCGGCTAAACTTCACTATTTCTATATATCATATCAATGAATGTGTTATGTGTATTTTTGTGTTACTGTTCTGTGTTGTATTGTGTGTCTGTAATGTTGTATATATTGTACATAGTATTTCTCTGTACCTAAATGCTTGGTTTATGAGAATAAAGTTATATATAATCCACAATCTAAAACAAAGGCATTTCGGAATAAAGATAGAGTGTTTGATTCAACTGTAAACGATTCTTGTATTTACACAGGTGACAAAGGGGATTATGGGCCTCCTGGACCTTACGGACCCACAGGACCATATGGACCACCTGGACCAAAAGGCGATACAGGTTCAAATAATATGCCTCTCTCTTAAATAGTCCGTTGAAAAATAAAATTGAATGTTGGTGTAGATACGTATGTGCCAATATTTTCATGCTTCAAGCATAGACATTATTCGATTAAATTTACCTAATTGAAACAAAACAACACAGGTAGAATTAGCTATCTTACATGTACCATCTTTCAAAGAACAGCCGTCAACCCAGCCTTTTATCCATGATTTTGTAAATCACAGTTTTTAGACTTTTTATTTATCAATCAATAAAAAGAAACTGAGGAATCATGAAAATGTCAAAAAATCTTGTTTACATTCTACATGTACATATATACAATTTAATTTGATATTCTAATTCATGTAGGACCATATGGACCTACGGGACCCTACGGACCCCCTGGACCATATGGACCAACTGGACCTTATGGAGCTCCCGGACCTTATGGACCAACTGGACCATATGGACCCCCAGGACCAAAGGGATACAAAGGTATTTGCAGATTTGCTTTTGCATTTTTATTTAATCTTGGTGCACTTGTACGCAATGGTCAGACTGAAACCTGAAGACTCTGAAGACCACTGGACATTATGGGCACTTAATTCTACTCTTGATTCATTGGTACGCAATGGATGTAGACACAAAAACAGTTTATCTAGCATAATGATTATTTTCAATCAAGTCTTAATATGTTTTTGAATGATGACAAAAAATTAATTCAAATAAACAGAGTAGAAAAAAAATGTTTTTAAGATGAACTTTTTTGTAAGTTTCCCCATGTTAAAAAAAAGCCAGCTGTTGGTCACAAACGTGATGGTTTCATGACAGACACACGTTTAAACATTAGCGAACATATTAGTTTTTATTCACCATAAAGGTTTTTGATAAAATATGTATGTTTCTAAACGAAAATAAAAAATAAAACTGTTGAAAATTTTAAAATTCGGTGGTTCTTAACTTTTGTCCAAGTGTATATTTTTGCTAATAAGGGTTTGTTTAATGTATTATATTAAAAATCATTTAAATCCTGTAGATTATTCTTATTTTAGGTGCATTTTTGTTATAACCAAGCGCTTCTCTTGTTTTCCATTCAAATTAATGCTCTTTTTTACAATGACAGTAGAAAAGTTTCAGTCATACTCTACCAATCAAAAATAAGTGTTACGTAAACAATAAAATCCATTCACTAGATTTAACCACCTATTAACATAATTTTAACAATAAAAGGTAACCAAATCAACTGAATCAAAAGATGAGATTTAACGATTATCATTTTTTTATTATTCTACATTTGGTAATCTTTTTTCTAGGAGACCCTGGACCTTATGGACCTACAGGACCCTATGGACCACCTGGACCCAAAGGAACAAAAGGTTTCCATTTGTATTCATACCAATAGCTTAGATACCAATATGTTTTAAGAAATAGAAAAAAGCTTGTTTAGGGCGGATGGAGTGCATGTCAATTTTTGCACATCTATCATAACATTAATTTTTACTATACTAGCCATTCTAAATGATTGAAAATTGAAAATAACAACAACAAAAAAGAAAAAGATAAAACTTCTTTGCAAATTTCAATATATCCCTTACTTTTTAAGGGGAGACATTTTTAATAGAAGTAAAAGGGAAAACACATTTTTCACATTTTTCAAACAGATTATAGTCAACTTAATTCTTTATTAAGTAGATTTAAAGGTCCTTACAAAACAAAATTTTTTTCACAAAATTTGAGTTTTCTCAGATTATTAGGAAATTTTAATTTTTCCTATTGATCCTATATCAAAAGTACTAAACGTCCATTCTTCCTTGCGACGTCCAAACGCAGATTTCTCCGTTTTCCGTAGTTAAAAGGTTCCTATAAAAATCCTGACGCAAGGGATACAAAATTAGAGCTAGCAATTGTAAAGGGGTAAATAAAAGATATATCTGTGGCACAAGAAAGTATTTTAGCGTACATATTTCCTTAATTTTTAACGTTTATTACTAAAAAATATGCAAAATATCTTTTTCCGATAGGCTGAAAGAGTTTGAAATCCCTCATCTGTATTAAAATGCAAAGAATTATTTCAAGTTCGATTTGCTTAGGTTATTCCTAATAGATAAAACATTTAGAATAGATAAAAACTGTTTGAGGCTATAAGTTATTTTAATTGTCAGTCAGGGATCACCCTTGTAGCAGTGTATTTAATTCACCTGTTCCAGTGATAGGCTATAAGTTATTTTAATTGTCATGATTGTCGTACACTCGGTCTCAATCAGAAAAGAATCTCCCCGATTTCTTAAGGATGTGTTCTACGTACTAACTTCATTATCTTTACTTTGCAAATAAAGAAAATCTGCAAAATTTCTTTATTATAATGCATAAAGCTGTGCTTCTTTTCAAAATATCAGTTTAAATTTTGTTTCTGTGTGCAATAAAACAGAAGTTATGGACAAAATAGGTGTTAAAATCAGGGAAAATTGGGTGTGTTCTACGTACCGCTATTTTCCGAGCGTCATTGCTTTGAATGACGTCAAAGTAAAGTTTTCATTGCAAAATGTATGCAATTTTGTTTCTTTAATATCTTTATGCGAATAAAGTGGTGTTGCTATATTGTATAATTTATATATTATTTCTTTAAATGACTTTTTAATCCGGCGAAGGCGCAAACAAAAAATGCAAAAGAACAATTTCAATTTTTTAGTGAATTGCCATTTTTCGTGTCCTTGATAGCGTATAAATCATACATTTTTCGAAGTCGTTTTTAAAAAATTCTGAATTGTGAACGTTTATTGTTGATGCAATAACTTTATTTCAAGACGAGTATGTCAAACAACGAGGATTTTAGCCCGAAGAAAACATGTTGATATTAAAAATATTTTGAAAGGCTACCGAAAAAACAATAATCGTTTAGAGTTGTTTTGTGATGAACTCTATTAAAGAAACACTGGTAAAAACGTTAGCGTGTTCAATTTTTTATGCTTTCTTATAAGGTGACACGGGGCCATATGGACCGCCTGGACCTAAGGGGTATAAAGGAGACAAAGGAGATCCGGGACCTTACGGTCCTACTGGACCAACGGGGCCTTATGGACCAACAGGACCTTACGGACCACCTGGACCGTATGGTCCAACTGGGCCTTATGGACCAACTGGGCCTTATGGTCCAACGGGACCTTATGGACCACCTGGACCTAAAGGATACAAAGGGGACAAAGGAGATCCTGGACCGTACGGTCCAACAGGACCCTACGGACCAACAGGACCTTATGGTCCAACTGGGCCTTATGGACCAACTGGGCCTTATGGTCCAACGGGACCTTACGGACCACCTGGACCTAAAGGATACAAAGGGGACAAAGGAGATCCTGGGCCGTATGGTCCTACAGGACCATATGGACCACCGGGACCATATGGACCAACCGGGCCTTATGGACCGCCTGGACCAAAAGGATACAAAGGCGACAAAGGAGATCCAGGGCCATATGGTCCAACAGGCCCCTATGGACCAACTGGACCTTACGGACCAACAGGACCATATGGACCTACAGGACCCTATGGACCAACAGGACCTTACGGACCAACAGGGCCTTATGGACCTACCGGACCGTATGGACCACCTGGACCGAAAGGCTACAAAGGTAAACCAAATAATTTATAATTCATTCTTTAGCAATAATGACAATAATTAAACATTTATTTATCGAATAAGAATATAAATGGATACAAACGTAACTTTGAACCCGTTGAACTAGGATTTCCAAGAAGAAAAGGGAAAACAGGCAAAGACATAACAGAAAAATTGAAGATTGCAATGGGTCTGACTTGTTACATAAAAAATTGAGGTTTAAAAAGATTGTATGGCGTGCAATCTCATTTCAGGGTCCGCTATCTAAAAAATGTGAGACAAAAATATATTTTAAGTAATCATTTCAGTACAACAAATAGCCAAAATCTTAAAACAGTAAGGATCATTTCATCTAACATATTTTTTAATCTGATGGTGCTATCGAAAGGGAAAAACCTCTGTAAGCCATTCACGGAGACAAAGTGTCGGGTCAATAAATTAGAAAATATCCATGTACAAGTCATATCGTATTGTATTAGTTATTACCGCTTGATAATTTACTCTGCGCAAGATAATTCGTCTTACGTGTTGTTTTTAACAGAAAATTTTAATGCTTTTAATGTTTATTTGAAATCAATTAATAAGAAATGACTGTAAAATATTTTATCTATTGAGGTATAACCTTAATTAATGCGTAGCATATTTAAAAAAAAAGATCTGCGGTTAGAATTGTAAATCTATACGATCAAAAATAAATTTGGTGCCGGCTCGATGTTTTGCCCCCCCCCGCCTTTTTTACAATAATTGAAATTATTTCCCTAGCATCTGAAAATTACAAAAAATCCACAAATTTTTTCCATGAATTATGCTTAATATTTAAAGGTTTTATGTCATAGATTGTCGTGGCAATTTTATTTTAAAAATCTATACAAAAAAAAAATTACCGTCAAAAATTGTAACTTGATAAAAAAATATGTAAACAATTTAAAATTTATCATATTTTAGTTTTTTTTCCTACGTGTAAAAAGCTCAACGATGCCTATAGATTGACAAAATTGCGTAGCCAATTAATTAAAACTTATCCTGCCACTGGGCATTTGTTTAATTTACAGGTGGGGTAGCAAACAATAAAATATCTTAAATCAAAAACTTATTCGAGTAAAATAATACCGTAGAACCTTGCGCAACCATGTAAGGTCATGAAACTGCAATGTTTTTTCGCGGTTTTATCCAAGTAAGTTTTGAAATGAACGCACCATTTGAAACATATTACAATCAATCGACACAAAATATTGTCCTCCTACCAGAAAGAGCTGAGAAATCAAATTAAGTTTTTCAGGGTGTTTGAAAAGTTAAGTTAAAAATCAACCGGTGCCTGTTTGGTTATCGTTCCTTAATCTTGCGAAGAATGTTTTAATAGCCCATGTTGCAATTTTGACTAACTGTTAAATATTTAATTTTACATCAATGTATTTTGTTTAAAGGGGACCCGGGACCATATGGACCACCTGGGCCAAAAGGATATAAAGGAGACAAAGGAGATCCGGGACCTTATGGCCCTACAGGACCGTATGGACCACCTGGACCTTATGGACCAACTGGACCATCTGGACCTAAAGGATATAAAGGAGACAAAGGAGACCCCGGGCCGTATGGTCCAACAGGGCCGTATGGACCAACAGGGCCTTATGGTCCCACTGGACCTTACGGACCAACTGGGCCCTATGGACCAACCGGACCTTATGGACCTCCTGGACCTAAAGGATATAAAGGAGATAAAGGAGACCCCGGGCCGTATGGCCCAACAGGACCCTATGGACCGACAGGACCTTATGGTCCGACAGGACCCTATGGACCAACTGGTCCTTATGGACCAACCGGACCTTATGGACCACCTGGACCTAAAGGATACAAAGGGGACAAAGGAGACCCGGGGCCGTATGGTCCAACAGGACCCTATGGACCCACTGGACCTTATGGTCCTACAGGACCCTATGGACCAACTGGTCCTTATGGACCTACCGGACCTTATGGACCACCTGGACCTAAAGGATACAAAGGGGATAAAGGAGACCCCGGGCCGTATGGCCCAACAGGACCCTATGGACCACCAGGACCTTATGGCCCTACTGGACCTTATGGACCACCTGGACCGTATGGACCAACTGGACCCTATGGGCCGCCTGGACCTAAAGGATATAAAGGAGACCCAGGACCGTATGGACCTACAGGTCCAACAGGACCATATGGACCTACCGGACCTTATGGACCACCTGGACCAAAAGGATACAAAGGTGACAAAGGAGACCCCGGGCCGTATGGACCAACAGGACCCAATGGGCCACCGGGACCTTATGGCCCTACAGGACCTAACGGACCACCAGGACCATATGGGCCTACTGGACCATATGGACCACCAGGACCCAAAGGCTACAAAGGTAAAACATTTAGATTAGAATTCTCTGGAATTTTTTTTTAAGAAATAGAAAATCCGGTATACTTATCTTGTTTTTCAAATGGATATTTATGCATTGAAATATAGCTCAACAATATTTTCCTTAAAAAAAACTCTTTCTACACAAAAATAAATTTCGGTATCAAAATAATGACCAAAGACTAACATAATATTCCTTTAATTGTTTGCAAAGCATTTATGTAAAATTAATGATATGTTATGGACTTTTTATGATACGGGGTCCTAAGCATTGCCTCTACATTTTTTTCATAAAAAGGTCTGAAAATTTGATACTATTCAAGTTAAAAGTTCGAAACATATAAGCGTGGTTATATACAAACATACATGTACTACTGTTTTAAATAATTTGAGTTAATATACATTTTTGAAGAAACAAATATTTTCTAGATAGATTATTTCGTTTTCCATGGCTATATAAGAAGTTGGACCGAACCCAATTAAGAAAAATGTTATACACACTAACAAGTGATATAGTCGTCCAGGAAATAAAGTCTGCTTTTTTTCATTTACAGGTGACCCTGGCCCATATGGACCTACTGGGCCGAATGGACCACCTGGACCCTACGGACCTACAGGACCTTACGGACCACCAGGTAAACGGAAAATTTAACATCAAAATACCTAACATGTTAACTAACCATATTTTTTCTTATCAAACATTACATAGATGCACTGAAAAACTGAAGTAACAGTTATTAATGGGAAATTTAGTTATCATGGTTTCATTTTACTTAGTCATGAGAGTTTATTTCCATGTCAGAACTGAAAAACCTCTAGTAGCATAGTATAGAATATAAACAGTTTTATTATCTTTAATATAAAAGAAAATTAAACTTGTCTTAAGCCTTTTGTTCCATCTGGACTTAACAGTTTACTTATTTGATATAAAAAAAAGGTTGTTTTTTTTCAGTTTCACTTATGGAATTTAAATGAGAAAAATAGTATATTATGTTATCTTTATTTTCCTATCATTATAAATTACATTCATTCATTCTTTATTTACAACATTAACGAAAATTACCTTTGCCATTTTGAATTAAAAAAAAATGTTTTCATAAAAAGGATTATCCTCAGATACATGTATTTTATGTGAAATGAACATAAGCTGTATCCACCTAAATTCCTATTTAATTACCGTTGTCCTCTCGGACTTTTGACACTCGAATGCCACATTGGTGCCTGTGTGCTTCTGCCTAGTATATTCCTATTAAAATGTGGAGTCAATCATAATGTCAGTGCACAAGATAAACTGTTAATTAACATAAGGATCAGCAGGGATAATTTTGGGAAAAAGATCCATGCATTTTTCATAAAACAAACCCAATGCAGTTTTAAAACATATTTGATGCCTAGTTCGTTTTAACAAGTTATACAAGGAAAATTATGCCAGGTAATTTCTCCATCCTTTTCACTGGACAATGAAACCTATATATTGACTTAAAAAATGAGAGGTCAAAACAAAGTTTACTGAGGTTATTCACATTTTTGTTTGTGTATTTGTCAATTAATGGTATAAGCTTGGTTTTTAGAAAAAGTAGAACTTTAGATACAATAATATTCTTCAGATAATAATCTTGCTGTGTCATATCAGTCTGGCATCAAACAAAGTACAGTGTGTAAACGCTGCAAATGTTTTGTAGCATGTATTTTTCCATGTTTGCTATCTTATTCAATTAAAGAAGATTACATAATATTTTTGATATATGCTATAAAAAGCTAATATAACAACTAAACTTTGGTTATATAAATCTATTTCATTAATTTAAGGACCTAAAGGTTACACCGGCGACCCTGGACCTACTGGACCTTATGGGCCAACTGGACCTCCTGGACCCTATGGTCCGACCGGACCTTATGGCCCTACTGGGCCTTATGGACCTACTGGACCAAAAGGAGCCCCAGGACCATATGGACCGACAGGGCCTTATGGGCCAACTGGACCTTATGGACCCCCGGGACCTTATGGACCCACTGGACCGTACGGGCCACCCGGACCCAAAGGAGACAAAGGTAATATAAAAAATTCAGTGACACTTGCTTTAAAATACAAGTATTTCTTAATAGTTTGTAAAATAAGCGTACTTATTAAAGTTCGTGTTGTCATTTTTTTAAACATCATCGCAATTATGATACAGAAAAACTAGTTACATTCAAATTTATAGTAGTTTATTGACTGATTCGTTTTCGTAAACAAGCTATAAAACTTTTTAACTATATGTCATTTATTCTATAGGTGAAAGAGGTTATGTTGGTGATCCTGGACCAACGGGTCCACCAGGGCCTTACGGACCAACCGGACCTTATGGACCTCCCGGACCTAAAGGATACAAAGGAGACAAAGGAGATCCTGGACCTTATGGCCCCACTGGAGCACCTGGTCCTTATGGACCAACTGGACCTTACGGACCACCTGGACCAAAAGGATATAAAGGAGACAAAGGAGACCCTGGCCCTAAAGGATACAAGGGAGACAAAGGAGACCCTGGACCGTATGGTCCAACAGGAGCTCCGGGACCTTATGGCTATAAAGGCGATAAAGGTTACATTAATTTTTACTACACAAATATCTTACTTTTAAGTTTGACAATTTTGAGTAAAGGTAACATCGAGTAAATTAAACAAAAAAAATCTAAAGTAGACAATGGCAGTTGGAGTTTACATATGTGTATGTGTAAGGGTCTCATGTTCATTTACTCCATATACTTTTGAAAAATATTTAACATGAACATCGCAATGGCTCTGACTTGAAAAAAAATTAGAACTTTTTTATATCATGTATATTTTTGCATGTTTTGACTTATTGTACAAACGTTTGTTATGTGATATATCTGTTTAAGATAATTTTAAAAAGACAGAAATAAGATGGAAAACAGGCTATACCCCTTAGAGTGGTTACTTTACATATACAATATAAATATACGATTTTTTTTTTCTATTTTAGGAGATCCAGGGAAAGATGGTAAGACTTTCTAGAACCAAAAAACACCGTTTAATAAAAAAAAAACAGAATACCGTATCATTAAGTTGGACTGGACTTAAAGTTAGGGACCGACAATTCTTCTTGAACGGGCGGATTAGGCTTTGTTTTTTTTCTAATAAAATATTTCGAAAAGGATTTTTGATGAAAAACATATTTTGGGTGCAGGGGCTTAGAAAATAAAATCTGAAATTGGATTTCTGCAATTTAAAATGATGCTAATAATGAAACAAAAACAGTCGTGACGCCTTCAAAAAATAAAACTTTTGTTAAGACGCATTCCAAAAATAGATATATTTTCCGCGCATAGCGCGTAAAAAAATCTTGTCCAAAAAGACAAAACAATTGCCCCGTTCAAGTTAAATGGTCCGTCCCTTATGCTTAACATTTTAATCAAGTGCTGTACAATACGTAATATGAGAAAGACATTGCTTTAAAAGCTCGCGTAGATAACTCCATTGAAAATTTCGAATAATGCCTGGGACGAGATAATTTGGGACGATGTATTACTATTTCCCGCAATTTTTCAGCACGCGCAGACATTTTCGAAAACTTCCGAAAATCGAATGTTTCCGGTGACAGAACGATTTTTCTTCCATAGTATTTTGAGTCTCGTGCAATTTGGCATACTTTCTACATTAGAGAGCTCGCTACGCTCGCATACTAAATATGTTAGAATATAATGTTTGAATTAAAGTATCATATTTTTGTGTTGTACCAATTTTTGTCGTTTTCGTAGGCCGAGAAAACCACGAAATTTGATTTATTTATGAGTACAAAAATGTAAAAAAATGTAGCAAATTGCAAAATCCTTTCATCTGACAAAAGTTGGTGCCATATTCTAGTCTTTTACATTGTAACATTTTAAAAAATAATTATTCTTGATTATGATTTTCAATTTTAGGTAAACTTGATGTATACGTTACTATTGATGAAAAAGATGGTTACTTCCATATCGATGACGTCGGTAAATGTTATTTTTATCATATGCATTTTGCAAATATATACTGCAAAAGCATAAATTATGTCGTTACAAATATTTTATCATGTTGCAAATATATATTGTAAAAAAAAACATATCGGTAAATGTTATTTCTAAAAACTGTAAAACATATGTCGTTAAATTGTATTTCTTACATGTATATATATAGTAAAAACATATGTCTTCAGATGTTGTTTCTATCATGTTATGTTACAAATATATATCATAAAAATATAGAATAAGCTACCAGTTTTACGAAGGATAAGAATGATACCATTCGGGATGATTCCCTCTAGAAAAGGACACAATTGTTTCATTATATTTGGTTCATCGTTTACCCAGTAACTTAACATGCATTTATTGATTTTCAAAGAATTATAATTACATTTACCGTGCATATAATTAAAATGCAGTAATTCTATATAGAATATAGGACTTTTGAATCTTGAGATCGAGTTTATCATTGGTTTATGGTGAACCCGAAGGGTGAACCAATAAACTGTGCAATAAACCAGTGATAACTCGATCTCAAGATATAAAAAGTCCTATTTTCTCTTTATCGGTAATCCCATGCAAGAAAAAGTTTTTTTCGTTAAAAATGGGTCTTCTAATGTTTTTTATAAGGTACTTTTTTGTGTGCGCACTGATAAAATGAGTGCTATAATGTGCTACGTCACCGTACTGACCTGAAAATTTCGGCGATAAACACATGTTCATGATACAGGGTGTATTAGCGGCAAACATAAAAGGAAAAATGTAATGATTACCGATAAATTGGTTAATTGACACCTTTAATCGTCTTTCATACTTCGATGAAATGTCACTTGTTTCACGTGGCCGTAGTCGGGTCATGACCTTACTATGCTCACAATTAAAATTTGTTCTTATCCAGGTAAATTCTCACAACCTAAATCGTATCTGGATATAAATGCTAAAAAAAATATATATGAACATACACCACAGAACGAAACGAAAAATCAGAAACGAATAAAAAACATTAAAATGTAATTATAAGAATTGAATGTTTGTATTTTGATGTTTCATAGGGTTGTAAAACCGTTGACAGGTCGCACATTTTTAATTTGAAGCGCTACCGCGTTTAATTCAAAATGTGCGACGGTAAACGGTTTAACACGCCAATGAAACATCAAAATACAAACATTCAATCATTAAGTACATGCACTAGTATTATTTTCCCATTTCCTTTCAATAAGATATTGGGAAACTTAAGTAGACTGTCAAGATTAAACTTTGCATATCTATTTACAGAAAAGTATGATATAGAGTATGCTGTGCACGACTTTGTAAATGACTACGAAGGAGTTGCCCCTGGAGAGTACGACGAGCAATCTATGTCATACAAATGGGAAGGCGATTCGTACAATGAATATCACCCTCCTGAAGGCGATTCGTACAATGAATATCACCCTCCTGAAGGCGATTCGTACAATGAATATCACCCTCCTGAAGGCGATTCGTACAATGAATATCACCCTCCTGAAGGCGATTCGTACAATGAATATCACCCTCCTGAAGGCGATTCGTACAATGAGTATTATCCTCCTGAAGGCGATTCGTACAATGAGTATTATCCTCCTGAAGGCGATTCGTACAATGAATATCATCCTCCTGAAGGCGATTCGTACAATGAATATCATCCTCCTGAAGGCGATTCGTACAATGAATATCACCCTCCTGAAGGCGATTCGTACAATGAATATCACCCTCCTGAAGGGGATTCGTACAATGAATATCATCCTCCTGAAGGCGATTCGTACAATGAATATTATCCTCCTGAAGGCGATTCGTACAATGAATATCATCCTCCTGAAGGCGATTCGTACAATGAATATCACCCTTCTGAAGGCGATTCGTACAATGAATACCACCCTCCTGAAGGGGATTCGTACAATGAATATCATCCTCCTGAAGGCGATTCGTACAATGAATATTATCCTCCTGAAGGCGATTCGTACAATGAATATCATCCTCCTGAAGGCGATTCGTACAATGAATATCATCCTCCAGCAGGCGACTCGTACAACGAATATGATGAATATCTTGACAATTTTTATAACCAACCGTACGAGGGTGAAGGTGAAGGTGAATGGTATGACCCGGGAGAAGATTATGACGATGAACAGGGAGAATGGTGGACGAATGACTATAACGATGTTGAACAATGGTACCCACCCGGAGAAGGAGACCCGACAAAATAACCTTTTAATAGCGTTTCAATTGAAAAACCTGAAAGGATTATGATATGAAATATATCTTTATAATAAAAGAACCTCTTTTTTCAAGTGTTTTTTTTTTAATTCAAACTCCATCAATTCCTTAAATGACTTCAAACAATGTTTCTTAAATGCTTTTGAAGGTCAGAATTAACAATGAGTTTCTTACATAAGGTTCAATCATGCTTTCACTAAATAATGATATTTTACGCTTTTTTTCTAAACTACACATTCAGTAGCTAAATTAGGCATAAAGCAGCGTCCAGATTAATATTTTCTACACAATATTTAGTACGTTTAACGTATCCACTTGATCCGTTTTGCCGGTACATTTTCTTTGCATTTTTCAGTTCACCCAAATGTTACCAAATATAAGCAATGCTTCCATTTGGCCTCCACGTGCAAGGTAATTCCATTATTATTTTATAAAATCCACTCACTTACGTTTAAAAGGAAGTTTTTTTATAAAAAAATATCGACAATTGTAAAATAAATAAATGTTTTTTTTTTAATCTAGACAGTTTATGGTTGGAACTTTTATCCCCGAATATGTTGATATTTCACGAATTAAACAAACTTTAATATTTACATTCATTGTATTTTATGGAATCCCATTAGTACCAAGTAAGAATAAAACATTTTAAGCAGAGCCTTACATGTATGTAGTCATATAACTTTCTAATTTTAGCGTTTTTATTTAGTCTAGACTGAAAATCAGTCATACATTATTCCTACTGGAGGATCGATAAGAGAACATAAATTTTTCGTATTTTCATTTTTTTTTCAATGTATTAAATGTTATACATATTGTCCAATTTAATAGGTATATCTTTATACCCTTATAAAATGCGATATAAATGTACACTACATTTCATATAAAAAAAAAACGCCAGTTGATGTATAATTAATCATTGTTTACCTTTTACGTAGCATTTTACACTTTTCTCAACACATATTCTGGTGGATGGAGCCAAATTATAGCTTTAGTTTCAAATGTTAAGCGGGTGGAGCCAAATTACTGTAACAGTTTTCTTAACAATGTTCAATTTTAATAATACTTGCTCCTGAATTCTAACCAGAACCTCCAGGTGAATGGAGGTAGTTTCTGTCTCGGGTTCGACTGTACTACATAACTTGAGCAGTCAACTCTTGCGGTGGTGTATCATAGACTTGACGACACATTGCACCTAGCGAGTCTTGTGCTTTTCAGCCTAAAGTCCCGAGTATAAAAACCTATTAGTCTATCGGCCAAATCGAAAAAGGTTTCTAGTTTTTGAAGTGAATGTCTACACCGAGGAACAGCAGTTTTTTGGTGGTTTGGCATAGTTTCACATCTTAACTTTCAAATTTACCTTGTTATACTGGACAAAAAGTGTCCAAACAGGGTATAACATGCACCATTTTGAATGTACCCATTGAATGTCCCCATGAATAAAGGTAATAACAAAACTACCGAACTTGAATGATCAATCTCATATTCCAGAGAAAATGACAAAAACGAATCAGTCATAGGTCCTGACTTGGTGCAGGCATTTCAAACGAAATGGTGGGGTAAACCACAATTCACATTACTGTCAAATTTTACAATGAGATGTTATATGATTTTGCAAGTGCTATGTCATCTTACCAGTATGAATAGAAATACAACATTATATGGTGTTTAATATTTATCGATAACTATCGATGAGGTACTGAAATTTGGGTTCTTTTTAATACTCTGTGTACGTAGCCCTTTTCTGTATTTGTTGTACTGTTTGCGTCGTTGCAGACATTTTTTCAATGTGTGTTTTCTTTCAAGGACCATAAATCATTTCCTTGAGATGTATTGTGATCAAAATTATCGATGTGAATTGAAATAAAAATGACAACAGAGTTCCATACAATAAATTTTGCTACGCCTGACGAGCGTTTCGTCTATTCAAGACTCACCAGAGGCACTCTACCAAAAATATTGAAACTGCCAACCACCATATGACTATGAAGAGCATAAAACAATGAAACCAAAAATACAACACTGGGGAATCAAATTATTACTAAGATGATCAACCTATGTTTGGGGTAGGAAGAACCTTAGGGTTTAGACAATTTTGTAATTTAAACGGATAATTTACAGCTTTGATGTGTTCTTCAACACGGAGAATTAAAACTCCACCAGCATAGCTAACCTTCATAAACATGACAACAAAGTTCCAGACAATAAATTTTGCTACGCCTGACGCACGTTTCGTCTATTCAATACTCTTCGGAGGCGCTCTACCAAAATTATTAAAAATGCCAAACACCATATGATTATGAAGAGCATAGAACAATGAAACCAAGAATATTAAACTGGGGAACCAAATAATTATTAAGATGTTCAACCTATGTCTGAGGTAGGAAGAAAGTTAGGGTTAAGACAATTTTGTAATTTAAACGGATAACTTAGAGCTTTGATGTGTTATCCAACACGGAAGTGGTGGTGCCGGAGCTAGCTAAGCTCGGGGAATTAAAACTCCACCAGCAGTGCTAACCTTCACGTGTGTTCGAACCAAGAGGCTCCCAGGAGCCTAAATCGCTCACCTGGTCTTGATGTCAACCCTATATTTTGTAGAAATAAATGAGCTGAACATTTAAGCAAGCAACAGTTTTTTCTCTATCTGCTATAGTTTTCTTTCTATAGGCCAAAAACATGAAAAAACATCATTTTAGGGGCCGCAACCCCTATAAGGGGTCATCTGACAACTTCGACCCTATGAAGACTTTTGTACAGCTAAATTAGCTGAACATTTAAGCAAGCAACAGCTTTTCTCTATCTGCTATAGTTTTCATTCTAAAGGCCAAAAACATGAAAAAGGTTATTTTAGGGGCTGTAACCCCTATTAAGGGTCATCTGACAACTTCGACCCTATGGAGACTTTTGTACAGCTAAATGAGCTGAACATTTAAGCAAGCAACAGCTTTTCTCTATCTGCAATAGTTTTCTTTCAATAGGCCAAAAACATGAAAAAACATCATTTTAGGGGCCGTAACCCCTATAAGGGGTCATCTGACAACTTCGACCCTATGGAGACTTTTGTAGAGCTAAATGAGCTGAACATTTAAGCAAGCAACAGCTTTTCTCTATCTGCAATAGTTTTCATACTATAGGGCAAAAACATGAAAAAACGCTTTTTTTCACCTTTAAGGGGATGTAACCCCTATAAGGGGTCATCTGACAACTTGGACCAAATGGAGACTTTTGTAGAGCTTTTAATGCTGAAGCAGTAGGGTGGCATCAGATTTCATCTATCTCTTATACTTTTTGATTTACAAGCCAAAAACAGTAGTCTGACCCCCCTGGTCTATTTTTAGCAACGGCGGCCATGTTTTTCGACGAATCAAAAATCCCCACATCAGTTCTGTGGGGGATACCCTAAGGTACCATCAGACCAAATTTGGTTTGAATCTGTTCAGCCGTTTCAGTGGAGAAGAAGTTTGAAGAAAAGTTAACGACGACGGACGACGACGGACGCCAAGTGATGGCAATAGCTCACATGGCCTTTGGCCAGGTGAGCTAATAAAAATGACAACAAAGTTCCAGACAATAAATTGTGCTACGCCTGACGCGCATTTCGTCTATTCAAAAGATACACCAACGGGCAGTTATCGAGCCTCAATACTACCTATGCAAATTTAATTGAGCTTTAACTTCAGTAAAGAAACGATGCATATACCATTCTTTTAAATGATATTTATATGATGACAAATATGTTTTTTTTATCAAATGTGTGGTAATAAACAAATACGAATCGATATACCAATTAAGAACTACATTTTCACGATGTTTTTTTCTTAAGTAAAAAACGGGGGTCTATCTACTTACTTTTAAAATATGAAATTTCACAATGTTTTTTTTTTTATTTCATTTAAAACAAAATGCACAAAATGGTTCTTAACACGTTTAGATAGTATAATCAAATATAACTTTTTGTAAACGTATGTATTCCTTTTTTAATTTGATGTGCAAATATACCTTTACGTCAGTCAGTTCTGAAATGAATTAGCTGCAGCTCATTTAGAAATAATGTCACAAAAGGCATATTGTCTACGAAAAAAATTTTACTAACAAAAAAAAGGCCTACAGACGACTTGTTTTGTCTAATCTTAAACATATGAACAACAAAAATACGGCTATTCTACCATATTTATCTAGAAATTGAAAAACAATAATCACGTGCACTAAATCATATTTGTAAAGCTTTAAAATAATTCATAATCATGAGCTTAGTCCCGCCTTAAGCATGCACACTGTTTTTAATTTTGTTCATAAACATTGCTTGTTCAAAATGGCATTAGGGACCGACCATTTAACTTGAAGGGGGGGGGGCCTTGGTTTTTTCCTAAAAAAATATTTTGAAAATGATTTTTGATGAAAAAAATATTTTGAAAATGATTTTTGATGAAAAAAATATTTTGGCAGCAGAGGGTAAGAAAAAAAAATATAAACAAATGTGATTTTGGTAGACAATATGCCTTTAAAGGGATATTATCTACGATTTTTTTTTACTAACAAAAAAAGTAGCTACTCCAATAAAACATTTCATTCAAAGAGATTTGTTGTTTTGTAGATATTTCACTTCTAAAATTAATGATGACCCTAACGTAGATGAAATTTAAAGTGGTATCCCTTGTATTTATCTGCGCAATTTCTGTCAAAATACCAAGTTTCAAAGTGCACGTTGATGCACGCCAAATTTAAATCTTGAGTGTTTTGCTATTTTACTTTTTAAAGTTTTTTTTTGGAAATTTTATTGCTAATGGCCCTGTCACACTATAACGTTTTAGCCAACGTGTGCCGACGTTTTAGAATATATTTTCAACACGCTGGTGTGCGTCGCGTAAGTTTTGTATACGTTATGAACACGCTACAAACACGTTAGCGAACGTCAGCGTGCGTTGGTGAACGTCGAGTGCGTCGCAAATTTTTCAATATGCTTAAAATTTCCGACGTTCGCCAACGTTTTAGAAATAAATTATTCGAACGCTAGGCATAAGTTAGAAGGACGTTATACACACGCTGATGTACGCTATGTGGTCGTTGTGCGCACGTTGAAATGCGTTTGACGAACGCTAAGCTAAATGGAAACGAACGTGTCTTGCGATAATGCAGCGCACGTCTAGCGTCAGTCTAACGACAAAGGAACCTATTCAACGTGTTTAAAACGTGTACAGAGCGCACAGAGCGTCATTGTAATGAACGAGTAGCGTATTAAACCCAGAATTTTATAAGTTAGATTGAATTACAAGGGAGAAAGTCAATTTCAAAAGCTTCAATTACTAATTCAAACCTGAAAAAAAATCTTTTTACAAAAAACAATGAACAAAGTCAAAAAAATCTTGAATATAACAAGGATAACTTAGATGGTCTGGAATTGAAAGTAATTCTTGCGAATTTTTAAAACCTGTCGTGTTTTCGTTGGACAAATTTTTTGGTAGAAATGCAACGAGTAACGACAGTCTAACTTCAATACTCATTTGAAATAAATGTGTATTTTTTAATATTCAATAAGCACACGCGTTTTTCTCTATTAAGGGCATCCGTCAAGCTGTCTGTAATCATTTAGGATTAGTCAAGTGCTATAAAAAGGATGCTAGGCAAACTCTACAGACCGATTTTTCTTACATGTATATACTCATTTGAGATTTTGAGAGTTTGTTAACAAGCGCATGCATTCCTCTCTGTATATTTGTGACATATCAAATATAAAATATACACTATATTTTATTCTTTTAGACTGAGTGCAAAAATCATCACTATTGGTTAAAAAACGGCTTTAGAATAATTATACATTCATATTACCAGAACGCTGAAAACCAATATTTTTATAACGAAACTAAATTTACATGATGTATCTATAATTATTAAATAATCCAGCAATACATTTAAGCCAGATAATAGATCTATTTGGGCTATTGTGAAATAATACTAAAGAAAAGAACAGAAATCCTAGGTCTCCCCACCGAGAGAGAAAATTATAAGTTAGACTAACACTACGAATGCGTTCTGCAGTCGTCACACGTGCGCTAGGCAAACGTCAAGTACACCAGACACACGCTATAGATAAGTTTTGAATAAGTTTGTCGTGCGTTGCAGGTAGTTAGTCTGACGCTTTGTGGTCGTTCACCGAAATATTTTTGAAACTTTTTACAGCGACTGCCGGCGTGTTCCAACGTTTTAGAACATTATTCGAACGTTCGGCACACGTTGGCTAAAACGTTATAGTGTGACAGGGCCATAACAACGACCAAAGCGCCGTAACTCTAGGCCAATTAATTTCAGGATACAGTTTAAATTCATTATAAGGAAAGGGAGAAAATAGTCGACTGAACGGAAATAAAAACAAGAGGCTCCCAGGAGCCTGAATCGCTCACCTGGTCTTAGTGTCAACCCTTTGAAGACTTTTGTATAGCTAAATGAGCTGAATGTTTAAGCAATAAAAAGCTTTTCTCTATCTGCAATAGTTTTCATTCCAAAGCAAAAAACACTATTTTTCACCTTTAAAGGGCCATAACCCCTTAAAGGGGTCATCTTACAACTTCGACCCTAAAAAGACTTTTGTAGAGCTAATTAAGCTAAACATTTAAGCAAGCAACATCTTTTCTCTATCTGCAAAAGTTTTCTTTCTTTAGGCCAAAAACACTATTTTTTGCCTTTAAGGGGCCGTAACCACTATAAGGGGTCATCTGGCAACTTTGACCCTATGAAAACTTTTGTAGAGCTAAATGAGCTGAACATTTAAGCAAGCAACAACTTTTCTCTATCTGCAATAGTTTTCATTCCATAGGCCAAAAACACTATTTTTTGCCTTTAAGGGGCCATAACCCCTATAAAGGGTCATCTGACAACTTTGACCCTATGGAGACTTTTGTAGAGCTAAATGAGCTGAATATTTAAGCAAGCAACAGCTTTTCTCTATCTGCAATAGTTTTCATTCTATAGACCAAAAACACTATTTTTTGCCTTTAAGGGGCCTTAACCCCTATAAGGGGTCATCTGACAACTTCGACCCTATGGAGGCTTGTGTAGAGCTAAAGGAGCTGAACATTTAAGCAAGCAACAGCTTTTCTCTATCTGCAATAGTTTTCATTCTATAGGCCAAAAACTCTATTTTTTGCCTTTAAGGGGCCATAACCCCTATAAGGGGTCATCTGACAACTTTGACCTTATGGAGACTTTTGTAGAGCTAAAGGAGCTGAACATTTAAGCAAGCAACAGCTTTTCTCTATCTGCAATAGTTTTCATTCTATAGGCCAAAAACTCTATTTTTTGCCTTTAAGGGGCCATAACCCCTATAAGGGGTCATCTGACAACTTTGACCTTATGGAGACTTTTGTAGAGCTAAATGAGCTGAACATTTAAGCAAGCAACAGCTTCTCTCTATCTGCAATAGTTTTCATTTCATAGGCCAAAAACATGAAAAAAATGCTATTTTTCACCTTTAAGGGGCCGTAACTCCCATAAGGGGTCATCTGACAACTTCGACTCAATGGAGACTTTTGTAGAGCTTTTGATGCTGAAGCAGTAGCGTGGCATCAGATTTCATCTATCTCTTATACTTTTTGATTTACAAGCTAAAAACAGTAGTCTGACCCCCCTGGTCTATTTTTAGCAACGGCGGCCATGTTTTTCGACGAATCAAAAATCCCCACATCAGTTCTGTGGGGGATACC
This sequence comes from Arcuatula senhousia, assembly GCA_963971305.1. Lineage (NCBI taxonomy): Eukaryota > Metazoa > Mollusca > Bivalvia > Mytilida > Mytilidae > Arcuatula > Arcuatula senhousia. The sequence continues at coordinate 41,623,005 of OZ020312.1, forward strand.
CTAAAGTACCACCAGACCAAATTTGGTTTGAATCTGTGCAGCCGTTTCAGAGGAGAAGAAGTTTGAAGAAAAGTTAACGACGACGACGGACGACGACGACGGACGCCAAGTGATGGCAATAGCTCACATGGCCTTTGGCCAGGTGAGCTAAAAAGAACAGGATGTGTTCATTTTTTTCACAATTCTGTACTCCGTGCAATTTTAAAGTTTAAAAAATATATATTTTTTTTCTGTTTCTTAAGCAGATACATATCGTTTCAAGTTGTCTTCATGAATAAATTTGACAACTAAAATTTTAGTTTGAGTAGGTTAAAAAAGGCCAACAGACAACTTGTTTTGGCTAATTTTAAACATATATGAACAACAAAAATACGGCTATAGTACCTAATTAATATAAAAATCGAAAACAATAATCACTAAATAATATTTGTAAAGTTTTACCATAATTCATATTTATGAGCTAAATCCCGCCTTAAGCATGTGCACTGCTTTTAAATTGTTTATAAATTTTGCGTGTTCGAGGCCAGTAAACTGAGGTTTTAGTCCGTGGAAATATTCACGGCGACGAAAACGCCAAAGTCGCAAAACAAAGAAAATGATATTTATTACTCGTATATAATAAATGAAGATGCTTTAGATAATTAACATTGAATTTATTTAATTTTTTCACCATTTTAAAGTTTTCAGGAACAAAACATCCGAAATCCCGATCGATGGCCGTATTAAATCACTAAAATTATATCTGTCGTCACGAATGTAAACAAATAATCAATCAACATGTTCGACAAAAATTGGTAACAAATTGATATACAAAGTTTTCTTTTACTTTGTTTTGGTCAAAATGACATTAGAAAATTGGGGATGGAAAAAAAAATGGTTTATGTAGACAATATGCCTTTAAACTTCTAAAATCTTACAATAATCATTAAAAGATATACTCATGTTAAAAAATTAAAATGGAAGCCGTATGATAATCAACAATCGAGCAAAGACGTTGACGACGGGAAGCGTATGGATATTTTTTTCTATCATGGTTTACTTGTCATATTATCAAAATCAAACCTGTCTTAATTTTACTTATCAAATTGTACATAAACATAAATTACCAAGGTGACAATTAAAAACTACCTCATTCTAACGCATTCATCTGAACTATTTTGTATTAATGATACAAGTACTACAGTATGAAAGTACGGTATCCTGACATGTTCAAAACAGGTTTGTGCATTGTATTTCGTATCAAAGAACAAAACATTTTGATATTGACTACTAGTATTCACAGGCGTTAGGGTCCAGGTTTTTTTCTTTTTATTATAAATAACGTGTATAAAAAACAAGAGGCTCCCAGGAGCCTGAATCGCTCACCTGGTATTGATGTCAACTCTATGAAGAACTTTATAGAGCTGAATAAGCTGAACATTTAAACAAGCAACAGCTTTTCTCTTTCAGCAATAGCTTTTATTCTGTAGGCCAAAAACGTGCAAAATGTTATTTTTAAGGGCCGTCTGAACAGTTTGACCCTATAAATAGAGACTTTTGTAAATAGCTTAATGAACTGAACATTTAAGCAAGCAACCACTTTTCTTTATCTGCTATAGTTTTTATTATATAAATATAACCAAATAGAGGCTCCCATGAGCCTGAATCGCTCACCTGATCTCTTATGCTAAAGCCTCTTACATAGTGTGCAATATGGTCTACATGTACTTGTTATGTAACATTAAATAAACTAGTTAGGATAAAAACACTTTTAATATCAAGAATACAAAGTTACAAAGCTTTCCATTTGAAAGAAAAAAAAACAAACAAGTAAAAATTGTTTGAAAACACCTAAAAAGATGATCTGACAATTTTGACCCTGAAATCATTTTTGTAGATCTTAATGAGCTGAACAATTTTGCAATGCTAACTATTCCTCTAACTCTTATGGCTTTTAAAATAAAGTTCAAAAACTGTGAAAATGGTCAATTTTGACGATTAAGGGGAAATAACTCCTATAAGGAGTAGTTCCACAACTTTGACTATGGAGAGTGTTGTAGAACTTTTGATGCTGAAGAAGGAAAGTTGCTTCGGATTTTCTTTATATCTTATACTTTTTGAGCTATAAGCTAAAAACTATGGTCTGACCCCCTGTTCTATTTTTAGTAACGGTGGCCATGTTGGTTGGTCGACGTTCACAAATTTCACAAACTTGGTAGAGGACATCCTAAAAATTAAGTGTACAAAGTTTCAAAGCAATCCCACCAGTGGTTTCAGAGAAGAAGATTTTAAAAATCAGTTAAAATTGATAGAAAAAATCAGTTAAAGGGGGATAACTCTTAAACAGTTGATCTGACAATTTTGACCCTTAAATTATTTTTGTAGATTTCAATGAGCTGAACAATTTTGCAATGGTAACTTTTCCTCTAGCACTTACAGTTTTTAAGATAAAGTCCAAAAACTTTGAAAATAGTCGACGATTAAGGGGAAATAACTGTTATTAGGAGTCGTCCCACAACTTTGACTCAATGGAGAGTTTTGTAGAGCTTTTTTGAAGAAGGAAAGTTGTTTCGGATTTTCTTTATCTCTTATACTTTTTTGAGCTATAAGCTAAAAACTATGGTCTGACCACCCTGTTCTATTTTAGTAACAGTGGATATGTTGGTTGGTCGACGTTCACAAATTTAACAAACTTGTATAGAGGACATCCTAAAGATCAAGTGTACAAAGTTTCAAAGCAATCCCATCAGTTTTTTCAGAGAAGAAGATGTTTGAAGAAAAGTTAACGGACGGACGTACGGACGGACAATGGGATGACGACGGACGCTTACCGATGACATTAGCTCACTGACCCTTTGGGTCAGGTGAGCTAAAAACATGAAAACATGCTTATTTAGGGGCTGCAATCCCTACAAGGGGTCATCTGACAACTTCGACCCTATGAAGACTTATGTAGAGGAAAATGAGCTGAACATTTAACCAAGCAACAGCTTTTCCCTATCTGCAATAGTTTTCATTCTATAGGCCAAAACACAATTTTTTGCTATTAAGGGGCTGTAACCCCTATAAGGGGTCATCTGACAACTTCGACCCTATAAAGACTTTTGTAGAGGTAAATGAGCTGAACATCTAAGCAAGCAACAGATTTTCTCTATCTGCAATAGTTTTCATTTTATAGGCAAAAACACTATTTTTCGCCTAAAAGGGGCTGAAACCCCTGTCAGGGGTCATCTGACAACTTCGACCCTATGAAAACTTTAGTAGAGGTAAATATGCTCAGCTTTTAAGCAAGCAACAGCTTTTCTCTATCTGCAACAGTTTTCATTTTATAGGCCAAAAACACTATTTTTCGCCTAAAAGGGGCTGAAAACCCTAAAAGGGGTCATCTGACAACTTCGACCCTATGAAGACTTTCGTAGAGGTAAATGAGCTGAACATTTAAGCAAGCAACAGCTTTTCTCTATCTGCAATAGTTTTCATTCTATAGGACAAAAAATGAAAAAGGCTAGTGTTTACCTTTAAAGGGCCATTTCCCCTATTAGGTTTCCTCTGACAACTTCGACCCAATGGAGACTTTTGAAGAGCTTTTATTTCTGAGGAGCCTAAGATCTTTCGGATTTTTTCTATATGTTATGGTTGCTGACTTATAAGCCATTTTAAGTGGTTTTACCCTATGTTCTATTTTTAGTAACAGCAGCAATGTTTTTTATCGAAATATTTCAAAATAAAAATTGTTTGTTGCCAACATGTCATATACCATCCCTGCAAAGTTTAAGTTAAATTGGTTTAGTGGTTTCAGAGGAGAAGATTTTTGAAATTGTTAACAAACGACGGACGACAGACGACGGACGCATAGAGATGGGATAAGCTCACATGGCCTTTGGCCAGGTGAGCTAACAATCATTTATTGTATATACTATAGTATATAGACGATATGATATAGTATATAGACGATATGATTTTTTTATATATACACGTTATTTATAATGAAAAGAAGAAAAACTGGATCCAAACGTCTGTGCTAGGATTTTAAAAGCATATCGATAGACCTTTTTTTTTTTACTCAATTACATTGTGCAAATATTGTTCTTAGTTAGTATATCGATGTGTATTTGTATATAAACACAACAAAACCGATATAATATATGCATCGTTACTGTACTGATGTTTATAACTGACTCAAATATGCATGGGTGGTATTTAGGTTGCCCATTGGTGTAACTTTCTGAATAACCATCGCTTTTTCCATTTTGATCAGAATTCATATCAAGGAATGATTTTTTGTCTTTGAAAGCAAGCATACATTGCAAATATGATTACAGCGGCGAAAAAATTGCAAAAATTTAGCAAAAAATCCACTTATATACATTGAACAGAGTGTTTTAAAGAGCCGCCATATCGGTATCTCATCGATACTTATCGATAAATATAACACATCACGGTTAACAAACAGAAAAAGATTTTTTTTTTCGTTTCTTAAAATGTATTACTTAATTACATCGAACAAAGTTAAAATTTAAATTTATAGTTTATTTTTCCAGTTTGTGAAAAACAGATCGTTCTTTATTTTCAGAGCTTAAAGTTAGATCTGCCATTTAACGCTTTGGCGCTTTAATTCTTTAATAGAAAACCAACACTTATTGGCCTGGGTGGCTGAGTGGTCTAAGGCGCTGGATTAAATACCACACTATTCAGTAGCCGATCACCTCTCAGCTGTTGTTCGAGTCCCGTTTGTATTTAACAAAAAAAGTGACTTCCCAACTGTATGTATTTAGGTTTGTCTGTGACCTGTCCAAAGTCGGTGGTTTCCTCTGGGTATTCCGGTTTTCTTTACCATTAAAACTAACCACCCTACATGGCCCAGGTGCGTCGATAATGGACGTTAAACACCAATACATACATACACACACATTGTAATAAATGGAGGCCGCAACTTACTATCTGGTGTCCGCCATTTATTGTCTAACGACCACCATTTATTTATTGGCGGCCGCGCCATAATTTATCTGGCGAATTATTTTCGGTTTCATTTTCTAATTTTATTACAGATATCTATCCTTCTGAATTAACCTTGAACAAATCTAACGTCACCGGTGATAGATGTCCTTTTTTAGATTTAGATTTAAGTATTATTGACGGAAAATTACATACCAAAGTATATGATAAACGTGACGACTTTACCTTCCCTATTATAAATTTTCCTTTTCTTGAAGGAGATGTTCCACTAGCGCCGTCATACGGGGTTTACATTTCACAGTTAGTAAGATATGCTCGGATCTGCAGTTGTGTTTCTGATTTTAATAATAAAAACCGTTTTATTACTGAAAAATTATTAAAACAAGGTTATCGATACCACAAATTAGTAAAATCTTTTTCTAAATTCTTCCACAAGTATCGATCTCTTATTGAAAAATTTAATTGTACACGTCACTTTCTTATAGTGAAAGGAATATCACATCCTGTATTTTATGGTAATGTTTTTTATAAAGCTCACAAATTTAAAAGCAATCCAATAGAAATGAAAAATTGGCTTCAAAATTTATTACGGAAAGGATATGAAATGAATATCTTGGTTAAATCTTTGAATTTAGTGTTTTTTGGCAGAAATATTGAAAACTTAATACTCGCTTTGAAACTTCCATAAACGTTTTTACTATTGTCATTTTTAAGCATTATAGCGATCAAGCGTGTCGGTTTTGTGTGATGACACTTCACTAAATCATTATTGCTTGAAGGGTTGTGTCGGATTTAAAATCGATACGTTTGATTTTTTTACATCAGTCGATTGATGATTCTCAGCTAGCTGTCAGTAACAGCGAGTGTTCTATAGAGAGTTCCTTTACCGTCCTTTTGTTTGTTCTTGTTTTTTGTCTTAGGTTCTCTCTAGTAGAATTGGACTTTGATCGATTTGATTTTTATTGTGTGTTTAGTTTTTGTGCTTTGTCTAGGAATATTGATAGGGGGAAGGTTGGGCCCAAAAAACTAGTTTAACCCCGCCACATATTACATGTGCCTGTCCTAAGCCAGGAATCCTTGACAAAGCTTTCGTTTGTACTTGTCTTTTTGATGTTTTCTGTTCCTTGTTTAAGAAGGGGGTCTATCTGTGACTATTTCAGGGCTGGATTTGAATTATATGCATCTTATTTAGACCATGGGCCAATTGCATAACCGCAAGCAGTGCCAAATGGCCTTGTTGAAGGCTGCTGGCGGTTGTCCATTGTGGTTTTCTAAATTGCCGTTTAATTGTGGGCTGTGTCGCGTACACTTATTCCACATCTCTTTATTTTCTATTGTCCATGTGTAACCTAGTTTTGTCTTTCGCATTTTCGTACTAAAACACAAAAGACAATCATTCTTTTATGCAAAGTGGTTTTTGGGGGGTTGCATTAGATATCAATTAAGTTAAGAAGTTTTGTGCGATAAAACCAGGAACGACTCAATATTTTAAATCTTTGAACTGGTTGTCCTAGTTGTTGCTTTTATTTTGTTTCTCTTGAAGCTTTGCCTGTATTTATTAAACCTTTACATGTAGAGAAAAAAGCAAGTTATTAATTAGAAATTTTGTTTTATCACTTTTCCAATCCTTGTTCTCCCACAATCGGTTTGTGTGCATGCTTTCTATAGGTAATTTAAGGTCCTTTTCAAATTGAATCGCACTGGAAAAGGGGTTTGGTTCAATAAAACCTGGTTCAACATACCATATGATTTAAAAATCTCGAATTTCATGTTCAAGGTTAGAATCATTACTTCTTTGATTTAGCCTGTATGTAAAAAAACGTATTTTGTCTTCTCTTTTTTATACAATGAGGTAATTTTGAAATTAGTTATATGTCCCTCGTCATGTAATCGAACCAGTCTCTTTTGTAATGGTACAAATACAAATGTACTAGTATTATAAATCTAACATAGAATCTAAGTTTTGACCGTTTATTGCAAAAAAGATAAACTCAGTATTTTTTTTATTCTCTGCTATCCACAACTAATCGATTTGTGATGACGTCATCATTTCCTGACTGGAGGATTGTAATATTCACCACCGTCATGTTCGTCAACATACTCCTCAACAGCTTCTTCTATATTATACGCCACTGTAAATAACATAACATTTGAATTAAAAAGATATATATAAAGTGGCCGTCTGAAAATCTTTATTTCCCAGAAAACCGTTCTAAATGCCAATATTTGTAAGGAAAGGTTTTGCGTTTCAAGAACCGGTTATCTGTTATGACAATGTTAAAATGGTGAGTTCATTTGAGGAATGACTGTCATAATTTTTTTTCCATTGGGGTCGCGGATTATACTTAATGTGCAATTTTTTTTTCATATCCCCAATGAAAAAAAAAATTCTTGCAGTCATTTCTTATAAATAAATTTCTAAGTTGATTAAAAAACATGAAAATCTTACTCGTTAAAGAACTAAAATGATGGCACTTCCTGTAAAAAGTGGGCGTTCCCCCGTGATTTTTTTTCATTGGGATATGAAAAAAATTTTTTCGTCCAATCAAATTGCAGTATTTTCATCAAATTTATTTATTTATGCATTATGGTATTTAAATTTTTATTTCTCATGTATTGTTTTCATTGAACAAAAAATCGTGAGATAATGCAAACTACGAATGTGAAGATAGCTATTAATGCTGAAGCTGGAATAAAGCTATCGGAACAATGACATTTGCACTTTAAACGGCTACAATTGGCCTGAAAGTTTATAGATGAATATATTTAACTGATAGTTAAATGACGATTTGTTAGAGATACCATAGACAAAGAAAAAACAAACAAAACGAAATTTAAAACCTGAAAAACATGCAAGAAGGTATACAATATTTAAGTTTACACAATTTGTAAATTTATAGATTCAAAATAACTTTAAAACGTGTACAACAATGATTTCTTGAAAGCTATATGATAATATAAATTACCTTTAGGGCCGATGTAGTATGTTCCTTTAACATCCACATAAACATCAAGCTCACCTGAAGATAGACAAAGTAATGTTATTTAGCAAAGATACTCGTACTTCAAGGTGATACTTTTTTAATTATAACAATGTCCGATCTTTTTCAAAAGCAACCAACCAGTATAGGCAATAATGGACATAATGTTGGATTTCAAAGTTGCAACAAAGTTTCAAGCAATTCATTTATTTCACCTGAGGGGCGGTTGATTTATTCAAGACTCATCAGAGGCGCTCTATCAAACGATTGAAAACGCCATACACTAAAAAAATATGAAGAGCATAGAACAAATGCAAAATACTTAACTACGAAACAAATAATGACTAAGATGTCTGGGATAGAAAGAACCTTTGGGTTTTTACAATTTTTAAATTGAAACGGATAATTTCTTAGCTTTGATGTGTTCTTTAACACAAAATTCATTGCTCACTTGTCTATAACATATGTTATACCCTTGTAACAATAACGGCGTGTGAACAACGTTTCAAAAAAAATAAAAATGAAGGATATTGTACATCTTAATAAAAAGAGACTGACTATTACAAAGCATCGTATTTTTCGTCATTAGTATTTTGAAACATTCTTATCCATCTCCAGCCATGATTGCAATTGCATTTTCACAAACCCACGTCAATATGATGATACTACACGTGCTATACGTGTTAAAGATCATTGCTCTCAAAGTTAGAACCGACACCTAGTGCCTTAGAACGGGTATAGGTATGCCTTAGAACGGGTATAGGTATGCCTTAGAACGGGTATAGGTATGGAACGTTTCGATTTTGAAAACAAAACTTGAACTCGGAACTTTAATTTGAGTTGTGACTCGAGACTCAACTCTAACTCTTATTTGATGATTACATAACCCCATGGAAATAATCTAAATCCCATTACATGTTTTGCCGAGTACTTAAAAATTTTCTATGATATTCAGTTTAAGACCAACAAACATATAAAATAAAATAACTAATATGTGTTCAGATATTTCATATATAAAAAATAAAGGCATATTTGAATAAACTTGTTTTTTTGTCATTCAGTTACTAAGTTAGGAAAAAACCAAAACGATAAGGAAAATCACTTGTCTTAAGTTTAGAAATGGCATGATCATTAATATCGTAACATAATCAATGGACTATCAATGGGGCAATGATTCCTGACAGACTTCTGCTGTCCAAGCAATGATATTTTAAAGAGTCCTTGTCATAGGGTGCCTTTATCGGATTTGACACACTGAATTGGAAATTGGCAGCGCTGCGGGTGTATTATAGGAGACACTGACAGGAACTGCTTACTCTTCCGAAGCACATAAGTCGACTCTCCTTACGACTAGAGTTCGCGTTGTTAATTGATATTAAGTGGTTTTTTGTGTTTCTGTGTTTTATATGTTGTCTGTTTTTCTTCCTGTCCTTGATTGTGTTTACTGGTTTTGTCTATGCCCTTTCGGACTTTACCATTGTTCCTCTGCTACTTTTGGTATGGATCAATTTATAGACACCGAATAATACTTCTACGTGTAGTTTTCTTAAACCGTACGGTATTAAAATTTGATGACAGATTCAGATCATTTTGAAGCTACGTTGACCATATTTTCAGAACCCTTAATCAATATTAATAGCTGTTAAACATCATTTTAAGCTACTAGTTATAGATAATATTTACCGTCAGGTCCATAAGGTCCAGGGGGTCCTGGGGGTCCGTCATATCCCGGGTCTCCTACAAAATCGATAAAAAACAAAGTCTGGATTCAAAGGGAAACAACTATTCTGAAGTCCGAGAGGACTAACTTAAACTATTAAAATCACTTTTCTTAAAACTGTTAAAGGCAACGAGATACGTTGTATGGCATGGGGGACCGAATAAAAAGAATAAGATTGAAGCATAGTTGGATTTCTTGGTATTTTTAATTTCGTAGAGTGGGAATACAAATGACAACAAAGTTCCAGACAATAAATTTTGCTACGCCTGACGCGCGTTTCGTCTATTCAAGACTCACCAGAGGCGCTCTACCAAAAATATTGAAAATGCCAAAAACTGTATGAATATAAAGAGCATAGAACAGTATAACCAAAAATACCAAACTGGGGAACCAAATTATTACTAAGATATTCAACCTATGTCTGGGGTAGGAAGAACCTTAGGGTTTAGACAATTTTGAAATTTAGACGGATAATTTAAAGCTTTGATGTATTCTCCAACTCAAAAGTGTTGGTGCCGGAGCGGGCTTACCACGGGGATATTTAAACTCCACCAGCAGTGCTAACCTTCACGTGTGTTCGAAATACAAATGACAACAAAGTTCCAGACAATAAATTTTGCTACGCCTGACGCGCGTTTCGTCTATTCAAGACTCATCAGAGGCGCTCTACCAAAAATATTGAAAATGCCAAAAACTGTATGAATATGAAGAGCATAGAACAGTATAACCAAAAAATACAAAACTGGGGAACCAAATTATTACTAAGATTTTCAACCTTTGTCTGGGGTAGGAAGAACCTTAGGGTTTAGACAATTTTGAAATTTAGACGGATAATGTAAAGCTTTGATGTATTCTCCAACTCAAAAGTGTTGGTGCCGGAGCGGGCTAACCTCGGGGAATTTAAACTCCACCAGCAGTGCTAACCTTCACGTGTGTTCGAAATACAAATGACAACAAAATTCCAGACAATAAATTTTGCTACGCCTGACGCGCGTTTCGTCTATTCAAGACTCATCAGAGGCGCTCTACCAAAAATATTGAAAATGCCAAAAACTGTATGAATATGAAGAGCATAGAACAGTATAACCAAAAATACAAAACTGGGGAACCAAATTATTACTAAGATTTTCAACCTTTGTCTGGGGTAGGAAGAACCTTAGGGTTTAGATAATTTTGAAATTTAGACGGATAATTTAAAGCTTTGATGTATTCTCCAACTCAAAAGTGTTGGTGCCGGAGCGGGCTAACCTCGGGGAATTTAAGCTAACCTTCACGTGTGTTCGAAATACAAATGACAACAAAATTCCAGACAATAAATTTTGCTACGCCTGACGCGCGTTTCGTCTATTCAAGACTCATCAGAGGCGCTCTACCAAAAATATTGAAAATGCCAAAAACTGTATGAATATGAAGAGCATAGAACAGTATAACCAAAAATACCAAACTGGGGAACCAAATTATTACTAAGATATTCAACCTATGTCTGGGGTAGGAAGAACCTTAGGGTTTAGACAATTTTGAAATTTAGACGGATAATTTAAAGCTTTGATGTATTCTCCAACTCAAAAGTGTTGGTGCCTGAGCGGGCTTACCACGGGGATATTTAAACTCCACCAGCAGTGCTAACCTTCACGTGTGTTCGAAATACAAATGACAACAAAGTTCCAGACAATAAATTTTGCTACGCCTGACGCGCGTTTCGTCTATTCAAGACTCATCAGAGGCGCTCTACCAAAAATATTGAAAATGCCAAAAACTGTATGAATATGAAGAGCATAGAACAGTATAACCAAAAATACAAAACTGTGGAACCAAATTATTACTAAGATATTCAACCTTTGTCTGGGGTAGGAAGAACCTTAGGGTTTAGACAATTTTGAAATTTAGTCGGATAATTTAATGCTTTGATGTATTCTCCAACTCAAAAGTGTTGGTGCCGGAGCGGGCTAACCTCGGGGAATTTAAACTCCACCAGCAGTGCTAACCTTCACGTGTGTTCGAATTACAAATGACAACAAAGTTCCAGACAATAAATTTTGCTACGCCTGACACGCGTTTCGTCTATTCAAGACTCATCAGAGGCGCTCTACCAAAAATATTGAAAATGCCAAAAACTGTATGAATATGAAGAGCATAGAACAGTATAACCAAAAATACCAAACTGGGGAACCAAATTATTACTAAGATATTCAACCTTTGTCTGGGGTAGGAAGAACCTTAGGGTTTAGACAATTTTGAAATTTAGACGGATAATTTAAAGCTTTGATGTATTCTCCAACTCAAAAGTGTTGGTGCCGGAGCGGGCTAACCTCGGGGAATTTAAACTCCACCAGCAGTGCTAACCTTCACGTGTGTTCGAAATACAAAAATTCAACAAAGTTCCAGACAATAAATTTTGCTACGCCTGACGCGCGTTTCGTCTATTCAAGACTCATCAATGAATGTATATATTTTAATGAGTTTTATTCAAAATAGTTTAAGATGCCAACATTTTTAATAACTATATAGAATATTAATTTAGGATTCTTAGTAAAATAAAAAAAGCAAATATCCACCTGCATATTTATACTTCTCGCTTTAAACGTATATTTCCTTTTATTTCCTGTTAACAGCAATGTCATATGAATAGAATTTCTTGCGATGACTGTCATTGGGATATTAAACGTACATTTATTACTTAAGCCTTACAAATGTAAATTAAAATGGCAATTTGCTTTACCCTTATAGCCCTTGGCTCCTGGAGGACCATAGGGCCCAGGTGGTCCATAAGGTCCAGGGTGTCCGTAGGGTCCTGGTGGCCCATAAGGCCCAGTTGGTCCATAAGGTCCAGGTGGTCCATAAGGTCCATTGGGTCCATAGGGTCCTGGTGGTCCATAAGGTCCAGTTGGTCCATAAGGCCCTGTTGGTCCATAGGGGCCAGGAGGTCCGTATGGTCCTAGTAAGTAAATATTTCTTAAATTTAATAAAGAATAAGATATCACATTAACTTTTCAACAATAAATTTCCATAAATTTGATTATCAGGCATTTATTTTTTTATGAAAATTTATTTTATTTTTTGCTTTGATTTTCTATATAATCTACTTAATTAATACCTGTTGGTCCATATGGTCCTGGTGGCCCATAAGGTCCGGTTGGTCCATAGGGTCCTGGAGGTCCATAAGGTCCTGTGTCACCTATAATTGAAAGATCAAACTTTTTAATAATAATGATAAGAAAAAGGAAGGGCAGTGCTTTTTATATCAACTAAATATAATTTTTAAAAAGCTAAAAAAGTACCATGAACAGTTTGAATCCCAAAGTCTATGTAATAAAATGAAATAAAAAACAGACAAAAAAATAAAAATAGTCCAAGGAAAATTTCGTTCATAAAATGATAAATGGAAAAAGTCGTAGATACCAAAGGGACAACCTTAACTTCACTAATATCAACCAATTTGTCGAGAAATTAATACAAGATTTTTGCCATCTTGTCATCTCTGTGAACAGATTCAATGCAGGCAGAGTACCGTAAAGGTAGGTAGCCAAAACCGATAATAGAAACAGGCGCGGATCCAAGGAAAGGCGTACCGGGCGATAGTCCCCTACCTAAAACTGACAAAAACTTTTTGCACAAAACCCACGTAAGAGACACTAATCAATTTTTGCGCCTCGCTTCGCCTTACCAATCCTAAACAAAAATCTTGATCTTCCCTTGCAGACGAATGACGATTTGATCCCTGATGTTAGAATGTGCATTTGTCAAAAGTATAACAAAACATTGACGTCAACAAGAGAGCAAAGGAAGTCGAACATTTATGTTATCATGATTATTATTTTATTATTTTAAGAGATTTTAAAAATCATATGAATACTCGAACGAAGTTAATTCCGTGATGAATATCTTTGGGTTCAAACAATATTAATACAAATATAAGCGACCATGATTCAAATATACTTTTTTTCTTTCAACAACAAATTTGAACAAATTTTCTACCAAAATTTAGGTACAGTAACATTGCGAATAAACTGTATCTCCTGATCAAGGTATATTTTGGTTGTAGAAGGTAGATGTATGAGGTTATCCTATAAAAAAAAAACATTTAAGTGAAATTTTACATGATATCTCAGAGAAGTTATCATTTACGTAATTACCTTTATATCCTTTAGGTCCTTGTGGTCCATAAGGTCCAGTAGGACCGTAAGGTCCCGGGGGTCCATAAGGTCCAGTCGGCCCATACGGTCCAGGGGGTCCATAGGGTCCCGTTGGTCCATAAGGTCCTGGTGGCCCGTAAGGTCCAATGGGTCCATAGGGTCCTGGTGGCCCATAAGGTCCAGCTGGTCCATAAGGCCCTGTTGGTCCGTAGGGACCCGGTGGTCCGTAAGGTCCAGATGGTCCGTAAGGACCTGGTGGTCCATAAGGTCCTGTTGGTCCGTAGGGGCCTGTTGGTCCGTAAGGTCCAGTTGGTCCGTAGGGTCCGGGTGGTCCATTAGCTCCGGTTGGACCGTATGGTCCTGGAGGCCCATTATCTCCAGTGTCACCTTTGAAAATACAATTTTATAGAATCAAAACTTAAGATTTATTTGAACTAATTTAAAAGATGCATGAAATAATTAAAAAGGCCTCATCGTTTTTGAATAATGAAAGTAAAAGAAACATGTGACTTTGGTGTTGTCTTCGATTTTACCTTTATGTCCTTTAGGTCCAGGAGGTCCATATGGTCCAGTTGGTCCATAAGGTCCAGGATGTCCATAAGGTCCAACGGGCCCATACGGTCCTGTGGGCCCATAAGGGCCAGGTGGTCCAGTTGGTCCATAAGGTCCAGGGTGTCCATAGGGTCCTGGAGGTCCATACGGCCCTTCGGGTCCATAAGGTCCAGTTGGTCCTGTTGGTAATACACGATACAAAAAGTAAGTGAGTATTTTATTTGAAACTGTAAACGTAAAGGTCTGCTGTGTTGTGCTACAAAGATTCGCTATGTGTTTTGAGCCGTCAAGCTACACTGTAATTGGAAAACACCAATAGAATTTACTCTCAAGAGGATTCTTCATGTGACCCCACTATCATTTTTAAAGGTTCTGGTTTTATATGAACACATGAATATTTATTTTCACTGTTAAGAGTAACGCCTGTTGTATAAAATATTGTTTTGTTTGAATGGCGATGCTTACGATTAAATAAATCAAAAACAAACTTTAACGTTACATTGTAACTATTTCATTATGCAGAGAGACATTTGTCGGAGAGTCGGGTAACATGTCCTTGTTTTTCATTGATAGATAACAAATAACATCTATATATAACCTCAGTGTGACCATCGGTTGCTGCTCTTCACAGTGAAATTCGACGTAGGTTGAAGACTTATTATTATATTTTTTTTGTAATTTTTTTATAATTTGATTGGCTTTTACAGTCATGCGATCAAAAATAATATAATATGTTTATTTTGCAAACATAAAAACAGACAAACGGGAAACATTTCGTGATGTTTCCCTGCTTTCCTCACATTTCGAGGGGAAAAACTATTGTACCACTTTTGAAAAATCAATAATGTTACGTCACCAGGTAAACGATGAACCAAAAAATAATAAAACAATTGTGTCCTTTTCCCTCAGGATTACAATTTGGGATGTTTCCCTAGCCGGCCTCTATTGCAGGTCACAATTGTATAATGTATAAGAATTTAAACTAACCTTACATATACAGTATTATAAAAGAAAGAACACTTTGGTAATAAAAAACTTGATTACCTTTTGGTCCATAAGGACCTGGTGGTCCGTAAGGTCCAGTCGGTCCATATGGTCCTGGTGGTCCATAAGGTCCGTGCGGGCCATATGGTCCAGGGGGTCCATAAGGTCCTAAAATATAGCATATAGAAATACTTAACCAAATTTACAGTATGGTAAATTTAAACTATGTCTGTCAACATAGCTGCGTGAACTTTTCGCAGACTGTGGTAGAAATCTGTCTAAACGATCGACAGCCAACTGTCGAAAGTTATAGATCCGTTGTTTCCTAATAAACTAGAAATAGCTTTTAGTAAATGACAGGAAAATCATATCACAGTGTGTAATGACATTAGGGCTTAAATTTTTTGCTTTAAACCAACACACGGGTCGTTATCAGTATTTTTTTCCAAAATCACGATTGGAGATCCTCTGCATCACATCCGGAAGTTGCTCGGAGGATTGTTCGTGACAGCATTTGCTGTGATTTTGGTCAATTGGTAACAGCGGTGTAAAATGTAAAGAATACAGCAGTAAAAAGCATGGAAAAAGAAACTTAAGGCAGTGTACAATAATCATGTTAGAGATAGTTTGATCTTAAGGAATGTAGGTGTTTAAGCTCAGACTTTTTACACAGAAGAAGACCCAGAGAAAAACAAAATGAACATAGCAAAGCCTTAACTCTTTATGAAAGATTAAATTTCAAAATAAAATGAAATGTATGTGCAAAAATACTTCCTATGGAAATTTCAGTTACAAATAGACAGTAAAGAGATGTGGAATATGTGTACGCAATTCAACTAATATAAAGAAACGGAAATTAAAAAGATTACAATGGAAACAGCCAGCAGGCTTCAACATGACCAGAGGCCGCTGTTCGACGTCTTGCATTAGCCCAAGACTAAAATACAATACATAAGAATCAAAACTAGTCCCAAAATTATCAACAGAAAATCCATTTTTGTCCACAGAACAATAACCAAATGGATGATAGGTGTACATTTTGAAGAAAAATTGTAAAATACATGTATTTGTTATGATTTCTTATTATTCTGTTCTCGGCTGTCTCGCAGTAAGAAAACAAGTAAGGCTTACCAGGTGGTCCATAGGGACCATATGGTCCAGGATACCCTTTGTAACCTTTGGGTCCTGTAAATAAACAGTAATTACAATGTTATGAAATCACAATTAAAACGTGTAAACAAAATCTAAGTATGCATAAAATACACCATTTAAAAATTAAAACAGTTAGTTTAAGCACACTCATTGTTGTCTTGTTAGGCAAAGCTTAGTTGAGTCATTGTTAATTTGTATTTTGAAAAGAAATGTTTTCTCTTTATAGGGGAATAGTCAGATGAGCTGATGATACAATAGTTATGAAGTTTATCATTTTTTTATAGATTATTGTATTTTTAACCTTCTCAAACCGTTCCAGGTTAAATTACTTGTGTCCTATCCTTGCGTTTTTGTTTTATGACATTTTAAAATCAATCTAAACCGCGGGGTTCTTTACTTGTTATGTATGCATTTCAATCCATTACGAAATGACATTCATCTTCTTTTGAGTGATCGGAAACGTTTTAACTGGGTGAAATATTACCTGGGGGTCCATATGGGCCAGGTGGTCCCGGGGGTCCGTAGTAATAGTTATAATATGCTGAAAAAAAGAAATTAGTTTAAAAGACAAGATCAATTCAATATATCAAGTTGTATATTTAAACAGAAAGGATAAATGCCTATTTCCTCAATTAAAGGTGTTTTTATTAAGTTTTAACACATTTCTTTATTCTGATTTAGTAAACAGTTTCCTCTCCAGTTTGCAGTTACCGATTGGGCTTTTGTTGGGCTCCCCGTTGAGCCTACTCTTGTCTATCTCTACAAAAGGGGTTACAACGTGCACAGTTTATTGCTCTCCACATACCTAAGACAATTTTGTTTTATCCTTTAAAGGACTAGCATCGTCCCTTAAGATCATCCTCGCAAATCAGTCAAGCGAGAGTTGGAAAATTGGTTCTTCATTTGATCGAACCTTGTCAGTTAAGAAGCAAATATCAATCAAGCAGGTTTTCGTATGTCAAAAGTCTTAAAATACAAAGACTCACTTGGCACAATAAAAACAAAACAAAAAAGATAAAAACATTCAAACAGTAGTTAAATTATTTCAATTCATTAAAACACTGTTTACTATAAATTTTATGAATACAAAACTATCTTACGGTGAACTGCAAATAAGTGGGCTATTTACTTACGTGGCGGATCTCCTCTAACCAAAATTAAGGGAGCACATAGGAGCAACAGGCTCCAGACCCGCGAAGTGGCTCCCGGAGAGAACATCGTGTTCACAGTGCCTGCTGGATACTGAATGCTTGTTGACTCAGATTTATACACAAGAATTTTAATATTTACAGCTGTTGTGATCACTACATGTTTTTTTAACAATTTTTCGTCAATCCTAGAAAACAGAATTTGTAGTTAAAAATCAAAAGCCTACGCTTATGTTAATTTAGCATGTTCTTTTGTGAATTTTACAAGCTTTCAACTTTTTGTTGTATTGATTTTAAATATTGTGTTGCTTTCTTTATTCTTCAATTCCAATGTTGGTTTACTGAAAAAAAATACAGTAGTCAAACATGGTTTTCATGAGATTATTTCTTTCTGTATGTAATTCGTCATGATACAATTACCACCCCTGTATATGTCATTGCAAAGAATACACCCATCAGCATATCTCCATGGTTATATACAGCCATGATGATTATAGTCATATCTTTAAAGATACATTGCATGTACCTGAAAAATTACACAAGAGGAATTATGAGCAAGAAATAGATTGTTAAATTGATAATTGATATTTTAAACACTATGCAACTATACACTGAAACGAAAATTAAAAATTTATTCAGATTAATCAAATTTAAGTTTATTTTACTTCCTATAATCAATAAACACAGAGGTCAATACCGGGTAGCGTTTACAGTTGGCAAACTGAAGACTTTTTAAAACTTTTAAGAAAAACGGTGTATGATGAGGACAAAAGGAGAAAAGAAAGATAATTGAAAAGTTGTCTACCCTTTTCTCCTATGGTCAATTTCTATATATGTTACATTTCAAGCACAGGTTATTTAATTTAAGGCCTGTCATGAATATTAATTTGCCAGTGTTAACCGTGATCTTCATTCTTTCTTTTCACTTCTTCATTTTTTAAATGCTAACAGTATTAAAAATTGTCACAAAAAATAATGAATGAGCACCAACAACAAAATGTAAAAAAAAAATTTAATTAAAAGATATTTTCGAAAGATTTAAGGATTTTCTCTGAACAGATTCATCTATGAACGCATTTACCAATAGAAGATAATTAGATGTCGAATAAGTGTCCGCAACATAACCTGCAATATCAATGATAATTTCAAAAAAAAATCCACAACGGAAAACAACCAACAGCCTTCAATGTGGACAGATGTCGCTTCTTGCTGCTTTGCAATTAGCCCTCGATTGAATGTAAACAACTTATGATTCAAGCCCAATCCCAAAGTGTCAATAGAAGACCCGCTTTTTGACAAAAAACAATAAAAAATAAATTCGACGAATACAAACATCAGCTTTGATAAAGATTCCTGGCTTAGTATATGCACATATAAAATGTGGCGGAGTTAAACTAGTCTTTTTTGAGGGCCCAACCTTCCCCCTATTAATAACCAATTACACATCACAAACAAACCGTTCAATTCAACAAGAGAGAACCTGAGACAAAAGGTTAACCCCCCAAAAAAAATAACGAGACCTATAGATACTCTCTTGATAACACTGTAAGTTACTGACAGCTAGCTAAGAAGCATCTATTGACTGATGTAAAAAATCAAGCATGTCGAATTTCAATCCAACACAACACGTCAATGATTCAAATCCAACACAACACGTCATACAATTAATGATTTGTTGATGTATCACACATAAAAGCGACACACTTGATCGCTGTAATGCTAAATCAAAGCGCTAAAGCGTTTCAAGGCAAGCGAAAAATATAAGAACTATAATAGATTTATTCTCAGAGTCTGTTAAAGTTTATTGTACAAAATGTTTGCGAAATATTAATTTTGAAGAAAGGATCGTCATGCAGATGCCCTCAAATTTAAAGTTAATGAACACAATTGCACATCGTGTAAAAACGGTATAGATTGAAACACCCCTTCGATTAAAATGCACTCGTCCCGATGTGTATTGTGTACTGAATTTATGAATGGAGAAGATATATTCCTGGCATTAACCAATCAAATAACAGAAATATTTATACGAACAAATCAAGTAATAGATGAATACATAATGTATATTCTATCGCCTTTAACTAAGTAGTTCCTCATGTAAGATGCAAAGAAAGAAATAAAACTTGTGCCGGTCATATATAATGCCAACAAAATTGGATATTTATAGAAGCGTGTAACATGTTAACAAACATTGAAAAGTAATATAAAAAATAAAGTATTTTATTCCAGACTGGATGCAGGAAGATCACTCCGTCTAGACTGAAAAAAAAACGCGAAAATTATCACTACTCTATAGACTCCATAAGGCTTCGCTGCGCTTGCCTAAAAATGACTTAAGTTTAAAAAAAACCAATTAACATTTAAAGTAAGAATCAAATTATCAATATTTCTTCTCCGAAAAAAGACTAAATTCAAAGTCAGAACCGTTACGATCCAAAACTCATGTTATGATAATACTTTAAATGTATTCCCACAAGAAACAAAGGTGTACCAATAGAGAATCGAATGGAGCAAATCTGAAAAGACCAAGAAGAATTCGGTAGACATTAAAGCATCACAAAAACAAAAATTGATTCTTGATTCCTTTTTCTGCATAGGTTTTTTCTCTGAATCTATTGAACAGTTATAGAAATTATAGCGAGCACAGCTCGTAGCAGGCAAGTCGTGCCCCGATAGCGGATTTGCTTCCTTAAGATACATGTACTGCATGAATATTAATGAAATAGCTACTATAGATATATTTTGTGTTTTTAAACAACGTAATTATTAGCTGCTCATCTCATTTATTTGTACATTGCAAATCAATAAAGTAAATATTTTCAATCGAACCGTCACGCGCTCATTGGCGCCATTTTAAGAATCAACCGCAGACTTGGAGTATGAGTATTTAGTTTGATCATTTATTCCTTAAAAGTTTCTAATTTTTCTATCAAATGAAGCAATAATATATATATATTATTACAAAGGTTTTTCAATAGAAGATAATGAGATGTTGAATTAGTTTACGCGAAACAACTTACAATATAAACAACAATTTAAAAAACCCCAAAGGAAAACAGCCAACAGCCTTCAATGTGACCAGTGGTCGCTGCTGGCTGTTTTTCAATTGGCCCTGGATTGAAAAATAAACTGCATATATGATTCAAGTGCAATGAAAGACCCTCTTCTTGACAAAAAAAAACCCAACAATTAACATGAAATCGACGAAATACAAACATAAGTTTTAATAAAGATTCCTGGTTTCGGACATTTGAAATGTGGCGGGATTAAATTATAGCTTTTTGGCCCCAACCTCCCCCTAATAATAATCAATAACAAAGCACAATAGCAGGTTTCATATCCTTCCGAGACTCCCATATTAGGTCGAGGCGTCAGAAAATGGAACCTGATGTAGAAAACCCCGTGTCATAATCTCCTTATCACATCATTTTCCACACAAAACCCTTAAATGCTCTATAAAACCAACCATAGTCATTTACACACAAACACACACAAAAAATACCAAAAACAAAACATAATATAAAAATATTAAATTTTCTAAAATAAGTATTATTGTTTAATTGTCCTTATAAAATTAATTATTAACCAACTAAAATAATTATTGCATCAAATAATCTGAACATCGTCTCATTTTTGTTAAATGGGCGGAGCTAATAACGCCACAAGAGCACGCGATGCTGATGTGGCCCGGGAAAAAACTGATTATGGAGGTCTTGTCGTGTGCAATTTTGCCAAATCTCATCATTATCCATCTCCTCGTCTGGTAGCTGTTTCTACTTCATTTGCAATGTTCTCAAAGGGGTTTCTTGTGAGAATCTATGTTATGCAATCAAAAAAATGTAGAGACAAAGGATACCGATTGGCTTCTGAAAATTGCGTCAACAATACTGTACAAATATTTGTGTAAATCTAAAATATTAATTAATCTTCGATTATGTTTTTTTCCAAAACTTTTCAATTTGGTATTTGTGCAAACCTCAGGATGGGAAAAAGAAGTCTTGGTGTATTCGACTTTTCGATATTTCTATCTGCATTTTGGGATATTTATAAAAAAAAAACTATTCGTTTGGTTTATCAGATATAGGTATCAAATGTGCTATATAAATATAAATCGTATTTTTATGTGTACAATGAAAAAATCGCATGTTTTAATTATGCTATAACAAGAAGAAATTGATTTAGATGGGAAATTTTAACAGTTATTTCGCATTTATTTTTTTTTCCAACGGATGATTTGCACAAAATAAAGATATATCTACAAATACCACAAGAATGGACATCAATGTTGTTGATTATCAAGGAATTTAAAAAACTGATTCTCTGCGAAATCAAAGACCTCATGACTTTAACGGCGCTAAATCTCCTTCTTCCATCGCGATTTTATGATCCAGTAGTAACACAAAACCCTACACAGTTATGAGATATAATAGGGAAATTAGGCTAAACTTCTCAGCACAACAGCAAAACACTTAGGAAAACAATCACTTACCATTTTGTCTAACATAGCTTTGAATTTTACACCGGTGACTGATATCGAAAGAAAACTTTTTCATAGAACGTATGAGACGTATTTTCCCATAACCTTGGCCTTAAAGTCACAGACACATTGGTGTCGCATAAAACACAGAAAAATTAGTAAAAACTGTGGCCTACTGAAGTTGTGAAACATAAACTCCTTATGGAGATGAGGTAGGTATGTTATTTTAAAGGATAATAAAATTAATGTTTTCAAAATCAAAGTTGTCTTTTTTATCGTACACTTTTGTTCTAAAATAACCATCTGAGTCAAATTCGAAATATGAATCAAGAATGACGTGGAACAAATAGATAGTGCATCATCAATAAATTTGAAAGTGAGATTAGACATGTAAGAGTCGTTTTAATAAATCCTTCCTAATCAATGTCAAATATATTATAAATGGGAAATCAAGCATAATCTGCAAACTTGGTCCAATATTTCTATAAGATGTAACATTTTAAGAATCCTTTCCTAAAACAACAAATTAAATTTCTAGAAATTGAAAAATCCTTTTCAAGAAGTTTTGGAAGACGAAATATTTTTACGAATAAACCTCAGAAAATGACTGGGTTTTAAAATTTTCCGATAAATCTTGTTCAATTATAAATTGTGTCACAGTATATTTGTTGTCTTTCTTTGACTGCACGATATGATTCTCTCCTGACACTAGAAAGTCTGCAAGATGAAACTATATCAGAACCTCCATTTTCCAATCCTAGATCAAGTAATTTTTAAAATGATATGGAGTAAATGAACATGAGACCACAACACATATGTTAACTCCAACTGCAGTTAATTTTTCTGAGTTGTATGGCCATTTCGGAATATTATGCCTCAACAGCAGCAATAGAACCAAATCAAAGGAAATCCGCAATTTTAAAGATGTTCAAAATGCACAAAGCCAAACGAAATCCAAAAATATATTTAGCTAAGGGCAAAACTACGATGGAGGGAATTTAACCTTAGGTTTTAGAATTAACATAAAGTTTTTAAGTTTCATGACTCGTAGTGAAAACAGAGCAGCACGATAATACTTAATACTGTAGGTTTCTGGGAACATCATCAAACGTCTTGTGAGAGACTTGGTTTCCATTGTGGATATTTAAAATATACGTTTATAATGTAGGTTGTGTCGCGTACACTTATTCCACATCTCATTTTCTTCTATTGGTGTCAGATTGACCGGGTACAACCCTAGATTTGTAATCTTTATGGCCATGACTATGTTCATGTAAAACGGGCTTTTAACTGTAACTTCACTTCATTAAGGGCTAAATAAATTGCACACACCCTAGATATTTACATAACAATAATTACATGTATCAGGCATTGCAATACGTAACTCTGGATTATGAAAAATCGATTGCTTAACATTTTTTAGAATAAAACATATGAAAATATTAGTCATATATATTTAAATCATTAACAGACAATGAATCTAATATTAAGTTTGTTTAATAGGCACAGTGTATTACCAAGAAAGTAGTCAACCAAATTCAAAATGACTGCCGAAACTGTTTTTAAGAAACTAATAGTTGCTTGGACACCCAACTTGGTATTTTTTATATTAAAATCGCTTGGTCATACTTGTCTGACACCAATTTAAGCAGTTTTCATTGTTTTCTATGAACTTTTCGATTTTTAAATTAACTGTTAAAATAAAACCCAGTTTTTGGGGGAATGCAAATGGTCGATTTGCTCTTGGCTTGTTTTTGATTTGGCTTCTCTGGTCCATTTTTTAGGACGAGTACGAAACTTTTAGCTCGCTGTCTTAACTGTTTTATTCAAATGCCACTGATAATAGGATTCTACATAAGTATGCACCACAGCGTAACGAAAGTGGCATTTTTTTATTGACACCAGCCTTGGTACATGAATTTTGAAAACATCTGGTCGATCATCTCCTCTGCTTGATTAGAAGTCCCGGAGATTAATCACAATTCGCTCGTCAGACTTGTCTGATCATATGTTTTTGAAATTTTCTGACTGCATGGATTATGTAGGTTCAAAATAAGATAAAATGCCAGGCTTCTTTGACTGTTACACATATTCATATTTTTGCGGTACGCAGTCAACAAAGTTCAAATTGAAATTCAATGTCTCAGGTCATCCATATTTACAAGAAATATACTTTTTAAGATTAACAATATTATTTTACATAATTTAAATGGAGTTTTGTTTTCTCGTATTAACGAATAACAGTTTCATCATATAATAGCATTAAAACGTTTGATTTCTCTACATTATATACTTCAATTCCACATTCACAATTAAAACAGCTGATTAAACGTAGCTTTATCAAAAAGAACGGAAAACGCATGTACAAGTATTAGGTAGTCGGTCACAAAAAGACTTACTTTGTCATCCAAGAGTCTAGCAAAAAAAAACAAATTTACAGAAGATCAAATAATAGAAATGCTCAACTTTCTAATCGACAACATATTTGTACAGTTTGGTGGACGTGTTTTTCAGCAAACAATAGGTATCCCTATGGGCACAAATTGTGTACCATTGCTTGCCGATTTGTTTCTTCATTCATATGAAGCAGACTTCTTACAATCACTTCTAGACAAAAAGGACCGCAAACTTGCTTTATCCTTCAATCTCACATTTCGTTATATTGATGATGTCCTTTCACTTAACAATCCTCGATTTGTGACTATTTACATCTCATATATCCGAAGGAACTTGAGATAAAGGACACTACAGATTCTAGGAAGTCCGCTTAATATTTGGATCTATTTTATCGAGATTGACACACAAGGAAGGCTTTGTACAAGGCTCTATGACAAACGTGATGACTTCAACTTTCCAATAATTAACTTTCCCTTTCTGTGTAGCAACATTCCGTCCGCTCCAGCATATGGAGTTTACGTATCACAATTGATTCGTTATTCCAGAGCATGTGGGGAGTACAACGACTTCCTTGATAGAGCTGCATGGCTGACAAGCAAATTGTTAACACAGGGGTACGTTGCTCCCAGGTTGTTGTCATCACTCAAGAAATTTTACGGACGACATCATGTGCTTGTACACAAATACGGGATTTCTATCTCTCAGATGAGCACAGATGTTGGTTTGGCATAGATTTTTGTATTGTCATCCTTTCCGGATTTGACCAACACTTAATCGATCTTTGGCAACGTGACGGGTGTGCTATAGCAAGCAGGAACTGCTTACTCTTTCGGAGCACCTGAGTTCACTCTCGTTTCCACTTGAGTTCGCTTTGCTGAATGCGGTTTTTAGCTCACCTGGCCAAAGGCCATGTGAGCTTATGCCATTACTATGCGTCCGTCGTCGTCCGTCGTCTGTCGTCGTCTGGTGTCGTCCGTCGTCCGTTAACAATTTCAAAATTTTTCTCCTCTGAAACCACTAAACCAATTTAATTGAAACTTTGCAGGAATGGTATATGACATGTTGGAAACAAACGATCCTCATTTTGAAATGATTCGTTAAAAGACATGGCTGCTGTTACTAAAAATAGAGCATTGGGTAAAACCACTTAAAATGGCTTATAACTCAGCAACCATAACAGATAGAAAAAATCTGAAGGATCTTTAACTCTTCAGAATCAAAAGCTCTACAAAAGTCTCCATTGACTCGAAGTTGTCAGAGGAACCCTCATAGGGGTTATTGCCCTTAAAAGGTCAAAAATAGCCTTTTTTCATGTTTTTTGCCTATAGAATGAAAACTTTTGCAGATAAAGAAAAGCTGTTGCTTGCTTAAATGTTCAGCTCATTTAGCTCTACAAAAGACTCCATTGGGTCCAAGTTGTCAGATGACTTCAATAGGGGTAACAGCCCCTTAAAAGCAAAAAATAGTGTTTTTGGCCTATAGAATGAAAATTATTGCAGATAGAGAAAAGCTGTTGCTTGCTTAAATGTTCAGCTCATTTAGCTCTACAAAAGTTGTCATAGGGTCAAAGTTGTCAGATGACCCCTAATAGGGGTTGCAGCCCCTTAAAGGCGAAAAATAGTGTTTTTGGCCTATAGAATGAAAACTATTGCAGAGAGAGAAAAACTGCTGCTTGCTTAAATGTTCAGCTCATTTAGCTCTACAAAAGTCTCCATTGGGTCCAAGTTGTCAGATGACCCCTTAGAGGGGTTACAGCCCCTTAAAGGCAAAAAATAGTGTTTTTGGCCTATAGAATGAAAATTATTGCAGATAGAGAAAAGCTGTTGCTTGCTTAAATGTTCAGCTCATTTAGCTCTACAAAAGTTGTCATAGGGTCAAAGTTGTCAGATGACCCCGAATAGGGGTTACAGCCCCTTAAAGGCGAAAAATAGTGCTTTTGGCCAATAGAATGAAAACTATTGCACTTAGAGAAGCGCTGTTGCTTGCTTAAATGTTCAGCTCATTTAGCTCGACAAAAGTCTCCATTGGATCCAAGTTGTTAGATTACCACTCATAGGGGTTATAGCCTCTTAAAGGCAAAAAATAGTGTTTTTGGCCTATAGAATGAAAATTATTGCAGATAGAGAAAAGCTGTTGCTTGCTTAAATGTTCAGCTCATTTAGCTCTACAAAAGTTTTCATAGGGTCAAAGTTGTCAGATGACCCCTAATAGGGGTTACAGCCCCTCAAAGGTGAAAAATAGTGTTTTGGCCTATAGAATGAAAACTATTGCAGATAGAGAAAAGTTATTGCTTGCTTAAATGTTCAGCTCATTTAGCTCTACAAAATTCATTATAGGGTCAAAGTTGTCAGATGACCCCTTATAGGGGTTACAACCCCTTAAAGGCGAAAAATAGTGTTTTTTGGCCTATAAAATGAAAACCATTGCAGATAGAGAAAAGCTGTTGCTTGCTTATTTGTTCAGCTCATTTAGCTCTACAAAGTTCTTCATAGGGTTGAGATCAAGACCAGGTGAGCGATTCAGGCTCCTGGGAGCCTCTTGTTTTGTTATGTGTGTGTGTGTGTTTTACGTTGTTATGTTGTTTGTTTTGTTGTGATGATTTTTTGTCTGCCGGTTTTGTCTTTGTCTTTACGGTTTTATGATACTGATTACCCCTTTGGTACACCTTTGCCTCTTTAATTATCCGTTTAGTTGTGGTGTTGCTCATAAATAAATGGAAATATTTTTCGTTTGTTCAGACGAATTCAGTTTAGGTTATTTTTTATCATTAATTGGACGGAAAAGTTAAACCGCATTTCTTTATTTTACAGCTATGGACCTATGTAAGTATATATAATGACGAAATCATATTAAACAGAAAGTTGAAACAATCAACCTTTGTTTTTGCATTGGTTGGTGATTCAGTGTTTACCTGCAACAGAATAAAAAGGATATACATGTATGGTACCAAAGATCATTCAGTCGTTAGATAAGACTATACTAGGGGATATGTTTGCCACTTCATACATTAAATAAAACTCTTGAAGCATTTTTCAGCAAGGGAAACTGTTCAAATTGATATTTTTTTTATCAGTTGTTTGTCTACGGTCATGGCGGTGGAGATTTTGTTTATTGTCGTTTGTATGCTTTGAGATGTTCATTGATATTAAATATATTAATTTCCTCTATCAAAATATGTCTCTTATAAAAAATATCTCTTCATAGTTTGATAATTACAATATTCATATACGATTATAAGATTACTTAACTTCTAAGCAAAGTTTTTTTTGCCCTTAAAAAACAGAGTTACCAATGTGGCATCCGAATGTAAAAAGACCGACAGGGCAATGACAAACTTTTAGGCACAAAAAGAACAGCACAAAAAAACACGAATTCATATCTTAAAACATAAAAAAAAGCAATTAACAACTTGAACTCAGGTTAAAATGAGAGTAATTTACGCGCCCTGGAAGCAGTTTCTGTTTGTTGCAACATACCCGTCGCGTTGCAAATAGTCAATAGCTAATTACGGTAAAGGAGAACGAACCATAACTTTCTTACAAACCACAATCAGTTTACTCATCTGATAGCTAAAGATAAATTATTTGTCAATGAGGTAATAATGTCTGTGACTATTTCAGGACTGGATTTGAATTATATGCATTTTATTTAGACCATGGGACAATTGCAGAACCGCGAGCAGTGCGAAATAGCCTCGTTAAAGGCTGCTGGCGGTTGTCCATTGTGGTTTTTCTGAATTGCCGCTTGATTGTGGGCTGTGTCGCGTACACTTATTCCAGATCTCATTATTTTCTATTCCATCAAATTCCTAAGTGAAGACGACAATTGAAAGGCAACAGCATCTTTTGTTAGCAAGCCTTTCATGATTTGACAATGATATAAAAGAGCTTGTTTTTGATAAGTGCTCTACTGGCTTAAAGTATCTCAGTTTTCGTTCATAGCTTATTGGTGATTTTTTATTTGTGGTAACATTAAATAAAGGTAATAACAAAATAACCAAACTTGGAGAACCAATCTGAAATGTCTATTAGACAAGACAAAACAAGGAAGACTTACCGGAAAAAATGAAGATCGCAATGGTCTTGACTTGGTACAGGCATTTCAAAAGAAATGATGCGTTAAACCAGGTTTTAAGGCGCGCCAAACCTCCCTCTTCCATTGCGATCTTAGGGTCATATTTCTTTTGTTTAAAAGTGGACATATTTCTTTAATCGCCATTATAATCAAATCTAAATACTAGAAGGGGATGTGAATGTATCTCAGAATCTTCTACAGTCTGATTCACAAGATGTGTTTTCTTGTTTTAGGAAGAGCCTTAGGTAGTCATATAGCTATCTGATTTTCGTGTTTTTTTATCGTCTAAACATGGTGAATTGGTCAGGCAATTCCTACCAGAGAATCTATTATTCTTGTGTGATTACTTTTTCTATGTATTCAATGTTATACAGATTGTCTTAACTAAGAGGTTCATCTTTATTGCCCTATGATAAATACGATCTAAATGTGCACTACATTTCATGTATCGATACACCAGTTGATGTATACTTAGGATTGTGGATCTTTGACCTTTAGTTATATGTCATATAATATTCAAGTTGGCGGAGCCAAATTACGGATTTCTTATCAAATGTTTTAAGAGAGTACCAGCCTCAGATTTCTTTATATTAAAAGTTCTTTAGAATAAAAAAAAATTGGAAGGAATAACTAAAAATAAACTAGACTTAATGATTTTTTTTAAATACATGTAAATACAAAAAAATGGCGGGAAATAAAACTACTCCAGACTTTTCATAGGAAAAACACGGAAAATTTCTTTTTTGGTTTCAACATTAATAAAGTAATTAGAATTGTTCGAACTTTTTAAAGGATGTTTATAAGGACAAGCCTCAAATTATCCTGAACAAATTTTAAGAAACATGTTGGAAAGTTTTAAATGCATATGAATGGATAAAGGCCGAGAATCCCAAAAATGTTCAATTTCTCATCTTTGTACTCTCTAAATAAGTGGACGGGGCAAACGAACAAAGTTGATATGATCATTTTAAAGTGTTATGTTTAAAGTTTGTAAAAAAAAACCATTTTCTCTATATTTAGTTCCTAGATTTATCTCGTCCTTTTAATGCTTTAGCGTATTCATAATAATATAGCTTCAAAGGCTGTTAATTTATTTTCACACCTTTGGTTCTTGATGACAAATGTATGTGAAATTATAAAGTGTTATCGAATTTTATTCATATTTTTGGTATGAAATAAAATTTTGAATATTGCATGCTGCTTTTCTGTCATTTCTTATATACTGGTCTAAACGTGTTCATACTCTCAGTACAAAAAAAGCTTAAATTAAGATTTTTGTCAAAGTTTATTTCTAAAAGACGTCCGATCGCAGCTAATATGTTAAGTTGGCATCAACGTTCTGGCTTAAATCACTTCTTTTTTCCTCCAGTATATCCATAGTAGCCTTTGTCAATGGACAAATAAATATCTAAATCACCTAAAATAGAAAAAAAACGTTTATTATAAACGTTTGTATGCAGCGAACAACAATACAAGATGAATTAATAATGTTATCAAGATAATTTTGTTGTGATTTTTTAATTGTAAATTTCAAGCAGAAATTAATTGACTTTGTTTCATATTCTACTTTTAATCTAAATTGTGTTTATTGTTTTATTTTAATTAAAGGAGTTCAGTTGAATGAATGTGACATACATGTGGTATTTTTTTTTTATAAAAAGGAGCCTTCAGCCCTTGTACTCTGCTTAAAAGGTAAGTGTGTTTTTCTTCTTTGTTTAATGTTCTAAGTCAATTTTATCTTTGACAAACTTCTTTAGAACAGAGTGTGATTACTGTCTTTGGTGTATATATTTTAATGATATAAAAGACAGTATGATATTACCGTAATGTCCGGTTGGTCCATATGGTCCAGGGGGTCCATAATACCCAGGGTCTCCTAAAATTATTCAGTAACACTGTATTGACTTTTAACCTTTCAAAGGTTTAATATTTTTTTCATTGAAAGGTATATAAAAAAGACATTTTATTAAATACAAATACATGTTGAAGGTCATTTTTATCAAAGTATAAATACAAACTGTCGACGAAATAATCATGATAAGGTGGTAACAAGATATCTCTACGAAAAAGATCTTTCCTAAATGTACGAGATTCTTAACTAAACAAGAGTTTTTAAGATTTAGTTGAACAATATACCTTTATCTCCTGGGGGTCCATAAGGCCCTGTGGGTCCATAAGGTCCTGGTGGTCCATAGGGTCCTGTTGGGCCATACGGTCCAGGGTGTCCATAGGGTCCAGGCGGTCCGTAAGGTCCAGTTGGTCCATATGGTCCCTGTGGTCCGTAGGGTCCTGTTGGGCCATAAGGTCCTGGGGGTCCATATGGTCCAGTAGGTCCATAAGGTCCAGGTGGTCCGTACGGTCCTACAAAAGAAACATTTTTTTAAAGGGCATGATCAATCTCAAAATTTAAAAAATGATTAAATGTATAGTGAGGTGTAGATACACGTACGAGAATTAATAACCACAGTGATCCAGCTATGGTACATTTATTTCATAAGAAAATCAAGGCTTATTTAGTTTGTTGGTTTCAAAACCAAGCTCAAGTGTCTCAAAGTTCTATTAAGATTATCTTTTTCGAAAAACAATTTGAAAGTAAATACAATATTGAAATAAGCATAGATCATATATGAAATACATCAATTTATAGAAAAAGCAAAATAATATAATCATGAAAATATTTTAACCAATGAATTCCATGAATTAAACGCGTTTTACATGTTATAAGGCTTGAATATCTTTGTTCTAGCTATAGTATTTATTTGAGAATTAGCTTGTATTTAAAAGCTCGCATTGGGATATACAATTTTTGATACCTGTTGGTCCATAGGGACCTGGTGGTCCATACGGTCCAGTTGGTCCATAGGGTCCTGGAGGTCCAGAATCACCCTTATCACCTGTTGAATAGAAGGTTTTATATCAGATGATTTGTATCAGCAAAGGATATATTCTACACCATGTAAAGCATTTTTAAAAAATGCAAATTTGAATTTATATTATAAAATTATCTTCAGACTTAAAAAAAACTCGATCTTCTTATATTTCCATAGAAAGTCGATACTTACCTTTGTAACCAGGAGGTCCAGGTGGTCCGTATGGTCCAGTTGGTCCATAAGGTCCAGGTGGTCCATAAGGCCCTGTTGGTCCATAAGGTCCTTTTGGTCCATAAGGCCCCGGTGGTCCATAAGGTCCGATCGGTCCATATGGTCCTGGAGGTCCATAAGGTCCAGTTGGTCCGTAAGGACCAGGAGGACCGTAAGGTCCAGTAGGTCCATAAGGTCCTGGAGGCCCGTATGGTCCAGTTGGTCCATAGGGTCCAGGCGGTCCGTAAGGCCCGGTGGGACCATAAGGTCCAGGATGTCCTTTAGGTCCTAGAGGCCCGTAAGGTCCAGTCGGTCCATAAGGTCCTGGTGGTCCATAAGGCCCTGGTGGTCCATAATCGCCAGTATCACCTGTGTGTTTTAAAATTTAAACATACCAAATGAAAGAAATCTGTATCCATACGTTCTCACTACAAACATTCATAGATGAACTTTTTCATGGTTTTGAACATATTATTAGAATATTGGGAAACATTAAAAATCTCGAAATCATCAATATAAATCACCTTTTGGTCCATACGGTCCTGGCGGACCATAAGGTCCTGTTGGTCCATAAGGTCCTGGAGGTCCATAGGGTCCGGGATGTCCTTTTGGCCCGTAAGGTCCTGGTGGTCCATATGGCCCTGTTGGACCGTAAGGACCGGTTGGTCCATACGGTCCTGGTGGTCCATAAGGGCCTGGTGGTCCTTGATATCCTAGATAGAAACATAATACATGATACGATGGTCAAATACATAATTACATGAGAAAAATGATGATGCAAAGCTCACAACCACAAACGGAGAAAAAGTTAAAGGACATTATTATATAATCCATACATAATGAAGTCATTTTTGCGTTGGTTTTACGTATGATGGAATTCCTTAAGTGTAACAAAAACATGGATAGGCATTAACAAGTTACAGTTTGTTACCTTTCGCTCCTGGTGGGCCGTATGGCCCTTTTGGTCCATAGGGTCCTGGTGGTCCATAAGGTCCTGTTGGTCCATATGGGCCCGGGGGTCCATAAGGTCCTGGATGACCTGAAAACAATAAAAAAAGTTTTAACTATTATGTATACATGTAATATTTAAGTCTACTGGTTATCAGTATCCTCCGAAGTTTATTATCAAGTAAATATCTAAAACATTGCATAAAATGTAAGAAGGTATAAAGAGCAAACATGACAAACGTATTCACGGCATCTTTGATTTTGATTTAAGAATAAAAAATAGTGTGTTCTTCATCTGGACCCATGGGAAACGAAAGATTACTGGTTTCATGATCCTCAAATCTTTTCCATTGTGGGATTTTTTAATGCTTATAAATTTAAAAGAAGGTGTGGTGTTCAATTAATTTCATTTTCATTAATTACCTTTAGCACCAGTTGGCCCATAAGGTCCAGGATATCCTTCATCTCCTTTATACCCTATAAAAAGAAACAGAGAGAAAATGAAATGGTTTAGCTCAGTTATAATAGGGCTAAGTTAATATGGATCAAGATTTGCAAAGGATAAACTATTCCTTTACAAACCATTAGTAATTGAAATGGAAAACAAAACACAATTTGATTTATGTTCTTGAAATATTTTTGTTCCCTTGCCAATACTTAAAACTAATTTCTTCTTATATCGAATAAAACTGCAATGGTGTGAACTATATTAGAATGGCACAAAAAATACAGTCTGTAAGATGTTAATGCTTAATCATTTTTTTTTCAGTTTTGAGTCGCGGACTCTTTATCTTATACCTGGAGGTCCATAAGGTCCAGGGGGCCCTGGTGGTCCATATTTATAGTAAGTATATGACGTGTAGGATGCCGCTAAAATAAAGTAAAAAGTGACAAATAAGATTTCAAAAATTGTTAAATAAAAGATATAAAACATGAAAATATTCATTAGATGCCTTAAAGAAAATTGTCCGAGTTTCGTTCAGTTTTTAAAATCTCCTCAAACTTAAAAAAAGTTAACATCTTATGGTTATGCAATAATTCTGAGTGTAGTAAATTTAACCGTATGACTTGATAGTTATACGAAAAAAAAACAAAAATGATATGCAAATAGAAAATAGAGATACCATAAAATACATCACATGGATACGTAAGGGAGATTACTCTTATAAATTGATTTAACTTTTCGAGTTTTAAAGAAATCAAGCAACTTCTCAGTGATCCGAATAAAAATGTCAAACTTTTTATTGTCAATATAAATCTTACTGAAAAAAGCTGTAGATGGATTTTTAGAGATCATTCTCAAATTTCTGATGCATATTTCAACAATTTTTGAAGAAGTTTTATGAACTTCCTACAACCCTAAAAAAGTACATAATTCTTTTAATCGACATAACTTACGCGGCGGATCTCCTCTAACCAAAATTAAGGGAGCACATAGAAGCAACAGGCTCCAGACCCGCGAAGTGGCTCCCGGAGAGAACATCGTGTTCACAGTGCCTGCTGGATACTGAATGCTTGTTGACTCAGATTTATACACAAGAAATTTATTATTTGCAGCTGTTGTGATCACTACATGTTTTTTTTAACAATTTTTCGTCAATCCTAAAAACAGAATTTGTAGTTAAAAATCAAAAGCCTACGCTTATGTTAATTAAGCATGTCTTCTGTGAATATGACAAGCTTTCAAATTATAATTCTATTGATTTCAGGTTTTTTGTTCTTCAATATGATTGACAAAAACGAATTGTCCATGGTGTTTGTAATTATGGGGGCTGTTGGTTTTTCTGTTTGCAGTTTGCAATAAGTAAAGAACCACCCTATGCATCATTTAATGCCCATTTTTTAAAGATACACAAGCTCTTGAATTTGACATGTACAAGCTATAATTGGACACTTGACTTTTGGATGGCCAAAGGGGCAAGACAATTGACACTTACAAAAAAAAAAACCGCACAAAATAGCAATGCCCAAACATTGTGACATCCTTTTAAACAAAAAAGATAAAATGAAGTGGCAATTTTGAGTCACCGAGTTAGCCGTAACCCTCTAAAGAAACCACCTACCCTACCATGAGGTGTCATTTTTACAAACATAAAACATACAAACTTGTGGATAATGTTATGTATATATCTAAAGCATAAAGGTACAGGTATTTCAGTTGAGAAAAAATGGAATCTTAGATAAAAAAACATTTTTGACAAAGCTTTAAAACTACACGTATAGTGAAACCTTTACAGTTTATTCAAATACTTCCGAATCGAACCTAGTCTAATATTAACATGTACATGTACCTTAATATGACACATTTTTTCTTATCGGGAAATCATTGAAATACAAAAAGCAGAAATTAGTCAATATATTGAAAATAATTGCTGTAAATAGTAATTTAAAGAGTTCGGAATGTCTTACTTAAGATTTGCCTTGTTAAGTATTTGTCTAAAGTGTGTTTCTGCATACAGTTACGATTACTTCTTAATATTTAGTACTTTACTTGTAGTAATATATATAATAATAGTGAATTATATAATAAAGCAATCAAAGCATATTTTAAGCTTTCAAAAGATTTTCTATCTCTTTATCCAAGTGTTAAAACTAGTATGCATGTTTTTGATCATACTATTAAACCCATTCTTTTATATGGGTGTGAAATATGGGGAACCTTTAATCCCTATTCTTCCAGATTTAGAAATGGTATAAACAATATGTGTTTGGATGAAATTTATTCAAAACAGAAACCTGAAACACTTCATCAAAAGTTCTGTAAATTTATTCTTGGGGTTCATAGAAAATCTACCAACTTTGCTG
Source organism: Arcuatula senhousia (assembly GCA_963971305.1). NCBI lineage: Eukaryota > Metazoa > Mollusca > Bivalvia > Mytilida > Mytilidae > Arcuatula > Arcuatula senhousia. The sequence goes on from OZ020312.1 coordinate 41,658,391, forward strand.
TCTTATCAGAACTTGGAAGATTCCCCCTACATTTTAATATAATAAAGGCCATGCTTAAGTATCATGACAGACTTGCTAAAGTTAAAGATTGCTTTCCCCTGCTGCATGCAGCATACAATGAATCTATTTTAATTGACTCAAAAAAGCACTTATCATGGTATTCATCTGTCAGAGTTATTATCAATAAGATAAAGACTTCCTTGAATGTGAATATGAAAATTACAAATAAAACTCTTTTGGAATTCTTTTTAAAAGAATGGAAACAAAGATTACATCAAGTTTCTGATGGTAAATTATGTACTTACTCAACTTTTAAAACAAATTTTTGATTGGAAAAATATCTTTTGATAATAAAAAACTTTGAACAGAGATGTAGATTAACCAAATTCAGAATCTCGGCTCATAAGCTTAATATAGAGACAGGTAGATACAAGGGCATTCCCAGACACAATAGACTCTGTACAAGATGTGATTTAAATGTTGTGGAGGATGAGACTCATTTCTTGTGTGTGTGTCCTGGAGTGAACAATATTCGTCAAGAGCTAGAAACTACTGCTCATAGAAAACGTAAAAATTTTGCATCTCTAGAATCTAAGACAAAACTCATATGGTTATTGACTAATGAGGATTTAGAAATTCTTAATCTAATATGTTCATTCCTGGCACACATATAATGTTTGGTGTTTTTTTTTTTAATCCTCTATATTAAATTAATATCTGCTGGTCTGCCACATTGATGGTACATTCTTTGTTCTTTTTAAGAGTTCTGAGAATATATTTATATATGACTAAAATGCACTACTGCAGTTCTTAAGCACCGCCCCCTGGTGACCACAGCATTCATAGAACATTAAACTTCTATGGGTGCTTTGATCACGGGGAGAACTGTACAGTATGTGTATAAATTAATGCTACAAGTAGTTATAAGTTTCGCAGTCCTAAAGCCCCGTCCCCTGGTGACCATAGCATGCATATGACTATATCATTTTATAAATCTTGTATGTGTGATCTGAGCACGGGGAGGACTGCTATAACAAATGTTTTTTGTTGTTTTTGTTTTACTTGTAATTTATCATTGTAGCATAGTGAAATATTGGTCCTTTTTTGTATCCAGACTCTTTGAACAAGTATATATATAGTATCTGCATTAAGCTATCTATTTATCATAATCTTATGCTTTATTCTATTCTCTGTTATAATGTAATCATTGTAATGATGCTGCCCTTTGAGGGACCATAATTGGAAAATAAATTATGTCTTATGTCTTATGTAGTTAAATCTCAGTTTAAGGAATACTTAAGTTAAGGAGTTCTATACATATGGGTCCAAATATAATTATATTTTTCCTCGTGGACACTTCTATTGCATTAGAGGCAATAGTTGCACCTCGGAGAAAATTATCTATCTGTTTAACCCATAACCAGTCAATAAGTATGAAGACAGATAGGTAGAACCCCCATCTTTCCCACCTTTCAGGAATTTCTGGATCCTTCTTGTCCTTATCACCCTCAATTACTTAATAACCATGTGGATTTGATCAATTGAGATCGAGGTTTAACACTAATGACACCACTCTTGTAACTTTCTGCCGTGTTAGCTGGTCAAGGCTGGCATACATCCATCAGTAAAAAGTTGTGATGAATTATGCAAAAGTTTTGATGTCTAAAAGACCATATCTATTGATTTGTATACATGGTACATAAACGGGGTTAGAAAATTAATGCATCTAATATTTCATATCTTAAAGCTGGAAATTTTGATATAGTTGTCAATGATGTTTATTGCTTTAATATCGTTACCTTGTCGAAGATCATGGAGTAACGTGGTACATACAGCTAGTGTCTTTGCGTCCTTTTAAAAAAATGTATAATAAAAAGTCTGAAATCAGTATAAATGTAGACAAATACAAAAATCAATTTTAATTTTACGAGAAAATTTCGTAAAGATACTTACAAAAAGGTCACCAAACTGTAATTATATTGACAAAAAGCCATTTCTTCTCTTTGTCAGAATACCTTATGAAATTTATATTGTTGCAACACCGGTAGTTCCATGCGTCGCAATTGTAAAATATTTTGATTTTCATTTCCCTTTGTGATCTACATGCAAGGACTTGTCTTAGCCGACAGCTAAAATGTATTCTGCACTTATTGGTTAGAGCCGCTGTTTTCATTTGATGAACAGATTGGACAAACTCACAAATACAACGTAAGTTCAATGATGACTGAAAAAATCAGCCATTGAATATCCCTTCTGTTTTTTTTTTATTTACTTTTGTATAAACAATTTATCGGTTAATTTTCATTTAGTGTCCGTTTTAATCATGGGATGTATTGAACTCCACAAACTTTTGGTTATTCCATTTCAAATATGGATTCGGATTAATATACGAATTAAAACATGATTATATCCCAATGATCATGAGTTCTTAAAGAGGTATATTTTGTCAGTTGATCCGTATGCTGTTATTCGCTGTTTTTCTATACTTTTAACGATATCAGAGGGTGTCGCAGCCCTTTTGTTACGCAGCGTTCCGTGCCTTTTAAGGGGTATTCGGTACGCCAAGGTGTGGTACGTGGTACACGATGTTCCAAATTTTTAGGCTTTTGGTACGCGTACGCCGTGATCTTTAGAGTATTCGGTATTCCAGTCTTTTAAACGGTATTCTGTCCTTTTTTTAACGGTATTCGGTATTCCGGGGTGGGGGCTGTGACACCCCCATATGAAGTACAAGTTTTATTTTGTTTACAATTGTGCCGACCCAAGAAAAAACCCATATTACACTATTTTACCTGCGGAGAGAAAATCGTGTACTCTTAGGCCGACTTCACATGGAACTCAAGTTTCAACCCGGGTTCCATGTGAACGGAAATGGAATTGACTCGGGTACAGACTCTCGGGTTCCGGAAGTACAAGGCCCCATCTATGTATATCTTTCTTCCAAATTTCATTGGATTGACGTCATCACATCCGAGATATAGAGTCGGTCTCGACGAACCCGGTTTGTAGAGATCTAATGGCGCGAAACTTAATCCAATCAGAGAAGGTCTTACATATGCACATTTAAAGCTTCCCTTCTCCCGAGATCCAAGTGAAGTTGACCTTATTGTCTGTGTACTTGTTGTGTATCATTTAAAGGAAGTTTTACGACTTTACCTCTACACCATGATAAAAGATGCAGGGAGAAGATGCTTATTACAAATGTATTACATGGACTTAGATCAAATTAATTTTGCATGGACAAAGATGAAAATGAAAATAGATGGACAATTTCGATTGGACAAATATATGTGTCTTCAGAATAAAATTCCTGATGCAAACTCCTCTTTACTTTTTGAAAGATTTTCCACTGAAACTGACTCACTGTGTGCTAATACTACAGGTTTCTATCCGTAAAAAGTCAGATTATTACATTAATTGAAGATCGATCTCTATGATCTTCAAACGTCCTGGAAACTTAATACGAGCAGTGTGTTTCTTTATAATGATTTTAGAAAGTTATTTCCAGAACTTATGGGAAATTCAAATCCATATTTTACCCATATCTTTGCCATTTGCTATTGTACCACAGCAGATTTTTAATTACTCAATCAATATTTTTTCGTTTGCGTAAAGTTTAACTACTTTTTGTTGCTATTTTGTATCCGGTTCAAATTTGCTTTTACGTCATCTTGAATTTTACATGCTAGTGTCATCACCCTATATAGCGAAACAATAAATAAAACTATCTTATAAAGATAAGACATGTTACACCATGTAACAAGTTTGAAGTATTCTTCCTTTCCTTATTGACAACATATTTGTCACATTTAGAGGAGAGATTTTTCAACAACAAGTTGACATTCCAATGGGCACAAATTGTGCCCCTCTCCTGGCCGACTTGTTTTTATACTCTTACGAGACTACAATTCTTCAGCAATTCGTTAAATACAAGGAGATGAAAACAGCTAGATCCTTTAATTTCACTTTCAGATATATTGGTGATGTCCTCTCTGTCAACAACTCTTCGTTTGCTTGATAGATTCCTTCAATTTATCCTCCAGAGTTAGAGATTAAAGTAATCACCGAATCTACTTGCTTCACGTCTTTCTTGGATTTGCTATCGCGAATTTGACTCGATTGTTCCTCTCAGTACAAACTATACGACGTAAGAGACGATTTTAATTTTCAAATTATTAATTTTCCTAATCTGGAAAGTAACATACCCACCTCACCAGCATATGTGGTGTTTAATTCCGAACTTATTCGATATGCCAGGGCTTGTACTAATTTTTCAGATTTTTACAACCGACACCGTTGTCTCTGTGATCGACTGCTGGACCAAGGTTATTAGAAAATACGTCTCATTCGGTCTCTTAATTTTTTATCCTTTTAATATCAGCCACTGGTAGCAAAATTCAAAATTATGTCAGATGAAATGATTTGTGATTGTTTTAACTAGTTTGTGACAGTTGGTTGTGCAGAGATGATCACCTCTTTATCTCTATTGTGTCTCACAACTATGTTGTGATTTGTGTTACTAGACCCTAAGATCGCAATGGAAGAGGGAGGTTTTGCGCCATAAAACCTAGTTCAACCCACCATTTCTTTTAAAATGCCTATACCAAGTCAGGACCATTGAGATCTTCAATTTCTCTAATGTGTCTTTGCCTTTTTTGTCGTGTGTTCTTTGATATGTGAGATTGATCATCCCAGTTCGGTAATTTTGTTCTTACCCTTATTACTTATGTTCGCCTGGGGGGGGATCTGGTCTTACTTTGGAAAGGAAAAGTTAAGCTATTTTCTGTTGTAGGATGTGTTTCTAAGTTTTTAATCTATGTATTGACTAGCAGCAAAGCAAAAAAAATTGTCTTTCGTAATAAAGTTAATTTTAAAAACCTGAATTTTAATCCTACTATATCATGAGAGATAGAAATCCGATATTTGTCTTAATGAGCGTATATATGATGCCTTCGATAAGATTTCTTAACTGACAACAATCAAGGAGCAAAATAACCCCGTGGTAGCAATATGAGCATAAAACTTGGCACTCTAACAAGTAAATCACTGTATATCGTACAAGGTTCTGATGTCAATGGGTCAGTTGTGATATAATATTTGAAAACTCCAAAGGCTAGAGCAGACTAAATGTTACACAAGTAGGAAAAATTAGCAACTGGAAAGTTGATCATAAGTGTAATGAAAGTCTTCTTGTCGTGTCTTTTTGTAGATGTAGATCCAATTCCAACATCAATAGAATATAATGAGACATGGAATAAATGTAAGCGATACAGCTCACATAACAAGCGGCAATTTAGAAAACCCTCATCGGGCCTAATCTTCCCCATATCAACATTCTTAGACAAAAGACAAAATTTAAACACATAATGAAAATCAAATCGTTCAAAGTTCAATTCCACTAGAGAAAACCTTGAACAAAAATCAAAAAGAACAAACAAACAGACGGTTTAGGAACTCTCTGTAGTACAGTCGCTGTTACTGAAAGCTAGCTGAGAATCATCAATCGACTGATGTAAGAAAATCAAACATATCGATTTTAAATCCAACACAAATCTTCAAAAAATAAATGATTTGGCAGAGTGTCATCACACAAAAACAAAATACTAATTGAAAGATCCTAAACATGTATTTGTGTTGGAGCACATGCTGCATACCTTCTGTAAAGTTTTTACGACGACGACAACACCGATGAGTAAAATAACCCTGTCTTAGCAATTTATTTGTCAGACGTGGCACTGTACCGTAGAAACTATGATGTTTTCCACATAGCTATGAACTACACCATGTATGGAACCCCCTGAAATATTTTTTCAACGACATATACATAAAACATAACCAAGCATATCTAACAAACACATTTTATGTCCAATCACGGACAAAAAACTAAACGTGTTTGAATAGAACACCTGTTATATCAATCCAAATACAACAAAAATAAAAGCGTTTTGAATTTAACTCCGATTACTGTATTATATCAAACCACATTCAACAAAACTAACTATAGGTATTTGAAAACAGTGGTATAAATCATTTTTGGAGTGTGAAAATTTCGCTCGATGTTTTAGACCAAACAATTGATAGCCACTATTTTTTCCATTTTGTACACTAACCTTCCTCACTATCTTATTAAAAAAAATTGAAAATTGTGTTTCGATAAATCTAAAAGTGACTATTTCTGCTCTAAGGTTTCTAAATTATTTAATAAATCGTTTTTTTAGCAACGAGACTCATAAAGGTTACGTTAATTGAATGCAGATATGATAACTGCTATAAATTATCTTTTGGACAACAACATCGTTTTATCGCCGAGTCATTGGTATCCCTATGGGAACTAATTGTGCTCCACTTATTGCTGAACTTTTCTTGTATTGTTATGAATCCAAATTTAAGGCGAAACTTCAAAAAGACCCCAACAGACAACATCTCATTGACATACAGATATTTAGACGACATTCTTTCACTTAACAATCCCAAATTTTTAAATTCTATTACGGAATTATATCCAAATTATAGGAATTAAGTTTGAATAAATCTAACCTTACCGGTGAGAGATGTCCATTTTTAAATCTAGATTTAAGTATCCCTAGATAAGGGACATACAAAAGGCTGTATAAACTTATTTTTGTCCGTTATCTCCTTTCAACACGTTCATTAAGAAAATACCACACCTACATTAGCCATGTTTTTTTTCGGCTCACCCGACCTCTTGTGTTCCACCCGGTTCTATGTATCCGAATACCCGGCGGGAGTATTATCAATGGAAAATTACACACTAATATATATGATAAACGGGATGACTTTTCAATTCCTATTGTTAATTTTCTTTTTCTAGAGGGAGATGTACCACTTGCTCCGTCTTACGGAGTATTTATTTCACAGTTGGTAAGATATGCTCGGATATGCAGTGGTGTGTCTGATTTTAATTATAAAAACCGGTGTATTACAAAAAAGATATCATTACCACAAATAAGTGAAGTCGTTTACTGAGTTTTATCATAAATATCTATACCTTATTGAAAAGTTCAACTGTACATGTCGAACTTTGATTGTAAAGGGACTATCCCATCCGGATTTCTACGGTAATGTTGTTTATAAAGCAAATAAATTATAAAACAATCCTTTGGAATGAAAATTGGCTCAAAACTTTATTAAATAAAGGGTATGAAATGGAAATTTTAGTAAAATCTTTGAATTTAGTCTTCTTTGGTAAAAATATTGATAATTTGATACTTACTTTAGAATGTTACTTGACTTTTTATGCTTTTTTTACTTCTGCCATTTTTGGGCATGACTGCGGTCAAGTGTGTCGGTTTTGTGTGATGATGCATTATCATTGATCATTGTAATCATTGATTGTTTGACGTGCTGTGTCGGATTTAAAATCGGCATACTTGATTTTCTTTTACATCAGTCGATGGATGCTTCTTAGCTAGCTGTCAATAACTTCAAGTGTTCTCAAGAGAGTATCTATACGTCCCGTTAATTTCTTGTTGTCCTTTTGTCCCAGATACTCTCTTGTTGAATTGAACTTCTATCGATTTGATTTTTACTGTGTCTTAGTTTGGGCTTTGTTATTGATTATCAAAAGGGGGAAGGTTGTCGCAAAAAAAAACTAATTTAATCCTGCCACATTTTTAATGTGCCTGTCCTAAGCCAGGAATCTTTATCAAAGCTTATGTTTGTATATAGTCGAATTCATGATTATTGTTTTTTGCCAAGAAGATGTTTTTTCATTGCACTTTAGGATTGGGCTTGAATCATATGCAGTTTATTTTCAACCCAGGGCCAATTGAAAAACAGCGAGCAGCGACCCCTGGTCACATTGAAGGCTGCTGGCTGTTTTCCATTGTGTTTTTTTTTTACGTTTTTATTGTAGGTTATGTCGCGTACACTTTTTCACCATCTCATTTTCCCCTATTCAATGTTTTGAATGGAACACCAATAATGTTCAACTACTTATAACAACATTAAAAGTATTTTGAATTGAATATTTTTTATATCCAACCACATTCAGCAAAACTAAAGGTGTTTTGAATGGAACATCCGTGATATCCATCCCTATACAACTTTACTAACGTTGTTTTGAATATAACACCCATTATATTGAACTCAATACAGCATTAATTATAGTTGCTTGAATGGAACATCCATTTTATCCAACCACATACAACAAACTAACGTTGTTTTAAGCGAATATCAATAATATTCAACTAAATATCAACAAACTATCTATGTTTTGAATGGAACACCCATAATATCCCAACACATTGCATCTTAAAGAGTTTGGATGGAACAACCATAATATCCCACCACATTGCATCTAAAAGAGTTTTGGATGGAACACCCATAATATCCCACCACATTGCATCTAAAAGAGTTTGGATGGAACACCCATAATATCCCACCACATTGCAACTAAACTAACGACGTTTTGAATGGAACTCCCATAATATTTTACTACATGCAACTAAACTAACGGTGTTTTGAATTGAATATCCATATTATTTAACTACATACAACTAAACTAACGGCGTTTTTAATGGAACACTCATAATGTTCAACTACATACAACAACATTAAAAGAGTTTTGAATGGAACACCCAAAATATCCAACCAAATGCAATAAAATAATGATGTTTTGACAGGAATACCCATAAAATTCAACTTAATACATCAATAATAAAAGTATTTTAAATGGAACATCCATAACATCCAACCATATAAAAAAACTTAAGGTGTTTTGAATTGAACCCCCTTCATATGCAGCTTCGTACATCTAAACTTATCGTGTTCGGAATGGGACACCCATAATATCAAATCCCATACAACTAAACTAACGGTATTTTGAATAGAACACTAATGACATCCAACTATATATACCTAAACTAACAACAATGTTTTGGAAGGAACAATAATAAATAATGTGTTTTTTTTTAATTTAGAGGAATAAGCAGTCAGTCATTTTGAAATCAAGGTAAGGCTTCTATTTTGTTAATGCTACTTTTATACTGTGTATACTTTAAGCGGTGTCGACCTGTTCTTGCTCACCTAGCACGACAATTTGAATTTGATATAAAACTGAGTACTGATGCATGGGTATATATAGATAGGATTGCCCGTCTTCTGAATGTGTAGAGAATCAATTTCGTTTTCGCAACTCCTCCTATTCAAGTTTTTTGAGAAAGTATGTTGATTCCTTTTCGCAATGTTTGTAACATAATGTAGATGTACACGTGTGATATTTAAACATCATTTCAAAGATTTTTAGGGAGCCAGGGGCATTCTAATTAAGAGTTAATAGATTGTATTATCATTTATACAAAAATTGTCGTTTTCAAGAAACATTTATTGACAAAAATTCAAATATCTTAGTATCTCCTTGCAAGAAACCTTATAACTTCTCATCGGCTTATTTACTGCCGCCCGAATATCCTTTGTCGTAGTACCCAATGTCTGTTACATAATAACCGTTAACAGTCACATAGAGATCCTTCTTTCCTGAAAGTAAAATACAGATAGTTACAGGTAGAATAAAGAGAAAACACACAAGGCACGATCAGTTATTTTGATTCCAATGCTACTGATAAGAGTTAAATCTTCATAATATGCATATAACAGCGAAACACTTTTAGCTGTTTATTTTCATTTACGACGTACAATGTACCTGTACCAAATCAGGACCTTTGCAATCTTCTATTTCTGTTTTTGCCTTATTTTATCCTTCCTCTTAAGTGTTCATGATTGTTCACCACAGTTTTATTGATCTTTATACATATGATTTAAACTTGGTATTAATTAGATAACTTTTTTTTAGTTTGATAATTGAAATGTTAAAGATTAAAATGAAAAAGTTTATTTACCTTTTGGTCCATATGGACCAGGAGGACCTGGTGGTCCATAAGGTCCAGGCGGTCCTGCAAAATAGAATAAAAAGTAAAATCTAGTAAAGAATATCAATCAGAATTTATTTTCTACCAAAATATGTAAAATGAAAATATTAACTACAAGACAACAGGCACTTTGCTTTTACCTTATTTTTTCAGTCTTCTAAAAATCAAAATTAATAGTGATCAAAGTTTTATCTTACAGAAGCACTTATATTTTACCTTGATATCCCTTTTCTCCTGGTGGTCCGTAAGGTCCACTGGGGCCATATGGCCCAGGGGGTCCATAAGGTCCTGTTGGTCCATAGGGTCCAGTTGGTCCATATGGGCCAGGTGGTCCGTAAGGTCCTGTCGGTCCATAAGGTCCTGGTGGTCCGTAAGGTCCAGTCGGCCCATAGGGACCAGGATGTCCATTAGGTCCAGGTGGTCCATATGGTCCTTTATTAAAAAAATACCAAATGTTAATATATGAGTTAATGGTGTATAGGGGTATAAGAATAAAAATACAAGTTTCTCAATATTTTACGTTTCTACAATCAGAGATGACATTAAAAGATTCTCTCTTGTTATAGAACATGTACCTTTTGGTCCATAAGGTCCGGGTGGGCCATAAGGTCCAGTTGGCCCATATGGGCCTGGGGGTCCGTAAGGTCCTGGATCACCTAAAAATAAAACACACGAGATAAAATCAATAACATCGTTCACTCTTGTCAAATTTTACGTTACTGGTTACAGTTTGTTTAATTTGAAATTGACTAGTACAGGTATGTGCTTTGTTTGTTGTGTGGCTTGGTTTTTTCGTCTTTTCAGCTAGATTTACGAAATTAGAGCTTTTAATCGGTATACCTATGCTTTTCCATTTACTGAATAGATACATATTAGTTGCTAATTGTAATTTTTACTTGGGTACAATCTACATGTACAAAATTAAAAAGATGTGTATGCTATTTAAATAACATCAATTGACTGAAAATAATGAAGACATGAAAACTGTATTATTTGACTTTACTTTACCTGTATATCCTTTAGGTCCTTTTGGACCATAGGGTCCGGGAGGTCCATAAGGTCCTGTGGGTCCGTAAGGTCCAGTTGGTCCATAAGGCCCAGGTGGTCCATAGGGCCCTGTTGGTCCATAAGGCCCTGGTGGCCCATATGGGCCTGTTGGTCCATAAGGTCCTGAAGGTCCATAAGGTCCAGTTGGTCCGTAAGGTCCAGTAGGCCCATAAGGCCCAGGTGGTCCATATGGCCCTGTTGGTCCATAAGGTCCTGGTGGTCCATAAGGTCCTTTTGGCCCATAGGGTCCTGGAGGTCCATAAGGTCCTACTGGACCATATGGTCCTGGGGGTCCGTAAGGTCCTGTTGGTCCATACGGGCCTGGTGGTCCATAGGGTCCAGGGTGTCCTAAAACAAAAAATAGCTGAATAATTTAACCAGATCTTACCGGTTTATAAACATCGGTATAAATTACCTGTATTCGAGTTTCTTTTTTTTTTTCTTATCCCTTTATCGCTTTGTATTTATTTGTATATCTTTAATTTTGTTTGAAGAATATTTATATAATTTGAAAAGAAATAAAAATACTATATACATTCTTTTTAAAATTGTTTGAGTTTTTATTTAAGCCAGAAGATATTTTTTTCTAATACCTTTATCGCCATACGGCCCTGTTGGTCCATAAGGTCCTGTTGGTCCATAAGGTCCAGGAGGCCCATAAGGCCCGGTTGGTCCATAAGGTCCTGGTGGCCCATAAGGACCATTAGGCCCAGGATGTCCATAAGGCCCGGGAGGTCCATAGGGCCCAGTTGGTCCATACGGTCCTGTGGGTCCATATGGTCCCGGATAACCTGTATTGAAACAAATGTATCAGCTAAATTTCAGTTTGGCCGGCTTTCAACTGACCCTGATTTTTCTAATTGTCCTTCATTTTTGTGGCAGTCCTTTCCTGATTATTCTATTATTAATTCAAGGATAATTTCTAAAAAAGCCAATAGTTTTATAAAAAATTCTTATTTTTGCCCACACCGAACGTTACCGAAATATTCGCCTCCTTTCTCTAGGATTTTTTTTTTATTAATAATAAGAAACCCAAATCTATCCTATTAAGTGTAAAAGTGATATAACGTTGTTGTATTTTGAATTTATAGGTGTAAGGTGACAAATAGGCTAAAATTCCCCGAACTCTTCCCTATTATAACCTTAAGTATTTTCAAAATTCTCCCTAATGCCCTTATTTTTCACTGAAAGTCAGCTGAAAGCCCGGACTGTTGGATAATTTATGTTGTTTTATCTAATTTCGGTTTAATTAATTTGCTTCCACATGTTGTGCACTTATTTTAGAATCTAAAATGTAGTTATCTTAATATCATTATGACGAAACATTAAAAGGCCATATCATGTAGAAGGAAAGTTTTACCTTCAGGTCCGTATGGTCCAGGTGGTCCATAAGCTCCTGTGGGTCCATAGGGTCCAGGGTGTCCGTAGGGTCCTGTGGGTCCATATGGTCCTGGCGGTCCATAATCACCTTAAATTAGAAATCGGAGTTTATGATGTTTCACGTATTACGATCTGTAATTTATTGTTTTTTCCATTGATTCATTTTATAACAGTTTTGATTTATAAGAATTATATTATATTCCACTTTTTTACATATTATTCATTTCAAACTACCTGGTATCTAAAGACATTAAGAATTTCACTTTATAAAGAAAAAGATGATAAAGTAATTTTCAAAAGACTCTTTTTCCCCCAAAATTAGATATGTGTTCACCTGGTGGGCCGTACGGTCCTGTCGGTCCATATGGACCAGTGTCACCTTTGTATCCTGGTAAAAAAAAATAACAGTAGATAATAAGCAGATGTTAAATAAGTGTATACGACGCAGGGTCAGTTGGAAAAAAGCAAGCCGTCGCCTAAATTCAAAATGACCAAATGTCGCTTCTTAAACAGGTAAACCCTAAGACCTTCGGGCTTGCCTGTTTGAACTTTCTTTAGGTTTTGAGTACTTTTCGTTCAATTCTTTTGATTTTTCGACCTTCCAATATTTTGATTCAAATGCTGCTGATGACGGGTTACTCATCCAAATTATTAACCAAATTACCAGTTTTTGTTTTTGTATTTTGTATTATTAATATTAATGGACGTCAATTACAAATATTGTATTTTACAAAGATTTTTGATTTGGCTAAATAAACTAGTTTTGTGGGCTCGAACCACCCCAAATGATAAAAAGGGGATTTAAAGAGTAAAAAATTATATTCAAATTTTTCAAAGCTGACACACACATTATGCAGTAGCGGATCCAGGGGGGTGTCACCCGGTGCACGTGACACCCCCCTAAGGTTCACAAGTATGGTTTCACTGGCACACTTTCTATAATAAAATCGAACGCAAAACTCTAGCTTAATTGATGACTAGCTACATGTAAATTGCTAAATAAACATGCCATAGGTTAATTACGATATACGCTTGTGACAACACTATATTTTACCTTTTGTTGATTAAATTCTTTTGATCAGTGATTTGATAAATTAAAAAAAACAAGCATTTCCAACAATGACATAAAAGAATCTCTTAAAATTATATAAATTTTCAAATTATATAATTTGTAAAAATCACCATCTTTATGAAGAAATTAATAACGGCGAAAAGCTCTCGCATATGAAAAATTCTGCATGAATTCCAGCATTGTTGGAACTATATTTGAGCCATGTTTTATACTGTTCGAAAATTTTAAGAATTATAGATTCATTAGTCACATTTATGTATAAAAATATTAACGAAACCTTGCCCCTTGAAACATTGTTTTCTTAATTGTACGTGTTCACTTGCATAAAACCCGGGCATAAAACGCAATGAGAGTCGATATTTTTGTACAACCATCATCCGTCTATTAATGAACCTTTTACGAATCTCACCAGGGACCGACTCTCTGGTTGTCAAAAACCCATTCAGTTTCGGATGGCAGATAAGCACGCAGCTGCAGATTTGGCTACATGTAATAGATCTTCACGCAGGAAGCTTAATTGCACGTTCATACCCATCAATCCTCAGTTTTTCAGTGGAAGTCGAAACTTTATTCCCTGATTCATGTGATTGCCCTTGAGTTCCTATTTACCCCACTGCCATTTCATGTTCATTGTTTCACCCCTTTCATGTTCATCTCACTGATATAGCCGCCGAAATCGTACTACCGGTACTTGGAAGTTTTGAAAGAATTTCGAAACCTGCTTCTAAAGTCTATTATAGATGAATGATAACTCTAGCTGTCACCATGAAGAGATCTATTAACGACATTTAATTGCTTCTTGAATACGTCTTTGATTTTTTCCATTACCCTTACCCTTTTCCATATTGCCACTTTTAAAGCTTGGGTAAATGACAATCCAACACATAGTTTTACATTTTTTACGTTTCGGCTGAAAGGGGCCGCTTCGGAGGCTGCACTTGTAACGGCATGAACTTAAATATACTTTAACAAAAGAACTATATTTACCGACTTTACAATGTTAAAATTGTATTTTGTTTAATACTAAGCATGTTAGTTTACAGGGAGACTTAATTTTGAACTTTATGACTTTACGTCATTTGGTGACACCCCCTTGACAAAATCCTGGATCCGCCCCTGTTATGATACTTGATTGTTTGTCAAGGTTGCTCAATTTGCATTTCATTTTTTTATATATAACTCAATGAATCATAATAACGCACGTCGTACAAATGCTATGTGGTTTAAAAAAGCAACAAAATATACAAATGAGACACCCTGTTCTCAAAACACACGACCGAAAGACACAAATTACAACGACAATACAGAAATCACAAGACATACTATCAAGTAAGCTAAAACCTGAAGTAAAAAAATCTGGATAGAAGGGAAGTTAACTCGGGTGCTCCGGTTGGGTAATTAAACTTACCTGGCGGTCCATATGGTCCAGGGGGTCCCGGCGGACCAGTGTACGGGTCATAATATGGGTCTACAAAAATAAATAGTACACGTGAGACTGGCAATTACTACATTATTATTTTGAGTGTTGAAAAAATCTCCGAGTGTACGTAAAATGATCTGATAGGCCGACAAAAAAAATTCGGTTGATCAAGAAATATTAACCATGACTACTGTTGAGAGGGGTTTCAAAAATAAAGAATTATGATAAAAAAAAACGGATATAGAATAATGGCCCACAAAATAAAGAAAAGAGAATAATTACCCTTTGAATATTAAGTATAGCGAGAAAAGTGACAAACAATAATAAGAAGAGAGAATAAAAGGTCAAATTATCTATAAAGAATACTCCTTCTAATCTCTTTGATATACTTTCCCTTTATAAAAAGAATAAAAGGAAAACTTTAAGTTATAGTTTAACAAACTACGAATAGTTTACTTACCATCTCCCCTTACGAGCAAGACTGAAAGGGCAATGATCAAACAGCTCCAGAGCCGCATTGTGCCTCCCGGAGAGAACATTGTGTCCACGGCGACTGCTGGAAACTGAAGACTAGTATATCTAGCTTTATACATACACGAATTGCTTACAGATGTCGAATACTGAAAACATGTACTTTTTAAAACATGTTGTTTTGTCACTCCTTTGAGAGTAGTTGTTTTAAAAATCACAAACCTACGCTTATGCTAATTTTACATGTCTTTGTCATTATTTTACAAGCTTTCAAATTTGAAATACAAAATCGTATTGATCATTCTATTTTTTTTTTCAAACACAACATTTAGCGTTTGAATTTTGTTTCTATCTATAATCATCAGATAATGGCAATAACAAAGCTACCGAATTAGGGGGGACCCATTTGATATGTCCGAAAAAATAAAGGACACTACAAGAAAGACATACCAGAGAAATAAAAGATCGCAATGGTCCTAACTTGGTACAAACATTTTAAAATAAAATGGTGGGCTAAACCAGGTTTATGGCGCCAAATCTCTCTCTTCCATTGATCATTGAGGTGATCATTTCAGTACAACAACCAGCCAAACACTAATCAAAACAATTACTAACCATCTCGTACGAAAGACCGGTAGTGTCATTAGTTCTTTCACATTTCTCGATTAAAACTACAAATACCATAGTTCCAAGTTGACATTTCGCACTTCCAAGTTGACATTTCTCAGTTCCAAGTTGACATTTCTAAGTTCCAAGTTGACATTTCTCAGTTCCAAGTTGACATTTCTAAGTTCCAACTTGACATTTCTCAGTTCCAACTTGACATTTCTTAGTTCCAAGTTGAGTCTCATTAAATCAAGTGGGTGGTTTAGGAGGAGCTACATTGTACAACAACAAAAAATGGTTACTTTTCGGAAATTAATAGATTTTTTCTGCATTCACAATTGCATAAAATTGATAGAAATAGAGCCCCCAGAGCTTACATTGCTACCAAACGAAAGTGACCCAAGATCACTTTTGAATGCGTGTATCACCACAAAATTAACGAAAAGCAAATTTGTAAACATCATTTCTTGAAGACCAACAAGACAGGGTTATTTAATTAGCTTTTTGGGCTTATGGATACAGAATCACCACATTTCATCTGACTTTTAACGGATCTGCTTTGATCATCTAAAACTTACAATTTCTTTAACGCTCGACATTTTCTGTCCTGACTTGAACATTGTTTTGATAGGTCAAGATATGGTCAGCTATTTTCATTGTTCAAATTGCATCTTGATTGCAATAAAGTTGTCACCTTTTTTAAACAGAACACAAACAAACCCATTGGACAATGTTCGAAGTAAAAAAAAAATACCAGGATTTTGATGATTTTGAACAATTTCGTATTTCGTATCGTAGGGAAAGACGACTTGCTGATCTTGATTGGATAAAAAAATTACAGACGCATCGTAATGTC
This sequence comes from Arcuatula senhousia, assembly GCA_963971305.1. Taxonomy (NCBI): domain Eukaryota; kingdom Metazoa; phylum Mollusca; class Bivalvia; order Mytilida; family Mytilidae; genus Arcuatula; species Arcuatula senhousia. The sequence goes on from OZ020312.1 coordinate 41,675,133, forward strand.
AGAAAACAACATCTAACCTAAGTATTAGTAATCTAAAAAAAAAACCAGTTAAAATACGGTTCTCTAAAACATAAACATATCTATATTGTAAAATTTTAAAGTAACAGTTACAGACCGGGGTTACAGAACTTAAAATTGGCCGCCAAGATGAAAATGAAACTATAATAATCTTATTAAAAAGCTAAACTAATCAATGGAACAATTTATATCTTTTGTCCGCATTTAAAAGACTCCTGTCCGCAATTACAAGTTATATGTCCGCATCAACACGACTGCATCGTCCATCACTTTTGTTATTTATTCTTATCATCCAATGAAATTGAAGCATCTATTTAAAAGGGAATCTCTTCGTTCAGTACATCTCTTCGTTTTTCCATAGTTTATGCATACGTGTTGGCCACTGGATACGACTACGGGCCATCGGAAGCTCAACATTGGTAATCCCATACGCAATTAGGCGAACTTCCCCTACTGATCTTATCAAAATCTTTAAAAATAATGGACGCCATCATCTGTTTCGTTAACTATGTTCAATACTCATTTCTAAATTAAATAGTATCAATGTAATACAATACCTCAAGCAAGTTCATTTATTGAAGGTGCATTGATCATCTCTTCTTTTTGTTACTTTAAACTGTTTCCCCAAATTCGCCGCACAGAAGACCACATTAGGCATTTTTTTTAATTAACCTACATTAAACAGAGGGTTTGACTTCATAATTATATCTATATTTATGGATCCTAATATTATATATCTCACTCCACTTTAATTATTTTCTAATACTGTACCGCCATTGTATCTTAAAGATATAAGACACAAATATTCCTTTGACATGCGACTGTGCTAGATCTAATCTCAGAGTAATCAATTCGTTACAGGGGATCCTTCAATCGTCCATGACCCAGAGCTTAAAAATACCAAAAATGTCGACCACCCACAAAAATTCATTAGAAATCCTGCCTAAACTTTATCAAAACTTTCCTTCTTTCTTGCACATTTTGGATTAGGAGAAAAGGGGCAGACTCAAAATCTCTAGACTTTAATAAATTTATGATAATTGTTCAAATCAGAATCAGCCAATTTTAAAATTTTTAGATTTTAGATATAAAACTTACCTAAATCGAACAAAGTCAAAAATTCGTTTACCTGTTTTTTCCGCCGATAAAGGACTAACGATGTCGTTGTGGTATGACAAAATTATTACCTTGAGGTTTTAATGCACGAAATAAAAAGTTCGAACACTTTCGCTCCCTTTCAATCCACAGAATCAGGTATTGTTGACGATCATATCATGGCAACCACAGCACTTCGAGTTGCCCCGACATACTATAAGTTGCCTACTACGCAAAATCCATATAAATCTCGTTTTATCTCTCTTTTAAGAAAGTGTTCTCTAACCCATATCTCCAAAGTTCTCTCTCTTACATTAACTGCCAGGAAGAAATTTATCATTAAATACTGTGAAAGGGTATTCGAAAACAGTGGAATAAATCATTTTTGGAGGGTTAACATTTCACTTGATGTTTTGAACAAGCTTCGTGCATTTGAAAATACTTTCCATACCGTTGATATATTAAGATTTTTTTTTTACTTTAAGACTAACCTACTGGATAATCTTATTAAGAAGAAATTTGAATATTTGGTTAAATGGTTTATTGATAAATCTAAGAGTGACTACATCTGTTCTAGAGTTTTTAGCTCATTTAGTAAATCATTTTTTATAGTAATGAGACTCAAAAGGGTTACATTAACTGGACTGATGCAGAACCTATTACTGTACTAAATTATTTGTTAGATAATATTTACATACGTTTTGGTAAAAAAAATCGCCAAATCATTGGTATTCCTATGGGAACTAGTTTTGCGCCACTTATAGCTGACTTTTTCCTTTACTGTTATGAATCACAATTTATGGCTAAATTACAAATTAAAATGACAACAAAAATGCAGACACTATATTTTGCTACGCCTGGTGCGCGTTTCGTCTATTCAAGACTCATCAGAGGCGCTATACAAAAATATTGAAAAAAACAAGTACTATTTGATTATGAAGAGCATAAATCAATATAACCAAAAATACCAAAATGGGGAACGATGATTAACCAATGTCTGGGGTAGGAAGAACCTTAATGTTTAGACAATTTGGAAATTTAAACGGATGATTTAAAGCTTTGATGTGTTCTCCAACACGGAAGACACAAAGACCCCAACAAACAGAACCTTATCGAAACTTTTAATAATACTTTTAAACATTAAGACGACATTCTTGCACTAATTTTATTACAGATATCTATCTTTCCGAATAAACTCGAACAAATATAGCGTCACCGCTGATAGATGTCCATTTTGGATTTAGATTTAACTATATTGACGGAAAATTACAAACCTAGGTTTATGATAAACGTGACGACTTTACCTTCCTTATGATACATTTCCTTTGAAGGAGATTTCACAGTCAGGAAGATATGCTCGGATCTGCAATGGTGTTTCTGATTTTAACCGTTTTACTACTGAACAATTATTAAAATAAGGTTATCGAAACCACAAGTTAGTAAAATATTTTTTTGAAATTCTATCACAAGTATCAATCTCTTATTGAAAAATCTAATTTTACACGTCGATTTCTGATAGTGAAAGGTATATCACATCTTGAATTTTATAGTAATTTTTTATAATAAAGTCTCACAAGTTTAAAAACAATCCCTTGGAAATGAAAAACTGGCTTCAAAATCTATTACGCAAAGGATATGAATTGAATATACATGTATTTGTTAAACCTTTGAATCTAGTACATGTATGTATTTTTTTTTGACAGAAATATTGATAACTTGATACATACTTTAAAACTTTCATTAGTTATTATTTGTCATTTTTAAGCATATAATTTATAGCGATCAAGTTTTTTAGTTTTGTGTGATGACACTCCACCAAATCCTTAATTGTTTGAACTGTTGTGTTTGATTTAAAATCGATATGTTAGATTTTTTTTACATCAGTCAATTGATGATTCCCACTTAGCTGTCAGTAATAGCGAGTGATCTACAGAGAGTTCCTCTACCCTTCGTGTGTTCTAATTGTCTTTTACCAAAGGTTCTTTCTAGTGGAGATGAATTTTGATCGTGTGTGTTATTTTGTGTTACTTTTTGTGCTTTTTTGTCTGGGAATATTGATAGGTGAAGGTTAGGCCAAAAAATCTAGTTTAACCCCGCCCACATTTTATATGTGCCTGTCCTAAGCCAGGAATCTTTGACAACGCTTTATTGTACTTGTCTTTTTGATGTTTTCTGTTTTTTGTTTAAGAAGGGGGTCTATCTGTGACTATTTCGAGAATGGATTTAAATTATATGCATTTTATTTATACCATGGGCCAATCGCAGAACGACGAGCACCGCCTTCTGGACTCGTTGAAGGCTTATGGTGGTTTTCATTGTGTTTTTTTTTTAATTATGCTTGTTATGTGAGCTGTGTCGTGACAATCTCAATATTTTCTATTGTAAAGAAGGAAACATGAATATGTACATTAATAGTTGAAGTTTTTTGATATTGATATTATTGTAAGTAAACAGAGCAGATCAATTTAATTCTAAGTCATTTAACCTATCCATCCTAGTATCATTTTAAAGTTATTCTAACTTCTTTATCGTGATTCACCTTGTTTCTCTGCCTAGTTTTTAAAATGAGTAGAACATTTCAATTGAGCGAATTTGAAAATGACCCCTTTTTCCATTCAAGCTGAAATAAAATTACAGGTTAATTTGGTAAATGTCACAATCAATAATGAATATGTGACAAAAATAATAATATCGTAGATTGTTTCATTTTTTTTTAACGAATGCATAAACATGTATAGTATTAGTTATTTGTGAATTCTTATTTTCCTTTTTCTTGTTTAAAGTGTTTTACTATTATTGGCAATACTTTATTATATTTTTTCACGTTATTCTTGATTCATTTCCGTTAGGTTGATTTTGTGTTTTGTGTTTCTTCGTGTTTACCTATTTCGTCTTTGCCCTTTCGGACTTTTGACACTTGAATGCCCCATCGGTGCATCTTTGCCTCTTTCATGAAGGGTCAAACTTATAAAAGTTAACCTGTAAAAAAATCACTCGAATGAACAGAAGAGGCTCCCAGGAGCCTGAATCGCTGTCTTGATGTTATCCCTATGAAGAACTTAGTAGAGCTGAATACGCTGAACATTTAAGCAAGCAACAGCAATAGTTTTCATTCTGTAAGCCAAAAACGTGCAAAATGTTATTTTAAGGGCCGTCTGAACTCTTTGACTCTATAGAGACTTTTGTTAAGAGCTAATTGAGCTGAACATTCAAGCAAGCAACAGCTTTTCTCTATCTCCAATAGTTTTCATTTTATAGGCCAAAAACACTATTTTCGCCTTTAAGGGGCTGTAACCGCTATAAGGGGTCATCTGACAACTTTGACCCTCTGACAACTTTTGAAGAGCTAATTGAGCTGAACATTTAAGCAAGCAACAGCTTTTTCTCTATCTGCAATAGTTTTCATTCTATATGGCAAAAACATGATTGAAAAAGGCTATATTTGACCTTTAAAGAACTTTGACCCTATAATGACTTTTGTAGAGCTAAATGAGCTGAATATTTAAGCAAGCAACAGCTTTTCTCTATCTGCAATAGTTTTCATTTTATAGGCCAAAAACACTATTTTTCGCCTTTGAGAGGCTGGAACCCCTATAAGGGGTCATATGACAACTTCGACCCTATGACAACTTTTGAAGAGCTTATTGAGCTGAACATTTAAGCAAGCAACATCTTTTCTCTATCTGCAATAGTTTTTAATTTTATAGGCCGAAAACACTATTTTTCGCCTTTATTGGCTTAAAGGGGCTGTAACCCCTATAAGGGGTCATCTGACAACTTCGACCCTTTGACAACTTTTGATGAGCTTATTGAGCTGAACATTTAAGCAAGCAACAGCTTTTCTCCATCTGCAATATATTTCATTTAATAGGCCAAAAGCACCATTTTTCGCCTTGAAGGGGCTGAAACCCGTACAAAGGGTCATCTGACAACTTCGACCCTATGAAAATTTTGTAGAGGTAAATGAGCTGAACACCTAAGCAAGCAACGGCTTTTCTCTATCTGCAATAGTTTTCATTCTATAGACCAAAAACACTATTTTTCGCCTTTAAGGGGCTGTATCCCCTATAAGTTGTCATCTGACAACTTCAACCCTATGGAGACTTTTGTAGAGCTAAACGAGCTGAACATTTAAGCAAGCAACAGCTTTTCTCTATCTGAAATAGTTTTCATTCTATAGGGCAAAAACATGAAAAAAGGCTATATTTGAACTTTAAGGGGTCATCTGACAACTTCGACCCTATAATGACTTTTGTAGAGCTAAATGAGCTGAACATTTAAGCAAGCAACAGCTTTTCTCTATCTGCAATAGTTTTCATTTTATAACCAAAAACACTATTTTCGCCTTTAAGGGGCTGTAACCCCTATAAGGGGTCATCTGACAACTTCGACCCTATGGAGACTTTTGTAGAGCTAAATGAGCTGAACATTTAAGCAAACAACAGCTTTTCCCTATTTTTCTATAGGCCAAAAACACTATTTTTCGCTTTTAAGGGGCTGTAACCCCTAAAAGGGGTCATCTGACAACTTCGACCATATGAAGCCTTTTGTAGAGCTAAATGATCTGAAAATTTAAGCAAGCAACAGCTTTTCTCTATCTGCAATTATAGTTTTCATTTTATAGGCCAAGACACAAAACACAAAAACACTAGTTTCGCCTTTAAGGGGTTATAACCCGTATAAGGAGTCATCTGACAATTTCGACCCAACGGAGACTTTTGTAGAGCTTTTGATTTTAATGAATCAAAGATCCTTCGGATTTTTTCTATCTGTTATGGTTGCTGAGTTATAAGCCATTTTAAGTGGTTTTACCTTATGTTCTATTTTTAGTAACAGCAGCCATGTTTTTTATTGAATCATATCAAAATAAGGATCGTTTATTTCCAACATGTCAAATACCATTCCTGCAAAGTTTCAGTTAAATTGGTTAAGTGGTCTCTGACGAGAAGATTTTTGAAATTGTTAACGGACGACGGACGACGACGGACGCATAGTGATGGCACATGGCCTATGGCCAGGTGAGCTAAAAAGTATTCGCTCAAATGAAAGATTTTTCGCTCAATTAAATGGCACTTCGCTCAAAAGAAGTGCACCGAAATTGAGATATTATATGTAGAGTATTGAAAATTATTTTGTGTTCAATACTTTTGTAATTCCATTACTGATAGATTAAAAAAGGAAAAAAGATATGAGCTGGGTAGGTAACCACAATTCCACTGAACAATGCCAAAAGTTGACAAAGATCTTAATAAAAGCAAGACATGGTCTTTAGTGATATAATGCTTGAAGCATTTGAAGCCCTAGATTAATGAAAAACGTCCGATTAAACTTTTCCACCTCTTTTTGTCTATTTAATCATGAGCTTTCGTTGTAGAATGGTAGCTGCTTTAATATAAAAGACTATTCATATAGAAATGTTATATTCATGCCAGTAACTTCGAGTGTTCTCAAGAGAGTATCTCTACGTTTCTTTATCTTCTTGTTGTCCTTTTGGCTCCGGTTCTCCCTTGTTGAACTGAACTTCTATCGATTTTATTTTTACTGTGTGTTAATTTGACATGTGCTTTGTTCTTGATACAAAATCAATAGGGGGAGGTTGGCTCCAAAAAACTAGTTTAACCCCGCCACATTTTGAATGTGCCTTTCCTAAGCCAGGAATCTTTATCAAAGCTAATATTTGTATTCGTCAAATATATGTTATTTGGTTTTGTAGGCAAGAACAGGGTCTTTCATTTGCACTTTAGAATTGGACTTTAATCATATGTAGTTTATTTTTAATCCAGGGCCAATTGCAAAACAGCGAGCAGCGACCGTTGGTCACATTGAAGGCTGCTGGCTGTTTTCCGTTGTGGATTTTTTAAATTGTCGTTTATATTGTAGGTTGTGTCGCGTACACTTATTCCACATCCTATTATCTTCTAGGTAGATTTATTCACAGAAATGGTTGTACACCAAGGGAAACAAGTAGTAGGTATTTTTATTTCAAAGCCAACCAGAGTTATTGTTAGTACAAAGTCATGACGCAGCAGTTATTAATTTTCAAGCTGTGGTTCACATTATTTCACTAGTTATTTTTTTTCTATGACACATAACTACTTGACAAAATAAAACAATAATAACCTTATTTCACGTAAAAAAATCAAACAAATAATCGTTTCTTTAAATATAATCTATACACATTTAAAAGTTCTATTTTATGCGCATGATTTTACACAATTATTTTTATTTGATTAAAATTAATGCAACAAGTGACACTTTTTTAAACCAAAAATTGCACATTCAACATTAAAAGCAATAAAGAAATGTTTTTTTCTATGAATTTAACATGAAAACATTGTTTATGTACAGGGATACCTTACCTTTTTTAATAAGTACGAAAATATTTGATATAATTGTAAGTCAACGGAGCAGATAAATTCAGTTTTAGGACTTTTGGCCCATCTGTTCTGATTTTATACCAACTTATCCTACACGTAATCTCTAGATCTAGATAGATTCTACTGTCCTGTCCTATTGTATATGATTTAAAATAAGATTTAGGTATAGATTAATTCAAATATTTTGTTTATGCCCTTTGGTGTCATCACATACAGTTGAGGCCAGTTCTAACATCTCTTTAGAACTGTCAGAAAATGTCAGGAATCTGTTCTAATTCTGTTCTGCTGATAGTTCTAGGACAGTTTATGACACCCCGTGCCCTGTCATAGAACAGTCCTGGACAATTCTACCCAATGACCTTTTTAAAAACTGTTCTAAACCATGACAGCTCTAAGCTATGACAGTTCTAAGCTCTGACAGTTCTAAGTCCTGACAGTTCCAAGTCCTGACAGTTCTAAGTCCTGACAGTTCTAAGCCCTGACAGTTCTAATTCCTGACAGTTCTAAGCCCTGACAGTTCTAAGTCCTGACAGTTCTAAGCCCTGACAGTTCTAAGTCCTGACAGTTCTAAGCCCTGACAGTTCTAAGTCCTGGCAGTTCTAAGCTCTGACAGTTCTAAGTCCTGACAGTTCTAAGTCCTGACAGTTCTAAGCCCTGACACTTCTGCGCCATGACAGTTCTAAGTCCTGACAGTTCTAAGTCCTGACAGTTCTAAGTCCTGACAGTTCTAGGTCCTGTCAGTTCTAAGCTCTGACTGTTCTGTGCCATGACAATTCTAAGCTCTGACAGCTCTAAGCCCTGACAGTTCTAAGCTCTGACAGTTCTAAGACCTTAAAGTTCTAAGCTCTGACATTTCTAAGCCCTGACAGCTCTAGTTCATTGTCATAAAAGTTGCATGGCTATTGAGAACACACTTTTGACAGAAAGCTTATAATTTTAACAGAAAATTTTAACATAGCTGACTTAACCTTAAAGTTAACAATACTGTAACATGAGAACCGTCAAGACCTGCCAGACCCAATTAAGAGCTGTCATGAACTAGAGGAGGTCTATGCTGTCAGGGTCTACAGGAGTTCTAAGCTGTCAGGGACTAGAACAGTTCTAGAAGTGTCATGGGCAGTGAAAGTTTATGACAATTCTGCCACAGAGCAGTTTTTGAAAGTTGGTGTTCTTGGTTAGAACAGTTCTAGAACTGTCAGGAGAGCCTGACAGTGGAGATTTTACATATGTAGAACGGATCTCAACTGTAGGTCAAGGTTAACCGTGCACTTCAGTGATAAATCTTAGCTGACTAGATTACCAGGATTTAACTGAAAATAACACAAATTGAATATCAAAACACAATCACAAAATGGTCTATGTAATGTTAAGCTGCGACCCGGATTCGATCCCCGTAACGATAGGGTGGATCATGCAATCCGGCTAAGGTCATACCGTTGGCAAGCCAGCACGTTACTTAATGAGCTAAAGATTTAATCCTTTAGCCGAGTCGATAACTTGCGGCTTATATTATTTTTACCTACTAGAATGCAGGTATTTAAACGGTCCCGCAACCCCCTCCTCAAGTGTTCATACCTTATAGAAACTCACAACTAGCTCTCTAAACCCCGTTGGTTTTTTTTTAGTTTGGCGCCAAATGTAGCCGTGGCATGATCGTAACCGAGGATCGAACCCCGCCGGTCGCCCAGGTGACAAGCCAGCTCGCTAGCCGAGTCGATAACTTGCGGCTTTATATAACGTATATAAAAACTGTCTCGTTACAAATGCAATTAAATATGCTTAAGGTATTTGAAGCTACACTATCTCGTGTATTTATACTTTTATCAAGTTATTGTCCATTTGATCCAGATCGTTCGTTGCAAAGTTATTAATACAAGTTGATAGGTATGTACAAAGATTATTCATATAGTCACGTTGTGAATAATAGATAAGAATATACTTTTCATATTTGCAGACCAAGGGAAACAAACCGTGGTGATATTTTTCCATAGCTCACCAGAGTTATTGTCTTTGCCTTTTGAACAAAGTTATGTTCTAAATTTTGAAATAATCATCTAACTCTCCAAGTTTTTTTTACTACCGTTTTGTGCTATGTATTTTTACCGGAGCCTGGAATAGCAATGAAAGGGTGCGAGGTTTGGTGCTATGAAACCTAATTCAACCCCCTTTTCGTTTGAAGTGCCTTCTCCAAGTCAGGACCATTACAATATTCAGTTCTCTGGTACGCCTTTGCCCTCTTTTGTCTGTTCTTCGTGAACAGTTGATACTGATCACCCAGTTTTGACCCATTACATCTCTATAGTTCTTTGAATAACTACCGGACTCAAAGATCGCAATGGAAGGGAGGGAGTGGCGCGCAATAAAACCAGGTTTAACCAACCATTTCTTTTAAAATGCCTGTTCCAAGTCAGGACTATTGCGATCCTCTATTTCTCCTTGTTTTGTCTTTTCTAATTGTCATTTGAGATTGATCCTCCAAGTTCGGTAATTTTGTTATCATGGTTATAACCTTTACTTTCCAATTTCAACTTTGAATAGTCTTTATTTAGACTACTGCAATACGCTACTCTAATTTTGCTCAACTGTCTACAATCATTGATATAAGATATAAACGGTTTCTTTTCGATATTTTTTCTGCAAAGCCAAGCTTACAAAGTCTTGGTCGTCACGATGAAACTATATAGTGTTCACTTGCAATTGGCACGACAATTTTTCTCAGTTTTTTCGTCTGTGTAAACATACATATAAATCGTAAACAGATACATTTTTTATAATCAACACTATGTTTTCTAGAATAAGTAATTTTTAAAATGGATACCAACATACGCCCAGTATATCAAAAAGGCAACAACATATAAACATGCATCAGTATATTAAGTAGCATGAACATTTTCTATGGGCGATTAACTATGAATTTAGTTAGGTATGAAATAAGAAGAAAACTATTAAATCGATCACGTGTACAGGTATATAATGATGCAAATATACAGTTTTTGTATGAAAGCTGCTCTTCCATAACGAAAAAAACTAAAACCATTAGTTTGAACTTGAAATATATAATATAAAAAATTCCCCACCTATGTTTATTTAATTTCTCATGCCCTATAACTTTATTCAGTATATGTGCAAAGATACTCATATCGTATGGTTATGAAAGTAAAGTATATTTGAACATGGAAAAACAGGACTTTACAAACCGTAGCTACCAATTTAGTCCCATAACAGCTAATCCATATATGACAATTTCAGAAATACTACAAAAGAATGCAGAGGACTGTCCAAACAGGGAAGCATTGGTTGTTTTAACAAAATCTAGTGAGCGAACATCTTTAACATATTCGGAACTTTACAATCAATCTGTAGCATTCGCAAAGGGATTGATAGAGATCGGGACTAAACCTAAAGATGTAGTGGCTATCTCCAACAAGAATTGTATTGAATGGATTATTGCATCATGTGGCGTACAAATACTAGGAGCTGTTCCGTTGCCTTTCTTTTTTAAGATTAAAGATGGTTCGGATGTAAGAAATACCCTCAAAGGAATTCCTCGCTGCACAACACTGATTATCGATCCGGGAGAAGAAGACGCAAATATTGCAATAATAAAACACTTTGTGGAGTTTGATCGGAACAACTGTCTCTCCGTTTCTAGTAAGTCGTTACTCGACTTAAAACGAGTTATTTTAATGACATCATCTTGTTATGGTCTGACCTATACAGCTGTTGAAGATATATTAACCTTAGGCAAATCGTCGTCTTGCACTCTCCCTGCCGTTGACCCAGACGACATCGCTCAAATATTTATAACGTCCGGCAGTACAGGAAGCCCTAAATCTGTACGGCATACCCATTTGAGTCTTCTTCGAACTATGCAGTGCTATGCTTCAAGTATGGAAATGCGTTCAGGAAGTGTTCATTACAACGATAGACCGTTCAGCTGGATTGCTGGTTACCCTTTGTGTGTTCTCATGTCAAAGGCAACTTTAGTTAGCCCAAGCAACATAGCGGCTTACAGAACACCGGAAGAAATAAATAAGTTTGCAATCAAAGCAATTGAGTCTGAAAAATGCAAAAGCGCATTTATGATTTGCCAGTGTCTTTTTGAATTAATGGAAAGTAATATTCCTATTCCGGCTCTCCCGGATAGATGAACCACTGGTAGTTGGGCCTTGGAAAAATAAGTCTGTCTAAGGGCGACGTTTATTTTAAGCGACAACAGACGGTCAGATGTAGTGGTAAAATACTGAAAATAAAGGGGGACAAATCAAGGTTACAAAGTACATGTAAAAACGTTAAAGTTCGTAGTAAAACTGTAAAGGGGGATCATAGATAAGTGAGATACAATGAAATTGCACATAAACATAGCATAATTTAAGATTAAATGTCCAAATATTGTTTATAAATTTACGGGAAATTCCCTTCGTCTGGTCCAATGCTTGGTTTCACCAACTGGTTAAATTTAGAATGCATCCAGATAGAATAAAGTTACGTTTGTGTAAAAGAGAAGTTAAACGATCAATTTAAAACACTGATTGTTCGTTACTCACGCTGTGGTTGCCACAAACTACAGAGCGCGTCCTGTTTGCCTTTCCTTCAGCATGGCGAGGGGAGAACTGACAAAGGGGAAGGAAACGGTCTAATATCCTTTCATTAGGGTTCTCTCGCGGATCAATGATGTAGGAGACGAAAAATCCAGAGAAATGTTCAAAGTCCAAACAGGAGTTGGAAACGGTGTTAGTTGAAGTTATCCAATTTCACAAATGATGAAGAAAATAACTATGAAAATACATGTATATTTAACAACTGGAACACAAAAAGTGTGACAGAACACTCCCCGTCTGATATCCAGGGGTATATCACTATTACTTTTATCACGTTACAAACATGTAAATCCCAATGTCATTTTAGAATTAAATAGTATAAGGTATAAACAAATGTACAGTTAGTTCACGGAATGGCTTCTTGATACGCGGATCGTGAGGTAGCTCCAACGTTGTCTGGCTTCCAGCGTTGCCCAATGGGATTATCCAGCGTTGCCACGCACGGCGTGGTGAGGAACAACGTGTTCCTAGAATGAAGAAGCATCCTGGAATTAACGATAACAGAAAGGAATGTCCGAAACAATGAATAGTCACAGTTTATCTACAAATTTATACAGCTTGCACACGGTGCAAATAACTCAAAGTCTCTAAGTTTCGTCGGCTTCGACTAACAAAACCAGTTCGGTGATCGGTCGGGTGTATGTCTTAGGTTTCCCGTCAACCATGATACGGACTTCAACCTTTCGAACATGGTCGTCGGACCCTTGTACAGTATTGGTGATTATGCCGGTTGGCCATTGCGTCCTGCATAAACTATTGTCTTTTACAAGAACTACGTCGCCTACACGGAGATCTCTCCGCACTTCTGTCCATTTTCGCCTTCGTTGTAAGAGCGGTAAATATTCTCTTTTCCAGCGAGTCCAAAACATACTTGCCAAAGCTTGAACCCGTTTCCATTCTATTCTATATAAATCTCGTTTGTCCGCGGGTTCAGGGTCGTCTATTGAGAAGACGTAGTCTGTCTTTTGATTCAATAACATAGCCGGTGTTAGAATAAGCGGAGATTCCGGGTCGGAAGATACTGGAATTAACGGTCTTGAGTTTATTATAGCACATGCTTCAGCCATGAACGTGTTCAACACGTCGTGTGTAAGAGTTTTCCCGGAATTCTCTAAGAACAGTGAATCCAGAATTCTCCTCGTGACTCCAATCATGCGTTCCCACGCACCACCCATGTGGGACGAATGAGCTGGGTTGAACTGCCATGTCGTGCCTGCATCGTGAAGATACTTTGATACGGCGGGGTCCTCGTCGACGTTGATTGGCGTATGTCAAGGGTTGATGGTTTTGATGTTAAGTTCCTTAACGGCACCAACGAAATTTGTTCCTTGGTCGGACCGAAAGAACTTGACCTTTCCTCTGACCGAAGTGAAACGTTTTAGTGCGTTATTGAAAGCGGACGATGTCATTTCCTCTACGAGCTCGATATATACGGCTCTTATGACTAAACACGTAAACATGACCGCCCATCGTTTTGAGTTGGCACTTCCCCCGCGGGTCTTTCGTGTTATTATTTGCCACGGTCCAAAGACATCTACTCCGACGTTGGTAAACGGAGGTGACGGTTCGAGGCGATCCTTTGGTAGATCGGCCATAATTTGAGTCTCTAGCTTCCTTCTGAGTTTACGGCATTCAAGGCACTGATGTATTATGCTCGATATAAGTCGTTTTACTCCGGTTACCCCAAAACCCGCTGCTCTAATTGCACCTTCCGTTAGGTGTCGACCCTGGTGCTTTATTTCTTGGTGAAAATGTTTAACCAGAAGCGGTGCTATACGGTGCCGACCGGATATGATCAGTGGTTTCTTTTCTATGATACCAAGGTCTGAATGCTCTATGCGGCCACCAACTCTAAGTAGGCCGTTCTCGTCCAGACAAGGATTAAGGTCACGGATCGGGCTTCGTTTTGGTAGCGGCTCCCTGTGTACGATACACTGGATCTCTTCCTCGTAGGATTCCGTTTGAGCGTTTCTTATTACAAACATTTTAGCGTCTTCGTAAAGCTCGGCTGTGTTAACTTGTTTCTGCTCTGATTTGCAGAGTCGGGCAAATTTCTTGAGTTTATACACAACTTGAACTAAGTCGTTCCAAGAATTGAAATGTTGGAAACGGTCGGTTTCAAGACTAGACTCGTGTTCGCACACGGTGGTTGTCTTGCAAACTTGTATAGGACGGACCTCCTTGTCGTCGTCGGGTTGAATAAGTTCGTGGTCAATTTCGATATCCACGAATTGTTTGCTGGCATTGTCTAAAAACTCCTTCGGTCCGTTTAGCCAAACACTGTTTTGGAGGTCTTGCGCGAGAATCGATCCCGTAGCTAAGTCGGCAGGGTAACGGTTGGTTGGGACGTAGTTCCACTGTTCGGGTGAACTAAATTTCCTGATGCGCTCTACTCTATTTGCTACATAAATGTAGAATCGCCTCTTTTCGTTGCATATGTAACCTAGAACTACTTTACTGTCCGTGTAGTATTGAATCGTGTCAACTTCTAATTTGAGTTCCGTGATGGCGATCTGGGCTATCTCAATAGCTAGTACGGCAGCACAAAGTTCCAAACGGGGAATCGTATGTCCATTGGTCGGTGCAACCTTGGCCTTTCCTATGACGAAACCAAGGTCCGGTGATCCATCGGAATCAATTGTTCGGAGATTAACTACAGCTCCTATTGCATCCTGTGAGGCATCAGAGAAGACGTGAAGCTCTTTCTTTAGCTTTTCGCTAAGATAGGGAACGTATGGGCGCGGTATTCGTACCGTTTCTAGAGCCTTGAGTGTTTCTTGCCATTTTTCCCAATCGGAGGCTATCTCTGCCGATACCGGTTCGTCCCAATCGGTAGTGGTTTTGACCAGTCTACGTAGAAGTAGTTTCCCGAATATTATGACAGGCGCAAGGAATCCAATCGGGTCGAATATACTGTTGATTGTTGATAAAATCCCTCGGCGAGTCACGGGCTTCTCGTCGCGTGACAAGTTGAATAGAAACTGGTCGGTGTTTACGTCCCATGATATTCCGAGACTACGCTGTAAAGGCTTGTCGTCGGCGTCCAAATCGAGATCCTTTAGATTTGACGCAAGATCGTTTAGTGGGAAGGCTGCCATAACTTCCGGGCTGTTCGACATGTTCGAGGCGAACTTATGCAGACGTAGGTTTCCGCATTCTAGCAATGCGTTTTGCGTATCTTTCATGATTTTTATAGCGGCCTCTGCTGTGGGACATGAGGTGAGACCGTCATCTACATAGAAATCAGACGTGATAAAGTTCACGACGTCGCTTCCGTATTTTGGTTCGGCCTCCATAGCTGTTTTGTACAGGCCAAGGTTAGCTACCGCTGGTGACGGGCTGTTTCCAAAGACGTGGACCCTCATCCGGTACTCGATGAGTTCCTTGGTAATGTCATTGTCCTTGTACCAAAGGAACCGTAGGTAATTCCGGTGATCTTCACGGACGATGAAACAGTGAAACATATGTTGTATGTCGGCTGTTACGGCGACCATCTCTCTTCTGAAACGGAGAAGTACTCCGAGGAGACTATTGGCTAGATCGGGTCCTGTGAGTAGCACGTCGTTTAGCGAGACTCCATTATATTTAGCGGAGGAATCGAAAACGCCCTGGATCTGATCGGGTTTCTTGGGATGGTAGACTCCAAATAAAGGTAAGTACCAGCATTCTTCGCCCTTGTGTAACTGAGGCGCCACTTCGGCGTGGTTGTCGTCCAGTATTTTGGCCATGAAGACTTGGAAGTGCTTCCATTTCTCTGGGTTTTTCTTTAGGCTCCTATCGAGCACCATAGCACGGTGAGTTGCCTGATCCTTGTTGTTAGGCAATGATCTTCGTGTGGATCGAAACGGTAATGGAGCTTCCCAATTTCCGGTTACGGTTCGTTTGAACTCTATGTCCAATTGTTTGACAAACTGTCGGTCGTCCTGTGACAGTCCTGGTTTATCATCGTCGGGTGTTTTCTCGAAGATGTCTATCCCTTTCAAGTCATCATTCTGTTCGACTGGTAAGTTATCACGATGTTCGGTTACGTGAAACTGGTTCGGACATGGTTGCATTATTGAGGGTCGGCCATTCGGTAGAATGAACGTTTTCTTGACGTCAATATCAGATGGTGCATGTTGTCGGTCTAGACAAGTTTCGCCTATAATGACCCAACCTAACGGCAACTTCTGTGCGAAAGGCTCGAAGTGAGACCCTAATCGTTGGTCGAGAGCGTGGTGTACTGCCGGGAGTGTTCTCCCGATAAGAAGTAGAATCTCACAATTCCTATCAATAGGCGGGATGAAGTTAGCTATATCCCGTAGATGTGGATGGTGTATCGCAACTTCAGGTGTTGGTATTTCAGACTTGTTGTTCGGAATGTCGTTACATTCGATGATTGTCGGTAAATCGGTCTCAAAATCATTACCGATAGATCTAACCATAAGGTCGTTCACTCTCCTTCCTGACATCAGTGTGCGTCCTGAACAGGTCTAAAGATTGAAGTTCCGGTAAGGTCCTTTAACGTTGAACAAATCAAAGAATTCGGTTGTAGCCAGCGTGTGACTACTTTGGTCGTCAACTATAGCGTACATGCGATGTACGGTGGATCTATCGTGTTTGGAAAACACGTCTACCGGCAATATCTTTGCACAAGATTTCCCGCTGTACGTTGAACCGCATACTTCTGTGCACTTGGCCTGAACGGTGTCTTTCGCGTTGCTTGCCTTTGGAGCCTTTCTCTCCCCGCCATTGTTTTGTGGGGATTCACGAGAAAAACTCGCTGGTCGTTGGTTGGAGTTGGAGATGTGGAGAGCTGTTGGGTGACGTGTGCTCTCGCATTCGTTGCAAACAACTCTTTCCTTACAGTTGGTCTTGATGTGCGTGTCGGACTCACAACACTTAAAGCATACGTTGTGCTCCTTTAGCAATTTGATGCGTTCTTCAATTGGTTTAGCCCTGAAGCCGTTGCATTCATTTAACGAGTGTTTTCCTTTGTGAATAATGCAACGCTCCTTTAGGTTGATTGAATTGCTATTCTCTCTACTGGGCTTTTCTGCGGAGCTATGCTCCGTGCTTTGGTCCGTAGACGTCTTGTAAGCGCTTATCTTCCCTTTTCCAGCCTGGGAATGCGGCTTAGTGGTAGGCTGGCTATTGTAATCATAGTTAAAACACGGATTGTTTTTGGTTTTTGAAACTTCACGGATAAAATCCGTCAACTCCGAAAGTGGTGCAAATGGAACTTGATGTTTGGTCATGTAATTCGAGGCCTTTGAGGTCCATTTTTCTTTAAGTCCATATGGCAACTTGGAAACTATAGGCAATTGTCCTGATGAGGTGTCGAAATACCCTAACAGGTCTCGAAAGTTCGGGTTGCGTTTCAGGCATTGGATGTGCGAGACGAGATCATACAAGTCATATAGACGATCGGTGTCTTTATTTGTCAATTTGGGGAAGCTTTCTAACTTTTGTCTCAATGCGTGCTCTGTTAATTGCAGCGCACCATAGCGTTCGTCTAGGCGTTCCCAAAGACACTCCAAACCTCTTGTTGGATCGTCGAAGTTTGATGCCTTGATGTTTTTCGCGTACTGCGACGACTTACTCCCGAGCCATTTCTTAAGGAGAATGAGCTCTTCGGAGTTGGAAATTCCTAGCTCGTCCACGACGCCTTTGAATTCGGCCTTCCAAACTGCGTAAGACTCGGCTTTGTCGTCAAAATGGGTGAGACGGGAGAGTAGCAGGTCCTTTCTCAGCAGGAACTTAGTCAATTCTTCGAATGTTGAATCCTTACTGTCGGAACGGTGTTCCTGCGTCGACGACGACGTTGTCGGCAAGGCATGTCGATCCTGAGTGGATGGCACAAATACGGGAGCATCCCGATTGAGACCATAAGTTTTGCAAGTGGTGTCGACGTCGTCGGTTTCTCGTCGGAAGGGTGTCGATGCCATGGATGGTGGTCCTATCTTCCTAGGCTCTTCAGTTGTAGCAAGCGGTTCGAAAACCGTAACTTTCCTTGTATAATCGGAGTGCGTCGGTTATGTGTTTGTTCCGACGTCGGCTTGATCTTCATTCATTGCATGAGTACTGCTGTTGTGTAGACTCACATAATCTTGTACCCGTCGGATCGGGTCGGCCATAGGTAATGGTAGGTCGACGCTGATGTGTGGTTCGTCGTCGATATTTTGACTGCCGTCATCCTCGAATGCTCTCGCTTCGGCTTCGGCCATAGCGGCTTCCATGTGAGCTTCTAACAGTGTTTTGTCGGCTTGCAACTCCAACTTCTTTCGTAGGGCGGCCGCTGCTTCGATTGCTTCTGCTCGTTCAAATTCAATCCTACGCTGTTCCATCTGACGTTGGGCTTCCCGCTCAACTTCGGCATTCTGGCGCTCCATATCTGCTTTCTGTCGATCGACTTCTGCCTTTTGTCGTTCGACTTCTGCCTTTTGTCGTTGAACTTGTTGTTCCATTTCAGCTTTCTGACTTGCCTTTCGCTGTATCTCGTGTTCTTCGAGAAGAGCTTCTTGTTTCGAAAGAGCAGCTTGTTTAGCTAGAAAGGCTATCTTGGCCTTGGCAGCTTCTGCTTTGGCACGCTTGTTTCTTGAAGCGCTTGACGAGCTGCTGGATTTTGAGCCACCCACGGATTTGCATCCGCTATTTGGCTTTGACCTAACTGAGTTGTGTTCTTGTTTCACGGACCCGTGTGGTTCTAGCACAGTGACATTCTGTTGACCCGAGGTAGGCTGCCCTTGCGGCTGGTGCGTTGCTGGTGACGAGGGACCAAATGCCTTGGTGGTGTCCCGTAGATTAGACATCGCTGTTTCCAACGTTTGCTGTCTTATATCAGCCAGGGTAGTGAAAGCCTGGAGGTCTCGATTGCTTTTCTCGGCCCTAGTGTTCTTCATAAATTATATGAATGCGTCGACTTGACGTTCATATCTACTAGCAGACTGAGCTATCTTTTCTTGTAAAGCGAGGCAACCTCGTATATTGTTTGGAGGGGTATCGACCTCCTGCAGGAAGGCATTCAACATGCTCCATAGCAGTTCTATGTCTTGGGCGCATTTCTCGCGTCTTTCAATGTAGACGTCCATGCCCTTTTCATTTAGAGTTCTAACTCTTTTCTCTGTATTGTCAGATCGTACGTCTGAGTGTTGATCTGGCTCAGTTGGTTGTATGGTGACGTTGTCACCTGTGTCACTCATCATGTCACAATCACTTTGTAGTCACGAGAAAATCTCGAAAGTGTGATTTGACTGTTTATTTGTTTCTCAGCTGAGTTTTATAAAATAACGTTTAAAAAACGTAACTGTGCTATCTTGCTTGATACTAGCTTTGTGTGTGATTTGGTACGTGTAAAACACGTTATATCACGGTATTCTATCTAGCTTGTACAGTTAAGGAAAAACTGAGCTGGGTTTATTATTTACCCAGACCAGGTGGTGTGAAGTGTCTTAAAAGGTTAGTGTGTGGGCGCTTCTACGGCCGCAGCACACTACAAGAACCAAGGAAATGGTGCGTTTCTCTTGCGAGAGCTCATATAAGTTTTGTATAGAAGGATACAGTTCTTTGCTGGTCTTCTATGGACGTCTCCTGGCGTAGACTGCAGCGACACTTCTGTAACTGGCGTTGTACGGAGCTATTTTACTATTCCGGCTCTCCCGGATAGATGAACCACTGGCAGTTGTTGGGCCTTGGAAAAATAAGTCTGTCTAAGGGCGACGTTTATTTTAAGCGACAACAGACGGTCAGATGTAGTGGTAAAATACTGAAAATAAAGGGGGACAAATCAAGGTTACAAAGTACATGTAAAAACGTTAAAGTTCGTAGTAAAACTGTAAAGGGGGATCATAGATAAGTGAGATACAATGAAATTGCACATAAACATAGCATAATTTAAGATTAAATGTCCAAATATAGTTTATAAATTTACGGGAAATTCCCTTCGTCTGGTCCAATGCTTGGTTTCACCAACTGGTTAAATTTAGAATGCATCCAGATAGAATAAAGTTATGTTTGTGTAAAAGAGAAGTTAAACGATCAATTTAAAACACTGATTGTTCGTTACTCACGCTGTGGTTGCCACAAACTACAGAGCGCGTCCTGTTTGCCTTTCCTTCAGCATGGCGAGGGGAGAACTGACAAAGGGGAAGGAAACGGTCTAATATCCTTTCATTAGGGTTCTCTCGCGGATCAATGATGTAGGAGACGAAAAATCCAGAGAAGTGTTCAAAGTCCAAACAGGAGTTGGAAACGGTGTTAGTTGAAGTTATCCAATTTCACAAATGATGAAGAAAATAACTATGAAAATACATGTATATTTAACAACTGGAACACAAAAAGTGTGACAGAACAATTCCACCCTGCAAACAATTGCCTCTCAATGTTATTGCTACAGGAGGATTGCCGGTTGAGTCGACATGTGCTAAGGCCACAGGTACAATTGCAAAAAAGTTTGTGTCATCTTACGGAACAACGGAAATGGGGATAATGTCAGTATACACAATTTCTGACCCTGCAGCATTTGAAGATTACGCTATAGGTTATCCTATCCAGGGCATGGAAGTGAAAATACTCGACGATAACGGTGTTACTATTCCTCGTGGGACATATGGTGAACTTTATTTTCGAAACAGAGACAGATTTTTAGGCTATTTAAATGCGCCAGAGGAATCGTCGGCTTGCTGTGATAGTACAGGGTGGTTTAAAACTGATGACATTGGTGTCATGAGGGAAAACGGATGCGTCGTTGTTACCGGACGAAAATCTGATATGATGATTATTGGCCAGGCAAAGATTCCAACTCTTTTCTTTGAATCAATACTCAGGCGCCATCCGAAAGTTAGAGAGGCCTTTATATATCCAGTTCACGACAAGAAAATGTTTCAACGAGCTTATGCAGCTATCGTAGCTTGTCCAGAAGGATCAATTACCGAGGAGGACCTGAAAAAGTTTGTAATTGGACAGACTTCTTCAAATCCGGATTCATACTTAAGCAGCTACTTTTTGCCGGAGCATTACATCTTTTACCAATCTTTTCCGTATACAAACAATGGCAAATTAGACAGAAAAGCCACAAGGGACATGATAATATCGACAAAGGGATTAACACAAACATAAAAAGGTTCTTAAACTAATAACACTGGAACATTAAACAGGAGGAATCAGGCAAATGTATGTTAAAATATAACATGACACATGTACAAAGAACATATTCTGTCAAAACTTAGAATCTTCTTACTGTACTGTTCTTTGAAAACCTTTTATAATTGTATCGCAATATCTATTCAAAAGGTTTCAAAAATGACTTGTCTAGTATACGGAATAATCTTATAAAGTTTTTTACTGTAGTTTTTCATGATTATAAGCACTCGTTGCATTCTACACAACATCTATTAGCTCTTAGAATAAAATTAAGCTTGATATTTGTGCGAGTCCGAAAAAAAGACAGACGCGAATACTGTTGTAATGATTATAGCAGAGTTTTAACGCTTTTGGACCAGTCGTAGCAAAAAGAACTATTCCTCTGAATGTTGCAGGTAGTTTTCAACGCTAAGTATTATCTGTTGAAGGATTCTTAAATCAAAATACAATTTTGCAAAAACACACAGGTTCTTTCTACCATGGGAACGGGTCGTTCTGCTTTTTTTTTTTTTTTTTGGGGGGGGCAATCCATAGTTGTTCTTATTTTTGCTTTTATTGTTTTATCCAATTCATAATTTTTTTGCCGTATTAATCTTACTAGTGAATGGACGAATTTTTGATAGACGTAATGCGTGTCACATCTGTTTTCTGTAGGGGAATGGGTGGCTATATGTTTTGCACTTTTTCTTGTTAAATTTTGTGTCAACTTGTTTGTCTTACCCCTATTGGTACATCTTTGCCTCCTTCATATAAAGTCTTAAAAAGTGTGTCTGACAACACTGAAACTACTTCTTTGATGCCGGTTCTAAAAGAAAAAGTGCTAATCGTGAATTCGAACGGTATTAGTTTGGAAATGATAAGATCAATATATTTTAGCAAAAGACATTACAAAAAAACTAATCGCACAAAATTACAAAAAAAACAACCCAAACTCAACTTACTTCAAAACCAGAGTGAACTAAGCTCGAAAGGATATCCTGTTATAGTACAATCGCCATAATGCCAGTGTTTAATTATGTGTAAGTAAAATCTGGTTATGGACGACTATTATAAACCCTTATTTATATTCAAATCAGTGAACGAAACGCGCATTTGTATACGAGCACATGACGTGTTTCGTAAAATTCTTGGGTAGAAAAACAACAACAGAGAAACAACATATATGTTAATTACTCCTTGAAATATGCATATACAGCATAACCAAATTATCCATTTTTATACCCGTTTTGGTATTTGTATTTTGATTATAGTCTCATTATCTGAAATAAAATTTGAATAAGAAATCTCTCGGATTTCTCACATAAAAGTGCGACCTTTTTTGTTTGAAAAAAAAAACACAAATCTTTATCCACTAAAGATCGAGCGCTCAGAAACCTGACATCGGGTCAGGCGGCTTAGCCCATAAATCGACTAGGATGTGTGCCCCAGGTTGTTGAATGGGGCAGCTCTGTCATAATGAATACCGGGGTCGTCAGGCTATAAAACCTTACCTCAAACCATAGTGGGCCAACGTGTGAGGAGATGGCCACGTTTCATGCACGTAAAAGATCCCCTTGTGGACCGCCAAGTAGCGCAACACATAGGCTAAATTTTTTCGCCCCTACCCATCTGTCCCTTTGTTTCTGTGGGTTTTTTTCTAAATTTGCTGTTTCCTGTGTTTATCACCCCACCCCAATATTTCATATCACCACCAGTTCATGTTCATTTTATCATCATTTCATGTTCATCGCCTTTTTCATAACCTGTCCTATATAGTGCTGAGAAAGCGAAAAACACCAACTCGCTTACTCAATCACTTTACTTAGATAAACAGGGAAATGCATCTTTTAATTTGCTCATTTTTTTATGGCGGTAACCAATAACTTGTCATTAATGTATTACAAAAATGTGTAATGTACAATAATTAAATATTTGCGGAAATTGTCGAAATATACAGGAAGTTATTCAATGAATCAGAACTATTTTTGTCAAGTGACTTTTGTAGCATACGATGTACAATGTATATTCATTTATTAGGGGTATTGTATTAAAGTTTTCCGAAACAAACAAATACATATAGTGTTCGGGAAATCAAAGTCAGATTCTAATAGAAAAAAGAAAGGACAATAGTATAGCATAATAATTTTGATTTTAAGAGTAAAGAAATGCACAAAGTTATATCATTCCCCCCAGTTTATGCTAAAAAGATTGATGCTTATTACCAGATTGCAGGAGTAACATTCTTGTATTATTTACACCGCAGAAGAATCTCAGTAACACAGACAGCATTCTGTTTTGATAGAAAAATGACGTTGTAGAATGTTTTCGTTCGTTCTTGTTCGATATAAACACTCATAAAATGATCAAATCGTGTGTAAGAAGTGAATGATTTTAGATTCTATTTGTTCTTACTAGTACGGACACGAAGGGGTCATTAGATTACATGACCTACCAACATCACTGTACATAAACATCGTCATGTTTTGTAATTATTTTCCGCATTGTGCATTTAACATTTTAGTCAACCGATAGATATTTGTAAAAAATATGTAATCATCGAGGGTATGACCATCATAGTATTAGATTTGTCTGGACTAAATCTATGTTTTATTAATTGAAGGTTCCTAAATTATGGAGGACGGTCGCGGACTTCGGACCGTTCCCTTTAAACAAAAATATGACGGCATAGAAATAAAATGTGGAAGTTTAATATTATATCAGGAGAGTAATGGAAAGTGTGCTAAAACACATGTATTTTTAAGGATATATAAAACTTTATTTGACCATTATGTGATCGTGTATAAAAACGAAAGAGTGCCTAATTCAGCCATGTATCTCTCGTTGAAAAACTGTAAGGTATGCGAAGGGAAGAACAACAAAGAAATCAAAGTCATACCAAATAACATGGAAGGAATTAATTTGACATTTGAAGTGGAGGACGTTGAGGACGTTCCGAGTTGGATTTCTGCTTTGACGCCTACGTTAAATGTGGTGAATGATAATTCAATACAGTCGTTTACTCCACCATCTTCCCCCATGATTCCAAAGTCACCCACAATGCCACCGGTTATAGAAGACGACGAAAAGTGATGGCTATGGTACATATTCATTCAACACACAATCTAAGTTACCAAAACATATTTTAACTTGAATAAATCAACAGAAAAAAAACATTCTGGGATACAGATACTTTGATGTATCAAGTGTGAAAAAATACTTCGTCGTTCTAAAATGACAGAATTAATTTTTATAGTCTTTTTAATTCTGAAAATGCGATTTTCTTTTATCAGATAAATTGTTAGAGGTGTATTTGAAAAGAAAATTCAACCTCATTGTCATATAATTACTTAATTATTTCTTTGTTTGGAAGCTTCGTAATATGTAGAGTGTTTATCAAACAAACCACCATATTGAACCATGCGTCCAGATTTTTTCGAAAATGCAGTTTGGATTTTTACAGACGTAAGAGTGATGCAGTTGATTCACCTTTAATTTAATCGGCAGTAACAAAAACAATCTGTTCCTGACGAATGTCTACGAAAGAGGTTTGCTTCTCTATCTTACAGTAAATAAAAATGGATAAAGTTGCATTTATTTTAAAGAATATGAAGAAATAATCAAAATAAGCAAGAAAAAAATATAAGTCCAGGTGCTCGTTTTCATGCTTTAAGCGCTTATTATTTTGAGGGAAAAAGGTTTTCTCTACAGTTTTCATTACTTTTGTTATGCCGCTGATTGGCAACTTTAAACCTTCTAAAATGTTTGACAGAGTTAATAGAATTTTCTTTAAAAATGGTCAACTTCATATTTATTGTACCATTTTGAGTAATAAAAAGGAAAAAGGTTGTTCATTTACACAAAATTCCATGCATATTAGATTGGTAAAACCCGAGAATCTAAAATGAAATCTGACAAAAAATCCAAAATATGAGGAGCTTAAAGTAGGAAAGAATGTCTGATGTAAATCAAATCAAATCATCTTTCCTCGGAAAAAAATGTATTTTTCTTGCAGTTTGCAGCAAACAACTGAGGTACAAATTGGTCATTCGAATGTCAAAAGTCCAAAATGACAAAGACATAACAGTAAACACAAGCGAGAACAGCACGAAAGAAACAGAATTTAATATTGTTCTGTTGTACTCTACTTTATTATGTTTGAAAACTTCCAAAACTGTATGTATATATGTGTCTTCAAAAATTCATTTTATTAAATGGTTTCTTTTATGACAACTGATCACGATAAATAAATACCAAGAAGCATTCGAATTTCAAAGTCCAAAAAACAAATCCGGTCTAGAAACATTAAAAGACAGCCATTCAAGAAAAACAGCAGAAATCCGAGCCTGCTTAACTTTGTTAAAGTTCTCATCAAGATTATTGAAGAAATGAGGGTAAGAGAATCACCAAATAAGAATTTTTTAAGGTGAACATCATCAATCAATATAACAAAAGGTGAGGCTGAATTGCTGATCAAATATTTCGTTCTATTTCATAAAGTTAATCAAGACATTTTTTGTAAGATGTTTAGAAGCTTTAGTGTCAGACAATCGCGGTGTCTGTGTATCCTATTATATTAACGTCTAATTCCTCCAAATTAAATAGTTGTGTATTTCTCTTAAGATGTAAGTTTATATCTTGTGTGCTGCTAAATTATTTTCTTTACCTTTTGTTTTTTTTTTCTTATTGGAAATTTGAGAATAGACCATCGTTAATATTGTTTCGGGCTTTCACGGTTTCTTTGAAAGTGAGTAAATATTTACGTGTCCTTTACGAGTTTTAGGAGAAGAAATCATATCTTACTTAAAAACATTTTTTGATGATCCATGTGATCTACTGTTTTAAAGTTTTTCTGAGTGATTGCGGGCCATTTACAATCATTGCGAATTATAAAAGGGAGTAATGATCTCGAAGGCAATTTCGAATACTAGAATTAAATCCTAAAAGCTCTTGTTAACGTTTGAAATCCTCTGAACTCGTAAAAGTAAATCTTCGTAAAATGTTTAGGAAAGAAGCAAAGTTGTACCAATGGCCCAATCGAATGTCGTAACTCTGAAAAGGCTAAGACAAGAACGAAAGACGTAAAATTATCACAAAATCAAAACCACACAACATAAAAAAAACCCAACGCAACTATTTAAAGGGGATACGTTACTTTGGTCGACTATCTTTCTTTTCATAACAAATTTGCATAATGAATGGTAATACCATGACACATTGAAATATTCATTTGAAATAGGGGGTCATGGGTCAGTCTTTGGCGGGAAATTTATATAGAAATAATGGGAAAAGATCCAATATTTTCAAAACTTTGTTATTCTCCATTGATTAAAACAAAATTTTCTCATTACATTTCAACCAAATACTAACACAAGAAAGTCCAAATCTTTCTCTAAACAACCGTATATATTTTGTCATAGGTCATGGACCATCTTTTTTTTCAAGAATTTACATCAAAGATAAACAATAGCGTTAAAGTTCAAATCTGTTCAAGTAAAATTGACGTTGTGTTTCAAATCGAAAATGGACGTTTTTGTGTCAGGTAAATATAACTCGAAACGAAAGAGAATATAGGTGTTACGGAAGAGTAAGCAGTTCCTGTAGCATACCCGTCACTTTACCAACAATCGATTAAGTGGGGTCATAACAATGACATATTTGTCTTTAAGGATGAAGGCAGGTCGGCTTTTGAGACTATGGCATTTTTTTCGGAATCCTTTGATTTAGGTAAAAATTTGCACGATACCCCCATCTTTTCTTTTGTTTAAGGTCTTCATTATATCACAAATATCTGTTTTACATTTTTTTTTTAAATTCTAATAACTTTTTCAAAGGGTTAAACAGCTTAACTTTGCAAATGTTAAAGCTATGAAAAAAATAGAGAAAAACTTTTTCCCGCCAAAATTTGATCTCAGATTATCTTTAACCTAACAAAATTTCCAAATTATTTTGCATTTTTGATTATTCTCTCATGATTTAAGGCATTAATTTTAAAACCTCATCACTTTAAAATCACCCTGAAACATCCTTAAGGATGATCGCTGGTCAGTTTAAAAAAAAACAAAGGTCTCTAAATTGATATATTTAATGAATAGTCCACAGGTAAAGGTACAAAATCAGCGTAAAAAAATAATGGGTCACCGAACTCGTTTTTAAGATATTAAGCGTTCAAAATTTGGCGGGAAAAGGATTTCTCTGACTTTTTCATATGTTTAACATTAGACTTGTTTAAGTGTAAAAACCTATGAAAAAATAACAAGAAATTTATAAAACTTTGTAAGTTAGCCCTTTATGCTCTAATAAATAATAATTCAAAAAGAAAATAGGGGGTTCATGGGCAAAAAAAATATCACCATTTTAATGGTAAAATCCAGAGGATTCCAAAAATCTGACAGAAATCTCAAATGCTGACCAGCAATCATCCTTAAACACAGTCATGGAGTCTTCGTAAAATTCTTTGAGTGACTTCCCTGTCAGAAATGAGAGTCTATCAAAGTTAAGAAAATCATGATTTTCCATCAAAAGCTGACAAATGGATCTTTAAAAAATTTGAAGAAATAACAGAAAAAATACTTTTTTCAAATTTCGATCAATCCGTTCAAACATATTATGACACTAATGACTTAATTACATAAATATGTCCAAACACGAACATTCTCCAAATAAATTAGATATTGGAAAAATGAACATTACTATAGTTTTGCATTTTTAATTTTTGGCTAGATCGGCTCTGATGAGTCTTGAATAGACGAAACGCGCGTCAGGCGTAGCAAATTTTATTGTTTTGAACTTTGTTATATTTTTTATTTAAGCCTTTAAAAACTTTGTCCATATGATAATTATATACTTTTTTACTATTTAATATTTACTAGAGTAAGTATACTTTTGAAATTATTAGTTCTGCTCATTTTAATCCCTTTGTCGATATAATCATGTCCCTTGTTGCTTTTCTGTCTAATTTGCCATTGTTTGTACGAGGAAAAGATTGATAAAAGATGTAATGCTCCGGTAACCTATATCTGTCAATAAATGAGTCTGTATTTGAAGAGGTCTGCTCACTTACAAATCTTTTCAAGTCCTCCTCGGTAATCGACCCTTTTGGACTAGCAACGACGGCTGCGTATGCGAGCTGAAACATTTCCTTGTCGTGTACTGGATATATGAAGGCCTCTTTAACGTTAGGATGGCGTTTAAGTATGGATTCATAAAATACTGTTGAAACCTTTGCCCCTCCGAGTATCATCATGTCAGACTTCCGTCCAGTTACGACGAAGCATCCGTTTTCTCTCATGACGCCAATGTCGTCAGTTTTGAACCATCCCGTTCTGTTGCAACAAGCTGACGATTTCTCCGGTGCATTTAGATAGCCTAAAAATCTGTCCCTGTTTCGTACATACATTTCACCGTATGTCCCACATGGAACAGTAAAACCATAATCGTCGACTATTTTCACCTCCATGCCCTGAATAGGATAGCCAACAGCGTAATCTTCAAAGTCATCTGGAGTAGAGACCGTGTGTGCATTAACTAATCCCATTTCTGTGCTACCGTACAAAACAACAAATTTATTTGCAATGCGACCAGCGGCCTTAGCACACATTGAATCAACGGGTAAACCTCCTGTAGCAACAACATTAAGGGGCCAATGTCGGCACGGTGGGATATCACTTTCCATCAATTCATATAAACATGGACCAATCATTACCGCGCTAGTACATTTTTCCGAGTCAAAAGCTCTGATGGCAAACTCGTTAATTTCTCTAGGCGTTTTGAAAGCCGCTATATTGCTTGAGCTAACTAAAGTCGCCTTTGACATGAGAACACTCAACGGATATCCAACAATCCAACTAAATGGTCTATCATTGTAATGGACACTCCCTTGGTTTATTTCAATGCTCGAAGCAAATCCCTGCATATTTCTTAGAAGGCCTACGTGAGTATACTGCACAGCCTTAGGGATACCTGTGCTCCCGGAGGTAAGAAAAATCTGTGCGATGTCATCTGGATCGACAGCAGGGAGACTTGAAGACGATGCCGTGCCGATATTTAATATATCACTAATAGTTGTATACGTCTTACAATTACGAGACGGCGCCATCACAATTACTCGTTTCAAGTCAAGTAACGAACTACTAGAAACGGATAGTAGATTATCCGAGTCAAACTCCACAAAGTTTTTTATTGTTTCAATGCGTTTGTCTTCTTCCCCCGGATCGATAATAAGAGTTGTGCAGTGAGGAATTCCTGTAAGTGTGTCCCTTACCTCCGAACCATCACTCATCTTGAAAAAGAAATGTAAAGGTACAGCTCCTAATATTTGTACGCCACATGTTGCTATCATCCATTCAATACAGTTTTTGTTGGAGATTGCAACCACATCTTTAGGTTTAGTTCCAATCTCTACCAATCCCTTTGCAAATGCTACGGATTTTTTTAAAAGATCCGAATACGTTAAAGATGTACGCTCTCCAGATTTTGTCAAAACGACCAATGCCTCTCTGTTTGGACAGTGCACTGCATTCTTCTGTAAAATCTCCGATATTGTTGTATATGGATTAACATCTTTTATAGGATTAAATTTGTAGCTAGGTTTCGTCTCGTTCTGTTTTGCCATATTGTTATGTACTACTTTCAAGGCTATGTTGAATCTATATGATAACGCAGTAGGGTATGACAAGAATTTTAATAGGAAGATTTGATGTAATAGAATACATTAATGAGATAATACACTTGTCCCGTTTATCAAATTTGTTTGTATTGTCCCCACAGCCTATCAGATACATGTAGTAGATATTTAAATGCATACAAATGTTACAATATCACGTACGTATGAATTGTTTAAGCACAGTCAAGGTATTATTCTGTGTCTGGTATATTTAAGTATTACATTGGCGGTACAAAATGCAACCCTTCTTTTTTATTTTCTATTTTTTTTTCCTTATCATCATCTGGTCGACTGCACATAGTAGTAGTTCTCATTCATCTTATTGATACGGTTCCTTTGTCAACTTTCCCTTCTTGTGTAGCAACGATCCACTACAGCTGGTGCAGTTTACGTATCATAATTGATTCGTAACTCCAGAGCTTGCAGGAATTACATCGATTTCCTTGGCAGAGCGTCACGTTTGGCAAAAAATTGTTTACACAAGGTTATGTTGCTCCTCGGTTGCTGTCGTCACTCAAGAAATTTTATGGTAGACATCATGCACTCATGGACAGATATAGGATTTCCATCTCTCTGATGAGTGCAGATGTTGATTTGTCATAGGGTTTTATTTTGTATTCCTTTACCGGATTGACACACTGAATTGGAAACTGGCAGCGCGACGGGTGTGCATAGCAGGCAGGAACCGCTTATTCTTCCAAACCTAATTTCACTCCAATTACGGATAGAGTTCGCGTTGTTATTTAAAATTAATTTTCGTTCTGTCCTTGTTTGTGTTAACTGGTTTTGTCTCTGACCTTTCGGACTTTGGCATTTGGATGCTCCATTGGCAACTCTGCTTCTTTCTCATTTAAAGATGGAATCTCTTCATGTTTCAGAATTTCAATCTGATTTGCAACCCTTCTGTACTATACCTTGAATCTTGAATCCTGAAGAATTTTTCTGCACACTGGCCCATTTTTATGACATTTTCTGATTAAAAAGTCTTTAAAATCCAACTATGTAACATTTCGTGAAATTCTACAACTTTGTGATTTTTAAGGCCAAAAACGAAACAATGTTAAAGTTATGTAAAATTTATAGGAGTCTATTTCCCGCCAAAAGGACACGGTACGGTAAGGCCCGTATTTTGGCCCCCTTTAAGACTAAAAAATAGAAAACTGATCTAGAGAAAAGTCCTTTTGTTATTTATTAAGTTAAATGAATGAGGAAGATAAAACACTTAAATTTATAAGAATTTTTTAATATGTTATTTATTTGAAATTGCTTGTCAAAACATTGTGAATATGTGTGATTTCTTTCAAATTCGCGGAAAATGGACAATATTTGGGTAAAATTTTCAATTTTTTTATGCCAGCGACTACTTGGACCACAATTATTGTTCATGAACTTTGATTTGCACTATAAAATGATTATAAATCAGTCGAGAAATCCATGGTCTACGTTGTCGCCGATCATTGAAAATAACAAAATAAGCATGAAAATGACATTTTTCAACAAATTTGTTTATTTTGCACTACTTTAAGCCTCTATAAAATCAAAATTACAGTAGATGATGGAAAATGTTTACTATTATCAAAAGTTTAATTATCCAACTTGAAACCTTAATAATATTTAAATCATTTACTTAGGATTGTTTTTTCTTTAAGTAAGGGGGCCAAATATGAGCCTTACTGTACCTTGTCCTTTTCACGTCAAATATCTCAGAAACATGCACACGGGCCTACATTTTTTTTTTCTTTTTGTCATTAAAGGGGCAATTATATATTATTTCCCTCACAAATCATAAAATCTTTGATAGAGTGACCAACCGCTAAACCAATCTCATTACAATAAGTTCTTATTGTTTTTGACTGTATATAGTGAAACTTCTTACAGTCAGATCTAGACATGAATAATCGTAGACATACTACATCTTTTAACATCAACTTCCGTTATATTATGACTCTTTCACTATACAATACTACAAGTTTGCAAGTTTACATGTTTAGAGCTATATCTCGGAAAAGACAGTCATTAAAGACTTTTTAACAAAGCTTGATGACCTATACTTTTCGTCAATCGTCACCTTTACATACTTGAGTAGCGCAGCATTCCGTACACTCAATCTTATGTTTTCATGTTGACAACTTAATCGTTATTCCAGAGCTTTTGAGACTTCGTTGATAGGGTAACGTCTCACACAAAAGGCACATGATTAATTTACTCCTCGGTTGTTGTCTTCATTTAAGAAATTTAATGGCAGACATAATAAATATAGGATTTTTATATCTCAGATGAGTTCAGATGTTGGTATATCGTCTGTTTTTTTTCCTTTACCTGATAAGACACGCTGGAGTGACCGTTTGTGACAGGTGCAATGCAACAAGCAGTAACTGCCGAAGTTCACATCAACCTGCCCTACTGCAGACGAACGACTTTCTACAAGCACCTCGAACGAACAAATTACATACATGTATATCCGTAAGTCCTCAACAGCACGTTCAAACGAAGTTTCATTGTCGCAGGAACGTCGTCGGAAGGATTTTTAACAATGCCCTTTTTACTATGCAATTTTAGAATTGAAGTGGTTGCAGGATTGTTGTAGGATAGTTCTGATGTAATCATATGATCTGTCGGGATCCGTTTGGGGGTAATTTTGAGCACTTTTCCAGTGACTGTTACAGCCATGCAATGTTCTGCGTTATTTGTACGTTTTGTTTCGTAAGGGAGCCACATACCATTCGTACATCGCTCGCTTACTGCACAGCAGTCGTCATGGAAAGAATGGATCTTTGACCACCATTTATGGTGTTGATACCGATATTTTGTACTTTATACATTGCTTTAGATAACATTTCTGAATAATTGCTTGAGATAACATTTCTCTCCATACGACTGGAGTTCGCATTGCGGATTGTATTCAGTTGTTTTGTATGTTTTTGTGTTTTCTACTACTTTGTAAAGCCCTCGTTCGTGTTTATTGGTGCTGTCCGTGCCCTTTGGACTTTTCACATTTAAATGACCCGTTGGAACCTCTTTGCTTCTTATTGATTTTTTTTACACTTTAGTAAAAGTTAATTGACTCGGTCTTAATAGCTCTTAATCACCACTTTGCTACAAAATGTAAATACATCATGTTCTCGCTAAAATTATTTTGATCTTATAGATGAAGACAGCAGTGACTTGTCAATGTTATGTCTTGTTTTTTACTGAATTCTATCCTTTCTTGGAGAATCATCGGCAATACATGCAACGTGGGGGTTGGAATAAGCAGAAACTCCTTTCTCTTCCGGAACACATAAGTTTACTCGCGATTTAATCAGGGTTTTCGTTTCTGCTGGCGTCACACTGTCCCGATTTTGACATACGATGGACACACGAATGTGAAAATTTCAACTTCGTGCGAAGTTAGTCCCGAACTTGCTGAAAATCAAAATCAAAACCGAAGGATATACGATTAGAACCGATGGCTAAGCGATCGGAAAAGTAGCACATACGAATAGCTGCGAACCGATTACGAAGTTGTTACGATGTTATCAAGATTAGTCGAGAATTAGATCCGAAGGAGACACGAATTTATATGACGGCTGTACGACGTCGTGTTTAGCATACGATGGGTCTACGAAGCATCACGATGGGTATAAGAAGTATGAAATATAATAACGCGATTTGCAATAAGATTATATAATTTAGTCTATATAAATTGTCCTTTGCGGCCTCTAATTAGTATTTATGGATAACAAGTTAAAACGATGGCTCTCCAAGCAAACCCCTGCTGTCCCTGATGTCGATCAGTAAGAGTAGATAAGACATTTGATCTAAAGCTAATATGTCATGTATGTAGAGCCTGTTAAGATAGAACAAAAAAGATGACGCTACTTTATCTTGTATTGTTCGTGTGAGTTGACCGAAGAACACATAATCTGAAAACAAGAAGAACATGTTGTAACTATGTAGAAAGTTCAACAATTTTAGCTGTTGGAACAGCGAACGATTCTTGAACAAAGCGTGTCCACCTTATAATACATAACTTCGTTACCGGTCCTATACCGGTATCTAAGTCCAAAGGTCCCGTAAATATTTGCGGACCGAAACGGAAAGTAAACTTGATCTCAGTAACCCGTAATGGTGGACTGGCATACAGTACATACCAAAAGCAGTTTAATAACTATAATCAAGGGTTTAGAAAAAAGTGTGGAAAACTGATATTTCAGTGAAATTCCAAAGTTCAAAGGGTCCTAACTCTCTAAAAAATTGCGAACCGGAACAACGCGTTAACTTGATCTTTAACTCATCATGGTAAGACTCGCATACCAAAAATCAGTTTATAGTTTAATATCTATATATAAGGTTTAAAAAAGTGCGAAAAAGTTATTGTGACAGCGAGACGGCCGGGCCGGACAGACACACAAACGGGCAGATGGAGTGCAAACCTAAAGTCCCCTTCGGCGTTTGTCGGTAGGGGACTGATAAAAACTAAAGTTTAAAATGTCTAAACCTTTATTTCTGATATTGAAATTTAAGTATTAAAAGGTGCCACAAAAGCCTGGACGAGGACACAAAGAGGGAAGCGCCTGGCTGGAAAGAACAGGACGAAAAGAAAAGCGTCAGAAGATTCTAGATCCAGACTGTCTCCGCTTTGTTTTGTCTTTCTTCTTGTACTTTTGAGACTGATCATTCTAGTTTCAATTTTTTTTTAATTTCCTTTATTAATTTTTCGAAACTAAAAAAGTTTTGAATAAAGAATTAATGGGGATACTTGTATTATAAGCTGCTGTCTTGTAAGTCTTCCTCCTGCTGCATTTTAATTATATTTTAATTATGAGGGGGAGAACAGAGCTATATACATGTACTAACTTTTCTTTTTCTAAACGATTTAATGTAACACGCCCCTCACTGAAATGGATTAATAAATGTACCTATAAGGCACTTTTGACACGTTTGATATTTTTTCTACTTCAGAAATCGTACTGCTTTGACCAGTGCCGTGTTTCCATCTCCATGCCATTACTCTATGCCATTACATTAGTAACGACGGATGTACGAATACAAAGCGAGGTCTTTGCGACGCCGTGTTTCCTTCGCACCACCTTTGGAGAGCTTCTTGTTTTATTCGTGCCGCCATCGTAAGATAAACTAAGCCGACGATACTTAGAAGTCAACACGAAATCAGAAGATGCTTTCACGAAGGCATTACGATAGAAAGGATGGATTAACGAACACAACACGAACAAGGACCTTCGCACGAACCCTCGGGAGTTTTTTAACATGTTAAAAAATTAGGAAGGCATTACGAAGTTGCTCCCGAAGTTGGAATATTTCAGCCGATGGTACTTCGATGGTAAAAGATGGCAACACGAATAGCGCGATTTGAATACGATCACTCCCGATTTTGAAAATATCCATAATCGTGTTTCCATCGGGGTCAAAATCGGGATAGTGTGACGCCAGCATTCTAATTGCACTTACATTGAACTAAATATCCGTACGTTTTTTTATGTTCTTCTCCTATTCACTTTGACTAAGACTATCGGAGGACCCTTTTTGTATTTCTTTGCCTCTTCATGTTTCTAGAATTGTTATGTGCAGGCGTGCATAATTTACGATTGTTTAAATTTTTGTAGCACATTTCCAAGTTGAGATTTCTTTGAAAGCCTCGCAAACAACCTGCCTAAAACATGTTATGTGATAATTGTAAGTTATCAAAAACAGACATGAGTACTGTTTTACTTTGTAGAAGATTCGAATGATTGAATAGACCCGTACTTAAAGTTTTGTTTTGGTATATGGCTACGTATAAGATTATCAATTAAATATCACTTTTCTGTCCCCATAACACATTCTAACGAGTATTAATGTATTCCTTTCATAAAAATATATTTACAAAGATTGAAAAAAGCTTCAAATATGTCTTATCAAGTTTAGGCTTCTGTCAAATAAAGTTTCAGCCCACCAGATGTGCACAACACGTGCCACCCTTTCCGTAATTAGGACCACAGCCTTTTTTGCCACAGTATATTTCTCCACTCCACCCTTGCCATCTTCCACCTGCAAGAATCTCTGAAATTTTATTATTTTTCGGTTCAATAAGCGTACGACAAGATGGACAGTTGGCGCCATCAGTCAGTCCACAATGACCATCGGTGCGGGATATGCTTGGCCTGTTATGGTCAGTCATGACTTTGCGACCACAGTAAAGCAAGCGTGTTTTTCTACTCACTTGTGGGTTATAATCTCTCGTTATACAAGGTGGAAAGCATAGATTAAAGATAACTTTATCAAGTTCGCTTAGTGTTTTGTTCGATTCGCCATTTCCCTCGGATCTAACAAAGTCCCATACCCCTTTATCGTCAGCTTCGCTTCCTCCAAATAGAAGAATGCTAAATGGATCGAACCGACGGATTGTGCTCTGTTGTTCTTTTAAACATTCTGTCACAGGAAGTAAAGCAAGAATGTGGTAAAGGGAGATCGCTTGGTGGTAGAAGCCTAGAGCATATAACAGCTGAATTCGAACTATAGTACTAAGGCCAGGATCATGGTTAGTTCCGCTGAGACAAAGCGATATAACTGATCTGTAATTATTAGATGTATCACGTGTTTCACAATGGATAGAACTGTCTGAAGGCAATGCAAAGGTTCGGCAAATTACTATGTCTGCTTGATTTCGACTTAGACATCTTGACAAGTTTAACCCTGGTGCTATTTCGTTTAACTCACTCATGACACCAAGAACTATCAAACGCCACAAATCCTGGGTTTGGGCTTCAATGAAGACTTCTATTTTCTTTGGGACTAATGATTTGTCAAATTCATTCATTGTTTGAATCCTGTAGAACTTTATCAGTGCGCTGTCGTCTTTCAACTGACCTGATGCAGCGATGTCTGAACCAAGTCTTTGTATTTTCTGACTAAATTTTGAACCTTGGGCCAGCAAACTTTGAAACACCTCACAAGAAATTGTCTGGTTCCTTGTTGGTTTGCGTTTGTTCTTTCCACTATAAATATATGAAAAGAAACCTATAAGTGACTTGACAGACTCTTTCAAGACATTGAGTAACAAGACTTGTTAGGAACAGCTAAGAAGATTAAAATTCAACGAATGAAACCAAATCAAAGCATTATACTTCCCCTTTATTAATGTTGCGTTCAATATTTGTCCATTATTTCTACATATAATTGCATTTCTTACGTTTTATTGTTTGTCATTTTTTTATATTACAACTTACCCTACAGAGATCGTCCCCATCAGCCTTTTTAACTTATCCTCGTTAATATTCGACTTCCTGTATTTGGGAACATTCGCTACAGGGACGTTGGGAATATCGAATTCTGTAATTTTCCGTTCCACATTCTTGATCTTCATGAGTGATTCAACATCATCATTGGTTGAATTTAACTCCGCCTCTGTCACTCGTATGTCATTGGTAAGCTTCCATGCTAATCTAGCCTCTTCTTTGCATTGGTTGAGAGTTTGTTTTTCTTTTGCTGTTGCTTCTTTCACATCGTCGACCAAACTTTCAAGAATGGAATCCACCATACTCTTCAAGGCGATCCCGTCTTCTATGATAGCCGATATCACAGTTTCTTCCTCAGAACTGAGTCGTTTCAGGTTATCGTCAACCTCCTTTTCAACCGCCTCTAATAGCTTTTGATTTTCGTTTTGATTTAGTTTCTTTGTCTTCAATAAAAAATGTTTCTTTCTTTTCGACACAAATTCCTTTATTTCTCCCATAGGGTGCCCTTTGTGGGTTGTTACTGCGCAAACTTTACAAACAGCTACATCACATTCGTCACAAATGAAAACGTAAGACTCCTCATGATCACTACAGAAGACAGTGACGTCAGCTGAGCCGGATGTAGATTTGAATCTATGATCTTTGCAGACGACAATGCGCAGGTGTGCTGTTTTGCAATTCATACAAAAACACTGTTTGCAGTCAAGACAATACTCGCTGCCTCGTGCATTCCTGCACATCTCACAATGGTTGAATTTAGCCATTTGTGCCATTTTTTCTGAAGAAGTAAACACAAGTGATATTAATGTGCACTAAGAATACGTGTATGAGTATTTACGAACTTTTTGAGCAAATAAAACTTGGTTTTTTTTTTTGATAAGTGAAACATCGGTTGCATATGTACATGTATCATTTAAAACAAAGAATTTAAGAGCCAGCAATCCCAAAGAGGAATAAGGCCTGGAATAAAGGAGACTGATAATCTTGACTATATCAAAGAAAAGAGATCAGTATAATTATGCTTGCTTGTCACATGTACAGGGGCGGATTCGAGGGATGGGGCGTTAAACAGTAAAACAAATACTTATTATTTTTCGCAGAGTGCAGCAAAGAGCCAATTTTATAGTGTTTTTTTTTTACGTAGAGTTTGTGCAAAAAACAATTTCTTTATTAGTTTTACTGGTGAGGCGTTCGCCCGTACACATTTCATTAGATCCACACCTGTGTCGCGTTGTCAGTGATCGGTTTCGTGAGGGTTATTTCAAATACGAAAACTGACTTTGAACAAAGACAGCTCTACGTTAAAATGCCAAAACTTGCTCAAAATTTGGCCTCAATGTAAACATCATTATCAGGCGTGGATCCAGGATTTGATCTAAGAGGGGGGCGCGTGTTTAAAATATCAAATAATAAAGGGATATTTTTTCATTTAAAAAAAATATATAATATCTGGGACAAAACAAAAACAGTGGGTGCAGATTTTAAATTAATATGTTTATTATAAAGTTTTATAGGAATATCTGGCTTGAATTTTGGCATAAATGTTTTGCTAAAATTTTCGTTATCTGTTACAAGTAAATAGTTTTGTTGAAGTGAGCTTATGAACTAAAACATTTCAATGCAGACATTGTTTAGATAAGATTTTTGAATCGATACAGTATTGGTGTAAATGTTCAGTCAACCTTACCGTAAGAATATTTATAACACTGATACACTTAATAAAGTATGCATGCTATAAATGAAGCAATTATAATTTAGTGGTTTCTATCTTCAATAAGCCCATTGATTTCATTTTTTAAGTAAGCATATATTAAATTATCAATGAAGATTGTGACTTACACGCATCAATGAAACTCATCCGGAAAACTCAGCTATAAAATATAATGTGCATATAAAATACCTTTCAATAGCTAGATTGGAAAATATTAGATTATAAAACTTATATGTTTATGTAGTACATTACCATAATTAATATATATCATGGAACATACACGCAAAATACGTGTATTTTACATTAATTTGGTTTTAGGTAACATTATTAATATGAAAACGAAAAGTAAAATGCAAAATGCCCTATTTGTATTATAGACCTATGACACTTCACTACATTATAATCTGGTTTGTATTGATAGTAATAAATAAATCAAATGACCGTTTTGACCATGACTACGTTACTTACCTGTTTCAATGCTAACTTAAATGTACGCGGATAATAAACATCCTGATTGGTAACCAAACAGTAGAATAAAATTGAGTTATTGCCCTTCGTACGCCAGGGTTCAAACCTATACATTGTCATTAATATATTGTGGTTATTATACTATTGAAAATATATTGAGACATCAGCCATCAGAATATTCTATTTAGATGAATATACATCGTCAATTAAAATGTAGCTTCTTTGACATTTTTGATCGGAGCTACATGTACGCAGTGATGTCCTGATACTCGAGGTAAAACATTCCTTTTGCGGATTTTTAAAATTTATTAAAAAAAAACATTTTTATAAAAAAAAAAGTGTTGTTTATTTGATTTGAATAATAAAATTCAAAATAATAAATTTTGTTTCTCTGTGATTCATTATATAAATCATATATTATAAACTATATATATATGAAGGTTTAACAGAAGGACGGACAAACGGATCGACACCCTATCACTATATACCCCTAGTTTTCAAGCGGGGGTATAAACAGTCATATTTTATGTGGCTTTTCGACGATGATGGAAGGTATGTAAGAAAACACTTTGTTTAGTCATATAAAACATAATAATTTATATACAAGTACGGTACTATAAAACTTAACATGCAATACGTACATGCATGGTGTTTATAATTGCTATGCATTTCTTGTGATTGATTATATTTTGACCTGTTCATCACTTAATGATGAAAGAAAATTATACATTAAGGTAGTAGACCTGGGGTAAGGGACATAACTCTTTCAAACAGATCAGAGGTCCTTTGAATGTTTTATATTCAAGTTATTTTCAAAACATTTTGTTGATGCTGATCAGGCTTTGTTTTCAGAGCATTTCTGTGTATAATGTTTCCTTTCATTTCCATAATAAAATCATAACATTTTATAAACAAGTCTTTGTAAGTTTAAAATTCTAATCTAATATTAAAAGTGAATGAAATTCAATGATTGAATACTACAAAAGTCCTACCTGAACATAAGCACAACACAATGAATATCCATGCTTATTTCTGCCAGGTTTCTAAAGCAACTTTCTCATGTCAATAGTCAGAACATTACATTGAGATGCAGAAAATCACAAAAACCTGACAGATAAAATGTTTACATGTCAAATTTTGTTGTCTGCTGCTGGGGAAAATTTTGTATGGGGAAGGAAATGAATTGGTATGGTCCAAGTTGCATATGGCTATCTCGCCCCGAAGAAATGATGTCCCTAATATTATTAAAATACCAAAATTGTTTCAAATATTTCATAAATTGAACAAATAAGTCATAATTAATGGTAATGTGTATTAAAAGACAGTTTTTAATTCATTCTTTTTGAATTTGAGATTATTTCACCCCTATTCGCTTGATTTTTGTTATGCCTATGATACCTTTAAAACGAAATATCTTTACAAATTGACGGTGAATTTGTCTAATTTTTGGTGCAATGTTGCATTTTCATGATACTAACAAAGTGTTTATTTTTCTTAAAAAACGACTGATAGGCTTTTAAGAAAAAATGCTTTATTTTGTCCCACCAGCTGTTCTTTTGTGTTCCATTTTTTGCAAAAATTTAATATAATTTAGATTGTATTGGTAATTACAAATGAAAAATCATTAACAAAGCGTTGAATTTATATTGCCTCACCCAATGACTTTTCATATTCGCCAAAAATTGATTATTCTAAAACCTATTTTTGAAAATAAGCCCCTCAAATCAAATTAGGGCATTTAGGTCCGCAAAGGTCTTTAATGGTCATATGTATAAGACTTTATGTACAGTGCCCTAGCGGAGAAACTAGAAGGTGAAATCTCTTGAAACTTGTTTATTTTATGCATCTGTACTAGTAAATAACAGCATATAACTTTTAGAAAAATTGACTATTGGGAAAATTTTGGGGTCACCCAGGCCTACTACCTTAAATCTAGATATTTTACTAATCCAAATATTAATAAATTTAAGGAATTAATGAACTGTAATCATCTACCAGATTTAATCAAAATTTGCAAATTAAAACGAAATATTTACACAAAGCTAGAATCTCCTGGGTAGACTTGTTTACTTTTAACTTGTTAAAGCTTTTAAGACACGAATGTACTAAATTTAAATTACATGTGTACCTCCATATATTATCATTATAGCTATGTACGTTAATATTACTCTTTTGTCACTTAATTATACTATATATTCTGTATTTTCTGTATTTCTCTGTACCTATTTGGTTTATGAGAATAAAGATATATATATAACAAGATTTTTATGACCAATTTCAACTTTTTGACACCCCTTGAAAAAAGCATTGCTGCGCATAATTGTCATCATAATTTATATTACCCTTGTTTCACTTCCTGATATCAGCATGGAGAAAAAATCTAAATCTATAAGACTGACTGTCAAAATATCTTTCTTTTAAGAGCGATTCTGAACCTTTTCAGAATCCTATAAAAACAAATCAAACATCACAAATTTCAAAATAATGATAGTTGCACATAAGATGCCCAATTTTAGACTTGTCTACTTTAGGAACCGTTTGGACAGTTCATATGCTACTACATAAAATTCTTAGATTATAAACGTAATACCTTGCAACATTAAAAACAACTTAATATTCAATCCAATTTAATTATCATTTTCAAAAATATTAGTATTTTTTTTTAATTGTGCATAGCATTACAAATTATTTTTCGCTATAAACATAAATGAGATTTTTAACTACCCATGTTCCAACTCACAGAATCAGTCATAGCTGTCAGTGCAATAATGGTCATTATACAAAGGCTACTGGATAACATGTTTTCACAACTACCTAAAGCAGTACTCATATGTATTTGGTTTAGATGCCTGCAAACAAATTAGGACTTTACATGTATTTTTTAAAGCAATGACATTACAAAATACATCTAACTACACTAAAGGTCAACAGTGCTTTGGAGTTTCCCAAACTTTTTGACACCTTTTTCATGTCTTTATTTTCATGTAGTATCGATTGAAAGTTCATATCTGGATTTTATTTTTCGTTTTAATTTATTATACCTTTCTCTTCCTGGTTCTAAACGCTTCCAAGATTCACCAAAGAGCAGGCCATGGAGTGCAGGGCATTAAATAATCAAGTTCTAAACCATGAGTCTTTATCAAAGCTATTTACACTTGTCGTCTTTCTTAGTTGCTTTATATCCAGAAGGGGACCTTTCTTTAGTAAATGAGGGATGGGTTTTGAAGTTTGTAAATTATATAGGCTCAATTACAGGACACTGGTCGCATTTAAGGCTCAGTTGGCTTTTTCCAATTTTGGATTTTAAATTGTCGATGACTTTTTTTACATATTCCACAGAAAGACATATCGTCTACAAATGTTGAAATCTTTTAACCATTAACAATAATTAAATTGAAAAATCAAAACTATATTTTATAGAATAGAATAGAATAACTAAAATTTAATCGGCTGATCTAAAAATTCACAAGAATTTTATGACAGAGTGTGAAGCAAAAAGTTTAAAAACAATTATCAAACAGAACATTTTTTGCAATTTGTTCCTTTACAAATGTGGACCCAGAACTGTGATTTAGTCAGAACAAAAAAAAATGTTTGAACTTCTATACCGAAAAGGTAGTTAAAAACTCAACAGGCAAATGTGAATTGATGTAGTTCTTAATGATGACATGTATTTCGATGTGATTGTGGATGATTTATGATCAATCAAATTGTTTTTGTTTTTCATTTTACTTTTTACCAACGATTGATAGACAAAAGCTCTGCATTTGTTCGTTCATTATAACAATAATATAATTATAATAATGATAATAATTCTATTAGCTCAAACTCAACTACAATAGATGGTTAATGCCTATATAAAGTGACAACTTTTATAAACGTGCTTTCCCTGCACTTCCTAATAGCCACGTGGAAAGATTAAGGTCCTTTATTTGAAGATAATGTGCAATTCGCTGTACTATATCAGCTTAAACAAACTGATTTCATTAAAATCATATCATTTCATTGATATAATAAAAAGAAACATATTTATAACCAATTACCGCATATCATGTGCAGATTATGTATTAAACAATTGGTTAAAGGGAACTTTATTTGATTAGTTTCAAACTTCGACGTGGATTTTAGAAAATACACTCCGAAAAATACTTTCCGAAGTTACTACATATGGTATATACTTCT
The DNA here is from genome assembly GCA_963971305.1 of Arcuatula senhousia. NCBI lineage: Eukaryota > Metazoa > Mollusca > Bivalvia > Mytilida > Mytilidae > Arcuatula > Arcuatula senhousia. The sequence goes on from OZ020312.1 coordinate 41,718,563, forward strand.
TGGAATGGTGAAGTTTGTCCGTTAGTCGATAAATACTTCGAATCTGGTTTGGAGCAAACATCAAGGAAAGAATAAAAACTTACAATGGCAGACGTTTTTGGGGATTCATCATGCATTAAAATCGTTTCCGGTTTTCGCATCTATAAAAATTATTTATAATTCCGAATATCCGTTCGCTATTCTTCAAGACATTTTTTCTACAATAGCAAGAAAGGAGCCCTTAATGTCTCACGCGCCTTCCCACACCGGTCAGTTTTATCATGTTGAAGCCACAAGTCAAATTCACATGTATTATACGAATGCATCTCAAAGTTTAGGATTTAATGTAACTGCCATACCGTCTAGCTACAATGCTTCGTTAAACACAACAGAAACACAGGACGCGGGAGTTGAAACCCTTAAGGAATTGGTAGATTATTTATGGAAATGTGTTCCTCCGGTTTTCATTCTGATGGGAGTGCTTGGAAATATTCTAAACATTATTGTTGTATGGAAAATGAAATTTTGGAGTAAGACTCCACTCTTTCTGCTGGCTGTCCTAGCTTTCACTGATATTACCGTGCTCTTAGTTGGTTTGTTACGGTATTGGATATTATACACGTTCAAGTTGGATGTTCGGGTACTTTCGGATGGAGGATGTCAAGTCAATATGTTCGTTCTTTATCTTTCTATGCAATTTTCATCATGGATACTCGTTTGTATGACAATGGACAGATTTTTGAAAACTAATTTTCCGTTTCGGTATATACGGGTTGTTTCTATCAATAAAACAATTATAACCGTTTGTATTGTGTTTGTGATTATAGCAGGTGTGAATTTACATTTCTTTTGGGCGAACGGAGTAGTGAAGGCCGAATGCGATGATATAACGAAAGAATATGAAGATTTTGAAAACTTTTATTTTGTCTTCATAGATTTAGCCATTATGTCTTTCATTCCTTTCGTTATTATGTCCATTCTAAATTGTTTTATTTATCGCGCATTGAAACAGCACAACGAATTCAGATGTGCATCCGTAGTGGAATCACAGAGACATAGATTCAAAGAAAACAGACGAGTGTTCAGTAAAAAGCTGACCCGGATGTTGTTAGTTGTCAGTCTCTATTTCCTCGTTGCTACTCTCCCGATCAGTATTTACTATGTAGTGGATTCCTTCGTGCAGTACGATAAAGGAACAATTTCCGGTGCAAGGAAAAAGGTCATCTGGACAGTACTGTATTTGTTTCAGAATTCAAATTATTCGTTGAATTTCGTTTGGTATGCAGCGCATAATAAAGTATTCAGAGAAAAAATGAAGGAAGTGATAGGCTTCAAACCAAAAGGGTATGTTTAATAATTCAGATTTACTCTACTTATGGCGTTAACCCTAGAAATTTATTTCATGCGAAATGTTTGTGGGAATGTAAAAATTATACACCTAAAAAATGGAACGAAATCGAAACAAAGTATGATATCAATATCATTTTATGCGAAATTCAACCCGTTAAAAGATTTCACGTAAATTACAAATATAAAATATTCAGTTAGTCATTTTTTTTCATTTTTCCCCTATTGGCTATGTCAGAAACGTATTTATATATAATACTCTTTATACCTTCCTGCCTATGTTAATTAACAATTTTTCAAAGGTATTCTAAGCAATTTTCGGCCATTTTTATGAATTTTGCACTTTATATAGGTTAATATTTGAAGTAAAATGGCACCATTTAATTTTTTTTTCTGGTGTATGGATATAAAATAGAAAAGACTATTTATGACATTATATTGTTTACTTATGTTTCTATGGATATACTTTTGATGAAAAAAATATTCAAATCTTAACAAAGGCTATTTCAAATTGCAACCACAGAACATAAGGCAAAATATAACAAATGAAATTAAATTATTTCTTAATATTTTGGTGCAAACACTTCCAGTTCTGACATTTACTGAAAATTGAAGTTATGAATTATGCAAAATGGTGCCATCCCTTAGTTGATGAATGACATGAAAACTTCATATGAAAATGTCTTTCATATATGGCATATGCCGATGAATGGATTCAATGAGTAAATTCTGAAGCACAAAAAGAGGCTTAGAAACAGCGAACCATTTCTCCATTTCCTAAGTGATGAAAGAAGCGAAAATGTTCAAAAGGGACTTTTGAAGATCTGATAAATAAAGACAACTTCTTTAAACATTGGATGCCCCGTTAATACATATATGCTTCTTTCAGTAGACGAAAAAAAAAAACAACAACAACAATTTGAAAAACACAAAACAACACATATTGCTACTTAACTTAAACTGGCATCTTACATAGCCATGTGACATTTCAACTAAGTATTCAGATGCGAATCTGCACACATGTTGCTAAAATAGTCCCCTTTACCGACTATAGAGATGTATTCAACAATGTTATGCACCAGAAGAAGAAGGTGTTTGCTCCTTCAGATTAGTTCCGCATATGAACGGATATTTCGACGGTCCACAGTCCTTCTTTTTATTACAAGCATGATCGTTGCACAAGGACTTGCTTTTCGCTATCAATATTTTGTTAGATACAAATTTTAGTCTCTAACAGAATATTGAAAGAGGGATGCAAGTCCTTGTAAAAGCCAGCCTTCAATTGCAAAGTAGGGGTCAGTAACGCCTCAGTAAGTTTTTCAATGCCACAAAAAGTTTCTAGTGGGTATCTGTGCAACCAACAAAAAAAGCGCAAATTTGAGGTAAGCTATTTGAGATAAGCCAAAACATTGTCCACCTTACATGACAAATATGTTGTTGTACCTGCAGACAAAGCACCAAATAACATCATTTTTGTGTGCAAAAAACACTATATAGACTGTTTGACAGCTGAATTGGGGGTTGGTTGTACCAGCAACAGCACCACATACACGGCTACAACACTGTCTAAGGAGGAAATCATTGACAATCACAAATCTGTCATTTCCTCCTTCGGCCTTTCTGTTGGTGGCAGTAATGATGACATTCCATCTCTGTATTGGATTCCCAAATTACATAAAAATCCATACAAACAGCGCTTCATTGCAGGGTCATCCAAATGTACAACTAAACCTCTTTCAGTTGTGTTGACTTCAATACTTACGGCAGTAAAATCCGGCCTCCAGAAATATTACGATTGTTGTTATTCTAGAAATGGTGTCAATCAAATGTGGATCCTGAAGAATTCGAAAGAACTGATGGAGATTCTTAACTCTAAATCAGTTTCATCTTGTAACAGCATCAAAACATTCGATTTCTCCACACTTTACACTTCTATTCCACATGAACAACTGAAATCGCGATTGGCACAGCTGATTAAACGCAGCTTTTTCAAAAAGAATGGAAAACGCAGGTACAAATTTCTTGTAGTCGATTATACCAAGACTTACTTTGTCATCAATGAGTCCAAGAAAAAGAACAAATTTACAGAAGACCAAATAATCGACATGCTCAACTTTCTTATTGACAACATATTTGTTCAGTTTGGTGGACGTGTTTTTCAGCAAACAATAGGGATTCCAATGGGCACTAATTGTGCACCTTTGCTTGCTGATTTGTTTCTTCATTCATATGAAGCAGACTTCTTGCAATCTCTTCTAGACAAAAAAGACCGTAGACTAGCTCTCTCTTTCAACCTCACGTTCCGTTATATTGATGATGTCCTTTCACTAAACAATTCTCGATTTGGTGACTTTCTCCATCTCATATATCCACAGGAGCTTGAGATAAAGGACACAACGGATTCTAGGAAGTCTGCTTCATATTTAGATCTACATCTCGAAATTGACTCTCAAGGAAGACTTTCAACAAGGCTCTATGACAAACGTGATGACTTCAACTTTCCAATCGTCAACTTCCCCTTCTTGTGTAGCAATATTCCGTCAGCTCCAGCTTATGGAGTTTACGTATCTCAATTGATTCGTTACTCCAGAGCGTGCGGGACTTACATCGATTTCCTTAGCAGAGCGACACATCTGACGCAAAAATTGCTCACACAGGGTTATGTTGCTCCTCGGTTGCTGTCTTCACTCAAGAAATTTTACGGAAGACATCATGCACTTATAGACAAATATGGGATTTCGATCTCTCAGATGAGTGCAGATGTTGGTTTTTCATAGGGTGTTGTTTTGTCTTCCTTTACTGGATTTGACACGCTGAATGGACTATTGGCAACGCGACGGGTGTGCTATAGCAAGCAGGAACTGCTTACTCTTCCGGAGCACCTGAGTTCACTCTTGTTTCGACTGGAGTTCGCGTTGTTGATTGATATTCAGTTGTTTTGTGTTTCCATGTTTTACGTGTTGTCTGTTTTTGTCCCGTTCTTGTTTGTGTTTACTGGTTTAGTCTCTGCCCTTTCGGACTTTTGACATTCGGATACCCCATTGGTACCTCTGCTTCTTGAATATCAGTAATGTAGCCTCTGGACGTTTAATACAACGAATTGCACGGACAATCATTCTATGATATATCAAAAAAACTTTTTTCTTTCAGATTTAGATACAGAAATACAACTAGGGAAAGAAACGAAATATCCTCAACGGTGTCACACATGACCACATCACTCGACAATTCAACAAATGATAATATGACGCCAGAGGCATGTGGTGAATACTCAGAAGACGAACCCTCATTGGACAGATCAAATTCAATAATAACCAATGAAAATGAACATATTGTGCAACTTAACACTAATATTCATCTATGAGTTTAAAAACTGGTGACTTGTTTCTTGTTAATTATAATTGTTGTTTGATGGGTTATTATTTTATCAAAGAATTTAAAGATGCGTCATTTTTTTTAAATTACAATTTTCGTTAGGGTCATCATATTTCTTTTCTTGCACGAAATATGGCTGATGTGCTACATGCTGGATTTTGCTTCCCTTTTGGCAATTGCATTATCATGAAAAGCAATGCCACAAGGAAAAATCTCGGGAAAACGAAGTTTATGACGGTTTTACTTTCGTTTTACTTTACATATGGGTTAACTCCTGAGAATGTTTATAAATCTGCCTGTACGAAAAGCTCCATATGGATTGGTTATGGATTCCATATGGATTTTAAACAATTTCTATTAAACAATCCATATGGAATGCTTATGGATCCATATGGAATGGTTATGGATTCCGTATGGAATTTCGGCCGAAATATTTAAATTAGTCCATAAGTTCTTATGAACTCATTTGCATAAATCATATGGATTCCATATAAATGGGTTATGGATTCCATATGAAAAGTTTATTGATTCCATATAAAAAGGTTATGGATTCCATATAAAAAGGTTATGGATTCCATATGAATTTTTGTTCTGGATTTTTTCACAATCCATATGGATTTTTTAGTAAGAAATCCACAAGGATTAGACATGGGATTCAATCAGGCATAATTGAAGGTTCTTCATGGAGATGCTGTTGATGTAAGATTTATTTCAAACTTCCTTAAGAAAAGAAGTTTCTTAAAATTTGTAATATCTTTTCCAACCTATGTGTCAACAACTAAGTTTTAATAAGGCATTATTAGCATACAACCACCTCTTGGCCATGCAGAAAAAAACAGGAAAGTGCATGAGGCATTTGGTACAACTGATATATGCCCTGAAGCCCTGCACTATATGATTGGGGGGGGGGGGGTATAAAAGGAAATTGTTGCTTTGGCATTATGACTGAACATTTTTTTATTTAGGGGGGATGCATTACAAAGTCTGTCCAATCATGCTTTGCCAAATCAGCATTAGAACTGTTATTGAATTGCTACAATGTAATTGTATCCTGCAATAAAAAATATAAAAACTTAATTGCAGCTCTGCAATAGCATGAAAATTAAGAGTTTGCAAAGAGATCAACTAGCATTTACTTGCCATTCTATTTCTTTTATGTAGCATGTACAGTTTTGTCAACTTTTAAACTTTTGAGTCATCAAAAAGGTATTGAAATGAATTGGAAAACTAAAAATATCATTAATTAATGTACTTACATATATACATGTATAAAAAACAAACACATTTCAATATAATCATCTTTAACTCCAGCAATAATCACACAGTTGTGAGTGTTCCTGTTTGCAATTCAATGGACTCAAAAACTGATGATGTCAGAAATGACATCATCAAGTGCACTTATGTCTGCAAGATTTAAAGAAAATATCGTCCATATGGATTTAGCTTTGTCCTTCTGGATTTTTTATTTGTCCATATGAACAACATTTTTGTCCATATGGACAATATTTTAATCCATATGGACAACAATTAAATCCATATGGACAATCATAAATCCATATGGATATCCTTGTCCATAACCTGTCCATATGGATTCCATAAGCATTCCATATGGATTCCATATAATTTTTTCGTACGGGTACTTTCTTTTTCATGTCCATGCGATTGTCCAATTTACCACATTTGCCCGAATAGAGCGCCATTTCGAGGCCGACATGCAATGAATGGAGATAAATTTAAGTGTTTCATTCATGAAACGAATTATAAATGCAAAGAAGCAGAGGTACCAATGGGGCATCCGAATGTCAAAATCCGAAAGGGCGGAGACAAAGCCACCAAACACAAACAAGGACAGGACGAAAAAAACAGACAACATATAAAACACAGAAACACAAAAACCACTGAATATCAATTAACAACGCGAACTCTAGTCATAAAGAGAGTGAACTCAGGTGATGCCGAGGATTAAGCGGCCCCTGCCTGCTAAAGCACACTCGTCCCGCTGCCAAATTGCAATTCAGTGTGTCAAATCCGGTAAAGGGAGACAAAACAAAACCCTATGACAAACCAACATCTGCACTCATCTGATGGATAGAAATCCCATATTTGTCTATGACTGCATGATATCTACCGTAAAATTTCTTAAAGTGAGTCGACAGCAACCGAGGAGCATAACCCTGTGTTAACAATTTTTGTGTCAAACGTGACGCTCTGCCAAGGAAGTCGATGTAATTCCCGCAAGGTTTGGAAAACGATTCAATTGTGATACTCAAAATCCATATGAGGGAATGTTGCTACACAAGAATGGAAAGTTGACAATTGGAAAGTTGAAGTCATAGAGTTTTATTGAAAGTTGTCCTTAGAAGGCTATTTCGAGATGAAGATCTAAATAGGAAGCAGACTTCCTAGAATCCGTTGGGTCCTTTTTCTCAAGTTCCTGAGGATATATGAGATGGACAAAGTCACCTAATCGAGAATTGTTCAGTGAAAGGACACCATCAATATAACGGAAAGTAAGGTTAAATGATAGAGCTAGAAGTCCGCTTCATATGAATGAAGAAACAAATCAGCAACCAAGGGTACAGAGTAAGTTGCCATTGGAATCCGTATGAAATGAATAATGAATAATTTTAAAGAAAATCGAGTTGAAGATAAATGGGCAGTAAAAGAAGTATTTTTCTTGTGTTTTATTCGTATAGAACATTGACTCTAACAAAAACTTGATAAAGTAAGTACATGTACAGCCTAGCCAAATTAGCCGTTTTTTGATATTTGGTACCAAATCAATGTTTAACGAACATTTCGTCAACATTCCATCTGCATTGATTGACGAACTGAATCTCAGCTAGGAAACAAAGTCACTGATCGTGTCTTTGTGTGTGTATGTGTGTGGGTGTGTGTGTGTGTGTTTTGTATTGATTTGTTTTATTTATTGTTTTATTTTTTATGGATAACGTCTAGATCCTCGTTACATACTTTACATCCATGCAACTTCCTCAATAATTGTTGTAATACATGTAGTTGATCGCCAAGCTTTTACTTTGATTTGATGCGGTTATCAACGTAATATCACCTTACAAACAAAGTTATCTGTATAATTTCTATGTAATGAAGTTATATTTTCTGAAACCAGCAAAATGTCCAAATGTTAGCCAAGACAAATCAGGAAGTGTGAAAAAAGTTCAGTGGTTTTTATAGTTTTGGGCTAGAAAATGTTAAGCTGTGATTAAATTATATACTCATATAAAAATCTTTATTGTGATTCGCACGTGATATGAGATATTTCGCAGGGTCAACTGGTAATCTTTATGTTGCATGTAAAGCCACCTTCTCGTGAGATTTTGTACCTGAGCCCCACGTTTTTTTCTACGACATTGTATAGGCTGTATTTTTTTCTAATGGAAAGAGGTTAAAATGTCCAAAATATGTTTCAAATTTGATATCATACTGTTTCATTTAAGTATTCGATTTAATATGACAGTTATCACCCTAGATGAATCCAGTATTGAAAGCCCCATTGGATTTAATGCATTACCAACTTTATAAATAAATTCATTGAAATTTCATCTTTAAAATGCCAAATCTTTCATATTGTATTCGATGGTGTGTGACCCGACATTTCTTTCCCCTCGAAAAGTAAGGTTACCCTCGGGGCAAGCCCTCATGTGCCATTACTTTCTCGGGGAAAGAAACCACCGGGTCACACACCAACAAGGGTGATATTTGTATAATCACATTACCAGGCTATTCATGACACCGTACTGTGGAAGTTAAATGTTCATCTTTACACTTCGGAAAAAATGACTGATATTTTAAGTCTTTTTTCAGTCTATGTGGAGCCTAAACTACACATCCATTTGCTTAATAAGGCGTGGCAGCGTCTAGATAAATAGTTTTGCATAAAGTTTTAGTATTTTGTACGTGTACACTTGATCCGTTTTGCCGGGGCATTTTCTTTGCGTTTTTAAGTTCACCCAAATATGGCCAAATATCAGCAATGTCCTGTCATGTGGCCTTCATGTGCTAGGTGATTTCTTTATTGGTGTTATTAAGGTTAGTGATGACACCTGAGCCCAAAAATGATGCCAAATTCAAAATGAACATTTTTTTTATCAATTGATATTAAGTATATACCTTTTCTTATGTAAAAATATTGGACCCCCTTTCCAGGCTTGTTTTAGGCTCAAAGTTTTCCAAAATGATATTGATTATAATTATAAGAAAGGCAAAAAAAAAATAAGCATTAAATCTTATCTCAGAAAAAGTCTTATTTTGATTTAGTTTTATCATGACAAGTGAAATGTCATTAATAAAACCAAACTTGTGTTAAATAGTTTCATTTTGCATTTTTATATGTTTTTGGTCACATGAGATGTGTCCTCACTGACCTTAAATCTGCTCACAATCGGTTATATGGAAGTTTATTTATAGGTCTTTCATGCTTTATAAACTTGTGTTAAATTTTAAATTCGGCATCATTTTGGGGCTCATGAATCCATTTTAATTTTATTTACCAGAACCACGCCTCGAGATAACCGACACTGCATTTTCCGTAGATCCTCAATATGCTCTTGTTAACGCTCAAAATGCAGCTCTAAAAAAAGCAAGTGAAACCCCCATAATTGGGGAAGGACTAAAGTAAAGAAAAAATGTAGTGTTGAAAAACAGAAACAAAACGACTCCATTTGTTTTGGAGGGAAAGGGGATACAACAAAATGAAAAGACATCTCTCCACCTTTGTCTCCAGAACATTTACCTTCATCACAGTAATTTCAAATACTGAATCGACTTTGAACAAAGAAAACTCTACATCTATATCTACCAAACTTACTTCAAATTTGGCTTCAATGTAAACAGGCACGGATCCAGGATCTGATGCTAGAGGGGGCACATGGTTAAAATTAAATATTAAAAAATATAAGATTTTTATTCTATTTTCTAGGAAATAACAAATACATCTGAGTCAGATTTTAAATGATAATATGATAATAAAACTTTATATGAATGTCTGGCTTGAATTTTGGCATTTATGTTTTGATAAAAATGTTCGTTTTCTGTAACATGTAAAAAGTTTTGTTTTCAAGCGAGCTAATGGACAAAAACATTTGAATGGAGACATTGTTTAGTATTGGTATAAATGTTTGGTCAACTTTACCGAAAGAGGTATTTTAGAAAGACTAATTGAAGCAATTGTAATTTAGGGGGTTCTAACTTTAATATGCCCATTGATTTCATTTTTTTTTAATTCAGCACTGAGATAGTGACTTTATTATGATTTTGTTACACGCATCAATGAAATAAAATTTGCATATAAAATACCTTTCAATAGATTGGAAAATATCAGGCCCCAGTTCATAAAGCATTTCTTGCAATTTCATTGGTCAATATTTGAGTTGAGGACAGATTTGAGGAAATTTCAAATTTGAGATGTTTATGAAACTGGGGCCAGATTGATAAAACTTATATGTTTATGTAGTACATTACCGTAATGAACATTTATCATGGTACAGGCGCAAAAAATACATGAAAAGTCAAATGCAAAATGCCCTTATGGTACAAATATAGACCTATGTAACAGTAAATTCGTGTAATCAGTAAATACGTGAATTTCCTAAATCTGTCAGTTTATTCATGTATTTACTGGGTGATTAAAGTTAATACATGTATTTCCTGAGTTGATCAGTAAATACGTTAATAAGAGTAGGTCCCACAGGACCCCCTGCAGGAGGCATGATTACATCCCTTAATCCCGGATTGGCCTGGTGTTCCTAATATCTTCTACTTCATCATCTTTCATGTTCATTTTGTCATCCCTTCAATGTTCATCTCCCTGATAGTCAAACTCGTACTGATAGTTTCTGTCTGTTTTGTTTATTAATGAATTATCTGTCTAACAACATGAAATAAACAACAATTTACCTGTTTTCAAAATCGGGTTGAATTTGAAACAAAATGGATATTAACAATAAGTGAGTGAGTGAGTAAGTGAGTTGGTGTTTTTCGTCCTTGCAACACTATATATGTTATTTAAAGGCGATGAACATGAAAAAGTTGATAAACTAACCATGAAATAATGATGAAAAATATTTGGGAAACTTACAAGAGCAGAACAGGGGAAAGGGTGGAGAATTTAATCTATGTGGTGCACTACCCGACATGCAGTCCACTAATTAAAAGGGATCATTAACGTGCATGAAACTGACAAACACCGCCCTATTCAGTCTATTCAGTACACACTTGGTCTATTAATCGGAACTTTTAACCATGAAGCTATATATGTAACAGAATTGAAAATGTTGAAAAAATGAACTATTCACTTAAATGTCACATTTGTGAAAAATAGTAAAATGTTTGTATTAACTTTATAACAAATTTTACACAGAAAATAATAATCTACAAAGTTTTATCTTCCAAAATAAGCATCAGTAAAAACGTGTCAAATCTCTTCAAAATTTCTGGAAATTCTTGTATTTACTGGTCATCTTTTAGTAAATACACGTATTTGCTGTGTGCCTTAGTAAATTCACGTATTTACTAAATTTCAGTAATACGTGTATTTACTGTAACATATAGACCTTAATTCATACATGTATAACACTTCACTACATTATCATAATCTGGTTAATTGTATTTATATCAATAAAAATTCAAATGACCATTATGACTATGAATACGTTACTAGCCTGTTTTAATGTTAATTTATATGTTTGTCATGTATGTGATAGGAAACATTACAGTTATTAAGTATTGCGCAACCGGAAGTCAGACTGTGATAGAGCTTGAAGCTGGATATTAAAACTTTGCTGGACTGTCATTGGATTATAATATCAAGACTGGATTATCAATGTATGTTTTCAAGTTTTTAAATGGATGTAGTTTAATAAAATAAGAATAAAATGATAGATATTTTTTTTGGTGATTTTTTAAACAAGGATGAAATTTCGATTAACACCAGAGAAAATTGTATGTAAACATCCGCCAGCTGAAGGGTTGAATTCAATAAATATGCATACGTCAAGATCCGCCCCTTTGTAGGAGAGCTTTCTGGTACGTAATTGATATCTTTGAGCTGCAGGATTTGTTGATAATTTTTCAAATAATGTTGAAAAATCCCTAGTATATAAACTCCAAAACATAAAAAAGTTTCATTAAAAGTACATTTTGATTTTTTCGCCAGCGCATTTATTGAGGTATGGGTATTAAAGGAATTTACTGCGAAATTAAAATGTTTACAAACACTGACGTGTGAAAAGCCAAAAGCCAAAATATGCCGCATAGGTATATGGTTTTCTTAGTGCAAAAGAACGTACTGCATCTTATCTTCATCGAATGAAATATGAAAGATTTGGCATTTTAAAGATGAAATTTCTATGAATTTATTTCTAAAGTTGGTAATGCATTTAATCCAATGGGGCTTTCAATACTGGATTCAACCCTGAACTCGGCATTCAACAGCTTTCTCAAAAGGCGGTCAACATATGATTTGGCACCACTTATTCAATGGAAAAATGTTACACCATATAGATTTAATTTTATTTATATCAATCAGGGAAAGGTTGAAAGATTGAAACTAGTTGTTTGGTTATAAAGGGAGAGCAATTCCCATCATGTTCCCGAAAATAAACAACCTGATTTGTAACCAAACAGTAGAGTAAAATTGAGTTACCTTTCTTCGTACAGGAAGCCTGACCGTCACGATGAAGATTCAGATGTATGTCACGTATGTGGTATCAGGACACTTCGGTACCTGGTCACCTCGGTACCTAGACACTTCGGTACTGGCTTAGACATTTCGGTACTCGGTACTGGACAGTTCGGTACTAGGTATTGGACACTTCGGTACCGACCAAAAAAAAAATGAATATTGCAACATTTGATAGAAATTTAATAATAATAAGTGTTAAATTTACGATTTTTATTGGTATTTTAAGGGTAATGAATGGTAAATTGAAAACTAGCGACGTACACAAAGAAGTATGATTATGTATGACTATGATGGAAGTGAATATTTATGTTAGCTAGAATTAGTTTTTCAACTAGATTTTCTTGATCTGCTCATGTAAATATTTTTTTAATGATTGGTCGTTTATCTATTTTTTTATTTTTAATTCTGGTAACTAAATGAATATAATTTAATTGGTGGATATCACTTTTTTACTATTCAGGCATGAAGATCTCTTTTTGTCATCGTAAAATTAGTTCATTTTGGGTACATGTATCCTCTTTTATGGGGGCATTTTCTGAAACCCATTTTCTTTCTACATAATTTGAATAAGATTCAAATGTCAACATTTTATGATTGTAATTGGATTATACATGTATGGTTGTATGGCTTTGCTAATTGTGATCTGCTAATTGTGACCCCCTATCATATTGCTTCTAATTGAGTAATAAAATTATAAGTGTTTAATGGGAGTAATTATTTGCATAATTGGATTGAAGGACTTGATCTAATCAGAAATTGATTGATTGTTTCTGAATAAAGGAAAGTAAACTATTTTATTTTTATACATCTTTATTATACATATATGTCAACAAACAATATACAAAGAAACAATAACAAAACAATGCCAACGTATATGAAAGAATTTGATTTGGTTGTTATTTAATTCAAAAGTTATGTTTTTATCTTTTGTTTTATTGCCAAATGCCTGAAATTAACCATCTATCAAGTCCAATTTTAATTTCTACAGTTAATGATTCAATCATATTAAATTCAAGTTTATTTTTTCTATCGCAAGGCAAATCTGATCGTAAGTATACTGCCACGCCATAAAAACAGTATTGGTTCTAACTAAAAATCATCAAAAATAATTACAATTATCAAAGTGATAAAGCCGACAACCAACTTCCACTTAGTAATCAAACTTATTATATTGAATTTTATGACTGAAAATATCATTTATTTATAAAAAATAATGAAATAAAGATTTTATATTTCAAGTACCGAAATGACTAGTACCGAGTACCGAGATGACTAGTACCGAGTACCGAAGTGTCTTATTTAATCGGTACCGAGGTGACCAGGTACCGAAGTGACTAGGATTCACGTATGTGGTACTATTATTTTTTTTTTAATTTCTAATCAATTCATCGGGTTATTAAATTATTGAAGAAAAATTAAGGCACCTGAACAGTATTCTATTAAGATGATTTCATATGTACAGATACAGATAGATACAGATAATTTTATTTGCCAATCATGGTGCCCAAAGCTGATCGGTACAATTAATGAAATGATAAACATGTATGATTAAGTGATTTGAATAAAGTAAACATAAACTATCAGACATAACATTATATATAACAAGCACATACAATTAAGCATTTTAATTAACCACTGCGACCTGGATATGAACTCTAAATTTATGGTTTATATATATAAAGTTTCTCTATTTCTTTAATTCTTGACTTGTCAGAATCTCCCTACAATTTTCAAAAACGGAGTTCAATAACTTGGATAAAGTTGACATGACTAAATGATCTTCCGAGGACATAATCCAAATAGATTTCATTTTATATGATGTGTCTATCTTTCCAAGAATTTAGTTTTTAGTATGGTTCAAACATATAAATATTTTTTTATTTTTTTTATATGTTCTCAATTTGTTACCAGATTTACCATTTGTACCCAAATTGCTCTCTATGTTAAATAGCCAATATTCTTGAAATTTTATAGATAGAGGATGTTTTACTTAATTTATGATGAAATTTTATTTAAACTTGGTGTGATTTGAAAACACATGCTCTCTATTTCTTTAATTCTTGACTTGTCAGAATCTCCTTACGTTTTTCAAAAACGGAGTTCAATAACTTGGATAAAGTTGACATTACTAAATGATCTTCCGAGGACATAATCCAAATAAATTTCATTTTTTATACGATTTGTCTATATCTTTCCCAGAATTTAGTTTTAAGTATGGTTCAAACATATAAATATTTTTTGATATGTTCTCAATTTGTTATCAGATTTACCATTTGTACCCAAATTGCTCTCTATGTTAAATAGCAAATATTCTTGAAATTTTATAAATAGAGAATGTTTTACTTAATTTATGATGAAATTTTATTTAAACTTGGTGTGATTTGAAAACACATACTCTATTTATTTAGATATTTGAATATACTTCTGATGTTACCAACTCTTGATTTTATTGTGATAAAGATTCTGACATACAAATTGCTTCATATAAAACAGTTTTAGAGGGTTCAACATTTTTAACTAGATGCGCCAAATAATTTATCATACTTTTAATTACATAAAATAGTATGGGAAATGACCCTAACTCTCCTCTACATGCTGTATTTGAGGTTTAAAGTATTTCTGTTTCCTACGTGGTATATAACCCCATATTTCTGAACCATACAGTACATGTAACAACAAATACATGTTGCTTTATAAACGTTTGACAATTTTGGTTTGGCAGAGCTACATGTATTCTGATCTAAAATTGTGGCTATCTCTTATCACCGTGTCTCTTATGCAGTCGATAAGCCTACCTCGTTTATATATAATCAAAGTTGTTATATTTTTTGTCTTAATGTTTTGTTTGTTCAAATCTAATGTCTACCGGTCATCCAATTTTTCGACCCCAGCGTGTCTGATTAAGGTTAGTCAAGAAAAGCGCTTCACACGCATTGAATGTTTTTTTTTATCATTTTAAAAAATAATATCAATATGTGGATCGTGTCTTTTTGGCTCATATTCCATATTCCTTAGTTTTTAATCTACATGTAAGCAGTGATGTCCCAGTACTCGTTATGGATTCGGTGAGGTGCGTATTACATTCATTTAGCGGTTTTTTAAAGATATTCAAAGGATCCATTTATATATGTTACAGTAAAAGTGTATAATTTGGGAATTCCTGAAATTTCTGTAAATATGTATAATTACTAAATCGGTTAGGAAATATATATAATTCCTAATTCTGACCAGTAATTATACATAATTAGTGATTGTTAAAGACGTTTTTATACAAATTTACTGGTTTGAATTTAGTAAATTTGTACTCCAACTGATTCGTACTATTTTTCTGTAACTGTTGAAATTATCAATCTCTTTACACATTTTTATCAAGCTATTACTATAATTATTATTGTTTTATTCACCCTCTAATTAATTCCTTTATTATTTACTAAGTATGTTGATTATTTCAGCTATGGAAAAAATGAAATACAATAATAAAAGTGAAGTCAATTTATAGATTAAACCAATAAATAAATTTATTTTAAAAAATAATAATTTTAAAGGTAAAACTTAGTAAACATATTTTTACAAGATTTTTTGGCTTAAGTTTAGTCAGAGGAAAAGAACAGTATAAAAATCTTTTTACAGTCTCTATTTAAGTGAATACACAGCTCAGCTTTAATGTTTCTTAGCATTGAATAACATTGGTAAAGATCCATATCTTGGGCAACTATTCATGACACGTGTGTATTATGGGTAGTACTGCAGGGTTCCCTAGCCTTAAAGTTCCGGCCTAAACGTAGCTGTGAAGAGCACATATACAGTTTAACATCAGTGATTTCTAACCGAAAAATTTCCAAACAGTCGACTTTTGTAAGTTTCATAGACATGCGAAAAGCGTTTGACTCTGTTCCACGTAATTTGCTCTGGTATAAACTTAAACGTGCCGGAATTAGCGGAAAATTTCTTTCGGCGATTCAATCACTTTATGAGAACGTTAGATGTACCGTACGTGTTAATGATGCTTACACACATTGGTTTGACGTGGACTGTGGCGTAAAACAAGGATGCCTATTATCCCCCGCATTATTTGCAATTTACATTAATGACTTAGCAGAACGCATTAATGATCTACAATGCGGTGTCCGAATTGGCGACAGTTTATTGAGCATACTTCTATACGCCGATGATATTGCGTTGGTTGCACCCGATGAACCGAGCCTTCAACGTATGCTAGATGTCGTATCTGAATGGTGTAGTCGGTGGAAGCTGAACGTGAATCCTTCGAAAAGTAACGTGGTACACTTCCGAAACCCATCCGTTGCCCGTAGTAACTTTCATTTTGTTTGTTCTAGACAACCTATCAATTACGCTCCATCATACAAATACTTAGGACTGTGGCTTGATGAGAACCTAACGTACACCAAAGGAATACGCGAGTTATCGAAATCCGCTAGCAGGGCACTCGGTGCGTTGTACGGAAAATTCCTTAGTGCTGGAGGAATGACGCATGCCGTTTACACTAAACTGTACTCATCTATGGTGGAACCAGTGTTGTTTTACGGTTCCGGAATATGGGGAACGAAAGTACATTCCATAGTAAATTCAGTCCAGAACAAAGCAGCTAAACTTTTCATGTCAGTCGGTAGATATACTTCAAATACTGCAGTTCGGGGAGATATGGGTTGGACTTCATGCTTCACAAAACAACGCCTTTCTTGCATCCGTTTACTATGCCGCATACTCCGATCGGACGATGAACGCTTAACCCGGAAGGTAACTGAGTGGACTAAAAACCGTCGGAAGGGCTGGTACGCCACAGTCACTAGTTTTGTGCAGACAATTAATGCCTACGATATAGTGAACGACACATCTGTTTCAACCAAGACTGTGATGCGACAAATAAAAGAACGTTTAGACGTTATTGATAACAATGATTTTATTAGAGATATGCACGATGACAACAACAATCCAAATGGTAATAAACTACGAACTTATCGAACATATAAAACGGGGATAAAAACTGAACAGTACCTCAAACTTCAAATTCCAAGGAATGTGCGTCGAACTGTTGCCCTGTTCCGTAGCGGATCTCTGCCGTTGGCGATTGAAACAGGACGCTATGCCCGGCCGCGTACACCAGTTGAACAGAGACTCTGTCGGTTCTGTGACACCAATAATGTAGAAACCGAAAAACATTTTCTGATGACGTGCCCCTTATACGATGATTTTAGATACGAACTGTTCACAAAAGCAAGACACTCGATCATTGACTTTGATACGCTTGATATGGATAGTAAATTTTCTCATATAATGTCATGTGATGAAATTCAAGCTTCACTTTCATATGTTATTTTTAACTCATTTCAGAGGCGAAAATTGTTTATTTTAGACAAAGTTACATTTCATACCGTTAAAATATAAACATAAGATTTGAAGTTATTAATTGTATGACGTGTGGGTCAAAACGCTTTTTAGAAGTTTTTATTTTATTTTATTTTTTATTTATTTATTTATTTATTTTTAAGTAATATGTTTTTACCTGTTTAATTCAACTTTTCATATTAAAGTTTTATTATTACTTTTCATATTCCGAATTGTTTATGGGCTGTCGTAGTTTTAAAATTAAAATTTTGTACATGAATTGCATACTTAACTTTTTATTTTAAACATTGCGGAAACTATAGGTTTTAATAGACAATTATAATTTTTAAGTAATAGTTACTTTTTACAGTGAAGTTATGATCAATTATTGTATATACATTGTATTTTAAAAGTTTTTAGTGAAGTATGTACATAAGTGTCTCATAAGTCTTCTTAAGGCTGGATATTTGATCTTTTTAATTATGATGTTATTGTAATTGTATAAATATGTTTGATCAAATATGTGACACTCTAATAAACTATTTATTTATTTATTATTTATTCTTAAAGTCAACTTGATTGGCCTACTTTTTTGTGCACTTTATTTTTATCAAATATACTAATACAATTATAGTTTTAATGTAATCCGACTTCCATTAGATTTGTTAAGGATTTTATTCTATATCATTTGCAATTTGAAACATTCTGTAATTTAAAATAATGGGAAAAGGTCACACAGGGTTTCACACATAAATGTGAAAGTTTTGGCAAAAACAGGTTTGAAACAAACAACTTAGAGTCAACTTGATTGGCCTACTTTTTTTGTGCACTTTATTTTTATCAAATATACTAATACACTTATAGTTTGAATGTAATCCGACTTCCATTAGATTTGTTAAGGCTATTATTCTATATCATTTGCAATTTGAGACATTCTGTAATTTGAAATAATGGGAAAAGGTCACACAGGGTTCCACACATAAATGTGAAAGTTTTGGCAAAAACAGGTTTGAAACAAACAAACTTTCTTGATGAAAACAAAAGTTAAATGTCCAATATATTGCCTTCTAATAATATACTTGAAACGTATAACAATGTGCCACACTTGTACAATAAGAACTGGAGATATTTCCAAATCCAATATTAATAATACATATATGTTTTATTTACATTGGTTAAAATTCTGTGAAAAGTCATGCTTTGTGCTTATTTTGCTTTGATTCACATGTTTTTAAACAAATTAGAATAAGTGTAATACCATTTCATTAGTCATTAGGGATTATACATAATTACTGCTCGATATTTCAGTAATTATACATAATTCCCGAAAATTTCAGTAATTATGTATAATAAGTAATGAGGCCAGTAATTATACATATTTACTGAAATTTTAAGGAATTATGTATGATTCCTTATTATACACGTTTACTATAACATATATATATTTAAAAGATTTATTTGATTTACAAATAAAATTCGTAACAATAAATTATGTTTCTTTGTGATTCATGATTAAAAAATTGTAAAGAGCTTTGAAAATGCTAAAGTTAAAGACAAAGAAGTTTAATTTGATCCGTAACGAGTATTAATGGGAACATATTGTAAATGTAAGTCCAAGCAAACGAAAAATGTCAAAGAACGGTTACATTAAAATATCTAAACGCTTCTAAAGCAATTATTAGTTTAAGCTGAGATAATTAAACGAATTTTCTATTTTTTATTTTAAGTTTTAATTTTCTCAGGTTTAAGGGTCAACCGTCATATATAACCCTAATAATTGAAATTGAAAAGACGATGTTGCATTATTATTTGTTTTAAAGTTAGAGGGGAAGTAGGTGCTTTGAATTCTTATCATTGACAGATAAATCATGTTTTGAAGGGGTGCATTGTATTTGCAAAAAAAAATGCCAGTCAATACGTGGTCATACGTAAGCACAGTCGTTTGGGGTCGTGTATGTAGCAATATAGCGAGGGTCAGATTTTTTATATGCACACAAATAAAAATGAAATCCTGGACCCGAACGCCTGTGAATAGAAGGTTAATTTTTACCCAAAGCATCATGTTAGGCAGAGCCTTATGTTGTCATATAGCTATCTGATTTTCACGTTTTTTATCGTCTAGACAGGGTAAATCGGTCAGGCAATATTCCTACCAAGAGATCTATTATAGAATATTTATCTTGTATAATTATTGTTTCTTAATATTCAATGTT
Organism: Arcuatula senhousia; assembly: GCA_963971305.1. Taxonomy (NCBI): domain Eukaryota; kingdom Metazoa; phylum Mollusca; class Bivalvia; order Mytilida; family Mytilidae; genus Arcuatula; species Arcuatula senhousia. The sequence continues at coordinate 41,738,525 of OZ020312.1, forward strand.
ATACAGATTGTCTAAACTAAAAAGTACATCATTATACCCCTATAGTAGATACGATAAAAATGCGCACTACATTTCATGTATCGATACACCAGTTGTGGTATACTTAGCATTGTTGGCCTTTTACCTTCAATTTAATCAATATGTCATATAAAAATCAAGTGTGTGGAGCAAAATTACGGATTTCTTAACAAGTTGATGTGATCATTTTAAAGTGTTATGTTTCAAGTTTGTCAAAAACATATTGTTCTTTATTTTAGTTATTAGAATTAGCTCTGCCTTTCAAAGCTTTAGCGCTTTGATTATAACATCGAATATCAAATAAAGCATTGCTAAATCGGAACAAGTCCAGAATAAAAGGTAAAGTAGAAAAATCGTGAGCAACAAATTCCCCCCCCTCACCCCCCAAAAAAAACCAAAATAATATCAAAAAGCATAATGATAAATTTTTAGAATAGAAGGTGCACATTTGCAATGGGTCACAAATGGTATGTGAACGTATCATTAAATCCATCAAAGGGTTTAGGAGGACTTGTGGAATATAGATGGGTACCCTTTGTCGACAAACGGCTAAGTACATGTATATTGCTATTGGAAACCCCAAAAACCATTTTGATCAAATTCTAAAATAGGTGCACATCTAAATTATGTCACAAAGATTGTGTGAAATTTTCATGAAAATCCATCAAGGGGTTTTGGAGGAGTTGCTGATAAGAAATGGGTACCTTGAGGTGTAATGGGAGGACGGAAACACGGACGAAAGGACACGAATGGAACCCCTATCACTATAAAGCTCCCAGTTTGCAAGCGGGGGTATAAACAGGCATATGGCATATTCAATAGGGATTTTCGACAATGGTGGAAGCTTTGATAGAAGTCATATAATACATAATAATTTATATACAAGTACGGTATTATAAAACTTCCCATGCAATTCATGGATGGTGTTTATAATGGCTATGCATTTCTTGTGATTGTAAAAGATTTTTATGACCATTTTCAACTTTTTGACACCGCTTGAAAAAAACATTGCTGCGCATAGTTGTCATCATAATTTATGTCCCCATGTTTCACTTCCTGATAGCAGCATGGAGATTATCTAATTTAAAGCACTCCTAATGGACTGGCTGTCGCCACTGATTTAAGAACAATCTATAAACTAAATTTAAGACCGCTGACATCTTCCTTGAACCATTCTGAACCTGTTCGGAATCCAATAAAAATCACTTAAAACTAAAAAATTAAAAATGATATCAAATTACTAGTAATAGTAGATGCACAAAAGATGGATCACATCTCCCTTATTAAGAACCTTCCGTACAGTGTCAACATATATCAAATGAGTACCTACTTCGTGATTTATGAAATTATTGGATAATAAATATAGAATATAAAACTTTTGTATCTTGAGATCGAGTTTATCACTGGTTTATGGTGAATCCAAAGGATGAACCAATAAACCAGTGATAAACTCGATCTCAAGATTATAAAAGACTTATATTCTATTTTATCGGTAATCTCCGAGCAACAGAATGAGATTTTTTTCCTTAAAAAATGTTTTTTTAAATGTTTTTTTTTTACTAGGAACTTGTTTTGTGTGCGCACTGATGAAACACGTGCCAATTCACTTACTGACCCGATAATTTCGGAGATAAACTTCATGATACAGGTTTTATCAGCGGCAAACATCAGAGGAAAAATGTAATGATTACCGATAAACGTAGAAACTTGCAACGCTAAAAATAGCATGAATTAATCTGATTATTTTAAGTAGGGTCTAAAAAAATACTCAAAATTAACAATGATGCTAAATAGTTTGAATATTTATATATATTTCGGACATTCGCATGTCTTTCATCAGTATAATAAACGATTTTTTTCCAATTACGCAATGACTTTGCGAAATAAATCTAGCTAAGGCACGAACCACATACGGTTGGGGGGGCTGGGATTTTGTAACCTGATATTATTATTTTTTCTACCCAAATCAAAGTTATCGTTTTTTTTTCTATCCAAAGCAAAATCATATTTTTTTTCCAGACCAATTCAGAAAAAATATTTTTTTTTACATTTGTTTTTCTATTCGTAAGTTTACAGGTCTTTTATCAATTGTGTGAATTAGACCAGTTCTTGGACTAATTTAATCTCATTATGAGTAACATTCATATATTTTAAAGACAAATGTGATATGTGGAATAAGTCAAACAGACAAACTCTCGGTAGGAGATGAAATGTGCATTGGACTATCGTATTTTGATTTTGAATACATGCATATTCAAATCATACATATATTTATAGAAAAATGGGATATAGGGAGACATGGCGAATATTTCAGCCAACCTCTATTGAAAGCACAAAGTAAAAAATGAAAATAATTAAAAACCAGAATCCCCAAAAATAAACATTCAGTATAAAGCAATATTAAATTAAATGGACAATGGTCAACAAAGTCGTGTGATAGCTGGATATCCAAAATCCAAAATTTGTTTCTTTTATAAATATATATTTTTTCAATATGTGAAATCTTATTCTAAAACTTATCAAGACTAGAAGTGGAAGCAATATTCATTTGTAATTGCCCTGGTAACCTTGTCACATAGGGGACTTATCACATGGTTACCTTTTAGGCTTTTGGCTTCAAAGTTTTCAAAAGTTATTTCCCTGAAACAGCAAGTCAGGGGTTGAAATCAGACAAAGAAAAGTACAAGTTGAAGCCAATATAAGAGATCATAGAAAAACAAGCCTTTTGATTTGGTTAGGGATCCTGTGTAACTAGCATACTGGACATACATGGGGATTGCTGAAGGCCTCAAAAACTCTTGGGTAAATGATGCAAAATCATCCATTATTGTGATTTCCTGAAAGCTAATCATGATATTTAAATTTCATAACTCATTGAAAAAAATCATCATATGAACTACAAAACAACACAAGAATGCAGTTGGAAATATAAGAAATCTGTGAATATTGACCAATGCCGTCTTATAGACATATCTGGAAATACCAGTGGGATGGGGAGGTTTTTAAAAATATATATATTTTTTTATTTAATTCGCCAAGCGGGACACCATGTTCATACCATATCAGAACAAAACTATCTATGTTTGCATGTACTAAAACATATTAAAAGTGATACTATTTCGTAGTACATTATAATTTCAAAATTTGAAAATTTTGCAAAAGGCAATGATGAATAAGGTGATGTATGCCGAGCGAAGGGAGGCAGAAAAAAATCAGGCTTTTATCATTTGAGTTCAAAGGATGTATATTATATTTTTTATGGAAATTTATGAATTTTTATTTTTTTCCCGCTCCATTAGAAGCATTTTTATTTTTTTTCTCTAAAAATTGGAATTAATATTTTTTTTTGAAAAAAATCCTAGCCCCCCCACCAAAAGAAAATGGTTCGTGCCTAAACTATAATGTCTATAGCGACTTGGGAGTTTCCCAAACTATTGAATGCCCCTTTAGTTCATGATTGAGTTATAAATTATGATTTCATTTTTACCTGGTTCTTAACGTTTCCAAGATCCACCAAAGAGCCGAAAAAAGACTGAGCACAAAGCATTTAATAAGCATGCAATCTTTATCAAAGCTGATGTTTATGCTCGTCGACTTAATGTTATTTGTTCTTTGAAAAGAATTGGTCTTTTGTTGGCAATGGGTTGTTTTGAATCGTATACATTATATTCTAATTAATAACTAAGCTGTAGCAACATTCCGTCCGCTCCAGCTTATAGAGTTTACGTATCTCAATTGATTCGTAACTCCAGAGCGTGCGGAACTTACATCGATTTCCTTAGCAGAGCGACACGTCTGACGCAAAAATTGCTCACACAGGGTTATGTTGCTCCTCGGTTGCTGTCTTCACTCAAGAAATTTTACGGAAGACATCATGCACTTATAGACAAATATGGGATTTCGATCTCTCAGATGAATGCAGATGTTTGTTTGTAATAGGTTTTTGTTTTGTCTTCCTTTACCAGATTTGACACGCTGAATGGACTATTGGCAACGCGACGGGTGTGCTATAGCAAGCAGGAACTGCTTACTCTTCCAGAGCACCTGAGTTCACTCTTGTTTCGACTGGAGTTCGCGTTATTGATTGATATTCATTTATTTTGTGTTTCCATGTTTTACATGTTGTCTGTTTTTGTCCCGTTCTTGTTGGTGTTTACTGGTTTTGTCTTTGCCCTTTCGGACTTTTGACATTCGGATACCACATTGGTACCTCTGCTTCTTTATTGCAAAACAGCAATTAGTGACCACTTGTCACATCAAAGGTCGCTGGCTTTTTTCCATTATTTTATTTGAGGGTTTTTGAAAGTTTACGCTGTATTACGTAGGATGTTTTACATATATTTATTATTAACCACAACAATTAAAATCTTTTTACGGGAGCCTGATTGGCCTAGTGGTCTAAAGCGCTGGTTTAAAAACTGCACTTTTAATCACTAGCCGATCACCTCTCGGGTGGTGTTCAAGTCCCGTTCGCGTATGTGTTTATAGGGTTGTCAGTTACTTGCCAAAGGTCAGTGGTTTTTTTCTCGGGTACTTCGGTTTCCTCAACCATAAAAACTGACCGCCCTATATGGTCGAGGTGCATCGAAAATGGCGTTGAACCCTAACACACACACACACACCCACACACTGAAATATTTTACAGTGGAAAAAGGATAACAATGCTAGACTTTAGATTAATACACTTCAATGAATTCAGGTAAACATAATTGAGCTGTTTTGCCAAAATGAAATTTTCCGGAAAGATTTGTCCTTCATATAACAAGATAATCGCCTTTCTATAGATAATCAAAGATGTGAGATTAAACTGATCAGAGAGATCAACTTCCATTCATTGCAGTCAATAGTTAGATAAAGCATGGATACTAAAAATTCATTGACTGAGTTTGTGTTCCATTTTGGGTAACGAAAAAGTTTATTCGCTGTAACCATGAATATATTTCCTCTTCTACCTCACTTCGTCTCTTGATAATTCCGAAATTATTTTCACAATGATTTCAAATGATTCTTCCTTCCAAAAGATCTGCTTATTTTCCCTTAAGCTCGACATTTCACACTTTCATGTCTACATTGTTTTGTGGGATATATATGTGTCTCCGTCTCTGTCAAAATTCTTGTTCTTGTACGACAAGAGTTTTCTAATTTGCAATACATTTTCCTCTTGCATTCCCATTTTGTTCTTTAGAATACTTATATTTCTTCCATTTGTGCATTTTCCTGCACAAATATGTCTAAAGCTTTTTAATACTGATTAACCTTTTCTTAATTCTTTTATACGTACAATTGCGGAATTGCCCATCGATGGAGAGTTTTCTAGATTTTCTCAACCTGAACATCTATACAAGCATCCATTACCGCCCATTTCTCTAAATTCGCCACAGCCTCTTATTTTATTTCGTGTTTCTTCGTAATTTGATCAAATACATCTTGTAGGTGAAATACAAATGACAACAAAGTTCCAGACAATAAATTTTGCTACGTCTGACTCGTGTTTCGTCTATTCAAGACTAATCAGAGGCGCTCTACCAAAAATATTGAAAATGCCAAACACTATATATGATAATGAAGAGCAAAGAACAATAAAACCAATAATATCGAATTGTGAAACCAAATTGTTACTAAGATGGTCAACCTATGTCTGGGGTAGGAAGAACCTTAGGGTTTAGACAATTTTGAAATTTAAACGGATAATTTAAAGCTTTGATGTGTTCTCCATCACAAAAGTGTTGGTGCCGGAGCAGGCTAACCTCGGGGAATTAAATTCCACCAGCAGTGCTAACCTTCACGGGTGTGACAACAAAGTTCCAGACAATAAACTTTGCTACGTCTGAACAAATTGAAAGATGTTGTTACACTTTTGAAAAAGGAAAGTTGATGATATGACTGACAGAAAATTTCCAATATTCATTTCAATTCAGCCACTAAATAAAAGGTGTTGCGGGATGATTAAAACAAAAGCAAAATGGTCAAGTTTATAGAACAACACAATTTTTTTGTTGGGTCAATTCTATATATTTTTCTACATGTATCTACAATTTCAATATTAGTAAGTGAGTGAGTGAGTTGGTGTTTAACGCCTTGCAACGCTATTTAGGTTATTTACAGGCGATGAACATGATAAGGATGACAAAATGAACATGAAATGATGATGATGATAAATGAAATATGATGGGGGAGTGGGAAACAAAGGAACGGTAAATTTTGAATATCCACAGGAAAATGAGAGACGGTGGTAGGGGAAGAAAATTTAGCCTATGTGGTGCACTACTTGGCGGTCCACAAAGGGGTCTTTTACGTGCATGAAGCGTGGCCCTCTCCACACACGTTTGTCCACTATGGTCAGCGGTCAGATTCCGTATAATAGACCTTACAACCGCGGACGAGGGCCACCCTATTCAGCCACCAAGGGTATATACACTTGGTTGCTCTGTGTTAATTTATATTATTGATTTATATGTACTTTTTATTCGGTGTAAAAATATTGCGACTTTGATAGGTTCTATGTCTTTAAAGTCATATAAAACTTAATAATTTATATATAAGTACTATAAAACTTAACATGCAATACATGCATGGTGTTTATAATGACTATGAATTTCTTGTGATTGTAAAAGACTTTTATGACCAATTTCAACTTTTTGACACCCTTGAATAGACCATAGCTCTGTATACATGTTATCATAATTTATGTCCTTCCGTTTCACTCCCTGGTAGCAGCATGGAGATCATCTCAGTTTAAAGTACTTTTATGGACTGACTGTCGCCTCTGATTTAAGAACAATCTATGGACAAAATTTAAGACCGCTCATGTCTTCTTTATGCGATTCTGAACCTTTTCAGACTCCTATAAAAAAAACTCACCAAACATCACAAAATTCAAAACAATGATATATGCACAAAAGAAGCCGTTGGGAAGTTTTAGACAACTTTTTCATCTTAAGAACCATTTTGACACTGAGTGCTTATACTGATACTTATAAACGTAATAACTTGCCACTTAACATTAAAACAACTTAATATTTCGTCCAATTTATTTATTATTTTCAATAGTATTAGTATTTTATAATTGTGCATAAAGACCGACTGTGGCACTACAAATTATTTTTCGTTATGGAATTTTTAACAACCCCTGTTCCACTTCTTAGAATTAGTCATAGCTGTCAGTAAAGTAATGCATGCTCATCACAATTAGGCTAGCAACCAAAAACATTTTTTTCACAATTCCCTAAAGAAGAACCCAAGTGTATGTTCTTTAGATGCCTGCAAACATATGAGATCTTTACATGACATAAGTAATGACATAACAAAATACATCTGACTAAACTAATGGTTTACAGCGATTTTGAGTTTTTTGACACATCTTTATTGTCATGTAATATCAATTGAAAGTTCATGACTGGATTTTATTTTTCGTTTTAATTTATTATACCTTTCTCTTCCTTGTTCTAAACGTTTCCAAGATATGATGGAGTACAGAGCATAAGATAATCGAGCTCCAAGCCATGATTTTTTATCAAAGCTCTTTGCACTTGTCGTCTTTGTCTTAGTTGCTTTATATCCGGAAGGGGGTCTTTCTTTAGTAATTCAAGGATGTGTTTTGAAGTTTATACATTATATTTTTACCCTTGGCTAGGCATGATTGCAAGCCATTGGTCACATTAAAGGCTGTTGGCTTTTTTTCCATCTTGGAATTATTAATTGATGATATTTGTACCTATTCCACATATTGTCTACAGCTGTTGAAATCTTTTAACCATAAACTTATCACTAAACTAAAAAATCAAAAAAATATATTATATAATTAAGAATAGAATTATTTTGTATGACAGGTAATTGCAAAAAAAAATCGCATCTTATCGGCTGATCTCAAAATTTACAAGAATTTTATTGCCAAGTTATTTTTGCAATTTGCTTCTTTACAATGTGGATCCAGAACTGTGATTTAGATATTTTACCAGAACAAAAATTGTTTGAACTACTATACCGAAAAGGTAGTTAAAAATGTAACAGGCAGATGTGAATTGGTGTAGTTCTTAATGATGACATGCATTTCGATGTGATTGTGGATGATTTATGATCAATTCAATTGTTTTTTACTATTTGCATTAGGCACCTCTTTACTAGCAACGATTGATAGACAAAAGCTCTGCATTTTTTCGGTCTATATATAAACGTGCTTTCTCTTCACTTCCTGATGGCCACGTGGTTAGATTAAGGTCCTTTATTTGAAGATAATACTGTGCAATTCGCTGTACTATATCAGCATAAACAAACTGATTTCATTCAAATCATATCATTACTTTGATATAATAAAAAGAAACCTATTTATAACTGTTAACCGCATATGATGTTCAGATTATGTAAGAGGGGTGACGATTGGTTAAAGTGAACTTTATTGGATTAGTTTCAAACATCGACATGGTTTCCAGAAAATTACACTCCGAAAAATACTTTCCACAGTTACTACATGTGGTACATACTCTTTGGAATGGTTTAAAGTTTGTCCGTTAACCGTTAAATACTTCTGGTTTGGAGCAGACATCAAGGAAAGAATAAAAAACTACTGCGACAGACGTTTTGGGATTTGTCATGTAGAATAATCGTTTCCGATCTATTATTTAGAATTTCGAATATCCGTACGGTATTCTTCAAGACATTTTTTCTACAGTAGCAAGAAAGGAATTTAATGTCTCTCGTGACTTCCCACACCGGTCAGTTTTATCATGTTGAAGCCACAAGTCAAATTCACATTTATTATACGAATGCATCACAAAGTTCAGGATTTAATGTAACTGCCATACCGTCTAGCTACAATGCTTCGTTTAATACAACAGAAACACAGGACGCGGGAGTTGAAACCCTTAACAAATTGGTAGAATATTTATGGAAATGTGTTTCTCCGGTTCTTATCCTTCTAGGAGTGCTTGGAAATATTCTAAACATTATTGTAGTTTGGAAAATGAAATTTTGGAGAAAGACTCCACTCTTTCTGCTGGCTGTCCTAGCTTTCACTGATATTACCGTGCTCTTAGTTGGTTTGTTACGGTATTGGATATTATACACGTTCGACTTGGATGTTCGGGTTCTTTCGGATGCGGGATGTCAAACTAATATGTTCGTAATTTATCTTTCTATGCAGTTTTCATCATGGATACTCGTTTGTATGACAATTGACAGATTTTTGAAAACTAATTTTCCGTTTCGGTATATACGGGTAGTTTCTATTAATAAGACAATTATAACCGTTTGTATTATATTCGTAATTTTAACAGGCGTGAATTTACATTTCTTTTGGACAAATGGAGTTGTAAAGGGCGAATGCGATGATATAACGCAAGAATATAAAGATTTTGAAAACTATTATTTTGTCTTCATAGATTTAGCCATCATGTCTTTCATTCCCTTCGTTATTATGTCCATTCTAAATTGTTTTATTTATCGTGCATTGAAACAGCACAACGAATTCAGAAGTACATCCGTGGTGGAATCACAGAGACATAGATTCAAAGAAAACAGACGAGTGTTCAGTAAAAAGCTGACACGGATGTTGCTAGTTGTTAGTTTCTATTTCCTCGTTGCGACTCTCCCGATCAGTATTTACTATGTAGTGGATTCCTTTGTGCAGTATGATGATGGAACTATTTCCGGTGCTAGAAAAGATGTCATCTGGGCCGTACTGTATTTGTTTCAGTTTTCAAATTATTCGTTGAATTTCGTTTGGTATGCAGCGCATAATAAAGTATTCAGAGAAAAAATGAAAGAAGTGATAGGCTTCAAACCAAAAGGGTATGTTTTCGAAATTCTGATTAACTCAACTTTATAGCGTTAAACACCCGAAATTTTTATGCGAAACTTACGAGTCCTTGGCATGTGATTGTTTTCGGGAATGTAAAAAAATACATATGAATAAAAAATGGAACGAAATCGGAACATAGTACAAAATCCAATTCCTTTTCATGAGAAACCGTTAAATGATTTCATGTTAGTTACAGATATATGTGTCAAACAATTCAGTCACTCATTTAAAAAAAAAGTTCTTATGAATGAACAGTTTTTCCAAATGTTTTCTGAAGCCATTTTCGGTCATTTTTATGAATTTTGCACCGTTATATAGGTAGGTAAATCATTTTCAAGAAGTTTAATGGCACAATTTAAAAAAAATTCTGGTGTATGGATATAAAATCTATTAGACAATTTATAACATTATTTTTTATGTTTCTAGGGAAATACTTTTGATAAAAAAAATATTCAAATTTAAACTAAGACCATTTTAAATTCAAACCACCGAACAAAAGACAAAAAATGAACGAATAAAATTAAATTATTTCTAAATATTTTGGTGCAAACACTTCCAATATCGGTTATAACATTTCAGAAAATTGAAATGAATACCACAAAATATTTTTTCTATTTTTTTCAATTTAACATAGAAACCAATGAACAAATTTGAAATGACCGATTACTTGTGGCACATGTTGTCTGTAAATGGCATAGAATTTTGCGAAATGGTGCCATACATCTGTTGAAGAATGACATGAAAACGTCATATGAAAAGGACTTTCGTGTGTAGCATATTTGCCTATGAAACGCCATAGTTGCCTTATGATGATGTTTTTCATTATGTGATGATATTTCTTCATAATGTGATGACACTTTTTTCTTTCAGATTTAGATACAGAAATACAACTAGGAAAAGAAACAAAATATCTTCGACCGTGTCACACATGACAACGTCACTCGACAATTCAACCAATGATAATATGACGTCAGAGGCATGTGGTAAATACTCAGAAGACGAACCCTCATTGGACAGATCGAATTCAATAACAACCAATGAAAACCAACATACTGTGCAGCTTAATGCTTATATTCATCTATGAGTTTAAAGACTGGTGACTTGTTTCTTGTTAAATTATAATTGTTGGTTGTTGTGTTCTGCATTTGTTTATTACAGAATTTAAAGATACGTCTTTTTTTCAAATTATGATTTTCGTTTGAAACACCATGGATGTTTCTTTACGGAATATTTTTGCTTCCCTTTTGACAATTGCATGGACATGAAAAGCATTGCCTCAAGGAAAAGTCTCGGGAAAACCCGAATGAAGTTTATGACGTTTTTACTTTCTTTGCGCTTAAACACCCGAGAATCTACTTTCTTATTCACGTCCATGCGACTGTCCAATTTTACAAAACTGCCAGGATATAGCACAATTTCGAAGCCGATATGCAATGAACACCAAATTTTTGGGTGTTTTGAAAGGAAAATCATACATGAAACTATGGAGATATGATATATCATATTATAAAGACAAAGGTATAAGATGAGTGATTTTTAAGAAATCGACTTGACTTAGATAAGGGGGTATTTTAGTGAAAGTAGTATTTCTTTTGTGTTTCATTCGTATAGCACATTGACTCTAACAAATTGATAGATCGGAGCAAGTCCCTGTGCTTCTTGTAATAGACATGTTCAGCCTAAACAACAATTAGCCGTTTTATTGATATTTGGTTCTCTAATCATGGGTTGAACACCCCAATTCAATGTTGAACAAGGGATTTTAAATAACATTTCGTCAACATTCATCTGCATTGATTGACGAACTGAATCTTGATTAGCTAGGAAACGAAGCCACTGACAATCTCTAATGTATGTTTTGGTTTGGTTTTGTTTTGTTTTTTGTTTTTTTTTTACAATAAGATGTGTTTAAATTGCTTTCGTATTTTCATACTTTACTAATTGGAAAAATAGTTGCATATGCGACCTTGTGTTCTAGGTTTTGTTGTTGTGTGTGTGTGTGTGTGTGTGTTCTAATCTGTTTTTTTTTGGGGGGGCATTGTTTTTTTCTTGCTTTGTTTATGATGGATAAAGTAGATTTACATACATGCAACTTCCTTTGTAATAGTTGATTGACAAGCTTTCCCCTATGTATTGATATGGGTATCTACGTATTATCACCTTACAAACAAAGTTATCCGTATAATTTCTATGTAATGAAGTTTTATTTTCTGAAATCAGCAAAATGTCAAATTGTTAGCCCAGACAAATCAGGAAGTGTGAAAGTCCAGTGATTTTTATAGGATTATAAGGTCATTCGAGGGCTAGAAAATGTTGAGCTGTGATTAAATTATCACATTACCAGGTTAAACATGACACCCTACTGTGAATGTTTTTGCCCAGTGCTCAAATGCAAAGTTCTGTATTTATTATATAATTTATTTTCCGTTTTATAATTCAGCTAACAAAGATGCATATTCATCTTTTTGTCCATCGAAGGTAACCCCCGAATTATTCTGGTCCTCTCTCGCTCCATCACCCGTAATGGAGAAAGAATCGGCGAGAGCGGAATCAGCCGGGGGTTACCGACGCTGCTATTCATCATAAGATTTGGAAACTCGACTTTGTGGCCATACTGCTTTACGATTGGATTTAGTTTCGAATCTTTGTGTAAAACAAACACCAACAGACACAAAAACAACAAAAAGTGAACACACCCATATATAAAGAAAAAAATCACGTTTGGTTTGATTTGATTTATCTAACTGAAAAGCCGAGTATTAATTGGCAAAGGTATGGCGGTGGGTGGCCGGAGAAACCATTTTATTAACAAATTAACTTCTTTTTTCACAGCCTTTTGATATTCAGCGAATGGGGTCCTTTATCGTAGAATTTTATTAAATATCTATCGTTATCTACTTGGGCCAATCCAGAACGGGGAGCAGCGACCACTGCATGGGCATATTAAGTCTCTTGGAGATCTTCAATTGTAGATTTTTAAATTGCCGCTTGTTAGTGTGCATATAGATTATGTCGCGTACACTCGTTTCACATCCGAGTATCGTCTATTGTATCATAAATGCATTTTTTACTTTTTCTCACAGTACATCCTATGTTATCTTTTAAAGTGTTTGTCTAGATAAGCCTAAAGTGAACACCACAGGTACATGTACATGTATTAACAGAACACCTTAAAAGTTTATCATTCCATTAACGCCTAAATACATACTTGTTTTTGTAGTATTCTTCTAGAGTAAAGGTTATCATTTTAAGTCGTCTTTTCATAGATGTAAACCCTGCTTTACTTATCTCCTCTAAGCTTTATAAACTGTAATAGTTAGCATAAAAAACAGTAGATCCCCCCATCGACATAAAGATTTATGAAAAAAAATAATGTTGTTCATAACATTTGATATCAAATGCTTTCGTGTGCTTCCGCAAGTCAGAATCAAATCACATTATCTGTGGACAGTGAACAACCCGAGGGCAAGGTTCACTGATACTATTGGATTGGGGGACAGTAAGTTATAAGCTTGTGCGAGTTGCAGCTTATGAGTATGAGTGGACTAGCAGCAATCCCATCGAACTCTATAAAGAGATCTTTAACAAACACGAAGTATTGTACGAAAGAAATGTCAACTTGAAACTGAGAAATGAAAACTTTGAACTAAGAAATGTCAACTTGGAAGTAAGAAATGTCGACACTGAGAAATGTCAACTTGGAACTGAGAAATGTCAACTTGGAACTGAGAAATGTCAACTTAGAACTGACAAATGTCAACTAGGAACCGAAAAAAAATGTAGCTGCACTCGAGAAATGTAAAAGAACTAATGGCACTACCGGTCTTTCGTAGTATTGCTTTACCAATACACAGGACAACATTTTTTCCTCCCTTCCGAAGGACCAGCATAGTAAAATGATACTTTCTTGCAGTCATCTTCGTAACTTTTGACATTGGAAAATCGATCCTTGAAATATCCCCCTCTGTTGAGGATCGAACCAAAAACCAGTACTCCGACGCGTTAACCACTGTTCCACTGGATCTCTGAAACAAGGGTTCCCAATTCAACCACCTGGGGCACATATTTCATATCGCTTTGTGCATAAATCACCCCGATCGTTATCAATTAAGGTACAGTGGATGCTACGTCTTAAACTATAACGATTAGCATAATGCCGCCTTAATTGGACCAATTCTTCACTCGGACTTATTAGGAAAAAGTAAATTTGACAAATATATGACTAAAATGTGTTCGTCCTAGCTTGGATATCGGAAAGGTAAAAATTCATTGCTTATATTTTACAACAAAAAACAGAGAGATCTTAAAAAAACATTTTTGATAAGATCACCAAAGTTAATTAGCGTAAAAGAAACATGAATGATAAATACGAATTACTATAAAAAGATTAAAAATACGATGGATAGGTCAAGTGTTGAAAAAAAACAATAAGCAACATCACAAAAGTAGCCCTTAGATGGACACCGGAGGGTAACACAGAGCGAGACAGATCAAAACACGCCCAGAGAAGAACTGTATAGAATGAGATAAAAGAACACCAGCTAACAGGAATAGGAATAGTGCAAGAGAGAGACAAGTAGAAAGCTTTAGTATTTGCCCTATGTTTCCCCGATTATAACAAGTTCTAGGTAGATAAACTAAAGGTGCAGTCGTTAGAAGATCTTAGAAGTCAAGTATCAGATGTAAAAAGTAAAAAAGAAAAAAATTCAAAAGAAACAAAGCTAAAATTTGATGTCAATCAAAATACCTTCAAAATAACTTTAATTTTTAATATTTTGAAAGATCTAGATTTTTTTTTTAGTATAAGCAATTGGTGGACTATTAAAATTCGCGAAGTGTTAAAAGGGAGGTAAGCCAAACTGATATATAAAATAAACTGTTTTCTGTTCGGGTCTATCTTTAACTATTTCAACACTGGATTTGAATTATATGCATTTTATTTAGACCTATGTTAGATTGAGCAGAACGGTGAGCATCGCCTACTGGCCTTGTTGAAGGCTGCTTGCTGTTATCCATTGTGTTTTTTTTTTCTAAATTACCGCTTGTTGTGTGAGCTGTGTCTCGTACACTTATAATTATTGCAGTCCTGAAGCACCGCCCCTGGTGACCATATAGCAAGTATATGACTGTATCTTGTATATGTGCTCTGATTACAGGGAGGGCTGCTAAAATTAAATCATATTAGATTTACACTCATTATTGTAGCTTTAGGTATTAAATATTAATCCCTATTTATATCCAGACTCCCATCTAAATATTTTATGTAGCATCTTCACCCATTATATATTGTAACAACACTACCTTAATAGCTGTATACCTTTTTCTTTACTTGTAATGATCCTGCCCCTATTATTTTTATTTTAAAACAAAAGACAGAGTAGAAAAATGACCAATGGTTAAAAAGTTATGCCATTTTGAATGATTTTCAAAATACTTCTCTTTTTCCAATTTTTGTGAAATGCATCTAATATTCAACTTTAAATACGGATCTGTTAAGACATGGTTTTTTTTCATATTTAAAATGTACATACTAAAATTAGCTTAATTGCAAATTTCATGAATTTGTCAATTGATGATCTAAACTGGATCGTATGCCCTTAAAATTGGAAATGAATTATGTCTTGTGTCTTATTCCACATTTTACTAACATTTTGGGGTTAGGCGTTTCTCTAAAACATAAAAAAAACACGGCAAATGATTAATTTTAAAAGTTAACAACAAAACAACAGGATAAAGATGGTCAATATCATATGTTAAAGAAGAAATAGCAAATCAAGACAATGACATGCCATAGAGATTGAAGATCGGGATTGTCCTGAGTTGGAACAGGCATTTTTTATTGCAAAATTTATTGTTGTATTTTTGATTTCACTATATTTAAAGTGATTTTGTGTCATGCATGTACAATGTATATACGCCATATACCTTCCCTTTCAGATCTAATTCACAACTGCTTTTACAACAAACAGGAACTCCTTCCTTACCTTATGAAACAAGGTGTTCACTCTCGGTTCGACTCTGTCGGTTGCAGTTTGTTTGTTGTTTTTGTTTTTGTGAATTCTGTTGTCGGTTTCTTCGTGTTTTTTTTTTCAGTTTTGTATCGCTTGCCTATGTTTTGTTTTTAAAAATTCATAGTTCCGACATTCTCCGAAAATTTGCTTCTTCCAATGAGAGAGAGATTTTTACTCGGAAGTCTTCCGAGACTTGTCGGAGAAAAGATGAAATGGAAGAAGCGCGGCAAACTGTTACAACTCGTTGTCACGTCGCTAACTCTCGTAGAAATAAAATATAGGACCAGACGAGAAAAAGCGATTGCTTTGTAAGGTCGTAAGCGGCAGCCTGATTTTAACAATCTATCTGAGACTGATACCAAAAAATATCGACATAACAACTATAGAAACTGAATTCAAACCTGACGATCTCGGTTTGTATGCATGCCCAGGAGTCTCGACAGAGGGAAGCGATGGCTTCTTATGTCGTAAGCGGCCAACATGGCGACGGCAGCCTGATTTTAACAATCTATCTGAGACTGATACCAAAAAATATCGACATAACAACTATAGAAACTGAATTCAAACCAGACGATCTCGGTTTGTATGCATGCCCAGGAGTCTCGACAGAGGGAAATAGTGATTTTGTTATTGAAAAACTCACTCCCAATGATCTCGTATGGTTCTGTGATGTATCAAGGCTTGCGGAAGTAAAAGTTGACGTGACAAGTAAGTCTTGCATTTATGTTATTTTAAAGAGTTTTGTTTAATTTACGATTACATACATTAACATCTTGTACATTGTACATGTATATTGATTGTATCACCATGTTGTCTATTGTATTTTATGTGTAATCTATCAACATGATCAATTATGTTCTTTTCTTCAATCAATTATGTTCTTTTCCTCTACATGTACAACAAATAATAGATATGTTACTACAGGTCAATGCCGAACTCTGTGGACATGTATTTATTATAGAATGTAAAACATTGCCACCTGTTTAGTAAAAATGTATTAGAGTCTAATATGAATCTAATTTATTTTAAATCAAAAATTGCTTACACAAGGTTATGTTGCTGCTCGGTTGTTGTCTTCACTCAAGAGTGCAGACATATCGAAAAATTTTAAAAGCGGACATTCGGTCCGGTCATAGACCTGTATATTAAATATATTTAATATACAGGTCTATGGTCCGGTGAATCTGAAAATTGTGTCTGACCCAAGCATTTTTTTGTCTGCAATTTACTAATATACTCCGTTCTCATTATATCATGGGTTCTGTGTTATCGTGGTATTTACTTTCATTTCAAAACCAAATATTCAACTGTGACGTCACTGTTTCTACGTAGCTACGTACCATGATATAACGAGATACCAGGATAGTTCATACAAAATTACGGTCTGATCAGCCAGTAATTCTGTCAGACACTTAATCTTGCAGGACTGAACAGATTTTTGCAGGACAGGTCCTGAGGTTCTGTACAGCTGTCATCATGTACAATATTTCGATATGTTTGCCCTCATAGAATAAAAAGCTACGCCGAGCACAGCATGATACGACCGATGTACAAGTTGAACCCTGTACGCTGGAGGCCCAATATGGATAGTCTATTGCTTTGGTCACATGAAGCCCATGGTGGACTTACAAAGCTTTTTGACATGATACATCCTGTGGTGGACTTTCAAATGCATTTTGACACATATACATGTATATTGACATCAACATCTCATACAAAAAGCCTTATTTATATACATATATCAATTTACATTTTTTGCCCTTTGACCCCTAATTTAAAAAAAAAAACTGTAAGAAATATTGTTAATCAGATTGCAAAAAAGGGCAGGGATTTTCATAAGGTATCCAATGAAAAAATATTTTGAAATCGGACCAATTATAAAAAAGTTATTTTTATGGGCATGGCCTACTCTTTGGCACATCCCTGTTCACCATTTTATGGAAAGCTACCCCCCTCCTGAAGACCTTTTAGATTTTTAATGACAATGTACATGTGTATATGACTTAAAGAAATAAAAGCAATATCTGACAATATTTTCTGACCTACTAAATAGTTAGGTATTCATTACTTAAAACAATTAAACAAATATTAACAATGATTAATGTGATATATCTTCAAAGAACAGCATGGCCAATTTGGTCACATGTCACCTTATATTTGTTTTGATTTTACATTTTCTGGGTTTCATGTTTATTGCATGAACCTTCTGGTTGATAGGAAACTGTGTTTAGAAATTGTAATAACTTGGAAGCAATGGAAATCTATCATCAAATATCTTTGATCTTACAAAAAAAGCAAAGAAACTTCAGTTTTCCTTGTATTCTAAATTTGCAGCCCTTAAATGTTGCAATATTATAACTTGAAATATTGGGACAAAAATGTTTTATTTCATCTTATTTACATTTTATACTTATGTCTTACACATATATATATATGTCTTTTGGGGATTACATTGCATTGTTAATTCATGAGCTTTATCCAATAAACTGATTGATTGATTGATAATATTATAGTGGAATTGCTGCAACTTTAGGACATATGAAATTGCAAGACTATTATTGATAAAAAATACATTATTGTAAGCTGATGTTTATTTTTATAACATTATTTATTTGCAAAATACCATATTAGATGTGGATTTATATGTGAATTGTGTCCTACATTGTATGTTTAATATGTGTGTGTATTAGCAAGTTAAGTATAAATGTTTTTTTTTCTTTCAGACAAAGAGCCATATAAAGCTAAAAGTTGATAAAAGTCATCAGCATCTGCAATTTCAAGATATGGATAAATGCTGACTGTGCATATATAATTCTCACTGAAACTGGATATATCTAGCATCAAAATAGTGTTTACCTTTACAGAGAGCTTTATTCTTCTAACTAAGGAGTCCAAAAGTCTATAGAAATTATGAAAATTTGTTTTGAGCAGCTACAAAATATATAAACATCCTAGGATGATGTGAAAAAGATTGAGTAAAAATCATGAATTAATATGTTGTGTAAAAGAATGAGTTCAGTGGTGAATTTAATATCAAGTGAAATATTAAAAAATAAATGTGATATAAGAACTTTTTTTGTTTGTTACTCTATATATTTTCTATTGATGATGGATCCACACAACATCATATCTTCATAAACATCAAGGCAAATACAGAGCAGAACAATACATTAATGAAGAAAGCTTTGTCTGGACCCATATTGGACATACAAGTATAATAGTTGACTAGACACACAAAGAAAAAGAAAACACATGCAAGTGTCAATGCAACATACCATGTGTAACAGCTCAAGTGCAAAAAAGAATAAAATCACATAGTTCCAATTTATTTGTCAAATGAAGTCTATAAAAAAATGATAAAAGACTAACAAAAGTTGAAAGCTGTAAATGCTCCATAAGTTTTTTTTTTATTTCATGTATTTAATAAGATTTTGTGGCATGCATATTTACTCAATTCACTGTAACAAAGTATTTTATAAATTATCCTTTCAATTCATCATAGTACAAGCATCTTATTCCTCAGCTGTTTACAATAGATATATATTACAAGTTATCCAATGTAAATAGATTGACTGACAAATATCATAAGCAATGATTATACTATTTGACATGTTAAAGATTGTCTACATGTATTTCAATATATGTTATAAGTTTCAATTATGAATGTAACCTTGTCAATGAAATGACATTTGACCAATTAAGATTATTTAGAGGCAGGTTATGCCCAATCACTAGTAATTGTTTATTAAAAACAAAACATTGGGAGGGTTATTTTTATCATTGTACCCATTTTCTTTGTACATATAACATGTTGGTGACATTTTTGATGCATTTTAGTGAATCAATATGTAATATTGATATGATGATTGCTATGTAATGTTATAAAGATTACTTTATAATTAATAATAAATAATAAACATGCTACCATTGAAATGGTATTAATGTCTAAAAATATTGTCCAAAATACCAAGTATGTGTTCAATAGAAAATGCATATTTTCAAACATAATTGCTGCTATAAGAATATTATGTCTGTAAAAATGTTAGTTATAATAAAAGATAACTTGTTTTGTTATATCAATCTATTTCCCACACAAAAAAGTTGCAGAGCTTTATGTCTCTGGTCCATCAATCAGTCCTTAATTATACACATCACTTTGTTATAATAAAAATGACAAAGTTCCAGACAATAAATATTGCTCCGCCTGACGCACCAAGACTCATCAGAGGCGCTCTACCAAAAAAATTGAAAATGCCAAACATAATATAATTATGATGAGCATAAAACAATAAAACCAAAAATACCAAACAGGGGAAGAAAATTATTACTTAATTTATCTAACAATGTCTGGGGTGAAGAATCTAGGGGTTTAGACAATATTGAAAATTAAACATATAATTTAAAGCTATATATGAAACTCCACTTATACTACTGAACACAAACAAAACATGGTTTGCAAGAACTACACCATATATAGATATGCATGTTACCAAAAAATCTAGAAAAGCAAAGTTTTGTCGGACTGTTGACCCAATATTTATGTTGAAAACCCTGATAATAGTTCATGAACAAGTAAACGGATATTTCTAAAAAGTACATCATATGTTGTGCTTTCTACCAGGAATCCATCTGCAAATTATAGTGTGA
Source organism: Arcuatula senhousia (assembly GCA_963971305.1). NCBI lineage: Eukaryota > Metazoa > Mollusca > Bivalvia > Mytilida > Mytilidae > Arcuatula > Arcuatula senhousia. The sequence goes on from OZ020312.1 coordinate 41,758,997, forward strand.
ATAATCACCCATTAAACTGAAATCCTGATATACATGTACAAATGGTGATAAGGCTGTCCCCATCTGTTAGTCAAGTTAGTCAACACAACCCTTAAACATCTGAACAAAATTTAACGAAACTTGGTATGCAAGAAGTTCATCATATGAAATCGTGCATAAATTACCATGTATTCATTAGCCACAAATTTGGGACACAATTAAATTTACCTAAATACCAAGAACAACAAAACAGAATTCCATAGAACTTGGAATTGAAGAAGTATAACACTTATAGTTGTATCTTGCAACAAATCATTGATTTACCAGAGTACATGATTATAAAGCTAATTTTTTACTCCAATACCATAATATGAACTGCACACAAGGGTTATATCATAAATATACAGCCTTGTTCAAATACACAAAACAGGAAATGCTTTCCAAAATTAAGTATAACAGGGGCTGCTCTGGCCTCAAAATTTTTGTCGCCAGAAAAATCATCAGATTTGAAATTAAGTCGCAAGTTTTTACAAAGTGTAGCCAGTACCGTTTTCATTGAGGGGTCATGCTTGTGTAATGTATGCTAAGATGTATATGTTAAAAATATTGTTTTCAGTCTTTTTTTCAGGTGCATGTTGAAGGATGGTTTATTCTCATTTGAAAGACTTTTTAGATAATAAATGATGAAGGTGGAGCCTTTCTTGTTTGATATCTTTTTGAAATTAAACATACCATGATTTATTTAATTATTTATCATGCTTATTGCCATATACAAATTATATAATAACAATACAATGAACATAACAATACACAAACAAAAACCAGCACCATATGAATGAATACTCAACCTACATGTAGAGAATAAAGATCACTGTAAGCACTAAATGAGCACTATGAAAAAGGTATTATTTAGGAAAGCAAAGATAAAATTTTGTAGAATCCATCACATTTTCATGACCAGATCAATGTTTGACAGACTGTGGACACATTATAAAGATTCATCAATCATGACTCATGTGGTTTCTATTGAATCCTGTACATTATTAGAATGTTTTAATAAAAATTATCATGATTTTCTCAAATAAAAACTTCTTATTCCAGTATTGTTATGTGTTTGTTTATTTATTTCATTTTGAAAAAAAAACAAAAAAAAAACAGCTGATAGTAATAGTTTGGTAAAAATATTTCTGTGCCTAAAAACAACTTCTTTTCAGATTCTTTTTTTTTAAATAAGAATAATAAAATTAGTTTTATTTTGATTCATTCATCTTCCCTTTCTTTTTTTACTTTCTGAAATCATTATTGTGTATATCCCTCAGTAACCTCATTTTAATTGTTCTAAAAATAGAATGGTTTGTTTACATGTGTACTTTCTTTCTTGTGATTATTTGAGGAACTTAATAAGGTACAGATTACTATTCTCTCATTGTGTTGTGAATAAAAACTCATCCCAAGCTGGAGATAATTTTGATTTACCGGCAATTATTTGTTTTGAAACCTTGGCTGACATGAGGCCATGTGTGCAATCAACACACGATACTTTGTCAAATTGGCTTGGACAATTAAAGTCATTCAGGTGTACATTAGAAATTTGTTCCTGATCACTGTTTTGACACCTTTATTGCATTATCAAAACATGTGAACCTAATTTCTAATTAGTCGTTAATCCTTTTCTTCAACCTGCTGTGATCTACCGTTTACCTTTTCAATTATCTACCTACTCATCCGTGGCGACAGGTGGTCACACACGATAACTTACCTGTTGAGATATTGATCAATACTGGCGATGTGTATTCAATTTCCGGTCGAAAATTTTAAAACTTACTTAGGCGCCAGAAAAATCGCCAGCAGCCGTTTTTTGTCGCCAGCAAGAAAAAAATATCGCAATTTGCGACATTGGCGAAGCCCAGCGCGATTAAAAAAAGATATAGATTAATTGTGCAACATAAGACAAAGCCCCACAAAACAGGAACTGTTTTATCAAACACCAGATTAACGAAATCTCCATCCTTGAAATCAGCATTCAATAGAAACTAAAATGTGTCGCATTTATTTGCAACAGAATACCCAGCAGAAATAAACAAATTTATGCAACTCAAAGACATGCTACAAGAAATCCTTAAAATATTTTCAAGATATGAAATATGGTACGCTGCCTAGTTGAGTCATTTAAAGAAAAAATGGTGGGTTAAACCATGTTATATGGTGACAAACATTCTTCATCCATTGGATATAAAGTTCCATTATAAAAGAAAACATTCTGACTTCCGAGTTGTCAGTACCAACGGTACTTTGATTTTTTAGTGTAAACGGATCAAAAAGCAAGCCATGCAACAAATTGACACAAAAATTGTAATCTGATTCGGAAATGCTTCAGATTACATTGAAAATTATTTATTAATTTATTATTTTTGAAAAGCTTAAATATATATTGCAGCTTCAGGTGCGTTTAACAAAATTTGATGATTTCAGGTTACGTTTCCAGTTGCATCTGTTGGGTTTTAGTACAAAATTGGTGATTCTATGGCGGGAAAATGTGACCAATCAAATTGTAAAAAAATTAGGGGAAAACCACTTTCAGAGGCTCCAGGGATGTCCAAGTTTTATTTAATCCCTGGAGGCTCTATCAACCCTGCATTTCGTTGTACAATGTTTGTAGTCCTATTAAACAACAGGAGTAACTTTATCGTAGACAATACTTATACAGGAACGTTTCAACAACTTTATATCTGATCGACTGATTGCATGCTGAGCCTGAGTGATGATCTGTCCCGAAGAGGCCCACGTGTCTAAGGATTATTTGTTCTAAAAAATGACCTCACAGATTAAGGGAAAATATGGTAATCCAGCTAATCATTACCATCTTCCCCTCATCCTCATCTTCTTCGTCATCACCACCATCCTCTGATTTGTCATCATCATCTTCCAATATTTATAAGAACAGGAGTCCTGACTACAGGGACTTAATTCTTACGAAAAATTTTTAAAACTATATATTAGTCAATTATAGGTCCTAAAAATAAACAGAAAACAATAAAGACTTTTTACACAACAACTAAACATAACATCAAACACTCAAATCAGCTAACAGCATCTTTCTCTTGTCAAAACAAAAGTAATAAGGTAATGTCATTTTTTGGGTCATTATTGCTTGTATCAGTCAACAGTAATATGAAAACTCTTAAAGTTCATACATGTACATGTACTTGTAGATGTGCATGTATAGAAGGTAATGAGTTGTGGCAAGGAATTATATAGAAGGAAAAGAATCTCATGACAGTTTACGCACAATGTAAACAAACATGATGCAAGGCGAGATTTTGATGAGATTACCCATTATGCAACACATATTTGTGTTATTTTTGATAAAAAATACATTTAAATTTTATTTTTGTTAAACACCAAATATACAATTTTATATAAAAATGAATTTTAAAGTTAATTTTTGAATTATTTACAACCATTTGTTAACTTTGATAAGAATAAATGTGATATATTGATGTATTCCTCTTCAATTTACCCCAAGTCTCGCCTTGCGAGAAAAGGTGAGATTTCACGAGATTCAATTCCTTCTATATAATTCCTTGGTTGTGGAATAAATGTTCAATACATAGCCTACAATTTAAATTTTAAACATCTGCATTGGAACACTGCCAGCAGCCTTTTATGTGACCAGTGAATTGTAATTGGCCCTAGATTAAGTATTTAATGCCCATGATCATAATGATTCAAGCCCAGGCTCAAGCCCAACCCTAAATATAAAAAAAACAACCTTTTTCTTGGCAAAGAACAAATAACATAAAATATCAGTTTTGATAAAGATAATCCTGGCCGCGGGGGGGTAACTCTCCTATATATTGCATACCTATGTGCCAACGAGGTTGTCAAACCTGGACCTGTTCGTGACTTAAAAAATATAGAAAACTATTTTTGGAATTTGACTGTTCTACTATGAAAATGGTATGCTGAATTACCGATGACAGACTTGTTGAAGTTATTAATAAACCTGTTTTTTACAGGGTTGAAAATTATGACCCTGTTCATGACTAGAAACCTGTGAAAAAACAGACCCTGTTTTGCGGCACATAGGTATGACCACTTACAATGGGAGTAACCCCCCGGGATCCTGGCTAAGTTCAATCATTATGTCACCTGCAACGTGTTTGGGAAGCAGTTAACATATAGGAGTTACTTTGGCACCATCGTCGTCCTGCAGCGTCACAAAAATTTCTGTCACAGTACTTCCCAGGCAATTACATATATCACAACTCCTTGACATTTGGCATGCTAAGCTTCATCCCATACATGTAGTACCATAAGGTGTAAATCGATTTTATACCAGAAAAATCGCTACTTCCTGTTTTTATGTATTATGACCATATTTATGCATAATTTTTGTTTTAGTTTTCTGGGTAACTACATGCCACAGTTTCTTGATATTTGGCATGTAGCTTAATCCCATAGTACTATAAGGTGAAAAGGGATTTTTATGCCAAAAAATTTGCAATTCCTGTTTACCAAATACTTAAGATTTATGAATTATGACCATATATATGCAAAATTTTCTTTACAGTTTTTTGGGTTACTACAATACCACAGCTTCTTGATATTTGACATGTAGCTTTATCACATAGTACTATAAGGTGTAAAGCAATTTTATGCCTGAAACATTGCTACTTCCTGTTTACCAAATGTTTTAAGACACAGGCGACATTGTGTTCCATGGAAGACCGCCATTCTGTTTTTACTTGTAGGTATGCACTCCAGAATATAGTTAAACAATTTTTGTCAGCTGCATAGCACCAAACTTCATGGCATGTCTGTGGATTGTATCAAGTCTAAAGATGGTCTTCTGAGGAGGGTATGGTTTTCCAGGCCAATTTTGTCAAAATTCTTCATAGAAATAGCCAATTTTCTGAAGGGAAGATGGAGTTTCATCCAGTACCAGTCTGCTACTTCTTGAACATTGCAGGTAAAAATGTTAGGATTCAATGTATTTAGTGATTGAGTAATTAAGACAGTCTGACAGGGGTATATTCTGAAGTAAAAATATGTTTTATCATGGTTACAGTACAAATGTTGCATTTCATATCTAAAATTGATTTAAGTTCTGTGATCTGAAAATATCTGAATTTATTACTGGTATGATTTATGTCATAACCATGCAATAAATTATGTTTTATGATCATTTTTTTCTCACAGAATGACTTAATGCATGCAATATGATCATCTTCCCTAAAGGATTAAAGAAAAGTCATGATTCAAAGTCATGGATGAACACTTAGTAAAGGAAGGACAGAAAAAGGAGGCCAGGCTGAAAGAAGGAAGGATTAAGAAAATGATAAAAAGAGAAACGATTAAAGGAAGAGAAGATGATAAAAGGAAGAGGGAAGATGAACACATTCAAGTTTACATGAGGAAAAAGATATTATTGTTTAACATGCACAAGTACTTTTACAATGATAAGATTTTTTTTGTTTTTTATGATCCAGTTTTTATCACATGTTAAAAAATGCAAGTACAGCTTTTACTGAATTTATTTGCAAGAGTATGGGCACTGACTTTATACATGTATTAGATGTTGTCAACATACACTTATAATCATAGATACAGCACAAAAAACTTTGGACAAAACAGAGTAAAAAGACATAATCACACAGAAATGCCTACAACAATAACATTTTGAGTAATAGAATATAGGGACCACCCTCTGATTATTTTTCATTGCAGAATTTTGAATAAATGCCATGGGTTTATGACAACTGTGTCGTGTACACTTATTTACATGACCACTTTATTGGTGTTAATCAATTTGGCAGAAAAAAATGCTCACTGAACAGTTCTGTATCAAACTTTGATTACATTCTGGTTCCATTATTTCATCCCTCTCTGATTAGGCTCTGGTTTGACTGATGAGTGATCTGTAATGATTCATACCTTCAGAGTTTAGACATGCTGATACTATTGATTTCACATCTGATTTTAGAGATTGTCTCACTTTACAAAATTAATCATTTGTCTGAGTTCACAGACAGTGGAATTGGACAGACAGTACAACAAGACAACAAAGAGAAAAACAAGAAAGAGCCTGACATCTTTAGGACAGTTAGTGTTTACAGATCACAGTCTCTTAATATCAAGGGCAGAGGTAGGCCAATTATGGATTTTTTACTTATCAAATAATTGAAAGTTAATAATTTTATGGTCAGCAGTTTTTATTATGCTTTAAGTTGTGTTGCAATGATTTTGAATTTATTGAAGTAGAAGTCTAAGATAGATTTTATTCAAACTTGGACTTAATCTCTTTGTTGTCATTGAAATGTTACTTTGATCATTAATGAATAGAAATTTAAAGAGTTCTGTGAATAAGGATAATAAATAGCTGAACAATTACATGCACCTGCACCTTTAGATGATGCTTGCAAATTTTACAAAGATAACTATTTAATCAAATTAAAAGTGTGAGGTAATGTACTTTTCCAAGTCTTATATAACCTAAATCCTTTTTAACATTATTATCTCGTAATTTAAAAATCTATTGTTACCCAGATTTATTTGCTTTTAGAGAAGCATAGCTTTATTTGATCACAAATCAAAGTCAATCGGATTCCCTCTTTTTTTTTAATCCCCCAAAAAGTTTTGCCTTTTGAGTATTTTACCCATAGATAACTTATGAAGCTTTCTTCTGTTTATTCAATCTGCTTTATACATTAAGTTGACAGGGAACATACATTTAGGTTCTTTTTGTGCATTTCTTTTGGCTCAAGGTACATGTAGAATTTATATTAAAAGGATTATACTATGCACACAGATTTATTGTTAAATGTCCTTAACTTCAGTATCCATGTACTAAAAAACTGAGTGTTCAACAATTTTTTTAAATTGTCTATTAATGTGATATGTGAGTTTTTAACCTGCCTCATATAAAGCAATCTCAAAAGATAATATATTCTGTAACGTTTTGTCGTTTCTTCCTTTATAATTTGAATTATCCTTTTATGTTAAATGAAAAGATATAAGTACTACTTTGTAATCAAAGGATATGATTTGAGTGGACAAATAGCAATGATTTGAAAATCAAGATCTTCATGATCATTTTTTTATGTATTAGATCTACAAGACATCAACTAGTTGACAAAGTGAATATAGAATATAGTCCTTTTTCAAAAGTCTTTGAATAATATGTTGATTAGGGTATTTCGGTCTGGGGGAAAATTCCTGAAGTTGGTACATATTTGGTTTAAACCTGTAATTATATGTTTTGGAATAAGTTGTTTCAAAGCCCTAACTGTTGAAAGAAAGTTTACCGTTATGTTTAAAAAAAAATTAATATCAATGCCCAACTTTCATGACTTTGCATTTATTTGACACCATTTCTTGATACATCTTTGTTTTTAATTTGAATGTGAACTTGAAACACCTTGAAAATTAACAAACATTCCATTTGTAAATTACAGATCTCTTTGTCCTGTTTAGTGTTTTATTGCACTGTAAAGAAAATTGAATTAGTTTGAATCAGACTGCAGTGATAGCATTAGTCAGAATGATTCATGCTAATTCTTTGTCAAACCCTAATAAAATTTCTCCAGATAATCAGGCTGGTTTGTAATGTCTGTCTTTTCCTTGGTTAAGATGGTAGGTTAAAAAATTAGATGTTAATTTTGTTTTATTTTGAAACTGAATTATATTGGTGATGCAGTACACTTTCTAGCAAGTTTACAAATGTCAGTACATCTATTATTTTTATGCTCCATTTATGAAAGAAGGGTACATATAGTGTTCAGGTCTGTCATTCTGTCCGTCTGTCTGTCCCAAATGTTGCAAGATGGGGCATTATGTATTTGGACATGCATGTATTCTTGTGTTACTGTATATTTAGTAATTACTTTGATGCCACAATTTCTACTGCATATAAAGACCTATCTTTCAAATGCATCCTTTTGGAGGTGGGAATATATAAAACAAGGTCAAGAGGTCAAGAAATTAAACAAGTAATAGCCTTTTTAATATAAAACATGTATTTGTCTGCATCTATAAATCAGAACTGTTGAAATGCCAGGAAGAACATATAGAAAGTAATATACTAGTATTTAAATGAAAAGTATATCACCTTGACTTTTAAAAAAAATACATTGAATTCACTTAATACTTGAATACAAAATATTACAAACAAGTTTGAAAAAATAGATTCGTAAAAGCATGACTCTTTGGTTTTTACAGACATGTTTTTTTTCTTAAAACAGATATGACTCTTTTCCTACCATATATATTGGGAAATACACACCAATGTATTGCCTGGCATATTTGCCTGTAAAACCTCATTTCTTTTTATAGTAAAGTCATTTTCTAGGTCATATTGTTGATAAGGAAGAAAACCCTTCAGATAATCCATGATCAATAGCCATAATTTCTATCCCTTTGCTTTATTTACTTTGTACCTATATGGTGCATGTTTATATCTTGTATTATGATCTGATGGAAGATCCTGTTAGTTTTTTTACCTGTTCAAATGACACCTTACAATTTAATTCTGTCAATTTACATTCAGTTTTCCCATGCAGTCTAAATTTATATTTACCCCTAATACAAACAAATGGAACATGCATTGTAAAAAATTATACAAGATTTATAATACTCTGTTTTAATCCTGACTCAGAGTAAATGTGAGCCATGAATGTTGTGATAACACAATACCCTACATGTAAACACCGTTTGTTTTGTCGTAAATTTTACAAGTGCAGGATTTCCTCCTTTCGTTCCCCTTTACACTAAGTACTTGTATCATATACATGTATGTTCTGTATCATATGGATTTGACTGAAGGATGGGGTTGTAACACTGTGATTTTTATTTCGTCATCAAAATGGACAAGATGGATAATTTATTAAGATCTTTTTACTATGAAGTTAAACAGGTTTGTCAAAATTTGTTTTTAAAATGCAACTCTTAACATGTTTTATAACAAGGAAGGTTTTTGCATTATATGATTGCATTTTTTTTTTATAACAAATGGAAAAGTTATGACTCATCGAGCATGAAGTTTGATTTAGAAAATTTCAATTTATTTTACCATATAGCATCTTTGTCTTTGGCTAATGATCCAAAGGTACAATGTATACCTATAGGTTATAGTTCTAAGTTAGCATTTCAATTTGTAAAATGCAATTGATTGTGAATGCATTTAAGCCAATAGAACCCAAAGTACCCCAAACCTTCAACCCCCCTCAAAGACAGTCTTCCCATCCTTTGTTTTATCTATTACATTAGTCTGGTATGTTGTCAGTTTGAACATGCAGTTTGAGGTTTGTAAACTTTTCAGAAGGTATGCAACCTCATTTTGTTCAATGGTATTCTGGTAAAGAAATGGTTTCACCCTTTTATATGACTGCTTTCCCATCCTCCTACTTTAGTCTTGTTCCAATGTTAGTTGGCATTGCTGATTCAAGTTTATATTTGTCTTATGTGTTTGCATTGTGTTATGGTGTGTGTTTGTGTTGTTGCTGTTTTTCCACCAACTGTTTTTTTTTCATTGCTTTTTTTTCCTCTGGAAAGGAGTAGATGGTCATTTTGACAAAATATGATGAGAAAACAGTGAAAATGGGTGGAAAATTAAGAATTTTACAATTTGTGGCGTGTTTGAAATGCCAAGGCTAGACATGTGATTTAAATATTTTGTTAAATCTTACAGATATGAATAGTTTAGTTATGCCTTCACTCATCTTTGTTGGATTTAAGAAGAGTTGAAGTAGTTTGAAAATTAGTTAAAATTCTGGGCTGAATTTAGGCCTTCATGGCTACTCCTTTGAAAGCCCCATTGACTTCTAATGCATCAATGAAATATCCTAAGGGTCAAACCCAAGACAAAAAAAATAGATTCAATATTGTGAAATGTTTATATATGAGTGATGTACATATAGATTGGTAGACTTAATTCCAGTAACTTCTATCTAGACCAAATTGCAAAGCACCAGTCTATGTTGAGAGCTGTGTTTAAAATAGAATTTTATAATTCTGCAAACCTTTTGCTAGGAATTTCTCCTTGAAATCTCAAGAAGAAGAAAAAATGTCTTAATACCAAAGGGGAATTAACTGAAATTTTTGCAATATTGATAAATATTTTCTCCTTACTTATCAACTAATATCATGCAATTTATAATTTGACTGTACAAATTCATTTTTTGTTTTTAGGTAGGCAGATAAAAAAGGGTACATATATTTGAATTTGTGAGGAAAGAAAAGACTTTTTTAATAATGACTGATGTAAATCTTGACTAAAATGTGCTGATTTGTATTCTTATCTAAGGCCCCCAATATATGTACTGTGATTTCATTATTTTTCGTGGGGTATCAATTTTCGTGGTTTTCGTGGGTAGCCTTCATCCACGAAATTTGATATCCGACGAAAAGGAAATTTAACATTGAGCTGTATGCTGGAGAAATCAGAACAACGAAATCCTATTTAATAAATAATATAACAGGTTTCTTGACTGATGCTGAACAAATTTATGGGTGTTGTCGCCGCGATGACCTATGGTATATGTTGGGGTGGAGGATAAAAAATAGAGTTCTGGCCCCAGTTTCATAAAACATCTCAAATTTGAGATTTCCTCAAATCTTCCCTCAACTAAGATTTCTTGCAATTTCATTTGTCAATATTTGAGTTGAGAACAGATTTGAGGAAATCTCAAATTTGAGATGTTTTATGAAACTGGGGCCTGGTCCCGTAAACCTAAACAGACATTTTTTCGCCTAAAAATTAGATTTTATAGAAATTAACTATGAACTTTGACCTATATTTTATTCAATGTCCTTGTTGTCTACAGATGAAACTTTTTCAAGTGTCACTTAAAATAGGGTTACTTGGTTAAAACTGTACATACATTGTATGTTTAATAGGTTCTTAGTGTATTGCATCATTGTAGTATCATTCTTATATAATACATGTAATACATACATGTAGCATCAATATAAAGCTTTATGTTGTTGAACTAGAAAATTTATCTTATTGATTATCAGTAGGGGTTGGGGTTGGGCCCAGAAAGCTAGTTTAACCCTGTCTCATATTATTTGTGCCTGTCCTAAGACAGGAATCTTTGACAATTGCTTTTGTTTGTAGTTGTGATGATGTTTTCTGTTCCTTGTTTAAGAAAGGGACTCTTTCTTTTACTATTTCAAGACTGGATTTGAAAAGTATGCATTTTATTTTCATCACAAAACAGCTAGTAGCACCTACTCAGTACTGGCCCTGTTGAAGGCTGCTGACTGTTTTCATTGTGGTCTTTTCAAATTCCCACTTGTTTATGTTGGCTGAGTCACTGCTATTCCACTTTTTAATCATGTCAAATCTTAACATAATATTTAGCAAAGATAACTTATAAAAAAACATTTTTAACTTTTTCCAACATAATAAAGGTCAGGTAAACTTTTTTGAAGAAAATTAGAAATCTTTCCTTTTTCCTTTAAATGGATTAGAGTTGTCTCCCTTACAGTTTAAATTACTCATTTAACCGCCAGGTGTGGCCAGGTGGAAATCCAATTTGTAATTGTCCTAATTTTAGATCTTTATTGCATGCACTGTCTATTCATACCTTTAAATTTAGCTTTTTGATTCATTGGAATTTCACGTATGATGTTTGAATCTTTTCAAAAGTTAACCATGTTACCCAGTCAAAGACACAATGCTGCTGGCAACAAAATAGAACAAAATATAACTCATGATTCATCAAAATTTAATTATATATTATGTTTATATAAATCTACCGTTTACTTACTTTTTTAACTTTGCTGATTTTCTATGTTAAATAATGGCTTTTTTAATTTATCAAGCTTTTAAACAAATTTATTAATTTGTAATATGTCATCTACAATGTACCAAACCAGTGCTTCTAAAAACTATCTGGACTTACATCACGACATCAGCAACAAAATAAATCCAGATGCCACAAATCTCATTTCTGTATGAAATCTCCTCCTAAGTAGTGCACAGAAAATATGTCTGTAAACATTGAGTCTCAATTCTAGACTACAAAATTATAGAATATATGAAGGATAAACAGACATAAAGAATGATGACCATAGACAGTCAAACTTTCTGTAGCAATGGAGGTAAAATTATATGATGAATTCAATTCTTTTAAAACCTGCAATGCATTGAAAAGACTATTAACCTCAACAAGCAAACAGATAAATAAGAGCATAATTACATAGTTACATAAATTATAGTATTATAACATGACCGATTATTGCCGGTAAATTTCACTAATCAACAGGATACAGAATATTAATAATTTAACCAAGAGCGTAATAAAACAGGGATTGATGTTAAAATATAAGATTTCAGTTGTTGAATCATACAAATTCATATTTTTTCCTGGCTTTATAAAAAGATTATAAACGTTGAGGAATGTACAATAGAAACATGCCAGTTCAATACATTTGTTAACTTTGGCTCGAATCCACCAACAGGCAGGATTCCAAGGAAAAGCGTATCAAGTGTACACCCCCTTCCCCTAAAACTGACAAAAATTATAATATTTTCCATAAAATCCATGTTAAAAGCACTAAAAATAATGACAAAGTATTTATAATTTTATTTCTTTTTTTTTCTGTTACAATTTGATATATTTTGTGAAAAAAAATATAACTCACAAAAAAGATAACTAAATCAAATAGTCTTTCTGTAATAAAATAGATTTGGGACCCATATAAAAAAAGTTGCTTGGATGTACATGAATACGGAAAAATTGAAAAAGAAATCTCACCTAAAAAATAAAAGGTTTTGATTCACTTTTGGGATATGTTTATAGCTAAAACCACTTGATTTTTCTATCTCTGATATGGATTTTTCTATATAAGGCCTTTATGTGGTACAATAAGCATAGTAAGCTTTAAATCGTTTTAAGTTATGACTGAATAGTATCATAAAAAGGCCTGATAGATATGTTTTATGTCTTATTAAGAAACCAGATGTTAGTATTGTTAACAATAGAAAAAATATGTTGATCTGTTTTTAAATGGACATTGAGAGTCGCACATATTTTGAATTCCTAAGAAATTGTTGATATTTACAATTTAAGGATTTTTTTTTTGGCTTGGTTCTTCATTGTAAGACAATAACAGTTATCAGAATACTCTTTTGTTTTTTAGATTCATTTTTAGTCCCCTACCGGCGAAAGCCGAAGGGGACTATAGGTTTGCGCTCTGTCCGTCTGTCTGTCTGTCACGCCTCAGTTTTCCGCACTTTTTTTCTAAACGCTTATAGATAATGAACTGATTTTTGGTATGTGAGTTTACCTTGATGAGTTACAGATCAAGTTTGAGTTTTGTGCCAGTCCACAATTTTTATGGGAGTTATGGCCCTTTCAACTTTGAAAATTCACTAAAATTTCAGTTTTCCGCACTTTTTTTCTAAACACTTATAGATAATGAACTGATTTTTGGTATGTGAGTTAACCTTGATGAGTTACAGATCAAATTTGAGTTTCGTGCCAGTCCACAATTTTTTATGGGAGTTATGGCCCTTTCAACTTTGAAAATTCACTAAAATTTCAGTTTTCTGCTTTTTTTTTTCTAAACGCTTATAGATAATGAACTGATTTTTGGTATGTGAGTTCACCTTGATGAGTTACAGATCAAGTGTGAGTTTCCTGCTGGTCCACAATTTTTTATGGGAGTTATGGCCCTTTGAAGTTTAAAAATCTATTGCAATTTTCTTTTCTACACTTTTTTATTGTTCCTTGTAGATATTAAACTTATCAAGTTTAGATATTCATTTGTTTGACAAATTGTTACCAGTGACTGAAATATGAGGCCGGTAGGGGACTAAGTATTGTTTTGCAATACTCTCAGAATGCTTGTTTGAAGTGGAATCAGAAGTGAACCTGCTTTTAAGGAGATTTTGCTCTTCATGTATTAAGGAATTTTGTCAGATTCTCGAGATTCTCAGGGTTGCCGAGCTCACAAGCTTTTTCATAAAATTTTAATTGCTATGTAAGGGAGCAACCATTGGATTTTTATGGGGGCTATGGATATTTTCTTCATCCTGCCTTTTTATTTTCGGAAAAAGTCGACCCGGATTTTTTTTTGCGTGCTTGCACGCCCAAGTTTTTTTTTTATTTTTAAAGCAACTATGAATTTTTTAGCCAAATATACCATCCTACCTTTTTTTTTTACTCAAAGCACCGTCTTGCCTTTTAATTTCTGGATTTTTGCCATCCTGCCTTTTTATTTCAAATTTCACCATAGCCCACCCATAAAAATCAAATGGTCGCTCCCTAATACATTTCAGAATCTTTAAAAATGCCAATCAGGGGCAATGCAAAAGTAATGAAAAATCCTGAAAAAAAACTTATTTATTGCAATTTAAAAATGGATGAAAACATGGAGACTTTCCTGACCTGTGTTACATAACATATTGCATTTTCTTGAGTCCTGTTTCCTTATAGGTGTAACACTTTCTTGTTATCAACACAAATACATGTTGCATCCTCTTGATATTTTGAATGTTCCTTCTTTCCAATGCGCTTCAATGTCACATTGTGTATTGCCTTCTCCAGATTTACAAAATGCATTTTGGATCTATCAAGTCGGGCACAAGTTTACTTGTATGCAAGTTACTTGAGTTGTAATGCTCAATTCTTAATTTCGACTAAAAATAGATTTCACCTACCTAAAGCCTCAACTTTTCTCTCCACCAGGGGGAAGGGGGTTCCATCAATTACCAGTACTGTTCCATCTGCATCATTTTGCAAAGCTACAAAAAGTGATCACTCAGCAATTTAGTACCTTTTTAGCATTTCCATTACAAGCCCTTAAATCCTCTACTTCTTTAAAAATCAGGCCACATAGATCCTCAATGGAAAACCACAAGACAACAAATCAGATCCATCTAATTGCTCATGTTTAATCCTCATTGGAATTGATTTATTTCTTTTGCTCTCTTCAAGATCAAAATGTTTAATGCTAGATTATTGATAATGGTAGAGTCTAGGATTTCCAAAATATACATATATAGAGAGGGCTGAATTGCTTTTAAGTGCTATTCTCTGAATAGCACTTAATCAGGCAATGAGTGAATCATGATTTAAAAAACACACAAGTTTGACTTCAAAATACTGTTCAAAATGCTTAAAAAATAACAAAAAAGCATTGGCACTACTCAAAAGTGTCAGAAAATTGAGAAATATTTTGGTTGGAATGCATATAAAATTGTATACAAGGGAGATAACTCGTGTCAAGTCATACTAAATCCCTATCATTGTAACAGAAATTTTTTTCCATCCTCTGACACTGGAGATGACAACTAATGATGGTTTCCTCATTAGATGGCTATTTTGAAAGACAATGCATTATCAAAACTATGTGTTTTTAAAATCATGATTCAATCATTTTCTGCACTTAAAGTTGAAGGGCATACAGTGTTTAGGTCTAATCAGGTTTACTGTCAGATTCAACTTACTATTTCATATTATAGCCAGGTTGAGCATAAGATTTTGTTTTTGTACCTCATGAAAATTACTACTAAACCTTGATCAACAAAAAAGAAAAGATTTTTTTTACATGGATTTTAAATTTAAGCAACTTTTTATGCTTTTATTCCAAGGTCACAACACTGAGATTTCTGTTTTATCATCCAGTGAGAAAATCACACGATAATAAAAGAAAAGTGTTTTAAAGATATGTTAATTTCTATGTAAAGGGTTCTTCAATTATATATCTAAAGGCTTTGGAAATTTTAAATAACTGTTATTACGACCTCAATCAGCTTAAAGAAAAAGAAAGAAGAAAAAGTATTAAGTCCAGCCATGCATGTAATCATGTTGTTCAGACAGTATATTTAAAGTGCATTGATGCAACAAAACCAATATTGGATGTTTGATTAAATGATAAAAACAAATGCCAGTTGAAGTATTGCTTATTCAGCAGAATCTATTAGATTTAGTACAAAATTACCAATAGACACTGGATGATATTGCAATGTATTAGGAATTGTTCTAAAGCTAGTTAAAAAAGTTTGATCATATACAGTATATGCAAAAAATGAAGCTTTTTGATGAATTTTCAAAGCTTGTTATATGCTTTGGATTGTTGCCTCTCAATTCTAAGTTAGTTTCAGGGTTCCCACGCCATCCTTGAATTCAAGGAAACCTGAAAAGTCCTGGAATTTCATTTCAATGCTCAAAAAGCTGGAAAAATCCTTGAATTTTATCAAATATCCTTGAAAAACCCTGGAATTTTGTAATATGCAGATTTGTTGACCGTTTGATAAAAAAAGGCCCAAAAATATTGAATTTTAAACATTTTTGCAGACTATTTTGATCCTTGAAAATAACCTCAATACCCTTGAAAAGTCCTGGAAAAACCCTTGAATTTTGTGTCCAAAAAATAGTGGGAACCCTGTAGTTTAAACATTTCTATTTATCCTTGAATGGGAAACAAGCACAGTTGCTGATACCTTGTGGCAAGCTCTATGTGAGAATATGATTTTGGATCTATCTTTGCAAAAATAATGCAAAAAAGTTACCACCAAATTCATTAAATAGTTCCTGCTGTTTTCTAGTCCTAGGTTGCCGACATCTTCTCTCTGTTTCTTGATTTCTTTGTATTTACACAAGGAATACCGAGATATTTAGAAAAGCTGGGTCAGTAGTGAGCATAAGTTACAGATTTACTTGTTTAAATCAAATGTCTTTATATAAAGACTTTATATAAAGACATTTGAATCCATGTACAAATATGCTTTTGGAATATATAATGCACTACATTTCGTCATGTCAATCTTATAGTGATGTATGTCAATATTTTTAAATTGTTGGTAAATTGGGTTTAAAGTTGGTAGTCCAAAATCTTTTGTAAATTGTCTCAGAAATAAGTAGTTTTGAATTTATTGAATGTATAGTTCTTAAACTTGTTGAAAACAACAATTTGTTTTTAACAGACAACCAAAATTACATTGAATTAGACCCCCCTTTTTTAGAGATAGAACATTGTTAAGAAACAAAGTGGATTTATTCAAAATCTGGTTAATATTGTCAATGGAGATAGACCATAAATATATAATATCTTTAATATTCGTATTATGACACACCAAAATGTGCTGAAAATCACTGAAAATAAAATGATTTTAAAAGAACGAAACAAATAAGCCTAGAATTTCAAAGATATCTGGAAAAAAAACTTTGAAAGACCAAATAATAAGTCAAAAATTTGGATATACATCAGTCTAATATTGAAACTTTCTTAAACTTTCGGTTTTGGGCTATAAATAAACCCAATGTTAATCCAATGGAACATATGGAGATAGAACAGTCTAGTTCTAAAGAAAACTGTCAAAACTTTAAATATATCAATTTTTATCACTGGTATATCTGTATGAGGGTCAAGGAAGTAAAAAAAATAATGATCTCAATTTTTTTAAAAACTGGACATATAACACTATAAGATTGACATGACGATTTGCTAAACATATACGATAAGTTCTAAGAGATTTTGACCTAAATTCACACTGCAATGAAATGTCTAGGAACTTTTGATAATAAAAAGAGGACTTTATCAGGAAATTTTACAGCCCTTCAATAATCACCCCCAATAAATAATAAATATTTTATTGATATTTGCCCAAGATCAATGCCACTAGATATGGGCGTTGCTCCTAGCTAAACTTTACATAAAATCGGTAGGATGAGTCGGTCTTGTATCATGTGAGATGAAAACTAAACCGTCTTGTTAAGTCATGCGAAGAACTCGTAATATTCACAACATTTTTGGGTGATTTTGATAGATTGTGGGTTACCTGGATATTAACGTCAAACCAAGTGGGTACAGTTTACGACGTTTTACAAGTATCGTACATTAATGTAGGAAAACTTGAGCAATAGCTTAGATACCTGTGCAGAAAACTTTAAAAGATTTCAATTCTAAATTATCCTCATTTGACTGATTTGTTACGATTGTAAACAAGATTTTTCCCAGGGATTTCTCTCTCGGTGTGACAGGAGATTTTAAATCTGGGGGAGTTATATAGTGTATAAGATAGTAAGAGGATAATAGCATCGTATTTTCCTTATAAAGGTAGGTTATATTTTTATATGATATGATAATTAAGACATTTTGTCTATAAAAGTTATGTGCAATTCTTTTTGTAAGTTTGCACATTGTAAAAGTAAGCCACTTATGTTTCAATATTAAGTTGCTTTGGTCTGTTGCAACAATGTTTCATGATGCAATGGAATATGATACTAAAGGTATTTGTAATATTCTTTATGTCAGTGGGTAGGACACCATACTTATAGTGTTATGAAAGATTTTATTCAGTTTTAAAAAAAGATTAATGAAATATGAAATGCATGCTAGACTGGATTTTTTTTTTTACATCTTATAATAGACTTGTATAGATCTTTCTAGCATTGATGTGTGGGGTATGTTTGTTCAACATCTTTTCATTGTGACTTTAAAAAGAATCTTCAAAATTATGATAGTGTTATTGGCTACAAAACTTTACAAAGAAAAAACCCCAGATATTTACTACTTAGACATTGTATTGTTTGAAAACAATTTGAGCCAAAATCATCCTCTGTCCTCTCAAAAAATCATAATGCACAATTAATAATTCCTCAACTATTTTTAGAGACTACATTGTAGCAGAACCTTTTTTAACTGTTGTTTTTGGAGGAGGGGGTGGATGTTGACAAATAGTTAATTTTTTACTAAAATAATTACATAAAGTGAACAAGATATTCTTATTAATGAGTAAATACACCATATTTGTTAGTTATGACAAATATATGACATAAACCATTTCAATGTGTAATTCTATGCCTTCAGGACGTCCTATCCAATATGTACATATATGGAGTGTACATGTCAAATGTTTTGGTCAGAAAAACCACAAAGTAATGACTTGATCATATATTCCTGTCTCATTGAGAAATTCCTATTTTTAATTTCTCTTTGGAACCCAAAAAATTTCTCAATACTGATAATTTACTAAATAAATTTTTTCACCATAACTGTCCCTTATTTTCAATAACCCTGTAGAATTTCACCAAAGAAATGATTATTTATAAAATAAATGTTTGACATGTCTAAGCTACTGGACTGCAGAATGAAATGCTTTAATGCTTTATAAATTTCATATGTGCAATAGAAAGACAGCTTGTCAGAACTCAATGGCAGAGGCAGGAGAGGGGGGAGGGCTCCAGGGTTGGAAACTTCTTCGAATTCCTTTTCTTTTGTTATTCTTGACGATTTTTGGCAAAAATTGGCAGGGAACAAACACACAACCTGTAACTTTTAAAAATGTCTAGATCTGATCGTGGAACTCAACTAATATTTGAATCAATTCATATAAACTGTAAATGGGGTATCTCTTTTATTTGAAGCTGAATCTAACTGTGTTATCCTACATTGTTTTCTATGAAAAATCTTTTACGTAAGCATTTCTCTTTTACATTTAAATGTCCCAGCATGACTGCGGTTTACAATTTCTATTTCTACAGAAATTGTATCAAAATATTAAATAAGAAGTCTAACTACCTGTTTCTATATATACATAGTTTGTTAAAAGCTGTAGTCTGCTATTGATGTTTTGGTTTTCTATAAATATTTGCTTTGTCATTGTTAAAATGTAGGTCATCGATTTCAAGGTCATATTTTTTTTCATTAAGATTCAATAATCATGATTTGCCAGTCAAAACACTGTTGAGTATGGAATTTTGTTGTGTTCAGTAAATATAGAATATTCAGCTTTGATAGATGATAAAGAGATGAGAAATAAGTGTACGCGACACAACCAGCATAAAGTAACAGCAATTTAAAAACATGTCTGTCAGAACAGGGGATGTCAGTTGGATGACATTGCACCTCCCTTTTTCAGAAAGTATTTGAATGCATAGGTACTTTCAATTAAAATTTAGTAGCACCCCTTACTTATACCTCTTTTCAAAAGTAACCCAGGCTACAGGACTTAGGGCCACCCCATGCTTAAATCCCTTTTCAAAATAAACTGGCTAGAGGACTGAAGGTTGTTGCACAGATATTTGAAGACTCTATTTCCAACAGAAGGGTTATGTTAGTTGATTGACGTTTCAAAAGCAGTGCATGTTTTGTCTTTTTTAAAAATAGTTTCTTTCCACAATTTGTTCAATCATCAATGCCCATATTTCTGTTTTTAAACATGACCATTGCAGAGTATTGGGTGAATGTCAAGGAGAGAGAGTTGTTGTTTGTTAACATGGTGGGTGGATCCAGGATTTCAGCATAAGGCTTAAAATGATTTATGCTGAGAAAAGCAAGGTGTCCAAATTTGTTTAGTGTTTTTCTTGAGAATTAACATTGATTAAAGGCATTAAAACTTTTAATATTTGTCATTTGGGGGGGGGGGGGGGCAGATGGGGGGTGCTAACGCCCAGTGCGCCGCCTTTGGACCTGCACCTGACATGATGCTCTGCCCCTGTAATATCTATTCATACAATTATGTGAATTGGGAAAGCTAGTGTCAGTCTTTCCCTATATCAAAACAAACAAATATCTGTGTAAACTCTGTTACTATTGCTTTAATCTTGAAAAAAGTATACATGTATGTGTTTTTAACACTTGATTTTTAAGACTTTATAAGAAGCATATGAGGATATCAAAGCCAGTAAATCGTATTTTCTCTAAAAAATGAGGCTTTTTTCGTATATGTTACCTTTCAATGGAATCATTTTGGAGCTTTGATGTTATTTAACTCTACTTTGCAAAGTTGATCAAGTCAAACTGTTTTCAATAACATAATTGGAAAGTATGTAGATGACAGTTATACTTAAGCTTAGAATGCAGTGAAAGAAATCGGGAAGTGTTCTGTATTTGGACAAATCATTGATTTTTTTCTGTTATCTTAACAAACGAGTCCTTTTTTGGTCACATGACTCAGAGGACATGTGCACAATTTGTGCGACTTTTATTTTTGTCTGTTTGAAGTATTTAAAAAAAATTCAAGGTCAAAAATTCATTGGTTGTTATTACGTGTTTAAAGTTCACAACCATTGTGTTTGAATAATACTACAAATATTATGATATCTCGGAAAATGGGAATAACCAACGTTTATTAGGATTTAATTGTGTTCGTGAATTGAGTTATTTAAATATTGACTCTAGTGCTCATCTTTTAAATTTGTATAGTTATGGGCAAGGATTAGAGAACTAAATTGATAAACTTGATAAATAGTTTTGGACTAAGGTGTGTCGTAGTATTTTTGGACGTAAAATTATACTTTTAGCGTGTTAAGTATTTTTCTTAAACCTGGTATGGATAGTTAAAAACACACAAGGTAATTAAACATTTATGTATAGAATTTCTAATATTATTCTATAAGGATGAATGCAGTCATATCTAATATGCCAAGAATGTTAAATATGTACATAACAAATATGCTTCAATGATGGTCATATCACAGAAACTAACAAAATAGAACAAATCTGTACCCAAACATAGAAGAAGTTTTTTAAGTCTGCATGTTCAGATTATAAAAAAAAAGTAGCACAGGTTCTCCATATGCATATAATGATATGAATATATGATTGTAATGTTTTAGATATTTGAATTTATCAAAACTTTATAGTGATTTTTTTTAACTGATATCTTATATATTAAGTAAGTGCATGACTATCAGTTTTTGTTCTCGCTTGTAAAGTACTCTAGCTAATTAAGGTTGAATTAAACTGTTGTTGCAGAAATTCAAATTAAAAACAAAATGTTATTTATAAAGAATCAAAATTTTTCTTTTTTAACTTTATTTTTAAGACCATGTTTTGTTTATGATGATGGATTGACTGCAATTAGAAAATAAAAGTGTTGCATTTTTCACACATAAGTTGTAGAATATTATACATACATTAAATATAGAAAAATTTAAAGTATTCAATATGATTTATCATTATTTATTGGAAAATTATAACACAAAATATGTAAATGAGTCTTCAAAATGTCATCTAGCCTCTCCAAATCTGGCAAGAAAGTTTAGATTGATTACATTATATCTTCTTACACACATGTTACGTTTTAGAGTGACCTGACCAAATTTAAGGAAAACGTTCAAAACAATTACACATTTACGTCCCACACTCTGGTTTTCAAATTTATTTGTTGATTATAAAAGTTTATAACCTTAGTAAAAATTTGAGACAGGTAAATTTTACAATAAAGTATCATATCTCAGTTTGGACTTTCTCCATTTTATTGGGTAAGAAGATACAGATATAAAATTTCTAATCATTATTTATCAAAGGGCCATCTGCAAGGGGCCATATTTAGCAGTAAACAAGTCACTTGAAGTTTTACAATTATTTTGTTTGTTCCCCCTCCCCCTCCTTCCAATTTGGCTCTAGATAGGCCCATGATAATTGCTTAAGGTACTTTGTTTTTGTCTTAGATCTTTTATATAACACCAGAACTTTATTTGAAAAATATTCACAAATCTATTTACCTTTTCTTGAACTTTAAAAATCAAATGAAATGGTTAAAGTTTATGATCGCAATTAAATGTGTTTTGTGTAGTCTTTGACAAGTTACTGAGTAGCAATACAGAGGTGGATCTAGAAATCTCTTCAAAGCCCTGGTGTTCCAAACACAAGGGGGATTCCACACCAATTTTTCCTATAATATACACAAAAAAAGCACAAAATTTGAAAGATTGGGTGTTCCCACCAACAGATTTCGCCTCTGTACCCATCCCTGCATTATTATTATTATTATTTAGCAGGTCTCTTTCTATAGCTTACTTTAAACTTTGGATTTGAAAGCTCATACATATAGTCAAAGTAATGTTAAAACATACTCCTATGGCTTTTATCAATTAGATTTATCGAACTTTTACAAAAATTAAAGAAATTTAATCTAGTTCTGAGCTTCTAAGGCAAGGGTCCTATAATTTCTAAAGCATGACTGTGGTTTTAGCTGTAACAAAGATAATGATAAAGATCTGTGTTGTTCATTTAATGTTTAGAACTAATTGCTTCAAACAAGACATATATGACCTTAAAAGGCATTTTCTTCTATGACATCAATAAAAGATTTTGACAATAGTATGTTAAGTATGTATGATAATTTTGGAGAAGAAGATAATTCGTTTACGTGAGAGGGCGTGGAGATACAACCCTGATAAAGTCAGAACAAACAATTCACCCAGGTTTAAAAGTCTCGTAGATAGATGTATTATCAGGGTATTTGATTATCTGTATTATATTGGTCCCCCAAATCATGAGTTATTATACCTTTAAAGTATGCAGACACTAGTCTTTAACATGATCTTCATATCTATAAGCAAGCACAGATTTTTTTTTTTACTTTTTTGCTATGTAACTTTACATTTTTATGATGTATGAAGAAAAAAACATCCCCCCTCAAGGCAGGAATGTAGTAAAAGCTGTAAAAGTTAATAGACCACACAAATAAATATCATTTTCTTATAAAAATGTGACTTTTTAAGGTAACAAATTTAAGTGCATGTTGATGAGATGGTAAAAAATACTTTGTCTTCATAGTATAGTAGGTTTCTTAAGTAAAAAATTAGGTTAGTTATAATCTCAAGTACTTATATAAGTTTTTTTTTTTCAATTGTTTTTTTGATATACCTCTTATATTTGTTCTGACTGTATTCATTTCTTTACATAAAGTTACATTTAAAGATTTGGAAAAAGTCTATTAGTAAGAATTTAAGGGGGGTTGCGATTTTGGGGCACAATTTGCCTGAGAAATTTGCAAGGTGAAAACATCACATATTCACTACCTACATACAAAAGCATGACAACTATAATATAACCTTCACTATTTTGTCATTATCTTAAGTCAATGATAACCTTGTATGTGTTAATATAAACTCATAAAATATAACAAGTACTAGTAATTTTATTATCACCTTAAGTACTTATGACCTCTTTATCATGAAAGAGAACCTTGGTATATGTTTTATTTACCATTTTATGTACATTCTATAGCTGTTACATTTTCACAATACTTTTTATTTATAAAAAAGGCATGGAAAAAAATATCATGAATATGCAGTACGCTTTGTTTTTCATTTTGTCATTTGATTAGGGGCTGAATTAGGTCTTCAATCTCTGCCTCTGGACTTTCAGTGACCCCTGCTTCGTGCCTCCTTAAACCCCACTTTCCTTTGGTTTTCTTTTTACCCCTGCTTTTTTGCTGTTGACCTCATCCCCTACCCCATCAACCCTGATACCCCTGACAAACTGCTACAAGTCAAAGAAATGTCTTTGCAATTAATTTTACTATGACAAATTAAATCTTTTGTTAGCTGGATGTGATTTAAAGTATTTTTGGTCACTATGAAAAGTAAATTTCATATTGAGATTTTTTTAAAGCTTTTCCACAAATTATGATGGTCAGACAAAAATCAAATTGTCATAAGAAACTAATACTCAAAGTTATGATAGATGGTGATGAATTTTACATCATATGATGCAAACTGATAGTGGCCCAAACATTATGATCTTTTTACACTTGAAGTGCTTTATTCAATGGCTTACATAAATGTTGGAGGGAAGATGTCACATATTCTGACATAATAATCCAAACATACATGAGAGGCTAGATCTATTTCACAATTTATATATAAACTTCAGGTTCAGTTATAAAGGTATACATATTTTTTTATAAAAGGTAAAAAAAGGTTGACACACATAAAAATAAGGCAAAAAGCATTTGAAACTAAAATTCATTTCCTTTATATAATGTATATTAAAAAGTATATATAATTTGCAATCAATCTGATTAAAATTTTTCATTACTGTCATTGCATGGAGCCAATGTGCAGTGACAGTGGGGAACAATCAGAAGATATGAATTACTGTGGTTTCATTAATATTCGTGGGGTATCAATTTTCGTGGTTTTCGTGGATGGCCATGACCCACGAAATTTGAAACCCCATGAAATTTAACATTGCTGTATATGCAGCAGTCTTTAGAACCACAAATTTAAAAATCCACGAACTGATACTTTTTCATCAAACCACAAAAATTGGTACCCAGGAAAATAAATGAATCCACAGTATCTTAATCTGTTGAAGAATTATTGTTTGAAAATCAAGTGCCCTATAATTTTGTCCCATAATACAGAATTGCCTGATAGATTCAAATTTCACTCAGTCAAAATCCAGATTATAACAATAATGGTGAATTTAACAAGTGGGCTAGAAATATATTTTGTTAGTTTTTGTCTCGCCTGCGAAGCAGAGCGGGACATAGGTGTTACTTTACCGGCGGCGGCAGCGATGGCGACGGCGACGGCGGCATTAACTTTTTGGAAAAGTTTTATGAGCACCTTCATATCTCAAGAACTATAGGTCCTGGGTTGATGAAACTTGGTATGCATATGCCCCAGTAGTAGTTTAGCACAGTTGCATCCCCATCTTTTGACCTTGACCTTGATTTTCCGGTTGAGTGACTTTGACAATTTTCAATACATATAATAGCAATGAAAAAGTTTTGCGAGCACCTCCATATCTCAAGAACTATAGGTCCTAGGTTGGTGAAACTTGGTATGCATATGCCCCATTAGTAGCTTAGCTCAGTTGCATCCCCATCTTTTGACCTTGACCTTGATTTTCCGGTTGAGTGACTTTGACAATTTTCAATACATATAATAGCAATGGAAAAGTTTTGCGAGCACCTCCATATCTCAAGAACTATAAGTCCTAGGTTGGTGAAACTTGGTATGCATATGCCCCAGTAGTAGCTTACCACAATTGCATCCCCATCTTTTGACCTTGACCTTGATTTTTCGGTTGAGTGACTTTGACAATTTTCAATACATATATATAATAGCAATGGAAAAGTTTTGCGAGCACCTCCATATCTCAAGAACTATAGGTCCTAGGTTGATGAAACTTGGTATACATATGCCCCATTAGTAGCTTAGCACAGTTGCATCCCCATCTTTTGACCTTGACCTTGATTTTCGGGTTGAGTGACTTTGATTATTTTTATTGCATATATTTGCAATGTTTAAGTTCTATAAACATCTTTTGATCTCAGAAACTGAAAATCCATGTAAATTCAAAATATAGTGGAAGTAAGAAAGAATAATTGTTTCTGATGGTGCCGGCAGGCGAGACATACTTTAGTGTTAACTCTTGTCTAACATATGCAGCATACGTGGCGCCTTGAATTTTGTAAGTAAATTGTTGGGGACCACTGCTCTGCAACTAACAAAAATAAAGCGGCCACCAGCTATATGTTTGCAGTTACAGCATGTGGTCCCATATCTATGGATTTGATTTTAGGCATGTCCCTCAACCACTTCCTGTTTAACAACTTAAGTCATTTTGACTTTGATTTATTTTTCTGGGGTTTTTGAGGCACTATTAAAAAAATGAAATCTCATTAATCCATGAAAACTATAACCAATGAATGAATATCTATGAAGTTTAAAAATTTTAAGATTTCACTTTAAGTAAGTTGAAAAAAAAAATCAATCTATAGTTAAAGTACATGTATGAAATTTGTTACAAGACTACATCATTTTTCATGTAGTAATCATTCAACTGAAGATTGATCGACACCTACATTGATTTTTCAAGGCTAAATTGTCAATTGATCTTTTATTTCACAGTCTAGACTATATATAGTAATTTTAGATAGGTTAACATAAAGAATCTATTCTCTAAAGGGAAGATTAAGAATAAGCTAGGCTTAATCAAAAAAATTAAGGAGATATATATGAAGCAAAATTATACGGTTTCCTATTTATTATTTTAGATTGTCCACTTTGCTATACAGGGGATAGGTCTTTGATTTTACTTTTGAGGCTGTACAAATTTCATGCAAATCTGTATGATATTTTTTGAAAACTTTTACAAATTTACCAATGTGGCCTTTCCTGACTGTATTCAATTTCATAAGTTGTTCTTTAGGGACCAACCATTTGATTTTTATGTGGGAGGGCGGGGTATGCTGAAATTGAAAAAAACATAAATGGTCACTGCCTTATGTTTAAAATGATATTTGAGATGTATCTTTTTTTCATGGTTAATTTAGAATCAAAATTATCATGTTTATTGATGACATCTAAATTAAATATTTTATATCTTTTTTACATTAATAATGGTGTTTATTTTAAACAAAACATTTTGTTAACATGACATTTTGACATTATGATGTTTACAAGAATATAATTTGGCTTCTTCATGTTCATGTGTAAGTTATTGCCAATAGTTTATGAATATGATTTGCAGTATATAACACAAATTCTATTTAATGTTTTTAGTGCTCCTTGACCAATTATATGTACATGTCCATCAATGACATATCCTACAAGGGATGTCAATTTTTGTCCCCAATTATGACCCCTAGTTTAATGATGGGGCCCCTGGGTATACATTCACACATGTATGATAAGTGAATGGGAAAAATGACACCATAAAAATATACTTGTGATTTAATCTTCACAGAGATATATGGTATGGTAGTTACAATTCTCATTTTACTGAATAATATGCTTATATAAGGTGTTTTGATAAACACTGAGACTTTCGACATTGAATAATGCAATATATAAATATAGAATGGATATAATCCCTTACTTTAGTTTATTCGTTATAAGGCTAGAAATGTTTTTTTGATAGTTATTGAAGAAATATCATGAATATTTAAAGAAAATTATTAGCTGAAATCTATTTTGGCATATGGAGCTTCTATAAGCTTCATATAGATTCAAAGTTAAAATCGGTTCTGAAAAAGCTAAGCCTGAAGGAGTTAAAAAAAATATTTTGGTAACATTGTCCTTAAACGTTAACCTAATCAAACTTTATTTAGTGGGGGCAGATTTTCCCTAAGATCACTTAATATTTGAAAGTTTGAATCCTTTGGATGAACATCAGACAAGACAGTTTAGTTTTAACATATAAGGTATAAATTTGTTATGATAGCTTGAAATTGAAGGAATATGCATAGCAATTGTATTCTTAATTGCCCTTCAAATAAATGTGTTTTGACAGACTAAGTGTCCTTTCAATTCTTATGTAAGAAATAATTTAACTAGAGGAGGGCTGGAACAGATGCATTTAGGATAAAGCTTTGGTAATTCACTTATGGTGCATAGTTTTGCTTAAGCTGAATTAACTTTAAGCTACATTTCTGAAATTAGTGACTTTTGAGTAAGAAGCAACACCCATGCATTTTTCAAGGACATTTGCAGACAAGTTTATCACTTAACCGTGTGCATAATTAGTCATGGAATTATGTAACAGATAAAATATCTACATTTGACATTTTTTTCTATCTCAAATGTTTTCATGCATGAAAAGCAAAACTTTGAATAGATTAAAAGAAAGGGAAAAAAACCTACACATTTTGTTTGCTTTTGGGCAACATTTGAAAAACCTTTTGTAGCTCACCTTGCCGAAGGCAATGTGAGCTTTTGCCATCACTTGGCGTCAGTCATCTGTCGTCTGTCGTCCGTCGTTCAACTTTTCAAAAATCTTCTTCTCTGAAACCGCTTGGCCAAATGTAATGAAACTTGGCAGTGTTGTTCTGTAGTATGTCCTCTACAAAACTATTGTTGGAAATTTTGATTCGACAAAAAACATGGCCGCCATGGCTTAAAATAGAACATAGGGGTAAATTGCATTTTTTTGCAAATTACTCAAAAACCATAACAGATATCAAAATTCTGGCATAGGGTAAAAGTGATCAGCACCTCAAGATCTACCTGCCCAGAAATTTTCAAGAATATCCAACAACCGATGTAGGAGTTATTGCCCTTTTTCTGGATTTTTTCAACAAAGACTACTTATTTAGCCCTATATCTTGAAAACTATACAAGATATTTCAAAAAATTAAATTGCATATGACTAAGCACATCAAGATCTACAAAAATTGTAACAGAGTCAAAGTTGTAGGATCGTTCCTTTAGGAGTTATACCCCTTGGATCGTAAAAATTGACCATTTTCACAGCTTTTTAGCTCACCTGACCCGAAGGGTCATGTGAGCTATTGTCATCACTTGGCGTCCGTCGTCCGTCCGTCGTCCGTCGTCCGTCGTCCGTCGTCCGTCGTCCGTAAACTTTTTAAAACGTTAACTCCTCTGACACCATAAGTCCAATTGCAACCAAACTTGGTATGGTTGTTCATTAGCATTCGGTGCTTAGAACTGATGTGGGGATTTTTGATTCGTCGTAAAACATGGCCGCCATGGCTAAAAATAGAACATAGGGGTAAAATGCAGTTTTTTGCAAATAACTCAAAAACGGCTACAGATATCAAAATTCTGGCATAGGGTAAAAGTGATCAGCACCTCAAGATCTACCTACCCTGAAATTTTGAAGAAAATCCAACGACCCATGTAGGAGTTATTGCCCTTTTTGTGGATTTTTTGCAAATTTTGCACCTGTTAAGCTCAATATCTTGAAAACTATACTAGATATTTGAGAAATTTGAATTGCATATTGTTAAGCACATCAAGATCTACAAAATATGTAACAGGGTCAACGTTGTAGGACCTTTCCTTTTAGGAGTTATTGCCCTTAGAACGTAAAAATTAAGCATTTTTACAGCATTTCCTCATTACATTGAAAACGTTAACTCCTCTGACACTTTAAATCCAAATGAAACCAAACTTAGTATAGTTGTTTATTAGCATTAGGTGTATAGAACTGATGTGGGGATTTTTGATTGGTCGTAAAACATGGCCGCTGTGGCTAAAAATAGAACATAGGGGTAAATGGCAGTTTTTTGCAAATAACTCTAAAGCGGTGACAGATTTCAAAATTTTGATTGGGAACAAAAGTGATCAGCACCTAAAGATCTACCAGCTCTGAAATTTTGAAGAAAATCCAACAACCCATGTAGGAGTTATTGCCCTTTTTGTGGATTTTTTGCAAATTTTGCACCTGTTTAGCTCAATATCTTGAAAACTATACTAGATATTTGAGAAATTTAAATTGCATATTGTTAAGCACCTCAAGATCTACAAAATATGTAATAGGGTCAACGTTGTAGGACCTTTCCTTTTAGGAGTTATTGCCCTTAGAATGTCAAAATTTAGCATTTTAACAGCATTTCCTCATTACATTGAAAACGTTAACTCCTTTGACACTTTAAGTCCAAATAGAACCAAACTTGGTATAGTTGTTTATTAGCATTAGGTGTATAGAACTGATGTGGGGATTTTTGATTGGTCGAAAAACATGGCCGCTGTTGCTAAAAATAGAACATAGGGGTAAATGGCAGTTTTTTGCAAATAACTCTAAAACAGTGACAGATTTCAAAATTTTGATTGGGAACAAAAGTGATCAGCACCTCAAGATCTGACAGCTCTGAAATTTGAAGAAAATCCAACAACCCATGTAGGAGTTATTGCCCTTTTTGTGGATTTTTTGCAAATTTTGCACCTGTTTAGCTCAATATCTTGAAAACTATACAAGATATTTGAGAAATTTAAATTGCATATTGTTAAGCGTATCAAGATCTACAAAATTTGTAACAGGGTCAACGTTGTAGGACCTTTCCTTTGAGGAGTTATTGCCCTTGGAATGTCAAAATGGAGCATTTTAACTGCATTTCCTTATATTGAAAATGTTAACTCCTCTGGCACTTTAAGTCCAATTGGAACCAAACATGGTATTATTGTTTATTATTATTAGGTGTATAGAACTGTTGTGGGGATTTTTGATTGGTTGTAAAACATGGCCGCTGTGGCTAAAAATAGAACATTAGGTTAAACTGCATTTTTTTTGCAAATAACTCAAAAAGGGTGACAGATTTTTAGATTTTGATTGAGAACAAAAGTGATCAGCACCTTTAGATCCACCATATTGTCAGATGACCCCTTTATTAATCTTATGACCCTTTCAACGTTAAATTGATTTTGCCTTAAAACCTTTACTTCAGGCACATATGTCAGGTGAGCGATTCAGGCTCCTGGGAGCCTCTTGTTGTTCAACTTTTCAAAAATCTTCTTCTCTGAAACCACTTAGTCAAATGAAATGAAACTTGGTAGGGTTGTTCTGTAGTATTAGGTCTACAAAATCATCGTTCAAAATTTTTATTTGACAAAAATCATGGCTGTCATGGCTAAAAATAGAACATAACTGTAAATTGCAGTTTTTTGCAAATTACTCAAAAATGGTAACAGATATTAAAATTCTGTTTGGGTAATTATGATCAGCACATAAAGATCTACCTGCCCTGAAGTTTTGAAGAAGATCTGACTATGGTTGTAGGAGTTATTGCCCTTTTTCTTGTTTTTTTTTTTTCTTCAAATTTTGCTCTTTGAAGACTAATATCTTGAAAACTATACAAGATATTTGAAAAAATTAAATTGCATATGGTTAAACACATAAAGATCTAAAAATTATGTAATGGGGTCAAAGTTGTAAGATCTTTCTTGATAGGAGTTGTTTCCTTTAGAACATTAAAGTTGATAATTCCATAGAGTAGCAGTCCTTTGTTAAAATATCCAGCTTATAAGTATCATCTAATACAAGGTGAGCGATTTAGGCTCCTGGGAGCCTCTAGTTTTCAATACTGCTCAGTTTTAAGTAAATTATTTTGTTTCTATGGCATAGTATGTTGTTGAATGCATTGTACAAAAATATAACTTGGACCTCTGTTTTCATAACTTAGCCTATAGCTTGAAATCATTGATGAATTGATGAAAGGAGAAAGTATTTGACTGACAAGAAGTATTACTTTTCCCCAGTGATAACTATGTTTTTCTGTGTTTGTTTGATATCTTTTGATTATAATGTCAAGAACATTAATATATTAGCATAACCAAATTGGTTTGAATAATCTCTAATGTCCAAGAAAAAGAAAAAAAACATCTGGAGAAATTGAAAATCACAATGGTCCTGATATTGTACAGGCACTTCAAAAGAAATGGTAGCCCTGGGTTTGACTGTGCAGTTCAAATATGCAAAGCTAATTATCTTTCCTAAAAGAAAAGATAATAATTTACCTACAAAGAAAATAGCTTATTTTACCAAGACGTAAAAAGGTAAATTACAGGTATTTCATAATTCATATATAAGTGGGTTTTATAACCTGTGACATATTTTCTTATATATTTTTCAAAGCCATCATATGTAATGTATTCCTCTAATGTTTCATTTAATTGCTACAAATTCTTCAACATCTTTGCTTGATCAATCAATGTTAACAATCCAGTCCCAATACACATTCTAGCCTTGAGGCTACTTAAATAATCACTTAAAGACATATAAACTATTAAACTAAACATTCTTTAATAAGAGTTTTCAAGCTGAGTTGGTCAATACCCTATAATTGAATTGATACCCATGTCTTATAATGGTCATTGTACTAAATGGACAATTACCATTTGATGTGGTCTTTATTTTGTAGTGGTACAAGCCCCCTCCTATGGTCAAAATGTTTGATCAATTTCTCTGGTCAGTCACCTTTCAGCCGGGTCAATGTAAGAGACATTATTTTGACTGAGTAAATATGAAGGACATTCACCTAAATATGGCTATGAAACCATGAAATGTAAATATTAAGGATTTTTTTATGTTTATATGTTTTTCACAAAGAGACTTAAGGGTAAGCAAGCTTTATTTTATTTCTCTCATTCTTTACAGTAAGGCCGTATTTGTTTTTGTAGTGTGTCAATCCCCTTTGACCATCTTAATTTAAGGGGACAGTTTGTCTGAGTTGGTTGTTTATTCAGTTTATGACCACTACTTGAGGCAAACTCAAATAATGAAATAGATTGTACATAAATTCAAGATATACTGGCTTTACCATTGTGTTATGTAACAATACAATAAAAGATTCTTAACTTGAGGAAATGTTTAATGTTTAAGAGACTTATATAATTCACTGGCATTCTAAGTTTTATATAAATCAGGTCACAATCAATATATTAAACATTGTTTTTATCCCTGAAGGAATCTTTCAATTTGTCTGTCTGTCTGTCTGTCCTAATACCCACTAGTGACTCCTTTCATTAATGAAGATGATTGGAAGCTGGGGTATCTTTCTGACAGAATGAATCAATTGTATCTTAAGTGACAGCTAAGATAAGATGATATGATATCTATTTATTGATAAAATAACCTATAACAGGGCTAAGAGAAAGAATTAGAATCCTGTAGAAACTATTTGGGTCACTTAATGTACACATTGCATGTGGATTTATAGAGTTGATCAATAACAAATTATTTAATATTTCATTAATTTGTCAGAAAATATTTGTCTAGTAGGATTGATCTAGAAAATGAAGGGATGATATATTGAGTGCCTAAAGAAAAATAACTTGAAGGTTTTTATTGATTAGATTGGAGGTACATAAATGGTTGACCCATGCATGTGTGGTGAGTCTTCAAAGACTACTTTGAAGAGTTTGATATAAGTACACTCAAATGGGTCCACTCCAATAGCCATGCTTGCTCACTGCAACCTAGAGAGTGATTCACATAAACATAAAGCTTGTTTCCCAAGCCTTAATAAATAAATAGAGTTACTCTGAAAAGCCATGAAGGACTTTTTAGAAAGTACCAGTAAATTCTAAGGTAATAAGATGAGGTTTTGTTTGAAATGACAGAATTAAGGGGAGAGGGCTGAGATGCAGTTTTACTCTCAAAGTCTAAGAATTCAATTCAAAGCAGATGGAACGTAAAAAAAGATGGAACATAATCCATAAAAAAGAAAGTCCTTATTCTCTTTTTTTTCACTTTTGAATTCTGACCAAGCAGTTCTGGACCTGAACATCTGTAAGTCTTTAAATTTTGTAATAATATCTTATGATCCTTATACAGGAAAAAAGGAAAAAAGAAGAATTTATCAGTAATGTGATGGAATATAATAGAAACAAAAGAGGGGTGTTGATATATACTATATACAGTCTTTTCCAGTCTTATTTAAGAAGAATCAGTTTTCTAAGAAGCTCTATGTCACATTATATTGATCCTATGCGTTTGTCAACATACCATATAGATAATGTGTCATCTATTGAGTATTTATCAATGTATATGATAGAATGGTCAAAAAAAGGTCAATACTGGGGGACTAAATAAAGGAGGATTGAGGGTTGTTTCTTCTTAATACGGGAAACAGTATTTGAATTATAGGACTTGCAAAAGTGCTTTTGATTTAAATCTATGCAGAATTAACATTTTGTATTTATGTATTTATGCACCTGCAACAATTTGTTGTCATTTAGTTTTACTCTTAGAGGTTTCAAAGTCTATCTGAGTGTGCTTCTATCATCTATTGGAAAATTTATCATGTTCAGTGATTGTATCTCTAGGACACTTCTCTCATTTTCTATAATCACTATATTTGTTGAGTGTCATAGAGTTTTGAAGTTTTTTCTTTTCTATCCTGTGCTTCGGGTGACTTCTTATAGGGAGCTTCTTAGTCAAGGAAATGTACAAAACATTATTAAGTCGACAATTTGGATTTCTAGTAAAAGGGTAGGAATCATTATTTTGATTTATGAGATTCATTACATATATTTTCTTTAAAAACATGTTTTCACCTTCTAAAAATTCTTGATGTGTCTACTATTATATTACATCAACATATTAATGACAAAGATGATGATTTATGTATTGTTAATTTGATTAATTTGAGATAGAATAAATATTTTTAAAGATACATTATGTTAGGTTTCTAAACAACATATATGTGGTCCAATTTCACAAAGTGACAATCGAGGTTTAAAATTGATGAGCTATTGGTGTGTCACTGGGGAAAATGTTTTTGCAACATTCAGCAACTACTTATCACAGTCTCTGATAGTTTGGTCAATGCGGCGGCGGTGGTGTCTGCCACCAGCATCCGCCACCAGCATCCCATATTGTGCAAATAAACTTCTTGTTTGCTGCTCAACTTCTTCCTGTTTAGCATTGAATTAATATTCCATTTTCTCAACTTGAGAGACTGGATTTCTAAACTACATGTATTATGAACATTTTGAAATATACAACATTATATGACCGTGATTTTAAGTCTTAAACAGAAAGAACTTACAGGGTACAAATGTTTGGTTTTTTTTTTAAATATAATGAGTTACTTAAGTTATATCACATTATGAAATCTTGTATTTGACTTAAAAAAGATTTGAATCATACTGATATTGTCCACATTTGTATGAATGTGGCGTAATCCAGGGGCAGATCCAGAGTTCAATGAAAGGAGGCATGATTTCAAAAAATGTCAAATTTTCAACGAAAATCTGAAGTACTTTGGTCAATTTTATACAAAATAAAAAAATTCTCAATTAACAGGGCCATACACCCCCTCCGCCCCCCTCTAGATCCGCCACCGTAATCTATATCTAATGTTTAAGTTGGAGATACTGTCAACAAATTTACTGTAAACATTAGTCCAGGATGCAGCTGAAGGGGTATAATAGAGGAGGGACAGTCTGGTGATACCATCTTGTTTACCTAGTGATAAAATGATAAAGAGTTTTAAGTTTGTCAGTGATAATGATAATGGTTAGAAATCTTACAGATCAGCTGTCATCCTGTCAACATAGGTGTTTAGTGGTTAGAACCATCTGTATTGTCAATACTGGTTGATACAGGGTTTTGTTATGTTTTTAGCCGATTGCAATGGTTTTGGTATGATTTTTTTTTTAAGTTTGAAATTCAGGTTATTTTGGTAATTCATTTTACTTAGCCTTGATCATCTTACTTTCCTGTATATTTCCAGACAAGATTACACATTTTTCCTTGTATTGTACATGGTTGATATCCTAGGGGCTTGATTTGGCTACCAAATGTTCCAACTTTTTGGTTACACACATTTGATTTTTGGCTTTCCAATTAATTTGAATCAAAGGTTTCTCTTGATATATGCATCTACAGCATAATAAAATTAACTGTTTTATTGAAATCCTTGCTTTGGTCATGTTGGTATATATGAATTATTAACAGAAAGATATTTTGACAGGATATGGGTGGTGTGAATCTTATTCAAGATTTTTATTTGTTATTCTACTTTGAATAATTGACCAGACATTTTAAGTTTAAAAGAGATCCATGAAATGTCAAGCATCTCCAAAATCATATATTTTTCCAGAGGCTTCATTTTTGCTATTGAATACTTGAATGGCATTAAAATTAAAGATTAAGAACAAAAGAACAATAAAAGCTGTTTTGTCCTTAAAGTATACTTTACATAATTTGTAGGGTGCAGCTTAAATAGTGTAAAAAGGTAAAGGTCAGATAATTTTACATGCATATGGTATAAGGTTTATTTAAATGGCTTGGGTTTTCCCCAATTTGGATGACTAAGTATATATGACATGCCAAATTTATATGAAATCTCACACTTTGAGTTATATAATCTTTTAAAATTTAAAAGTCTTTTCAAATATGATTAAGTCTGTATATGTGTTCTTTTTATTTAAAAATGATAAATGAAAACTTCGGCTAGTTTGTTATCATGTTTCAAGTGTTTATTAAAGTTTTTGTTATCTCAAGTATTTTTAAGATATTATTTGTTTTGTTTTTCTACATTTTTTCACAATTTAAAGGGGTGCCTCTTTCTTTTTAAGGGTTTTGTTTTCTATTTAGGGTGTTAAGAAATATCATGAGTTATTGCCCTTTACATTGGAAATTTAAAAAAGAATTCTTCTATATCTTGATAGAAAAAAGTTTATTTTCTAATATTACAATAAAAACATAATTATACACTCAGTCATTACTAAAATACCATTTATATTTTGCTTATTTATTTTGGTATGAAATATGACATGTTGATGGTATCATACATGGACCAGGGTCATAATATTAGATCTATATAAAACACTTTCTCAGAGCACACACTAAAACAAAGGGTATATATCTGTCTGACGCATCAATGTTTTGTCTTTGTAATGAGTTAGATTACATTTTCACCTGTCAGGTAAAAGAGGAGCAAAAAGGGGGACCAAAAAAAATAATTCAATTTTTCTGCTTATTTTGAAATAGCCTCAAACTGCAATGACTGGATCAACCTGTTTAATAAATCATAAATCATTTGATCAATAAAATGACGTATTTTATAACCAGTTAAATTTAATTCGAGACCTGATTGGTTTGTTGTTTTGTTTACAAACAATCACCTTATATGGCCTAAAGGTAAAATATTCATGTTCCAGAGGTCAAATGTCATATTGATGTGATCAAATTGAATCAGTAAATTACCCTATAATTATGTATTAAACATTCTATCCTGGAAGGACAGGACTATCCAATCTTACTCATAGAGTCAGGAGAGATTCTATTTATAGAATATGATTAATCAGCTTCATGATTAGTTTGTATTGAAATCAATCAAGGGGTGTGAGAGTCATCATTTGAGTAAAATTTTTCTAGACATCTGCTGAGGAATTTAAAGATTTTCAGGATTTCTGTGAATATTTTGCAGCTGAATTGATTGATATATGTGATAATTTTACAGCATTGCAAGTGTGAGTTTTAAGATACTTCATCTGGATATTTATTAATTTATCAAAATATTTGGAATATTTGCATAAAACTTTCTTTGTGGATTAGTGTTACATTAGCATTTTAGGAACACATTGTTTGCTTGATATATTGTTTTGAAAAAAAGGTACAGAACAGTTGTTTTTTAGTTTGTAACATAGGAATTAATTAATGTTCTTAAAGGAGTTTAAATATGTTTTTGAAATATTTTGAATATATATAACTTAGTTTAAAAAAAATACATTGTATAAAGTTATATCTATTTTTAAGATATAAAAAATATATAGGTGTTACTTGTTGAGTAAATGCATGCATGAAATACTTTCATTGTGCATTAATAAGAGACAATTGAAAAAAAAAAACTAAACTGATATTTAAAAAGATCAAAGATACATGTACCAATAAATATAGGTACATGCATACTAAGATAAGTTACTAATACTGAGATATATTTGTTCATATCATACCTAAATGTCACTAAATATTGCATGACAGTTAGACTGCTGGCTATGATTAATAAAAATCCATACTTTGACTGAAGCAATTGCACTATAGAATTCGTAATACTGATCAATGGAATACAGCCTGACTCTGTCCTAGTCTCATTGAGGACTTAATCTGCTCTCAAGGGAGTTCATTGATTACTCATTCCGTACAATTTGTCCCGTCTTAACAGTCAAGTTCAAATTTCTTTGTTGCGGGTGTATAAAAAGTGTAAAATGCACCAAGTAGTGCAAAATAGAATTGCAATCATGAAAATGTCCCTAGTTTTTCAATCTGATTTGAATCAAAATTCTACAACTAGGACTAGCTAGTCAATTTTCCAGGCTAATATAACTTGCATGCATTACACAAGAAAAAAATACATAAGAAAAGGCTATTGACACTTTGTTTGAAATATATCTGACTTTGGATATCTTTTTATGTTTTATGAATAAGATTTTAGACCTGTGCCTTGGGCCAGTCCTTCCAATGTCTTAGATCATTGTAGCTATATTTTATTCTTTTTTAAAATTGCACTTTCAATTGTGGGTGTTATAAAGAACATATTACAGAAGAAACCAAAAAATAATTTATTACATATTGTGTTTTGTATGTCATGGTAGACTGAACAATTAGCATTTTTTACTACCGATTTTTGACAGCTGACATACCATTGTCTATGTAATATAAACATGATCAATTTATTTACAGATGATGGTCGATGTATTACCTACCGAAGTCGAGGACTTCCATCTATCCTCTGCCTTCCTGTCTTCGGACTCGGAAACCGAGGATGACTCTAACGGGT
This sequence comes from Arcuatula senhousia, assembly GCA_963971305.1. Lineage (NCBI taxonomy): Eukaryota > Metazoa > Mollusca > Bivalvia > Mytilida > Mytilidae > Arcuatula > Arcuatula senhousia. Next base: position 41,797,704 of record OZ020312.1, read on the forward strand.
CATACCAGTACAACTTGGACAGTGACACTGATATGTCTCCAGATTCTCTGGTAGGTCAAAATTATAGAGCATCTTCTATGTCTTAGCTCATTATGTTATTGGATCAACACATCTATCGAACACTATGACATGACGCAATGTCCAATTTGGCAGTTGTAAGATGTCTATAAGATACCGGTAGATAACTTCAGTGCTAAGATGTACCTAGAAAAATGCAATTCCAAAGTTCCATTTTGTTGGACAAATTCAGATAGCAGATATTTTGGGGGATGGAGTATAGGATGACTAGTATAATTTTATGGGTAAATGTTATGTTTAAAATTACTTTAACAGGAATTTTTTACCCTCTAGCTCTTTTCCATCTTCAACTGAGAAAGAAGAGATATATAGAACAATGATTTTACATTTAGAAAGGATTCAGTCAAGAATTTAACCAAAAGTGGGATGGTTCTGACCAGTGAAAGTGCTTTCTGACTTATTTTTCTCAAAATCTTAAGTTACTTGCCAACTGTTGTTAAAAATAATGATTTTACAAAAGTTAGCCATAAAGACCAGAAGATAGTTACCCTATTTAGCATAATTGCAAGCAAACAAAGCAAAAATACGATAAGAACTTATTCTGTCTGACTAGACAAAGGGAGATAATTCAAACTTTTAAACAATATTTTTTGTTTGTTTTTACATGTATTATTAAATTATATGTTAATCTGAAAACATCTTTTTAATCTGAGAAGGGGCGGTTCAAGTTCGATGATAGTAGGGATGCTCTATGGTTAGGAATGCCATATTTGCAATGAAAATATACCAAGCCTCATAATTCATAAATGTCAATTTTTTTCAAATAATTGTGATTTTTCAGTTTCATAGAAAATTCATATCCCTTCACTAAAAACTACTGCTGATAAGCTATAATTTAATATTATCGTTTATTTCTATTTTTAGACTGGTCCCTCAGTGATTGTGGTACCAGAACCAGAAATCTTATCTGATCTCAACATAAACAAACTCCACGCATTCACAGATGACGATGAATGCAACCTGGACTTTGACGAGGAAAACAGCTCCAAATGTTCCAAATTTTATGAAGAATGGCGAGTGGATTGTCAAGCTAATGAGCGTGTGTTTACAGACTCCAACTCGTCAGACAGTGAAGATGAGGCCATCTATATCAGACAGAGGAAACCCAGGAAACGAGTCAGATGGAGGAAAAATGTTTTCCGTAAGTATACACTGAAAAATTCCATTTATAACTTCATAGAAACCAGAAGATCATAGTAAAGGTTGGTCAAATTATAACAAAATTAAAGTCTGTGTCTTAAGCCATTAGCAGACCAGGGACGCTTTCAGCTTGTCAAAATTCTTAAGGGCCAAAGAATATTACCAAATATTTGTTGACTTGTAGAGTAGAATTTTATATCGACATATTAATTTCATGGTTTTGGCTAGTAACAAAAAGTTTTTACCACGGTCTGAAATTATAAAAAAAACAGAAAATATCTTTCTCAAAATGTCAAGAATTTAAGAATTTATTGATACAATAAGCAGCTTACGCTGCAAGAAGGGAACAATACGAAATAACATACATACATTATGGCTATCAAAATCGCAGTAAGCAGACACAACCTGGTAAAAATCTTACTTGCAGAATTTTTTATATGCATGTAAATATCCTTAGAAATAAAAACTGTCATCTTTTGCTGGTATACCCCCCCCCCCCTCCTTTAAAAAAAAAAAAAAAAAAACCTCTGAAAATGGCAATGATATCTTGATTTCTTGAAAACCGAAATGCACAAAATAATATAACCAAAACTTACAAAAAAAAGCAAAAAAAAAATCTAACTTACAAAAAAAGCCGACCAATCTGCTATCAACAAGAATACAAGTTCAAACTTTGTATGAATCTAGATGCTAATGAGAGAAATAAAAAAAACTTTTTATTTGTTGTCTTGTTGATCAATCATTTTTTGAATTTTGTATGACTCTAAGGTAAGTGATAGAAATAAACTTGAATCTCTGAAGTTATCATCTTTTCCATAGTCACACAGAAATCCACGAGAGTCTTGCCCATGTTCACATGCCTATAAATATACATTTTTATTGAAAAGGAAGCTTTAGGTGGCTTAATTTACTACTGTACTACCTTTGATTTGATAACCACCTCAACAAACTTAAGTATATGTAGTACGAGTATATGTATAGTTAAAAATTGTAGGAAGGGATCAAACCATCTTTATTTAACATGAAAATATTGAAACATAATGTTGAAAAGACACAATGGAGTGTAATCTGCAAGCTTTAAGATGTGACATAACGTATACCTTGTTAGTAGAAAATAGCAAAGTAAAGACTTGTGACAACTTGTGTGGAAGAAAACAAGTAATGCTATATATGTATTTTGTAAAATTTGAGTAAAATTTTACGAGTATTTGTCTTTGGGAGAATGATTTGAGTATCGAACATGTCAAATAAAGGTAATAACAAAACTACCGAACTTGAATGATCAATCTCATAGTCCAGAGAAAATGACAAAAACGAATCAGTCATACCGGAGAACTGGTGGATCGCAATGGTCCTGACTTGGTACAGGCATTTCAAATGAAATGGTGGGTTAAACCAGGTTTTATGGCGCCAAACCTCCCTCTTCCATTGCGATCTTAGGATCCGGTAATGACCATAGAACACAACATAGCTATAAGACACAATAGGGATATTGAGGTGATCATCTCAGTACAGCAGACCAGTCAAACACTAATTAAAACAATTAACTATCATATCTTTTAACTCAATTTTGAACTTTTCTACTAGTGGCTGATAACGAAGAAAGAATTTTTTTAGTGATCGTATGAGACGTATTTTCTTATAGCCCTGCTTCAAAAGTCGGTCACGAAGAAACCGGTGTCTGATCAAAAAATCTGTGAAATGTGTGCAAGCTCTGGCATATCGAATAAGTTGAGAAATATAAACACCGTATGCAGGAGAAGTAGGTGTATTGCTCTGTAGATTAGGAAAATTAATAATTTGAAAATTAAAATCGTCTCGTTTATCGTAAATTTTTGTACTGAGATGACCACCTGGGTCAAATTCGAGGTGCAAATCCAAGAAAGACATAAAGCAATTAGATTCGGTGGTCTCTTTAATCTCCAATTCCGGAGGATATATTGAAGGAATCCAACTACCAAATGAAGTGTTATTGACAGAAAGGACATCATCAGTATATCTGAATGTAAGATTAAATGACTTTGCCTCTTTCATCTTCTTGTTCTTTACGAGTCCCTGAAGAAATTCAGTCTCGTAAGAGTATACAAACAAATCGGCGAGGAGAGGAGCACAGTTTGTACCCATTGGAATGCCGATTTGTTGTTGAATAATCTCTCCTCCGAAGGTGACAAATATGTTGTCAATGAGGAAATCAAGCATACTGCAAACTTGTTCCAGTGTGTAACAAATTTTATCTTTGAAAGATGTTTTGGAAAAGAACGTAGAATTATAACCCAAAACAACAAAATTCCTTGAGTTTGAAAAGGCTTTTTCGAGAAGTTTTTTCAGGCGACATTTTAGTTTTTCGTGTGGCAAGGTAGTGTATAAAGTTGAAAAATCGAATGTTTTCAAAGAGTGAACCTCAGAAAATGATCTAGATTTAAAATGATCTAACAAATCTTTTGAGTTTTTCAAAATCCACATATGGTTAAGGGTAAGCTTATGATAATTTTACACTTACTGCTACTTTATTTTACCCGTACAACATTAAGTTTGGGGTTATATATATAGGAAATCACTCTGTTTGTCTGTCCCCTTCCTCTGTAAGAGCAACATCTAATCCTTTTGATAGATTTTGATCAACTTTGTATAAAGGGTTAGATTGCTCTTGGATACCACTCAGAAGCGGTAATTTGACTTTTTTTACCAATATAGAGTTTTGCCCTTAGCTATAAATATTTGGATTTCTTTTGGATTTATGCATTTTGAATTGTGGATTTCCTTTGTTTGGGTTCTAGTGCTGCTGATGAGGAATAATTTTTCTGAAATGGCCATACAGCTAATAAAAATAAATTGAAGTTGGATCTAACATATGTGTTGTGGTCTCGTGTTCATTTACTCCATATCCTTTCATGAATTAATTATGATGAAGCAGGGATATCCTTTTGTGTGCTCACAGTATTCCTATTGTATTAAATTAATAAAGATCATACAACAAATGCCTTTCAATGTTTATTTGCCCAAACCATGCATGTCTCATATTATATATATCATTACAATTTGCCTTATGTAGACTTATTACTTCTTCTGACATTTTAAGAATGAGAGCAATCATTCTGTATTGGCTGGATTAAGTATAGACACAGGAAATAAAGAGTTTGCTTAGATTATTGGTTAACAGTCATTTAGCGGTATAATGTGTGGTACAGGAGGGCCATCATATGTCTCCTTAATCAACATGATCAAGGTTTTTGATCAAGTACATGTATATAGTTCCTTTCCTAGATACAGATTGTAAGACTGAGGAGGTGGGCCCTTTTAATGTTTAATGGTAAAATTGTGTGTGTAAGGGTTTAACACCCTTTTCCATGTACTTGGGTCATATAGGGCGCTCAGTTAAAATGGTGGAGGAAATTGGAGTATTCGAGGAAATCACCAACCTTGGGTAGCTAACTGACAAACCTAATCACATACAGGTGGAGAAGTCCTGTTTTTTGTAAATTGCAAGCGGGACTCAAACACCACCAGAGAGGTGATTGGCTAGTAATCAATAATGTGGTATTTAAACCAGTGCCTAGCTTAAAGCTTAAACCACTCGGCCACCAGGCCCCTTGAAAAATTGTGATGGTGTGTATTTTCAAATTGTGTGAAAATAAAGGGTTAAAATTTCCTGTTTTCTAATTTTTACTCAGTCTGACAACTGAAGTTTATTTATTATTGTGTCACAGACCTGTATATTAAGTCTATGATTGTATTAAAAAGTTTAAAAAAAACACTACTAGCAGCAAGTCATCAGAAAATAAAGAAGAAATCACTTTTACTCCTTCTGCCAATTTGATTGAAAACTAAATGTTTTTTACATGACTATAATTGAGATTTTTCGAATCGAAAAGATTGAAGAAAATTTGACACGAAACTTTCCCGTACTTTTTTAAAATTCAGAAGCAAATGGAAAATCACTCAAAGTTCAAATATCAATTAAATAGTTTCATTTGCTATCATGTATTTTTTCTTCTTAGATATGTATATGGCACAAGCTCCTGTTACGTCCAGTTACGTAACGTTAAGGCGAAAATTCGTCTATGCTCCTGTTACGTTCCTTCCGGGACATAATAAATTCCGGACTCATTACGGATGGGGGGAACGAATCAAATACGGATTTATCAACGTAATGTAGAATTTAAACCTTAAAGTTACGTGAAAATTTTTTTTAATAAAGTTTGGGGTAAGTATTTTTAATTATGAATATACATCTAGTGCTTGTTGCTTGCTTTTATTGTATGCATGTATTGCTTTTTGTATATGTAAATTGTATTCTATGTATGCATGCACTTTAATTATGTATTACACTTAATGTCGGTTCAAAAGCTCTAAAGAGCTTATGTTTGTTGTTATTTAACTTGCCGACTTTAAATAAAGTTTATTGATTGATTGATTGATCGTAATTGTAAATATTATCAAAACACAATTAAACAATAGTATATATAGCATTATATGAGCTTGTATATTAAATTCCGTCAAGTTATTAATTTTGAATTAATTAAGTACACAAGTAGTGAGTAGATTAAACATGAAACATTAACAAAATCACATTATAACATTGAAACAAAAGACAAACAAGCAAAGTAATGTCACCAACAACAAAAACAGGTTTTTAAGTTGACCCAAATTGTCTAGGAAAAAATCATATGCAAGAAGCTAATATTTCAGAAGCAGTAGAAATTTAAAAAGTGCAACAAAGTTCCAGACAAATTAAAAATGCTACTTGTACCTTGTGTTCGGACGTTGACCAACTGATTTTGAAGAGAAGTTCCTGCCTCCATGAACGCAAGTGAAATGAATTTCCTTGTACACAACATTACTTATTGTCTCCACATCTGCTTCTCTCCCTCTAATTTTTATTCCATTTGACAATTTTCTAGGACTGCGCTTATACAGTTGTACAAAATTTGTCCTTTGGTATGTATCAATATCATTTTCGAGATCGGCCTATTTTTTTTTTAATTTATAAAGTTTTCCAATTTCAAAAATGGGTGATTGATCATCCATTTCTATTTTGAATGTTTATTATGTTCAGTGTTTTATTAATTAAAACAATAATCATATAATTCAAAATCTAAAAAATACAATAAGAGTTTTGAACAAACAAAAAAAAAAAAAAATTTACATAATCTTGTTACTATTTTTCTCACGTAACTTTAGCATGTGAAGTGTTTAAATTCTACAGTTACGTTGATAATAAATCCGTATTTGATTCGTTCCCCCCATCCGTAATGGGTCCGGAATTTATTATGTCCCGGAAGGAACGTAACAGGAGCATAGATAAATTTTCGCCTTAAAGTTACGTAATTGGACGTAACAGGAGCTTGTGCCTATGTATATATAGTTCTTTAGTTTTGGTTTAAAATAAAAAAAAATGTATTGGAGAAAGATATTTAAAAGATGCCAACAAAATAATTTTAGGAAATTTGGACCACATTTTTAAAAATGTTTTCAGAATTTGTATCCAATTAAAATGTTGTTGTACTCTCTTTTATTTTCTTTTGAAATCATAATTGTCTATTGGTGTTTGTATTTCCCGCTAAAGACACCTGTTGTAATCCAAGACAAATCAATACGCGGTGCCAATACACAATTCTGTAATTAATTATTTATTTGATCATAATCAGTATGATTTAACGTTTCCAAATTAACGGAGTCCTTTTGATTAATTAAACACTTTTGTTTTACCTGTGAACAGGTAATCAATGATTATACACACGTGTATTCCACGCACTCTTTCTTGTAATTTCATTTCCGGATTTCGAAAATGTCAACAACACGCGGGTGCCTGTTGAGCATGTAAAGAATGGAAACGTCTGAAAGTAAAATGAAATCTGGCCTAGATCTTTTGATACAAGCAGGTAATATGGAAATTGGGATCGAGTAAAGATCAGCTCTACACTTATAATCCTTTTGATTGTTTGTTTACTTTTCATTTTTTACCGTTATCAAACAAGGAAGTAAAATCTTTATTTCCTGTTTCACATTGTCATAAATATTATGCAACAAATGCATGGGATTACATGAACGTGTTTGCCAACGGGATAAAACAGAGCAAAAAAAACTTACTGAAACCCATTTTATTCTAGATAATAGATTGGGGGAAAAAACATGTATTTTTATTATTTTAAAAAAGATCATGTTCCAGCCAGTATTAGTAATTATACTGTTTATTCGATTCTGACACAGTCACATGAATCAATTAGAGTCATAAAATGGTGAAACTTTAGAAAAAAGTAATTAGGGTTTTAAATTGTGTAATGATGTTGATATCTGTATGTCATTGGCCACATTATACTGAGTCATTCAATTCCACACCGATTTTGTAGCTAATAATCTAGACTATAAAAGAAAACAATACATTTGTAAACTTCCTAATTTAGAAAGATTAAAAGCTTAAATATTTTTAAGCTATTATTATTAGTATTACAGTTCACTGATGTTAATTTAAATGGTGTAGGTTACAAACTTTGAAAAACTTCAATTGTAGTTATTTTGAAACTATCAGAATAAAATTAATGTTTTCCACACAATAGCTTTGTTATGCACAGTAGGAGCCTTTTAATTCACAAAAGTGGCAAAGTCAGAGATGAATTAATATAACCTTCACATACATGTACATACATGTATGTGACAGATCTGAATAAATTTTACATGCTCTACATGTACCATTGAGTGAACTAAATGTACATCATCAACCAAATATTAAAAACAAAAGAATATGGAATACATGTATGTGCCAGAAAGACTCAATCCACATATTGAAATGATTTTGATAAATGTACAATGCAAAATTTCACAGTGTGTGAAGCGCTTTTCTGGATTAACCTTCATTAGACACGCTAGGAGTAAAAAAACTTGGAAAACCGGTAGAACATAAGATTTGATAAAAAAAAAACCAAACAAACAAAAAACCAGAAGCCAAAAATATTACAACAATGACCAAAGAAGTGCCTTTCTTAGTAATTAAGATTGTGATTTGACAATTATAGATCGTAACTTATCATTGTTATGACGTAACATTAAATAAAAGTTGTACTAAAATTTCCCATTCTCCAAGGTATTTTTAAAGTTTGTCATTTGATTAAACTTTTGATTTTTACAATAAAAGAATTTGGAGAAGGTATTTTTTGCAACAACCCTATCTTATTGTATTGCAAATTAGTTTCTAGTTTCTTTTGTCTACTGACATCATTTTGGCTTTTAGGAATGGACTTTCCATATTTTAATGTTCCGTTGGTACTTCCTTGCTTCTTTGAGTAGCAGATACAGATAGGTAATTTTGCAATTCAGGATTTCTTTTTTTTTTTCTGGGTACCCAACATGCTAAAAATCAAAACTTTTTATTGACTAAAATGCATTTAGTAAATAGAAAATCTCTCTTACAATATTTTGGACCTAACTAAAAGTTGTTGGCTATTCTTGTCTACAATCATAATACCTGTATGTATGTCATGTATTCAAAATTTATTGGAAACAAATTCCTTGAGAATATTAGGCCAAACATAAAATAATGTGTGTTTCCTTTAACAATTGTCTGAAAAAAATAAGTAAGTAGGTAGGCATTAATTTTTGGGGGGCCTTTGTTTTGACTTTGAGTAAATGGATAGTAGAATTAAACAGAACTTTAGCAAAAATGGCGATAGAAATGTTAGGCCATAGGGGAGGGTGATAGGAAACACATGTTTTTTGTTGGCCTTATAAGATTTGCCTAAATTCACAGCTGTTAATATGTACATTTTGTTAAATTTCTGGATTAAATTTCAATAATTATAACAACCTTTACAATGTACATTACTTATTTACTGTAATCAGCATACAGCTGTTGATACTATATTAGATCGTCTTGTTTACATCAATATCAATCAAATTGATAGACTTCTATATAAGGTATATTGATTTTCCAGCATCTTGTGAGCATGCTTACTCTGTCAACTTCCTTGTCTCATTTCATTGGTCAATATTCCAACTTGATCAACCAATCAAGGAGATTAATTTAGATTTTTTTTATAGGACAGTGTAAATTACTAACAGAGTACTATTTTTGAGATTTTTAAGTTTGTATCAAAATGGATATATATGGTTGTTCGGGAGTATTACCAAAAATGTATTTTTACATGAGGAAAGTTGTTAGTTTTCAGGCTTTTGAGGTAATACACAACTCTAGTTGTGCTTTTGTTTTTACTTTTTGTAGTAAATATGTTGCATGCTTTTCGTTATATCAAAACAAAGACCCCTTCTACATGTTGTTTGGATCGTTGTCATCTAGACTGTTGTCTCTTGTACCATTACTTCAACATATATCCGGAAATGTTTTTAGTGGATTGTTATAAATAGAAGTTTAACAATAACAAAAATTACTTAGTTGTTACTTTGGATAGTTAAAAATAGTACTCAAAATCAGGAACTAGCAATTGAAATATAAGCTTAAGTGTTTTAATAGCGTGTACGATGATTCAGGTTTACTTTGGATTTACAAGTACATGTACCTGTATTTACAAATTTTTTATTTGGTTTAAAAAGGACCATGTAAAACTTGTTTGTTTGTGTTTTTATTTCATATCAATGACACCACTTTAAAACAGAACCTGTATCATTTTGGACATCTGACATGATAAAATTAGTGAAGGATAAAATTTTGCTGTGGGTCCATCCAAACATTGGTTTCCAGGGAGTAAAATTGTGATGATTGCAATGATTGCAAATCAACAGTTAAAATAAAGATAGATTCCTGTTGAAATAAAGGTCAATATGTCAAGGGTCAAGGCCACACCAACAAGACAAGAGACCTTCAGCACAGCTCTCATCATTACACAAATGATGTAAATTATTTAAACCTAGAAAAATGTCTAGGTAAAATATAACAAGCCTAGCTTGACTTGAGGTCTGATACTTGAATGCCATCCATATACTTGACATGTCATCTTGTCTAAGAAAGTACAGCAGGGGCGGAGGGTTTTTTAGAAAAGGGATGGAGGGTGAGCAGTGAAGGAGATCTGACAATCCACTTTGGTTACATTTAGTTTTAAAAGGATTATGCGTACTGTAGTACAGGAGCGTAAGGGCCATCTTTAATAGGAATAAATATTTTTAGTTGAATGAAGTAGAAACAAAGAAACCTTTTATTTGTGTTCTGTAAATTTAATTTGGTATTTTTGTTCCATTGTGCTTTATTTTCTAAGATGCAGAATTATATGAATTTGGTTTGAGATTTTGTGTCATGCATATTATGTTTTATCTTTTTCTATTTTATACAGAGATTTGATTCTTGTTCGATGTGGAGAACTTTAGTTATACATAAAACTGTCCTGAATTGATGTACCTGTATAAATTTTAATTTGTATTAAAACATACATGTTCTTATTCTTATGGAACAAATTAAAATATTACTGGTATTGTCTTATGAAAACAAATTAATATATAATTGTCAAACTGAAAAAAAAAATTCAGTTCCCATATATGTACATGTAGTTTTGATAAAATTGTGACATGTAAGTCATCTTAAAACTAACATGACATGCACTTTTACATGTATTTCCATCATTATACATTAATTATCCTCAGCAGTCAGTGCAAGAAATAATTTTATGTAAAAGATTGCCCAGTAGACTGTAACTAATAAATGATAAATTCAAAATAGATAGTTGACTTGCCCAATAATGGGAAAAAAATGTTACAATTACATGTACATATATGAAAAGATTTTATTTTTTTCACTTAGTTTAAACATATTTATTTAGCAGGGGCGTAGCTAGGCAGAAATGAAGTATACGCAAACCTACGGCGAGGGGTCTGGGGGCCGCTCCGGAAGCTCCTTGGATTTAGCAAAAACGAAGGCTAAAATCGTTGTTTTCCGTGATAAGGAACCGACCATTTAGCTTGAAAGGTGGGCCTTGGTTTTTCCGAAAAAAATATTTTGAGTACAAAAAATATTCTGTCAGCTGAAGTTTTTAGGGAAAAAACTTTGCAAAAGGTTTGCTGATATATAAAATAATGCTTATTATGAAAAAAAAAATTGTCATGCCAACATTTAAGGCGGTTGGCTGTTTTAAATTGCCGCTTACTAAATATGCAGGTTGTGTCGTATACACTTACTCAAAATCTCATCTTCTATTTGAAAATAAATAAAAAGGTTTTCCTTGCGCGAGAACGAAATCTGATTAGAAAAAAACAATGCCTCCTTCCTACAAGTTGCATGGTCGGTCCCTAAATACAGACTTAAATCGAAAATCAATAATTTTTGTATAGTTGTTTAATTTTATAAGAAATGAGAACTGGTTTTAAGTTTCCTATACTGTAGAGATTCTTGACCTATGAATGTTTGTGTTCAAGACGGTATTTTTTTCTGTTTCATTTAAAATGCCAAACGTAAATGCAGCACAACGGTTTTATTTATACAAGTCAACACATTTATTTTTGAATTTATATTTTCAAGTTAAAGCAATGCATACAATTTTAATGTAGATCAAAAAAAAGATATGGAAAGGTAAAGCGTCACTGAAATCACAATGTTTATGTTACTCAGTCTTACTCCTAGCTGTAGCTGTGTTCTGTCCTTACGGAATTTTGTGATCTGTTATGGCACTTTGATCATGGAATATTTATAGGAAACATCATGTGATCCTTATACTGAAAATACGGGAGCCATGACTTCGTCTTGGTGTTATGGATTTTGAAATTTTTATGCCCTTTAATACTTAATAAAAATGGAAAACTGCACACACAAAAAACATGTAAGAACCACTTGCAACCCTAAGCCATGATAAAGCAGACAAACTTTCAACATGGGACGTGTACAGCTATACTAAGTTACAAAGATTGTGTAAACTGGGTTTCACGAAAAACCATGTGTATGAGTTGAGGATTAGGAAACGGTATACCCCGAGATATTGGGTGGAATGCTAACGGGCGTGCGTACAATGATTCACCCTATCAAAAGTAGTTACATAAACACTTTCAAGCGGAGGTACACATATAAAAAAATTGTAAATAGCAGAATTGAAAAGCTTCCTAACGACATATGTATGGGTTAGCTCTAGTTGAAGTCTTTTTTTTTATTTTGGAAACGAAAAGTGTGCATTGACAGTTATTATTACTTACATGACATAGGTGGGTTAAAAAAAAATGTAATATTTTTATCAAAAATTCTGTAGGGGGTGATAGTGGCCAGTGAAGAAAGGGTGAACAGCATCGATGTCTTGCTAAATTTGATTTAAAAACAGTATTTTTTATTTTTTGCTGATTTGACCATGTGTACGCAACTGCGTTTTTGCGTACGGGTTGCTACGCGCCTGTTTAGAAATGACATACATACATTTAAATATAACATATTAAACAAGAGGACTCAGAAACAAGCACAGAGAGCTTATATAAATCTGTCTCCTGATAGTAATTACAACTTACAATTAATCATATATCATATTTTTTTCACTTGTCCATCAGGCAAGTGGTTATAGATTTCAACTTGCCCCTCTCAATTTCAGCTGTGAAGGGCAAGTGGGCAAGCACTTATTTCTAACACTGGTCTGCTAAATATGTATTGGGAGAAATATTGAAGGGTTTGTGCGTCTGTTACACCTTAGGTTCCATGTATTGACTGAGTACCATATTGTGATATTTGTTGAATTTGAATTTCCTTTTCATACTGGTATATTGTTGGGGGAGGGGGAGTTTGGTATCATTCTTGCTTGAGGTGAGCATGAACTGTTTTCAGAGAATTCCACTTTGAAACTTCTGCTTGTCTTAATGTTAGACCAGGTGCAAGCATTCAACCCTAGTTGGCTTTAAGGTTGGAGAAGTACAAAAAGCATTGTTCCTATACTAATAGTGGCTAATCTTAATTTTTCATGATATAAAAATTCATGATATAAAAATTCAATTTGAATTTATATGTGTAACAAGAATTTACAGTTAATTCCCTTTGTATATTTACTGAAAGCTAAAAAGAATTTAATTCTATCTATACATCTATACATGGCACTGTAAAATGTAAAATTTAGGGGCTGTCTTTTTATGTGAATTTATTTCAACTTTGATATATCATGTATTTTCTAGCAGATATTATTATACATGTATATGCAACCAATTTCAATTTTAAACTGCACTGTAAAAGCCAAATAGTCATAAAACTCATAGTTTACAATAATGAATACTAATGTTTAACCTATGACAAGTTACAATATTCTTGAAATATTTTACAGGCTATAATAAAATAAATTCTAGATTCTCATCCAAATACAGGAAAATATTGGGACAGGCAGACAAAGTTTTATCAAATCCTATTTATTCTGTAATGGGTTTTAACAGCTAAATAGTGCTAATGCTAAACGAATGAAAAAGTCAGAGAAAACTCTTTCCCGCCAAAACTTTAACGTCAATTGTCCTGAAAACGAGGTCACGTACATATCAAAATTTTTTGCTTATTTTATACCTTCTAGTATTGTCTATTAATTTAAGGCATCAAATTTGAAACCTATTTATTTTCAATATTCTTAGGTTATCGTGTTAAAATTTTAAACGTGGTGCAATGCTCTGTTTCGCTGGTTCAGTTATACAAGTTATTTCTTATTTTACTTTAAGGTTACAAGAGAAAAAAGGTGACTAATGAAAAGTATTTATTCTTGGGGGACAAAGGCCCAAAATCAGCCCAAAAATTCAACATTGATATACTTGCTTGATATTAATGCTTTGGTGTTCATTAATAGACATCATATTTCATAAATTGCAATATCTTTTGGTCTAATTGTTTATTAACAAGGAAAGCAGTGAGCTTAAATCAGTATATTTTGTAAAATATCTCATGATCAAAATTTGACATTTCCCTTTGATTTTCATGTATAAATTGAGGAATATGAAAATGGCCATACCCGTCAACAAAATATGAAGAGAAAACAGTGAAAATGTGTGCAAAATTAAGAATATTACAATTGGGGGCGTGTTTGAAATGTCAAGGCTAAACCTGTGATGTAAATATTTTGTTAAATCTTACAGATATGTACCTCATTTTGGTTAAAGTTTTGAAAGGTTGAAGTAGTTTTAAAATAAGTATAATTACCATACTGATTTGAGGTCTTCCCGGCTCTACTCGTTTAGATGTGTCTCAAGTTTGGCTTAAAAATGAAATGCCATTTAACCAATCCTTTTGCTACATGTAGATGTATTGATGCCACTAATATAACAGAATTGTCTGTTACAATTTGTTCTTGGTTAAGAAATTTGTTTGAATAGAGTTGCTCCCCTTTGGCCAGTAATGCAAATTGTGTAATTTAAAGAAAAAGTATTTCTGAGTAATATCCCTTTGACTACAGAAGAGAGTTCCCATTGCAATTATGTGAATTTTGGACTGAACAAGTTACTGTGGATTAATTTATTTTCATGGTTTGATGAAATATGATAAGTTTGTGGATTCTTAGAAGATCTCAGCATACAGACCAATATAGAAATTACCTTCTCTCGACGTGGTGTATCAAATCATGAAAATTGATACCCCACAAATAATAATGAAACAATAGTGCTTTAAGTTATGTAGCTTATTGTATTCATTTGCATATGTCCAATTACAACCATTTGTGTGATTGAAAATTGAACAACTCCTGTTTGACGAATACTTAAGATTAAGAACTTTAACAATAATGGACTTGTATACAAATGTATGTCACATTTTTCTAGCAACTACACACAGCAGACCCTATACATGTAGTACTATATGGTATAAAGAGATTTTACACCCATAACTCATCTTCTTCCTGTCTATTACAGGCGACATATGCTTTCATAGGCTCCATCTAGTTTAAATTATTTCCACTTTTTCAATTTTTTTTTTTTTTTACCTCAAATTGTGTTCCATTCGTGTTGTTGCTGCTGTTGTTGTTCTAGTCTTAGTCACAAAAAATATGTTTAATTAGATATTTTGATTTATTTTAATGGCTTATACATTCAATGCTTTCTAAAATTAAAAGCTTATTCAGAATTATTTGTAACAAAAGAAGTTAATGTATAGAATCTATAATCTTTGAGGTTTTATCCTGGTGGCGTATTATTGATTGTTAACAAATGTAGACTATTTCTTGGCTTAAGTCATTACTATTATTTTTTTATGGGAAAAAAAGATTCTATGGCATATGGCCATTGTCTCATAAATTATACATATACTTCAGAGAATGATAATGGAAAATTTTGAAGGACTTCTGAAAACCTGTATAAAGAAAATATGAAGGTGGAAAAACTAGTTATTGCTTTGATATATGCAGACCAAACCTTCAAGAAACCTTATTTTTCTTGAAGTTTAATCTTACGCAACACACAGATCTATGACAAATTTTTATTCATAATTTTTGTTTTCTGAAGATTATTCAAATGTACATACTAAAGCAAAATGTCTTTCATATTTGGTTAATTTCCTTTAAAATCAGGCAGAACATTTTATCAAAAAATAAATTTTGCCCACCTAGTCATGCTAGTGCTCCATTATTTTTTTCAAGAAATTTGGATGACAATTTAAGAATTATTTTTCTATGGCCTCAGCCTGAACGTTTATAAAGTTATGACTTTACATTTGATAATGCACATGCATGAGTTTTTTCTATAAAATCTCCTGTTTTATGATTTTATACTAACATGCTTTCTTTGGGTTTCTTTGGTCTCTCTAAGGATCTACCCACAAACATGTGTGTTGCAAGTACTTTAAAATCTAGATCTCCACTCATCAGATTATAGTCAAGCAATAAGATAATAATGGTAGGTTGTCGAGAGAGAAAAAAAATACTTGTGTAGGTTGTAATATTCTTTAATAAATTTCTTTCATTTATGGCATCTGGGAAGATTGTCTTCCATATAAAGGATTTTAATTGCTTTTTAAGGATTAAATAAAAGTTAAACATCTGGTCTCTGTCAACTTAAAGATTTTTTTTATATTTCTAACCAATACATGTATCAAACCTTCTCCTATGTCTTGATTAAACAACAAAAAATATTCTAACAACACATATTTCATGGATATATATATGCTACATGTATTCACCAGCCTATTAAATTTCAAAATCAATTAAATTATTGTTTGAGGTAATAAAGCATTGTTTCAGGGTTTTTTTTTGTTGTTGTCATGGCAACAAATCCTAATCAATAATACTTATTATTTTAAGGCTTCTAATTTCCTTGTGATCTATCTGATATGCTCTGTGGTAAAATACAAACTGCTACAGATATCTAGTGAAAAGTGAAGGCTAAATATTTCACTGATTCTGAGGACTAAATAGGCCACTCAGGAATCATTGCAATCTGTTTTCTCATAGTGTGTTTAAACGGATTATTAACGAAGGATGCTCAAATTAAATTTTTACAGCATCATAATCAATGCTTGGTACAAGTTGAATTTAGATCTTAATATGTTTTTTTTTTAATATTGAACTTAAGTTTAAAGGATAAACAATTGAAAATTATGTATCCATGCTGAATAACAATTTTTATGCTCCATCTACGAAAGTATGGGGCATATACTGTTTTTGTCAGTGTGTCTGTTCTTCTATCCATCCATCCATTTATTGCAAGGTTTGGCATTATGTCTTTTGGACATTTACTTGTTATTTCAAAGCCTCCACAATTTTTCTACCAATTTTTTAAAACATCTATAAGTCTTTACTGTTTTTCTTCTATAAAAGTACATGTACTTGTAATTGAAAAAAAGGGGAATGGACTTGTACAGGAGGGATGGGGTTCAATGTTGCAAAAAGCAAAAGGAGGGGGGTCAACACATCAAGGGGTCAGACAGCAAGGTTGCATACTATGTACAATGTAAAAGGAGGTGAGATAAATTGTGGGGGAGCAGGAATAGGGGAGGGTTGACTTGTTAACACTAAGTATTTAAAGTAATATGAAGTCTTGGTATGTGATTTTACAAAGTTTTCAGTTTTAACTTTATAAGAGAAGGAAAATCCAAGATTTCTTATGCAAATTTAATATGTTGAACACATATGTTACAAGAACCATAAATCAATACTAGATTAAGACATCTGCTTCAAACTACAATGAAAAATAAAAAAAGAACCTCCAATAATGAATATGTAGATAATAACAGACTGTACTAACATACTAGTAATCAGGTATCATATTTATATTTTCAAGTCTTGTAAGATATAACACATAATTATATGGTACAGAATAAGACTTCATGATGCTGATTGCATATAAAAGAAGATAATGAGATGTGGAAGAAGTGTATGAGATTAAATAAACTCCAATGGAAAACAGCCAGCAGCCTTCATTGTGACCAGTGGTTTCTGTTCACTGTTTTGCAATTGGTCCTAAACTGGAAAAGGATATGATTCAAAACCAATCCTAAAATGTATAATAAAGATGTTTCTTACTGAAGATTAAATAGCATAAAGGCAACAAAAATCTGGCTTCCCATAATGCAAGTACATTTTCATGACACCAATTAAATCTTTATGGGCTACAAGGATTCTAAAGGGTTATGAGAGATGACTTCTGACCTCCATATGGTTGAAATTCAGACCTCCTTAGAAAATTCATTGAACATGTTGAAAATACATGTAACCTAATGGACCGTATTAAAACTATGCTTTCGGAATCAATCGGTAAGCATTTTTTAAGATGATCTTGAATATAAGGGTAGCCTTGGGTATCCCTGTATTATGTACATATGCTAAATTAAAGAAGTAGCAGCTTTATTTCTGTTCCTCTTACTTTTACTATAAACTGTTGCCATCTTATTTACCAAACTATTTCCTATTTCATATATTTGAAATTGAGGCTTTTATCCTCAATATTTGACTTCGTCATACTGTTCTCCTTACTGTGTGAATATAAGATAACATGTCTGAACATCTTAGGCAACTTTGTTTTAGAAAGGCTTAAAGTGAACTATCTCTTGGCTATGTAGAAGTAGAAGGTCATCAGTTTCTATTAATAGATCACTTGACCGACAATGTGGTCACAACTTGTTCTACTTATCTTAAAGCACTTTGGACAATACAAGGACTTTTAATAGTAAAATACTGAATCATTATGTATTTTGGTTGGGATAAGATTTCGTGGTTTGACAGAATACAAAACTGAATTGAAGGGGATAAATTTATAAGGATTTTTGATTTTGAAATACTCTCTTCAACTAAGTATTTAATATTTGTAGTGATTCAATTTCATGGATTTCTTATAACCATGAAATAAACAAAATTGAATCCTCTTGAATATTTCTGCTTCTAGGAGTAGCATTGAACTATTTTGTCTCACAAATAAGGTTCTCCTTATATGGCTCATCAGAGACACTAGATATACAAGTGAAAGTTAGTTCTTGTCTAATTGCTTCCATGGTATTGGAGAGGGTTTCTTGAGTTGGAGTTCTTACCCCATTACATAAAGCCCAAGATTGCTTATTTCCTCAAGCCATATTCTGGAGTTACAGACCAAATTTCATTGTTTATATTAACTATTTAAATAATTTGTTATTTTAGACTAAAATAAAAGAGACCTTTTCATAAAGCGATCTTAAAGCCAAACATGCACATAAGCCCATTTAATTTGCATGGGATAACCTGCATATTAAGGAGCAATCCTTAAACAGTCGCCACCCTGCAGATAGAGTTGTGTGTTAACAATTAAATTTGATTGAACAAAATTTCAGATTCATATACATGTATGCACGTTTCTTTTTTTCAGACATTTATGAAAGAGAGAGTAATATTGATTATAGTTACTACGTTTTACAAATACATTTTCATTTTATGGACTTGTGTGCATAGCTAGGTCATACACTTAAAAGTAGTTCAACACACCTACTTGCTTTTACATAAAAGAAATTACCAGTAACTGATGTTGCAAAATATAGAATCTCCAATAATTTTTTTTCTTTTCAATTCAAGTTTATACAGGTTTAACCATACATTTTCGGTATAAATATTTAATGATATATGATCGTGACTTGGACCTGATCCAAAAACCCTTAATGAAACCTCAGAAATATCTATATTCTTTTGTAATAAACTTCCTGAAGTTTCCTTTATCAATTTAAACGATTTATGATACATGTACATGTACTTATATTTAACAAGGGGTAAACACTTCAAACGATGAGGAAAGTACTCTGTGGGAAATACATCTCATTTTACTTAATCAGACAAAATTGTCAAACATGTTGAGGGCTTTTTTCCCTTTAGTCTTTATACTTGGTCTCTAACATTGTTCTAAAATTTAAGGATGTACTGTTAAAGTCACAGCAAGTACTGGAACAAGTTATCCAACTTCTTGCTGGACCTCTTGGAAGTTTTCTCATTAAATAGCACAAAATTGACATTAATTGCTTATGATTGCTAGTAGCAGTTTGAAACTTATGTTATTGGTTGTATTCTTAACATTGTTGTCTTAAATTGGTGTCTACAATACTTTTTCTTCGTTTTTACCAGCTTCCAATGACTCCTTAGTATTTATTTGCTCTCTTAACAAATCACAGGTTTACATGATGTGTCCTAGTTTCAGAGCATTTGATGTTTTTAAAAGGTTTTCAAAAAACAACAGCAGGTTTTTGCTATGCATTATTAAAATGTTTTTCATGTTAATTTTTTATTGACATCATGTTACAATGTACATGTTTTGAAATGGAAACTTGTTTCAAAGTTGTATTGTTAATTCTATTTTTTAATTGACATTTGACATACAATTTGCATAAAATCTTAATTCATTAAGTTCACTCTCATTGACAAGAGGAAACATTAAAGTCGACATCTAAATGATAAAATGCATACATCTTAAAAGAAAAAAAATAATGAGCTGAATGAAAATTTTAAATGCGTAAATTGAAATGGTCCAAAAATGTTAAATGATAGAGTTCACAATATACATGTATGTATGACAATGTGTACAAATAAAAACTCTCCATGTAAGCCAAAAAGAGTTATTAACAATGTCCTAAATATTAATATGCAAACGCCTACAGGATAGTTTTGGTATGTTTAATCTGTCATGTTCTCCTGGTTGTCAGGGGTTTTATTATTACACCTGCCGATTTTCTTTTGTATTATTCCTAAGGCAAACGGGACAATAAACGCGGAAACAACGTAGAAATTGGATCAGGTTTCCGTATCCACCTTGTTATAAAATATTTACTTGGGATAAAGTATTTGTTACTTTTATGACAAACTTGGCTGCCGTCCCAATTTAGTTTATACATGTAATGTCATATCATAATGTGATTTGATCCTTATAAATGATATGAATTAAAAACTTGAAAAGTTTGCTGCATTGTTTTTTTTTCAGTTTTATGAATAGAAATATGATAGACAATCCAAAGGCTTAAATGACTGTCCTAAAGTTAGTTTAGAGAACAAAATCTATTGGAAACATTACATCTTGAACCAAATAAAACAAACGTCATATTTTTATACGACCGCAAAATTTTTGCGATCGTATAATGTTATGGCGATGTCGTCGTCGTCGTCTGGGGACATTTGGTTTCCGTGCGATAACTAAAGTAAATATTGAGCAATTGTTATGAAATTTTAATATGATGTTTGTAACCACTAGAGGAAGATTCCTATTGTATTTGGGGGTGGTGGCCCTTACCGTTTTGGAAAAAAGGGCCAGAAGGGGCTAAAACAGGTGTATTGACAAAACTGTTGTAGAATGTTTATTATTCAATAGATTTTGAAAATTCTTTTTTTATTGAATTCCTCATTAAATTCTGTCAACAAAATGTGTCAATGGTTTTGATGTATATTGAACCGTTACATTGTTACAGGGGGGTCGATAAGGGGCCACACCCAAAAAAATGACTTTTTTATTTGTGGTCCGATTTTCAAAATCTTTTTTTCATTGGAATCCTTGTGAAAATCCCTGCCTGCATTTTTCAATCACATTTGCAATATCTCTTACGGTTTTTGTGAAATTAGGGGTCAAAGGGGCCAAAAACACCATTTTTAAAAGTTTGTCAAGGCAAATAATTTTATACCAAAAATTTTGTTGTACTGGGCCAGCCAATTGTTATGAAGTTTTGATATGATGTTTGTAACCACTAGAGGAAGGTTCCTATTGTAATTGGGGTTGGTGGCCCGTACCGTTTTGGAAAAAAGGGCCAGAAGGGGCTAAAACGGGCGTATTGACAAAACTGTTGTAGAATGTTTATTATTCAATAGATTTTGAAAATTCTTTTTTTTATTGAATTCCTCATTAAATTCTGTCAACAAATTGTGTCAATGGTTTTGATGTATATTGAACCATTACATTGCTACAGGGGGCCAAAGACGGGCCACACCCAAAAAATCAACTTTTTTATTTGTGGTCCGATTTTCAAAATCTTTTTTTCATTGGAATCCATGTGAAAATCCCTGCCTGCATTTTTCAATCAGATTTGCAATATATCTTATTGGTTTTGAGATATAAGGGGTCGAAGGGGCAAAAAACGCCATTTTTAAAAGTTGGTCAACCTGATGGAAATTGATAGAATTTAGTGATGGAAAATTGACGGAATTCCGATGGAAATCTGAGGGAAGGGTATACACTGAAGGAAGCTTTTTATTGCATTTGGGGTTTGTGGTCCTAACCTTTTTTAAAAAAAGGGCCAAAAGGGGCTAAATTGTGTCAAAAATGTCAATGAATTTAGAAATAAGAATTTTTTTCTACTAAATGTTATTGTAAATATATATGTGTCAAATATGCATTTTAAAGTCCACCATAGGATGCATGTGTAAAAAAGCTTTGTAAGTCCACCATGGGCTGCATGTGACCAAAGCAATAGACTATCCATATTGGGCCTCCAATGTACAGGGTTCATCTTGTTGCGGTCGTATCATGCTGCGCTCGGCGTAGCTTTTTATTTGTTTTGCATGGAAGTAATACTTCTTAGAAAAATGCTTAAGGCCTATTAAAGGCCCAAAAGTATAATAAATGGTTTATGTTCATACAATCGAATAGAGAATAATTGCATTACGGATCTGTATTTCTTTGAGTAAGATATTTGCCTATCATCATTAAATTTTTCATTAAATGTGTATAACAGTATATTACAGCAAGTTGACCTATAGTATATCTAGCTTGTAAACAGCAATTATGTAGATGTCTGTGTATAACTTCATGTAAGCTGAGCCCAATCCCTTTTGGTTAAAAAAAAACCAATGTCATAGGACTGTTGTCTTGGAGCTTCAGAAATGTTCATATCACACTTTTCACAATTTAATTGCAGCTAAGAATGATTCAGCTGAAAAGCTGACCTTAATGTTATGGCTAAAGAGTGGTAAACAACTTGATTGAATGTTAATAAAAATGTTCCATGCAATATTTAAATGTCAATGAAAGCAAGGATATGTGTTCTTTTTCTGCACATGTTGGTCGCACTGTTACACCACTACATAGCAAATAAATCAAAAATTTAAAGTACCCTAAAGGGCATTTTTTCTCTCATTAAATTATTAAAAAGTTTGGATATATGATAAGATAGATGAATTAAGAGCTGCTTGGTCTGCTTAAAACGTATAAATTGTTTCTCTAAAGCTAATAATCATTAATTGTATAGAAGAAAACCATCCCTTTGTCTCAAATGAGAAGAAGCAAATTAATTGATGTTTGAGGTAAAATTTTAGAATTGTATCAACATTTCCTGTATTTTGAAGTTTTAAATTGTACATTAATGATGTTTTTTTTTGATAATTTACACTGGTTATGTTACAGTGTATTGAAGAAGGCGTGGCCATGAATGACTCCTGGACTCAGATTTCAAAGTTGTATGACTGAATTCAAATGAAAAATGCCTGGTAGAAAAATTTGAATCTTGAGCATTGAAAATCAAACAAACATTGATATCAGCTTAAGTAAACTACTTGTAGTTCAAAACACCTTCAGTACATATACTATTACTGAAATACTGAAATACATGTACTTTAATACTTGTACCTTATTCTTTTTTTTCGTGGAGATATTTTCACACTTTTTTGTAAGAACATGTAATTATTTATTACTCTAAATTGCATGTTGCAGTCTTCTCCATTCTATGGGAAAAATGCACATTGTGACACACGGGTCCCAGACATTGGTCTTGTTTATTTATGTTTCTATTAACAACAGTCTTGACTAAACTCTAATTAGACTGCAGTGGTCAAGTTTATGGACGGCAAAACAACTCACCTTTGTGTACCTGATATTTTGACAGAATACAGGTGTACATGTAATGTACCCTTGACAGGCCATGTTATTTCCTTCCTTTTGGTGTCTTTATTGCCAGTGTTTACACCTTGTTTATCATAAAAATTCTTCTGCACCTACTGTAAAAAACTTTAACATTAAATTCACTCTATTCAAGAGCTGATACAGAATTTCAAATGGGTATCTATTAAGAGAGGGTTCTACTACCAACTTTTGCCAATGTTCTAAAAAACTGATCAATAATATTTTACAAGTACATGAAAACCTTATTATTTAGCCACTAAGCATTAGTCAGAATTTAGAGAGCAATTTGGTCATCAACCTATTGCTTTAATCCATAGTAGGGTAAAGAAAAAATGAGGCTAATATAATAAATCTAGAGTACATTGCTAAAAGATATGGCACTTTTCAGGCATCTTTCATCTATAAATCGTCTTCTGAAACAGAAATCTCCGATTTTTTCTGTCTGTAATATAATCCATTGGATTTACTCTCAGCTGCAGAACAGAGGTAACTGTATATCAGATTTAGAAACTTTGTTATCTCTGGTCTGCAGAAATCATAAGCCGACACTATTCTCTTTCTGTTAAAACAAAGACATAATTCTCTTGTTCTTGATGTTTCGACTGAAAAATGATATTTGAGTCTTAAAAGTTATTATTATTTTTTGTCATCTAGTTAGTTTTAGGGTGAATGGTTCTTGAGTACTATTTTAGGTGCATTATGTTTTTGTCCTTGGCCCAAATTTCAAGACAGCCTGAGCAGGGACTACTGGTCTCGTGTATCTTTGCAGTTAAGTTCATCCCACTTATCAAGCTGCTATAAAATCGGTTTTATACCCTGCCCCACGAAGTGGCAAGGTATTATGTAGAAACCTCACTTGCTTTTGGTGTCTGTCAGTCCCCCTAAGGTTTCCAAGTGATAACTTGAAAATGGGTCAAAGGATTTGAATGATATTTTGAACAGCTGTTGAGTACAATGAAATACACTGGTCAAGTTCAATTTTCAGGATGATCCGAAAAATATTATTGAAGATTTGCCACTTTCTAAATTTTCCAAATTTGAAATTGATGAAACTTTCTGGTCTAAGAAAGATAACTCACTTTATAGATGTATAGTATATACAGTATAGTATACAAATGTATTTAACTTTTGATGAATATCGTGGCAGGGTATCATTTAATGTCCCATACATGCCATATGCCCATTTATTTGGGATGAATGATAAAAATTTGGATTATTTGAAAATGATGATAGTGATTACTGACTCTTCCCATAACTTCTTTTTTTTTCTTATTATTTTTCAAGACTAGAAGTTGTTCTCAAAGGTTAAATATCAGACCTGTTTAACATTGACTTCCTGTTATGTTTCTAAGAAATTTCTTAACAAAACTGGAATTCTATATTTCAGCAGTTTTAAAGGATAATTCCAAAACTTTATCAGTATTACTGGATTCTGACTGTTTTGAATTTTACTGACTACGTAAATATACCTATTCATGGTATATATTTAGTTTGTTTTTCTAACCAAATAACAACTTAAAAATTCACTAGCTTTATTGTACTCTGTTAGGAGGTTGTTGACATTGATTTTAAACCATCAATAATAATGTCCTGGTATTTATTAGTGCAAAAGTTACCATCAAGTAGTTTATGCAAAGGTAATTTTAAAATTGTTGTAAACAATCCTTTATATGTTTATCTTAGTGATTCACAAGATGTTGCCCATATCACTAAGATATCTCTTAAATAATTAATTTATTTTGTGACGCAAAGTCTCGATTTCTTTGAGACTTGTTTACAAAGAAAAATGTTTCCGGTATCGGAATTATTCATGCAAGAACAATATACATTTATTAAGTTGGATAATGGTTTGTAATATAACAACCATATGCCTGGGGCCCTCAGTCTTATCTTTATTCTGGTTAAAATTAAGTCATCATCATGCAACCATCACCTTGTTTGGTCGGACATTAAATGAAGATATATATGTCCTGGTCATACTCCCACGTTCATGTCAAAATAATTCTGTCATCAAAACATATTTTTTTTATAATAAAAGCATGAAGATTTTTAATGGAAGCAACATGTTTTTTATTTTCTTTGAAAGCTTTTACCTCACATTATGCTAAGACATGTAAGTGAAAGCTTCCATTAAACATTTACTTTAGTACATTTTCAAAATCTAAAAACATGTCATGAAAAACAAGGACTTAATTGCACTTAAAATGTTCTATTGTTCACAGGGTTATGATTATTAAATTGAGAATTTTTCTTTTTTCATCAGTCAGAGATCTAACTCTATAGAGTTATTTTTGAAAATAACTAGCACATGTTATTAAAGGAAACTCTGTGGGTATGACACGAGTTGTCTGATCCTAGCATATCTTAATTTGATAACACATGCCTGTTATTTTAATTCTGTAATAACATACATGTGTTATTTCAAGTACTTTTTCAATGAAAAATATGATTTTTCAATGTTTTGACTTATATTATCTAATTATGGTACAAATTGGATGAAGGATAAGAAATAGACCCACATTTTCCTGCATAGCTTATCTGTTTTGTTTCATTAAGTAATGAATGGCGGGCATTTTTCTGACCAAAAATGTCTTTTTTTCACCAAGTTCAAGTTCATTTTTCATCCCATGCGCACAGGATTTGGTTCCTGTGCACACTAGAATTAGATAGATACACCTTTATAGAATGTGGATCAGTTAAAATACTGTCTGAGCAAGCATGGGAAATCTCTGGGCAAAGCCTCTGAAGTAGAGATGGTGTTAGTCTGTAATAACAGCATATTGTTATTACAGAACAACATCTTGATGTCATAACACACACTTGTTATGCCTTATAATATGGATGTTAGCAATGCAAATTATACATACTTCATTAAATAAATAATGTGACTGATATAAGAAATTTTAAGACATGTATGAAACAAAATCTCAACTATTTGTGTTACACAAAACAAAAATAACAACCAAATGTTAAAAAACTTTTATTGTGATTTCTTCTGTAATAACATATGATAGTTATTTTTAAAAATAACTCTATAGAGTTAGATCCTTGACTGTTCATCTTTTATATAAGTTTTTTTTTCAAGTGCATGGAATTTCTCATTTTTAGCAATTAGCTTTCTCATTTTTTCTCAAATCCAGGTTCTGTAAATCAGGCGATGCTTTCTTTTTCCATTACATGTATAAAATATAAAAATGTCAAAGGGAAGTAACTCCCTTATAATTTAACTTACTGTCCTGTAATGACCCATGATTTGCATTGAAAAGGGTGTGAAACTCCAACACTATATGCACCCAATTAGAAACATAAACTTAGAAAAACATGTACCAAAGCATTAACGTAATGCTACTTGCAAAACTTGATTCAGTTTATCCTTACATTAATAAAAATGAAGATTATTAACCTTAAATCTGCCATGTATAGATTCCTTAATTTGGAGTTCCTTATTTAAACCGATCTTTAGCTTCTCATAACTTGACCTTTTTTAACCAAAATCGAAAACATTTTTCAGTAAAGAGCTTTTCTTTTTCATTTGTCATTCTGACATTTAGTAAGGAATGACAAAAAAGGCTAATGATAAATAGTTAGCCCGTAATTTTAAGACAGTGACTGTCTAATTTTACATATGATGGTTATATCTATAGCCTCTTTATGATCACAAAACGTATACTGATATGTTCACTAAAATATCGATCATGATGGGTTTCCAGTAAAACTAACGGAAGTCATTGATTTTTTGGAGGCAGTATAATGTTAATGTCTTTTATGATTTGACATGCTTTTGATTTGAGCACTTCAGACAAATTGACTCAACTAATGATTTTGTTTGAAGAAAATGTCCTTCAAATTAAAAAGAGCTTCTGTTTTTGTCTTAGAGTTCATGCATATCTAAGGTGATTCCATGCATAGGTTCATTATCCTGTGATATGCAACTAATAAAACATTTTGTTTCTTGATATGCATCTGCCTTTAATTGATATGTTGTTTTTAACTGAACTTAAGTATAACGTTCTTGAATACCTTTTCAAAACCATTGCATAAATATCTAGTTATTTTGTAAATGTTTACCTGTTTCAATGGATGTCTTGATTCATAATTTTGCTGCATATCCTTTCAATAAAAAATTTTTTTAAATGTTTTAAGAAATTACCATCTAAAAAGTAAATTAAAAGCAATCTGAAATATTATGAAGTAAAAGTGAATAAGTCATTAAAGTACAAAATGTGGTTGGATAGAGTAAAACTCTTGTCTGTACAAACAATTTTACAAGTACAAAATAGGTGTGTTACATATTTTGGTGACAACCACAAATTACCCTTATGACAAGTTGTATCAAAACACATTATGATAGAAAGGTTTAATCTAATCTGGTTTCCGTATTATTTACTGGTGTGTAACGACTCCTACCTGTATCTACCTGTTTTTTTACCTTTCTGTTCCCCCATTAACAAAGGTATTTCTTCATTAATCAATACCAGCAATATATTAAACCTTTCCCCCTAATCTTAATCTGCCTTGAGCTGTTTTTGTCACTTCTATCAAGGTAATTCATTTCCTACTTTAGGGAACGGTCATTATTTATCAGTTGGGGGGGCTGGGTAATTTTTTCCAGAACATCAAATAAAAAAATCAACCCACCCATATAGGTATATAAAAAAAATTCAACCCCCCCTAAAGGTGCTTTGGAAATAAATCGACCCCCCCAATCCAGATAAAAGTGAAATACATACCCAAATATGATAACTATGGCATTATACGTCTTCAATAAACATCATGCAGATATTTTGCTAATAATGCATGCAGTAGAATATAATTGTTTGTAGATTTGTCAGTGTTTTGTTTGTTTCCGGTTTTTACCCCAAATTTCACGCATTTATAAATAGGGTTCTGTCAGACAAAATTTGTGTTTGACTAGATTCTTGTGATTGAAGTTTTCCTTTTTGACCAATTTCAAGGATTGTGACTGCAATAATTCAGCATACTCAACTGGCTCTCTAGGTATACATTTTAATAATATTTCTTAAAACTTGTAAATGCAATTTAGTTTTGTTGATATTCTTGTTATACATTTGTATATATGACCACATTTTATTATCATGTGCATAGTTAGGCTCTATTAAAACCATGGAGACAGTGTTTTAAGGATGTATATTTTAATACATTTTGTAATCCAGTAATGTACATTTTCATATTTTTTTATATTAAAACAAAATGGTATAAACATATAAAGGTAAACATAAACAAAGCCTACATGCATATTTAATAAAAAGCACATCCATAGCTATTTTAAATCAATAATTGCATCAAGTTTAAAAACTTCTTAATCCAAAACTCATGTTCAGATACGATTTGTTTAAACTTTGTTCTTTGTAAACATTGATAAAACATCAGAATCTAAGTATACGATAATTCATGATTTTGTTATTCTTTTTAAAAACAAATAAAGCAACATTGCCATTGTAGCTTATTGTTACCAATAACCTGTAAGATATTGTTGAAATTCAGTATAACCATGTATGAAATGTAAATAAAAAATTGAAAATTGACCCTACATGTGAAAAATAAAAATTAGTTGACATGTCTATAGAATCAATGCAAACATTTCAACTTACATGCAGAAAAATGTAACCTACTCACCATCCACATCCTCCTCATCCATCCAATCATATGCATCCACAGATTCAGCACTTTCACTCTCACTGCTCTCTTCATCATCTTTTTCAGCCTCGCTAGCATGTCCCTGTCCTCTTTCATTCAACTCACATAAGTTCCAAAATATTTGTTCTGCCTCTGAACTTAAACTTTGTGTGATTAAACATTTTGCATCATGCGTGAATATGTTTTTATCAAATATAACTTTTAAAGCTTTCATGTACTTAACACTAAGAGTATACACACTTTCTACATCTACAACATTAGTAATCAATGTACGGTCAACTTTCTTGCATAAATCATTTGTATCAAAAACAACAATAGTGTTAGGAGATATTTGTTTCATCAAGTAACAGCACTGATTAGACAATACTGAGAACCTTCCTTCGATTATGAATACGATTTTTCCTCAGTCGACCCTCCTCAGTCCTTCCTGCAGGTCCCTTCGATCCAAAAATGTTTTTGTACTTTTTCAGAAGAACCTGGCATTTGTCTATAATATCACCAATAGTTTCTGACAAAGCTTTAACTTTCTCGATCAATTCAATATTAAAGGAATGCTGAATAGAAAAGTATGGTTTTATTAACACTCGTCCTGAACCATCAAATATGTCACTCTCATTGTCTTTTATTTCTTCCTTCGTGCTATTCAGTTGTTTCTGCAATGACTCTAAGTCGTTAATGTTGTTTGTCAGAATATTATTTTGACCAAGTAACACTTTGTTACTTTTTAAAATACTGCCAACAGTGCTCGGATTGTCTC
Organism: Arcuatula senhousia; assembly: GCA_963971305.1. Taxonomy (NCBI): domain Eukaryota; kingdom Metazoa; phylum Mollusca; class Bivalvia; order Mytilida; family Mytilidae; genus Arcuatula; species Arcuatula senhousia. Next base: position 41,827,525 of record OZ020312.1, read on the forward strand.
CCGTAATGTACTTGAATCGATTTTCAATCTTATCATAATCACATTTCAAGGTCCATTGTCTGTAGGCCTCACTTTTAAAAGCTTTCCTAAAAGTTGAAGGATCTGACTTGTGTTCCCATACGGTTTTGTAGTAATCGGATAGCACTGAGTTAAAAAATTTGCATTTTTCATTTTTTGGGACAGGAAACCAACCATAATTTGTATTCTCCCATGGAGCTGTGCCTTTTAAACAAGGTGCTTCAATATTCTTGACAATAATACGGGTATGGGTCTGTAAATTTCCCCTTTTGTGAAGATTTTCAGAACATGACGAACAATAGTCTAATGAAAGAAAAAGAAATATTCGTTAATTTTGAGAAAAACAAAAACCCTTTTCGAACTCATGTTATATACAATATGTCAACTTATTTGTCATATGTTGGATATTTTTCTTATATTGGATGATTGTATGTAGTCCTGCAATTATATAAAGCCATATATAATTGAAAATATAAATACTATCATATCGTAATGGGATTATATATTTGTTAAATATTAGATAAAATTTCAAGTTCAGTGGGTAACACATATATTAAACCATAGTTTACCCAAATAATTACATGAATATAATGAAAAAGATAAATCATACATGTTCTAAGCTAGCCTACAGCAAAAATTATTTTACTTTATTGAACTTACTTAAATCACAATCTTTGCAATTAATTTCTGTATCTTTCTCCTCGCACATCTGGCAAAGTTTTCCATCGTCCTGAATTTCTGCAGTTCTATGTGACTGAAGTGTCCCCTGTAAATTTTGTAAATGATATTGAATTAATACTGGCATCTACTGAATTAAATTCTACATGTTCTATATGATTCAAAAAAGAAAGGACTACTATCAAAGTATTATTGATTAGTTTATAAAATTATTATATATGAATAGTTGCAACATTTTACTCCTTGGTTTTCAATACGCATGTAATTAATAGTTCTGTTGATAGACAAGTATTACGTAAATAAGAAAAATACTCATATACCTTTCTGTGAATTAAAGTGCAGCATTCAATACAGTATCTTAAATCACAATCAAAACACTTTTTTACAGCTTCGGCGGTACAATTATCACACCTGTAAGATAATTTAAAAACCCATCAATCATGTGTCAATGATCCAGTATGTTTAGAATATTACTCGAATTATTTATTTAACCTGATAGGTCACGGGTCAATTATGTCGGTGTTTGCCCCTTTGATCAATAAATTTTAGTAATACACAAAACATATGAAATTTTTATTATATAAAAATAATGATAGGATTATCAATTTAATATTCCAATGGAAACATTTGTAAGATTTTAATGCACAACCAGAAAGACTAGGGTCGTGTCCTGTCCCTACAGATACAAAATGTACATAGATGTTCTGTATTTTTGTCTCTTATCCTAATTTGTACTGCAGATTTCTCCCTATATTAAAAATCTTGTTACATGTCTTAATCTTTTTTCAACACTTTAATCAAAATATATTTGAAGTGAACATGCATACAAAAAATTATATATTTTTTTAATCTTTTTTTTTTATATTGTATAAAAAGCAATTCTATTTAAAAAGTCAAGCTTCTGACAAAATGATACTCACACTGCCATATTGAATTGTAGAACTGGTGTCAATTAATCCTTCATAGTATAAAGAATAAATACAAAAAATCTTGTTACACTCCTAAATGTTAAATCACTAGTCTCTTCTATATATTTTAAAAATCCACAAAAATATATACACCAGGAATATCGAATTAGTCACTGTCTGTGTCTGAATCCCCGTAAAATCGTCTTTGTTTCCAGTTTGATGTTCTTCTACCAAATTTACTGATATGAGCGGTAGGTGGTCTCTGCATCTGGTCATCCTCAGAGTCACTCCCAATTTCAGTCAGAATAATCTCATTATCAGACACATCTGTTATTAGGTCATCCTCAGTGTCAGATCCTTTATCTTGTGGTTTGGCCTTTGATTTTCTAAATTGATTTATTGTTTTAAGTCTTGCAAGATGTGCCTCCACAAGAGCAACTTTGTCAGCCTTTTTTCTTGGGATTGGATCACACAGTTTCTTGTTTACTATGTACTTCGCCAGCAGCTGGACACTTAATCCTTTAATTTTATCATTAGAATATAGTTCCATCCAGTCATAATCTTCAATAGATTTTGTTTTCTCCTGTTGGGATTTATGTTTTCTACTTTCTGCCCTTTTGTCTCTTTTAAATTTTATCATTTCGATATGGTTTAATTCATTCAGAATAAGTGAACTGTCCTCTATTGCAAAACTTTTACCGAATTCTTCAATTTTACTGTCCATATTTGTACTAATTTTCCCTCCTTCGTGTAAAGACCTTAAATTAAACCTTGGTTGAAAATCATCTGGTTTTCGCTTAACACCCTCACTTTCAAAAATAGGAGTATCGTCATATGGTTTGTATTTATAGTTTTGATCCGGAAAAGGTCTAGGAACGTTTGTGATGGGTTTTCCAGACCATCCTAACTGACAGAAATTGCATATTGATTCTTGAGATTCCTCACAACTAAACCTGACATATTCCAGATACAGTTCGCCTTCAGAGAAATGGGTATCATAGAAATTTAGCACTTGTTGATAATAATGATAACCAGGTAAACTTGGTCGTTTTGACGGAGCTGCATCCAGAAATTGTTTGAGGTAGCACTCATCGTTGAAAAACAAATCATCTTTGCTAAATGAAACTAATCCTGTCATGAAACCACCTCTCGGCCCAGGAGAATTTTCAACACGTCTAGCCAAGTCTTTGCAAGTTTCTGACACATTGTATCTATTGATATCATCCTCTAATTTTTCAATCTCTTCAATGCTCATGTTTTTAACTTCTTCACTTTGTATGTCCAAAGATTTATATTCCCACGGAATAGACCCACCATCTGAAATGGCTTTCCCTACAGCTGCTTGAGTTCTTTCGACCTCATTCTGGCAATCACCTGACGCCCTGTGTATACGCGAATAAAAGTCGAGATTATCCAATAAAACCTTTTCAGCAGCTCTGAATTTAACATCCTTGTTCGATTTTCCGACACCCGGTCCTCCGTCTGTTAATTCTAACACCCTAGATTTCAGTTTTCGAAGTTCAAATCCATCAATGGTCTCCAATAAAGTTAAAGATGAATCTTTCACGTTTTCAATGAGCTGAATTTTGTCATTATTAATATCGTTTTTCTTTAATTTTTCCACTGCACTGCAAATTCTGCTGCAAATTGTTTTCGTAGTGTCATACAATTTTACATAACAGTCTTGTTCGTATTTGGTTTTTCCAAGAATACTGAATGTGTCCAGTTGCTTAACTGCTTTTTCTATCCGCGAATACAAGGATTTCATTTTCACAATTTCATATTCTCGGAACGAACAACTTTCGTCGTTGGTGACATTACTATAATCGTTAGGAATACTTTGTTTGATGTAATGATTAGCTTTGTCTTTAAGCATCGCAGATATTCCGTGAAATTCGTTAGACAGATTACAGCTGTCTGATGATGTTTCGTATAGAGATGGCTTAGCATGTCTTATACGTCTATCCTCTGATGCCCATACACTTCCAGAGCTACCAGTATAGTACTTAGGGCGGAAAACACAAACATTTTCGTCCTCGGTCATAACCATTTCAGTTTTGTCGTCAACTGTCGTAATTTCCTTAAGAAAGTATCTATGACTGCTAGGTGTTATATTTAACTTGGCTTGAGCGAAGTCATATTTTGGCAATCTCCGTTGTTTGTCTTCCTCGACTGGCTGAAATACTTTAAATTTATCCAAGCCATCTGATGCTTCAGGCTTCAAGTAAGCTTTATCGTCCATGCTATGAATTAGACTTAGATCTTTATCCGTTTTGCATAGATGGATCACTGCCCTTTTCACATGGGCTCGTTGATGTTTTGTGTGTACTTTATTTTTCTCTTCCGATTTTGTCGGTTTCTTGCATGAGAACAACCACTTTCCTTTGTGTTTTTTCGCTTGGACACTTCTGACGTTTTTTGGTCTTGATCTATTATATACGGTTGTACTTGATTTAATCAACGGTTTCCCCTTTGATGCGCGATGATGGTTAATAATTTTCTTGAAGTCCTTTTTCCGAACAGCATGATTCAAGTATAACACCGAGTCATGTCTTCTCCCATGTGCCGTGGCTTTTGATTCGATGCAGTTGAGTAAAAATTCTTCGTCATCTTCATCAATAACTTCATGACGACCAGCACCTGTTTTTCGCCTTTTTACCCTATTTTCATCTATCAAACTTTCCGCTGTTCTCTTAACTGCTTGTTGAAATCTCTGTGAATGGTATTGGTCTTCTTTTAATTTCAGTTTTTGCTGTTCTTGCAGAAGAATATCTAAATTGTCCCTTTCTTCGACCAAATCGTCTAACAATTGCTGCCTATCACCCTGCAATTGAGTTTGAAGTTTTTCAATTTTCAGTTGGATGTTTTCAATCTGACTTTTAACGTTTCTCGATTTCTCTTCAAGTCTTAAATTGACAATATCTTCAGCTGCTTTTAAGGCATTTTCACATTCATCGGCAATTTCTGTTATACGATCTATGTGTTTTTTAGCATTTTGTGGATTGATTCCTATTTTAAACGCATGTTTATTTGTTACTGATGGCATTGAAACTAGAATTGCTTTGATGCATTGTCTATCATACTCAGTGTCCATTGAGTATATTATTTTCTCAATTGTTTCTGGTTTTAAATACGAATCACTAATATCCTCTGATGACTTTTGAAACATTTTTATGACACGTTCAACTGGAATTTCAGGTGTACGAAGTGTAAAGTATGTTTCTTTATCCGACGGATTTTGGAAGTAGCAACATAATAGTCCTACATCACTATCGAGCATTTTATCTCGGAAAACATAAGAGTCCGGTTCGTGGTCAAAATATGAAGAATATATCTCAAAACTTTCCTGAAATGTCGTAACATATGCACATTCAAGATGATCAAGTACTGCCAATAGTCCTAGAATACTTCGAAACTTAAACTTAGATCCCTCGGCATTGTGCAGTAAACCTGTCAATTTCTCCCGATTTTGTTCAATTGTAGCGGAATTTTGCAACGATATTCTCAGCACATTTCCATCAAAATCTTGCGTCTGTAATTTTCTTTTATTTGATCGTTTCTCGCGATGTAGTTTATATTGTAATTGCAGAATAGTTTCTTTTTTTTCAGCTTCCATTTTATATTTTAAACACTACATATTTCTAGTATTAAAATAAAATGGTATTCCCTTTATAATAGATAGAATATGCCAGATAGCCTGATAATAGGATAATAATTATGTCAACAATCTGCAGTGTAACATCTGTAATCTCATTTACTGCCTGTGGTGATCTATAGATATCTGATAAGACCTAATAAATTTGACATTAAATATGACTATAATCTTGTTTACTAAACAAATGGTTTTTTTTGGTATAACTTTTTGGAACAAAGAAATTATTAAAAGTAAATTTAGACCCCCCCAACTGATAAAATTACCATAAAAAATTAGGGCCCCCCCAACAGATTCAATTTTAAAATTTCAGACCCCCCCATCTTTCAACCAAAAAATTTTTCAACCCCCCCTAAATTTACCCAGCCCCCCCCAACTGATAAATAATGACCGTTCCCTTATGTACAAGGTATACAGTCGACAAATATATATTTCCTACAGTAAATGACCTACAAAAGGGAGGTCATGTGACATCGAGTTAAAGCTTTACTTCCTATGCATGGTTGTTGTTTGTCATAAGAAACTTCCTATACCTTAGTGGATGAATGTAGACTGGAGTTATGTGAACAATCAGTTCTGGCTTTCTTGTACAATAAGCAACAACTATTGGGAATAATTGTACATAAACAAAAAATAGGATTGTTGACAGTATACTGAGTTTGACTGGTGTATTGATCCATTTAGTGTGCGGATATCAATCAGAGTAAACAAGAAATTATTATCTCTCATTTCTTATAGTAGTGCCGTGTGTGTTTCTTTTAAAACAACGAAAATTATGATTTGGATCATCATCGATGGGTTTTGAATTATTTTGACATTATTTAACCATATTGGGGGTTGTTGATATTTTCTTAAAGAAAAATTCATATTCAGGAACAGTTGACATATAATGATGGATTATAGGATGCCGGTACCTATGAATTTTGTGACCCCTATGGAGTTTGAGACATCACCCGTGCTCGATTTATCTATGAAAAAACAGAGACGAGAATCTTTTCTTTCTGAAGACAGTTCTTGTGATCAGGGGTCGGAAACAGGACCATCTAAAAAAGACTCTTGTGTCAGTGCTAAAACATATAAAAAGAAATTACTCGACAGATATTGTAAGTTATTATTTACATCCTTTATCACTATCAAAATTTCGAAAAATGTAAGGCTTTAATTAGATATTGTTATAATTCATTAGTAAGAATTTTTAAGTCAAACTAAAAAAAAGAAGATTTTTTGGGGGTGGTTTCTGTGATTTTTAATGGTTTTTTTATAGTTTTGAAAATAGAAGTCAGAAAGACATGACTCAATATAAAACTAATGCTATAATGGTACATGTACATCTACTTGCACAAACACAATTTAAATTTCTACGATGACGTTTTTTGACAAATTTCTGCTTGACGTCAGTGATCTTACTTCAACTGTTTGATTTTGTCATGGGTGGATTAAAAAAGCTTCAAATTTAAAAGACCAGACATCACTTATCTTATGAATTATCTCTTTTAAAAACCAGTTTGTAAAAATAAGAATTTAATATTAAAAATGTAGAGTTTCAAATTATCTTTTGAAATGTGTAAACATGACAGTTTTTTGTTCCTATTAGGGAAGAAGGATTTCCAGGTACACGACATAGGTCATTCCTTTATACATGATCTATTTCTTGGAATTTAGTTTTAAGATGTTCAACATCTTATCATTTGTTTCCTTGCTTACTTGAAAATCACTTGCCAAATTTGTTGCACATACATGTAATTATTCTTAAGTTTATGTATTGCATGGTGTATATCTAAAAAATGTTTTGGAATTTATTTTCTGATCAAAATAGTAAAGAGAAAAATACTTTTCTATTAGACCATTATAAAAACTGTCCTAGATTCTCACCCTCTTCTGCCCAGATTTTTTTCACCCCTTCAATTTTTTTTTTTTTTTTTTTTTTTTGGCAAATTTAATGCTCATTTTTGATCATTTCCTTAAAAATGGCAGAATATTTTAACAAAATGGATAAAAATTAAAAAATAAATTAAAATTGTTTGCCCACCCTATGTTATCAAGAAATTTGGATGAAAATCTAGGAATTATTTAATTATGGCCATATTTGTTCTTCCACGTTATATGGGATGGACAGCCCAGTCTCAGTGTTGCCAATCCTCTACTCAGACCCTTATTTGTCACTCATCCCTTTTCTAGTATCTATCCCCTCCCCTGTGATAATATGCCACCACTTGCACTTCATAATATATAAAAACGATAGACATGCTAGACTTGTGTAACCCACGTATTTAATCTTTAAGTTATTGACTTGTAAGCTGTTTTTTTTGTTTTTCACACCTTGGACAGTGTTTGTCATCAATGTAAAATTATAATAAATTGTCTGATAATAATTTAAGTTATATTTTCACCTGACAATTAGAATTATGAAGGTTTATAAATTAATAACTAAGTTAAATAAATTTTTCATGTTTTAAGAATATTTTCTTTTCTTTATTTATCAGGAGAGTCTGAGTTTTGTTTTCAAAGCTTTGTTTAATATGATGTGATATCACATTTTATAAGATGATTTTCCATTTAAGTAATGTCAATAGTTGTCAATTATAGGATGGCCTGTGAATTTTCTCCTTTGAAACTGTCTGGCTTGGGGTTTCTTTTTCACAGTCAGGACAGTTTTTAAAATTATTTCTTCCAATAAACCTTAAAACATTGAAATTAGCTTTTACAAATTTATTTTTTCTGTTAAAAAAATAAATTTTTTACTGTTTTCCACAAATACATATATGGACTTGCAATAGTAGGGTCATACAGAAAAATGACACCTAAGTTCTTACTAGAAAACATCTGTGAAAAAAATGATTGTTTGTAGGGTACCAATGGTTTAAGTGTGTTGGTCAGGCCAAACTAAGAAATTAGATTCACAACAAAAAAGAAATTAAAAAAGAAATTAAAACTCCTTTATAAAAAGAATTTGTTTAAACCACATGAATATGCAATATCTCCAATCCAGAAAAATGGATGCCTACAAATATATGTATTTTCACATAAATCTGCATGGACATGAACATTTCAAAAAAACAATGGTTTACAACTGACTTTGTTATTGACAAAATGTTTGAATAAGCAATTTACATCAGATGACATAATGTTCGTTCGTTTAGTACATGTATATACAAAATGTTCCAAGATTTCAATTAACATGGTTACATGTGTGAATTAGCCTAAGGTCAACCATTCTATCAGAGCTATTTAAGGAGTTTTTGATAGATGAAGATGTTCAAATATAATTGACAAGTTTGTATGTGCTAATGTCTGTCCATCTGTTCCTGAGGGCAGATCTGCATACACAGGGTCTAAAAATATGTTAATTTATACCAGTAGATACCACTTCACCAAAGTTCTTAGCATCATTTAAGACATTACCTTAAAATTGAAATGTTTTTAACTTAGTGTCCTAATACATGTACTATAAAATATGTAAATAAAATTATATGAAATCATCCCCCCTTGATTTGATTAGATATACATGTACATGTATTTCATTCACAACACCAAAAAATGAAGAAAAAAAAACAATTGGAAACTGTTCTAAGATGCTAAGCAGTGAAGGAAATTTGCTGAAAAAATTGCCAGCCCGCCCTAAATTGAAATTCTACCTGTTTTTACTATAAATAGCCAGTCAGATTTTCATGAATTTTAGCTTGCCCTGCAAAACTGCCCCTAAAAATTCCAGTCTATGTGGCTGGTGGTGGGGCTATTATAGTGACACATTTATAATCAAGAAAATACAACTGGATGATTACTGGTACCTAAAGTTATGATTGTTTTAGCATGCTAAGTATCAATTAGTGTCACGATCCTCTGCCCCCCCCTTCTTAAGAATCAATGATTAGATATTGATGTTCATGTTGACTCTATAATGAGTAATAAGCTAGGTAATAAATTGCATTACAGAGGTACTTAATAGATCTTTTATAAAAGGGGCACTTGAGAGAAATTCATAACTTATGACTTACATAAATATTTCTTAGAAGCATATTTGCACGATTTTGACATAAATATTTCTAAAAAGCATGTTTGCATGGTTTTGCTGGTAAGTTCTCTTTAAAATAACTGAAGCATCAGTTTTCATGTATATGAAGTGTTATATAGATTCTTTTTTATCCACCATCCTTTTCTTGTGTGCATTAGAATTAAAGATATATATGGATTAGGAGAGATTAAGTACATGTAATTTTCCCTGCAGTTAATCAATTTTTCCTCCTGTTTCAAACCTGTGGTTTCTTTTTCAAAACTAGAATCAATAATGTTGTTTTGTCATATATAAGTATAAAATAATGATATGTTGAATGTTATGTAACCGCAATGACCTTTCCTGTAAATACCAATAAAGCATTTCAAAATAAAGTGAAAAAAATGCTAGCAAGCAAAGTAATTGTACTGTTGAGTCTTATGATGTTTGGGTCTAGGTCAGGGTAGAATCGTCCTGTACTCATTTTAGTACGTGTAGCTAGTACATCGATTAGTGCATAAGGGTTCAAGTTGTTATACTGGTAAATAAGTAACAGCCTGGAGGCAAATAAGGGGGAGTAACTGACCTCCTCAGACCAGATAAGTGACCAAATACGGTATGTAGGTACATGTATACCCTTGAAATTTCCTGTCTGCTTCCTAATTTCCTGGTAAATTCAGGGGTTGGGAAGGTAGGGGGCCATGGGCCATATGCCCCTTGACGATAAAAATGGCCCCTTCCAAATTTAAAATTTTATATAGATTGTTTAAGAATGGCCCCTTCAAATTTTGAATTATAATGAAAAAAGTGGTAAATGGCCCCTTTGTAAAAAATGCTTCCCAATTCCTGGGTAATTAAGTTATAGCCTTACTAAACAGGAGCCAGGGTTAAATCTGTGTCAAGGAGAACATGCTGGCTTGAAAAATGATCTTCCTAAGACAAAAATTGACCAACATGATGGTCATTCAGTTCTAGGTTAGTTATCAATCAGTTAATAAGCTTTAATTAACCTGTACCTGATTATTTCTAAGTACAGAGGGTATGCCTGTTACGTGACTTAGACGGGTAGAATAATATTGGCCATACATAAGAACCAACACATCTTTGAAGACACATGGTCCTTATAATATCCATTGTAACCTTTTACTATTTAGGAACAAAAACATATGCGATTGCTTTTATTTTGTTTTTAACATGGAAAGTATGTTACAAGAATAAATAAGAAATAACAAATGTTCTACAATTTTTTGTAAAGACCTCTTGAATATGTACGTTGTGCATATTAATGGGGGATATTTTGCATTCATTATCGATTTTCAGTTTTTTGCAAGTTGGCCAAAAGATAGAAAAACATTTACAAAACGAATTTAAAAACATTTCAAAAGTATCACAAAACAAGTAAATGTCTCCTACTTGGGCCCCAGTTTAGCCAAGGGTAACTACTTTTACCAGAAATGAATCAGAAATTGAGGAAATCTTTCCCTTCCTCATTAAGTCACAGGTTTATTGAGTATCCTTGTCTAGAATGTCATATTTTTAGCAAGAACAAACTTATGTCGGATGTTACTCATTACTGATCTATCTAATACTTTGTGTACATGTTCACAATGAAAGATTGAACCATTTTTTATGAAAGTCTTAGTGTATCATGTATATGTATATAAAAATATTGGACGTTTAAATATTAATTCCTGCCTTAAAACTTTGTGTTAACCTCCAGGAGTACTACTGTGAAAGTATTAATGTTCATGGGGTACAAATTTTCATGGTTTTCTGGGTTCAAGCAAACCACAAAATTAAATTTCAAACAAACAGAGAATTTAACATTGCATTTAAAAGATTTTTTTTTCAAACCACAAATTCATGAATCCAGGAATATGCAATTAACTCCCAATCTACGAAAACTGATACCCACAATTTTTTACTTTCACAGTATTTGACTTTAAAAACAATATTGTATTTTTCTCTGCTTGAAAAATTTGCTGAAACCACATATTTGTTTTAAATAGGTTTATATGAAAATCTGAATAAAATTATTTAAAGTTTTATAATCTTTAAGTTTACGGTCGAATGGAAACTTGCCAAATTTTTCTATAAAGTTTAAGAAGCTTTTATCCTGTTATTTCCTGATTTGATAAAAGGGAGAACAAAGAGAGTTTATCTTAGGTGTTCCGGCTTTTGTGAGGCTAACAATACACCCAACAGCCCAGACAAAAAAAACTATATATTGTGTAAAAAATTTCACCCTGTTCATAATATGGAAGATTTAAACTTGATTGTTGTAAAGCCATTTAAATGATTTGTACTTGATGTATTGTGTATTATAACTTCCACCATATTTGTTCCGAAAATTCTTCGGATTATTTGGATGCATGCCATTTTAAGAACTAGGACAGAACAATACCATACCAGTATGGTATTTTAGATTTGGAAGACAATAGTAGAGTTCAACATCCATATCTTTATTTTAAGCCAATATAATTGATCTTGTATAAACATAAATCTTCAATATTTACTCAGTAAATATTTGTTTTGCTATATTTAGAGAATTTATGTATTGTATAAGAATCTTAGTTTGTGACTTACTTTCTGCTTAAAGTTCAATTTTTTTTCTTTAAGTTGAAAATGTACATGCACATGCTTTGAAATTTTTCACCCTCCCCCTGCATAGATAAGGAGTGCATAGATAAGGAGAAATAGCACCAAAAATCAAGATCTCACTAGGAGAATGTTTGTCTAATAGCTGTGATAGTTAACATTGTAATGATCAGTAATAGAAATACCCGTGATATTTACTTATTGTACTAATTATCACCAATAACAGGGTCATCATGGTTTCATTAAACCACCTACAACTATTTATCTTCTTCATTAGTTTGGGGAGAAGCCCAAGAAAAGTTTATAGTACATGTACTACCTAATATTTATGAAAATGGCAGTTGTTTACAGGTATATGAAAAATTTTTGAATTACATCATTGGATTTGATCCGTGGTAGGCAGTGAACTTTTAGAAACAGTTCTCTCTGGGCTCTCACAAAAGAGAGATTGCAACTATTGCATACAATATTTACAGCATTTAATAAAATGATATTGATACCTAAAAGGTTTAGGATTTGTCTTTAAAGACATGATTTCTTTGGCCTTTTAATAGAGGCCGTATAATCCAGGTATTATCTTTGAAAAAAAATGTAACTCATCTTTAAAGCTTATCTACAACCATAGGCTTAAGAGATCCCCAGGGTAACACAAACCATTAAGAATCCTGATAGATATACAAAACAGAATGCGATTACCTCATAAAGGCAAGCTTAATGTATTCTTATGTTAATTTCTTTTTATTTTTCAGTGGATGCGTGTGAGCAACAGACGAAAGAAGAGCCGAGAATTCATCTCCATCATGGACACGGGATTAGGGAAGAGTCAATATATAGCTTGGAATCACCTCAAGATGACAAAACATTTCTTCAAGACATTCTCAGACAAAATCAAAACAAAACTAGTATGTAGCAGCTTCTTTTGATCTAGATATTTTGTTTAATCATGGTACCAATTTTCATAATTTCAATGCGTGGCAGTTAACCATATAAAATGAGAATCCTAAGAAGTGTATTTTCAATCGATGACTTTTAGCAACATGAAAAAACCACGAAATTGAAAATCAAATGAAATGTCTGTTTTTGGAGAAACCACTGAAATCTATACAAGTGTCAAGCATGTTCCAGTAATAGTTAAAATTCTATGCAATTTAAAGGTTTTTTTTTCATATTTTGCATCATCTATAATAAATAAAATCATGCAAAGACTTTCTTTAATGGCAGGGCTATTAAAAGATCAGATTCAAACACAGAAGAAGCAAAAATTATACCATGCAGTAAAATCCCTCTTACAATTCCTACGAAAAAAAATGCATAAGATCTTATAAAAAGACAACTGCTAAACATGCTGAAACATTATGTACTTTATAAACAATACTCATCTTTTATGCATCTTCATTGGTTTGGATTCAGTACTTATTGATACAGAATTCTGATTGTCAACAAAACATTAAAATTGTATAGATACGGTAACAATGTACATGATGGTTAAAAGTTATATTTGTGTGGATAACACTCCTTTTCTTTCTCTCGTTGGTTTGCCAGTGAAACATTAACACTCACAAACTGATAAATTTTGCTATTTAAATAATGATAATAAAAAAATTTTAACAAAGATGTCTAAAGTCTATAAGAGATTAATGGACATCAAAGTAAGCTTTACTCAAAAACCCTTTTCATTTAGAATTAAAACACCTAAAAAACATGAATGTGTCTTAACCAGAAGTTAACGAGTTTAAAATATTTTTTGTGTTCGTGCCAGGAAATGAACAAAATGTATTTCATGTATGCTATTGTCATGTTTTTTGTTCCGTTCCTATAAATTCTTTAATTAGGTATAATAGAAGTAAAGGATTTTGAGACAGGAAAAGATCTTATGTAGTTTAAAAAGATTTATAACAAAAGAACAATTAGAAACATTTGAATTAAATCCAGAAGCTAAGTAAGATAATATGTTTCATGCATGACTTCATGTAAATGCAAGAATTAAAATACGGAAATGGAGGTTAACAATAGATTTAATTCTTTTTTGGCACGACCGATATCAAATATTGTAAGATTATACCTTGCCAGGTTAACTATTTGGGACGGCAGTACACATTGTTATCAACGTGAGAATGTTTGAGGAAGTAGTACGTTTAAATTACTTTATTGTTCCATAATTTGTTTTTGTGGAAACATATTCGATAAGTTTTATCTTTCAAATCAATAAGGTTGAACTTTAATTATTAGCCGACATAAACATTGGAGAAGCTTATATAATAGACATTTAAAAATACTTTATACTCTTATATTGTTTGATATTAATAAAAGTTTAACTAAAAAGGGATAGTGAATTGAAATGCAGTCTTTCTAACTGTTCAAAATTTTAAGTGGCAGGTCAATTTGCCCTGTATGGTAAAAAATTTAAATATTTTCCAATATATATCATTCATTTGTGCTTTTCCCAGTCATATAAAAAACCTTATTTAAACAAAGAACACCCATGAAAACGCAATGACATCATTGCGTTTGTATTCCTTTTTGTTGTAAAGGTTGTTGTTACTTTATTTGTCCAATGCCCTTATGATAGATCCCTCAACAGTGCCATTTCCATTCCAGCTTCCCTACCTCCAAGCCCTTCTGACAGTGGAGTCTCCTCTGATATAGAAAGTAACTGTGAAGACAAGTCTCGGATACCTCCAGGTAAGTCTATAAATAGACACAGGTGTTTCTTAATATAGAACCAAATAATTGAAAGAATCTTGAAATAGCTACAAGCTTAATGGTCTAATGCTAAAGACCGGTACATATGTACTTGTGCTAAATCTTGGAAAAAAGACATTTTAATGTTGTTCTAATTTAAATGCTTATGCCTGCAATAATCTAGATATTTGAAATTATGTAATGTTAAAGCTAATTTGTTAAAACGTCCTCAGTAACACTGCTGAAATGCAATTAAGTTGTCAATTACTGATGCATTCAAATATGACCTAAATTTAAATTTAGTCTTGATGGGAATTCTATTTGATTTCTCTATAGCAATTCTGAGATCTGTAAACTCTAAAGCTAGCAGTATAAGATCAATACTTTTGTCTATTACACAACCTGATTATGCCATATTTAGCTTCTTGCATGATGTCTTGTAAATCGACTATGCTTAATTGATAGCTGTTGAAGGTTTCTGGATAAAAAAAATGATTTATGTCAATGTATGCAACTATTGGTAGCAAATAGACATTTAGGTCATTTTGAGATCAGTTATTTGGGGCATCTGGTTCATCCATAGAGACCACAGTAGTTCTTTTGAGGTAGTGAACTGTTTGTTAAGGGGACAAAAATAAGTTGAATTTTGTTTTATTAAATTTTAATGAATTTGGCCAAACCATACATTTTGTTTATCTGGGGAGGCATTTCTCATTATTAAGTAAGTGATAAAAATACAATTGAACTTCAAAATTTAATTTTTTTTGAATATCATTAAGACAATAGCATTATTGTTCTAAAAAATCAACAAATGAATTTATTTATATTTCATTTTAGTTTATCTCCAACGACAACAATCATCTCCTGGACCATACATTCCTCCATTCTGTCAGATGCCGAGTCACCTTCGACCTCCACCAGCACATCAGCCACTCCCTGCTCACTACAACTCACAGCACATCTCTATGAGAGCAGGTAAAACTTACTACAACTCATAGCTCATCTCAATAAAAGCAAGTTATGATAAAAACTTTCTACAACTCACAGCACACCTCAATGAGAGCAAGAAATAATCAAAACTTACTACAACTCACAACACATCTCTATGAGAGCAGGTAATAATCAAAACTTACTACAACTCATAACAATCTCAATAAGAGCAAGTAATGATAAAAATTTCTGCAACTCATAGCACACCTAAATGAGAGCAGGTAACAATGGAAACACACATGGGAACAAATATTGTTGTGTCAAACGCTACATAGACAAATTTTATCTTTCAATTTACACTGAGCTCATTTTATTCTAATTTCTATTTGTAACTGAAGCACTAATGCTCTGTTAATTTAACATTAGAATTTTGAATGATAATTTAATGACAAAAAGATTAACCCAAAACTTTTATTTTTAATGTTGAATTTATGACATCAGATGTTAATCTTGTACTTAAAATAAAACAATAGAAGCACAATAAACACTTATTAAAAGTAATTGCTATTGAAACTATTCAAAATTATTTTCTTCATGTTTGTACATGTTATACAGTAACTGATTTGTTGACTAAACCTTGTATAAGGTAAAGTTTTAAGGTAGAAAATAGGTAGATAGGTGTCCTATTTCCGCTGTCAGCACAACAACCGGAAATATTTTTTGTTTGCATTACGATATAATTTTGGCTACCATCCAAATTTAAACCAGAAATAGTAGATAGTTTAAACTCTGGGCAGTATGGACAGCGTTGACCTTGGTTTAAGTCAGATAAAAGATAAATAAGCCTATTCAAATATTTGTCCAAGCTAACAGTAAATTATCTAGAGTACAGTGGTAGTATATTTATTTCCTGACCAAATTTCTTGTTCCTGTTGCTAGCTTAGGATCAAACAACTCACTCTAGGACAATTTTGTCAACTCAGGCATTATCTGTGTCTTGTTATCAAGTGCAAAATTTGTCATTTCAATTTTTTCTGTGCTGCTATCTTAAAATCATTTATTAAATTTTATGGTATCTTTGAGTTTAATTGTGATACAGAATGTTATAAAAAATAATTTTTAACCTATTTTTAATTAAAAGCAATTTACACTCAGCATGCTTAGGAGTTCATTGTAATTTTTTAGTTCCTTTCTAAAAAAAAATATGATAGAAATTATTGCCTCCAAGAAAAAAGAAAGAAAAAGATATTACCTGCTTGTCTAAGGTAGGCATTTTTTTTTGAAAAGGTAAAAGTCATGAGTATTTGACTTGAAGTAAATTTATAAGACCATCCCTCGATTGGGATTGGAAGAGCACTTCACATACCTATGTGTATTCTTCAAAATAAACAAATATCTCTTAAGTATTTGTCCAACTTTTAGTTTAATTTAGACTTAAATTTTCTCTATTTTATCGGAGTTGTCAAATGGAAGGAGATCATTTTAATAGAAGATTAGAAGATTTACTGTACATGTTATTGTTATGACCTAATTAGAAAGTGTAACACTTGTTTGGTAAAATAACTAGGCCATCTAAGCGCAGAAAGGCAAAAAATAGTACTATTGAAAATGAAAAAGAATGTCTGACGAAAAAATTTATCCTAAAAAGATTATGTGTCAAGCGTGTTTTTAGACACATCTTGTAATGTCTCAAGATTGATGTTCATTTGCTATGCTTGTTGAATGTTTGTAATAGGTACATGGAACGTGTTAAATCTAACTCTTAATTTTTCATAAGGCCCAAAAAATACTGGACTTAAAAGAAGTAGGAAGCTGTGATCTGCATTGTCATCGTTTGAGAGGCCTGAATCGCTGTCTGTTTACTGTGGTTTCATTTTTATTCTTGGGGTATCAATTTTGGTTGTTTTCGTGGGTGGCTTTGACCCACGAAATTTCATACCCAACGAAAAGGAGAATTAACATTGCTCTGTATGCAGCAAACTTCAGAACCAAGAATTCAAGAATCCATGAACTAATCCTTTTTCCTCAAACCACGAAAATTGGTACCCACGAAAATAAATACTTAAGGTCTACTACAGGTTCAATTTGATATCCTGCTATACTTTGCATATCTGTTGTAAAAAAAAAAACTGCACCAGCGTCTTGAGGAAGTATGATTAAAGAAAGTTATGGAAGTCACAAGAGCAGGAAAATGAAACAAAAACTATTTTATCAGACAAACAGCATCATGAAGACCCTTTATCACTTTTAATCTTAAGATGTGAACTCTATAGAAAGAAAACACATTCTTCTTAAGGTCAAAAATACATTAGGAAGATACAAAAACAACAACATAAACTGGTTTTCCTTTTGTGTTAAAATATTTCAACAGGAAATGTTTAATTTGAGTCACTTGTAGTAGGAAATGTACATATAATAGGCCTAGAAAAACATGTCTAATATACTTCAAAATAAGACTTAAAAAATGTTGTCACAGGGGAAGTCACATGACCCATCTGAAATAGTTTTCAGCGTGATTATTTCCTGTAAAGTTGAGACAGTTTCGTACTTACATGTAGACTAATTGTCCCAACGTTTCGGAAGAAACTCCTAAAAGATCAAAGTTTATATTGATGAAAAACCAAGATAAATCTGGTGGTAACTGGAGAATTTTTACTTTATAATGATTTTCAAATACTTCCTTATACTTTCTTATAAGAAGTCTCTTAGGATCACTATATATATGCTTACATTTGCTATTTTAATGCACATTGTCATGAAACCAGTTGATACAAAAATGTTTTCATTTACCATATTTCATATCCTTAAATAACATTTTGGATCTTGATTAAAATTTGTACCTAATGCATCAAAAAGTACATGTATTAAAAGTGGGTGTGGTAAAATTTTGAGTGCTCCATGCATATAAAGTATGTACCCAGCAACATTTCTGAAATTACAATCCCCACAAGATTGTTTTCAGAGAAATTCAGTTGTGGTAAAAGTTTTTTGCATGACCATTGATAACATTGAATACTGCTGGCTCTTTTGTGAATATCAGATTTCAACTGATTTATAAAGGTTGCTTTTGGTCTTTTTTACTTATATTTCACATCTGGTTATATATTACCTATTTAATGAGCAATGAAATCCAAGAATCTCTAAATAGCAACAATAATTTTTTATTTTTCCACTGCGCAATATCATCTCATCTTAAAAGACACAAACATGCAATTTGAGGGAAACCAAAATATAAGGTTTTTGGGGTAATTATTTGCTTTTACCTGTATGGACTCAAATATTTTTTTTTTTGTTGATTAAGAGAAACAAATATATCAGAATACATGTAAGACTATACATGTGATTTGGTTAACCCATCAAATATTTTAAAGATTTTAATGCATGTGGATCTGTCTGACGTTAAATTAATTCCGTATATAGATTTAAGTGCAACTTAAAAGAAATATGATCCAGGAATATAATAAGAAAAGTAAGGTCATTTGAAAAGTATAACCAAACCATTAGAGAAAAGATGCAATCAATTTCTTGAAAAAGCATTCATAATTATGTTGGATAAAAAGAAAATCATAAGACAATGAACTGAGAGCACCGAATCAATCCACTCGTACATATGTACTCTACAAATCTTCTTATGTATGGGAAAAAACATATTAAGTTTCTTCTTGAATAAATTGATCCCGCTGAATTTAACATGATAAGAATAAGCCTCATGAAGGCACTGGAATTTATAAAGCAAAATTGTCATGTTTCTAGTCAATTTTAAGCCGCACTGAGTTAAAAAGGTCTATAAATAGCAATATCAGTCAGCTCTTCGTATTAGGGTAATAATTGCATGCAGAAAACAGGAAGTGAGACTTAGTTTCATCAACTGACAGTATTGATTTCTCAGAAGATTATTTCTTTATGTGGAGCCTTTCACAACGGAAGTTTAGGAAAAGTGTTCGAGGGAAAGTCTGACGGTTTCCGTAGGTGTCTTGTATTAGAAAGCAAATGATCTAATTTATTAACGATTTTCTATCCTTTCTAGAATCCAATTTCTGTTGAAATAATATCTACAACATCATATCAGTTACAAGAAATTAATAGGTTTATATATTATTCGCCAGCTGACATATAAGTAGATACCTTTGTTTTCAGGGATTCTTAGCACTTAATGCATATCAGATCTGAAAAGTTGGTGAGCTTCTGAAAGCTCAAGAGTTTCTTTTCCCATATTTTGTTCTCAAATGCAATATTAACTTAAGACATGTTTTAGAATTGACTTTATAGTTTTAAGATTGAAATGTTTGAAAATGTATTATATTTTTGACATGAGTCAGTTACCAGCTCTGAAATTTTGAAGAAAATCCAAGAACCCATGTAGGAGTTATTGTCCTTTTTGTGGATTTTTTGCAAATTTTGCACCTGTTTAGCTCAATATCTTGAAAACTGTACAAGATATTTGAGAAATTTAAATTGCATATTGTTAAGCGCATCAAGATCTACAAAATATGTAACAGGGTCAACGTTGTAGGACCTTTCCTTTGAGGAGTTATTGCCCTTGGAACGTCAAAATTGAGCATTTTAACTGCATTTCCTCATTATATTGAAAATGTTAACTTCTCTGACACTTTAATTCCAATGGGAACCAAACTTGGTATTATTGTCTATTATTATTAGGTGTATAGAACTGTTGTGGGGATTTTTGATTGGTTGTAAAACATGGCCGCTATGGCTAAAAATAGAACATTAGGTTAAACTGCATTTTTTTGCAAATAACTCAAAAAAGGTGACAGATTTTTAGATTTTGATTGAGAACAAAAGTGATCAGCACCTTTAGATCCACCATATTGTCAGATGACCCCCTTATTAATCTTATGACCCTTTCAACGATAAATAGATTTTGCCTTATAACCTTTACTTCAGGCACATATGTCAGGTGAGCGATTCAGGCTCCTGGGAGCCTCTTGTTGAAAATAACAGCCACTGGTTAATAAATATGGCTGATGTGTCATGTACACTTTCAAATCTGATTGTTATTTCTGTCAAGAAGTTGAGGTCAATGTAAATGCGTGTGCATATGATGATCATTTTTTATACAACCGAAAAAATTTGTGGTCACATAATATAATGGCAATGTGGTTGGCAAAAGAGTTGTTGTTGTTCATAAATATACGTTTTTCCGTTCAATAACTTAAGTTGTAGGTTGCCAACCATAAAAAAATATGATTTTTTTTTTCATTTCAGAAGAGACAAGGTACTCTAACAGTTTACTGTCACCACACATGGGTATGGACCCTTGGGAACCCAGTTACAGATCACCAGTCTGTCATTCTCCATCAACGAATACGCCCCCTATGTCTCCGATAAGAAGTATGGACAAGAAAGGTATATATTATTTTTAAAGGCATGGTAAATTATATTTTCATTCAAAGGATCTGATATTACAATAAAAAGGGATTTTTTTATGGGGGTGGGGAACTCTAGAATCTCCCATCGCATAAATTACTTTTTTAAACTGGCCTCACATTAATATTTTTATGGTTTACTGAATTGAAAGGATCACCCATCATTTGCGGTAGAGAAAAACAATCCAAATTAGTTAAGTGTCAAGGTTAGCATGATTTTAACATCTAAATATATTCTATTTTTATTGTATTTACATAATATTCATATAATATAACATTGGTGTCAGCATTTATTCATCATTTTTGACATTCACTCAGTATAATTAGGAAATCGTAAGAACATGAAAGGTCAATTTGTTTTTTACATTTTTCATTTTATTTCTTTTATCATTTTTGTCTCGCCTGCGACGAATAGTCGCGGAAGGCGAGACATAGGTATTACTTTCCGGCGACGGCGGCGGCGACGGCGACGGCGGCGGCGTAAACTTTTTTGTAAGACTTTTGTGGACAATGAATTGCTTGAAAAGTATAATAGCTAGGCATCTGATATTTGGTATACAGACAGTTCAGGTTATGGTCTACGCAACTGTCACCATGCCGTTTGACCCTGACCCCATTTTCACGCTCCAGTGACTCTGTGAACTTAGGTTTTTTTTCAGGCCGTAAACTTTTTTGTAAGACTTTTGTGGACGATGAATTGCTTGAAAAGTATAATAGCTAGGCATCTGATATTTGGTATACAGACAGTTCAGGTTATGGTCTATGCAACTGTCACCATGCCGTTTGACCCTGACCCCATTTTCACGCTCCAGTGACTCTGTGAACTTAGGTCTTTTTTCAGGCCGTAAACTTTTTTGTAAGACTTTTGTGGACGATGAATTGCTTGAAAAGTATAATAGCTAGGCATCTGATATTTCGAATACAGACAGTTCAGGTTATGGTCTACGCAACTGTCCCCATGCCGTTTGACCCTGACCCCATTTTCACGCTCCAGTGACTCTGTGAACTTAGGTCTTTTTTCAGGCCATAAACTTTTTTGTAAGACTTTTGTGGACGATGAATTGCTTGAAAAGTATAATAGCTAGGCATCTGATATTTAGTATACAGACAGTTTAGGTTATGGTCCATGCAACTGTCACCATGCTGTGTGACCCTGACCCCATTTTCATGCTCCAGTGACTCTGTGAACTTAGGTGTTTTTCAGGCCAAAAAACTTTTTTGTAAGACTTTTATGGAAGATGAATTGCTTGAAAAGTATAATAGCTAGGCATCTGATATTGGGTAAACAGACAGTTGCAGTTAAGGACAACGCAACTGTCACCATGCCATGTGACCATGACCCCATTTTTATGCTCCAGTGACTCTGTGAACTTAGGTCTTTTTTCAGACAGAAAACTTTTTGTAATACTTGTGTGGATAATGGATTGCTTGAATAGTATAATAACTAGGCATCTGTTATTAGGTATACTGACACTTTTTGTGTTTATATCAAGAAATGAAAGCTTAGGTAGTTGATTTTAGTGATGGTGCCGGCAGGCGAGACATACTTTTAGTGGCCACACTTGTTTTTGCATTTAATACAATGCACTTTAAATGATACATAACGTGCAATTGTCACGTACATATGTTTAAGTTTTGATTTTAATTTCTTATTAAGGGTCTTAGGGGCAAGACCAAACACTTCAATGAATAAAATAGTATCTGAACCTCTCATTGATAAATATTATGCAAAGAAGTATGATTAATGCATGTGTATATCTTGCATCTGACTTGGTGCATACCATTTCATAGGTATGAGACAGACTTATTAAAATTAACAAGTGAAGATTTAGAACAAAGACTGATTTAACCTTCAAAAGACACATGCAAAAAATAAAAATTATTCGAGAAAACACAGCTCATTTGATAAATTTTGTAGGTTTTTATACATAATGATTTTTGCATGATTATCATTGGTAATGTTGACAGTTGCCATTTGATATAGACGTTATTAGAAAGGTGAACGTATTTGTCAAGGTTTTCAAAGACTTATCGATATCTAAAACAAATAGTGTACATAATAAATATAATGTTAAACTGTTTAAGATAACTGTGTTTAATTACAGAATTAATGAATAAAACAAAAAAAAGCAAAATTAAATTCAACATGTACTTAAGCAAGCAATATTTTTAACCTTTGTCAGTTGTAAACTTTAATGTGTTAGAAAAAAATGAACAATTTTACACTTTGAAAAGTAAGAGGTTTGTTTAAATTTTTGATAAATACAAATATTTGTTCAGAGATAAGAAATGATCATATTTACTTAACATTAAATTATAATTTGAGCATTTTTTGCTAGGTCATAGAATTAAAAACCTTTCAATATTTTATATGCCCATAACACTGTTGTATGGTATCATTCAGAGTTTACAACATCTTTTATATCTGTGTTGTTAATCTATTGATATCTTATGCGTAACCTTAAAATAAAGTCAATTTGGGGGTTTTCATCTTTTTAATGTCTTTTGCATAGTATTTTTTGAAAGGCAACAGATGCTAGTTAGAGGTTATATAACTGTATAAACTAATGATAATCAATAGAGAAAGGTTGATGTACCATTTGCAGGTCATAGCTAAACTGTGTCATTTTGAAATTCTATTTTGTACATGTAGATATAGAAATTTTTCATGGCAATTTTTTAACCAAATTTGATAAGTAGACAATTGCACGAAGGATCATTCATGATTTATCAGATCATCAATTCTCAATTTATTGGCCTGATTTGAAAACTAAGGAAAGATAAATCAAAAATTAAAATTTCAATATTTGTGTTGTCGTGTCTGCCAGTTAAAAAAGTTAAAAAATAAAAATTCTACTAATCTTTAAAAATAAAATATATCTTACTAAAAGATTTCTATAATTTTGCTGTAAAAGCTACTCCCAGGGACAGGTCAAGAAATTTTTGAAAGATTCGAAGTCCGAGACAATAAGGGGGTTCCAAGCT
The DNA here is from genome assembly GCA_963971305.1 of Arcuatula senhousia. NCBI lineage: Eukaryota > Metazoa > Mollusca > Bivalvia > Mytilida > Mytilidae > Arcuatula > Arcuatula senhousia. The sequence continues at coordinate 41,851,354 of OZ020312.1, forward strand.
GATCTTTGCAAATTTTGCCCAAAATATGCATGTGGATAACAAAATAGGAGAGATGCGACATTTTTAGATTTTAAAATACAGAAGTGGATGTCAATAATGATGAAAATTTAGCAATGTTACAAAATTCAATAAATAAGCACTTAAAAGCCCTTAACTGACCCTTAACAAAAGTCAGGTAGAAAATAAATTTTAAAGAGACATAATTATGAATGAACATGGAACTCATTTCCCTAACCATATTATTAAGCCTTTTTTTCTAGGCAAGTATAAATCATGGATTTATCAATAGAGCATGTTGTCATGTAGGTGTTGAAAGTCTACTTAGTCTTTGGCTATGCAGTTGATAATGTCTGGGATTAAGCATTTACCAGTACTGTGTAGGCTGTAATGGTCATGATTTAAGTTCCTTACGATAAAGGAAGTTTCTTTAGAGGTACTGATTGCCCTCTAGTTCATGAAGAACAGATGGAAGTTTTCTTAAAGATTTCCGACCATAGACTTAACATGACTGTCCAAAATATCTGTGAATGAAATTATCTATTATTTCATGACTGTGTTCTGAATACTATGTTGGTTAAGCTGTCATATCACCATGTTTGTCCTTTTTCCTTTCATTCATATCAAATCTTTATACATGCTTTGTACAATTAAATGTTTCAATAGTTTAAATTTCTGTTTCTAGAGCGGGTGCAAGAGATGTGCCCCGAGTTCATAGTTTTGTGTAATCGTCATCACAAAAGTTTCAGTTTAATGCTGTTGTGTTGTATGGAGTTGAGGTTTTTCCTTTGCTCTGACGAACCAAATTATAAGATGCAATTATATTGTGCAGCATGCATGTATTTTTAGTTACTGGTACATTCTACTTAAGTTGTCCTGATCTGACACTTTATGAATCTACTTTCAACTGTAAAATTTATGTTTATCATTTTACTTATGTACATGATGGTGTTTATCATTTATTTATGTACATGATCATGTTTATCATTTCAGGAAGAAAACAGAAGAGCTTGCCGATGCCAGTTGATCACTGTCCCATCACTCAGCCTAAAAGGAAAAGAGAAAGTAAGTCATGGTATAGAAGTATTGCAGCTACCTGTTTAAATCAGTTAAAAGCTGGTGGGTTTTTTTATTTCATTTGGATTTTTTCCACAAAGTTTTTTTTCCAATGTCATTACCAGATTTCTATAGTGATCAACATTTTTTCACAAATTGAATTAAAACAGACCTTCCATATGCTGCTGCCTTTCAAAGATGCTTAAAGCCACAAAAGAAAACATTTAAGAAACACATGTTTAATAATTGATTGATAAAGGGCAAATTATCATCTTTTATGTCATTAAAGTTAAAACATTAAATAGTTGAATAACGGTTTAACCCTTTGCTAAATTACAATGACTTTTTTGCACCAAGTTTCTAACTCAATGTCTTTGTTAACATGTGTTGAAAGTTTTTGAGGTTCCCTTTGTTTAAAGAAACTATTAAAGCATTGATTTTTCATTTCATAAGACTATAAAATAACATTAGTCTTTATAATGTCCCATTTAATTAAAACGATAATTGCTTTTATTGCTTCGTTCAACAAGGTTTGGGGAGGTAACTAGGTTTTTGACTGGGTGGTCAATTCCAGCTCACTAACTTTGTGGACACAACTCTTCTGAAACCACTTATTTTTATTTTAACTACAAAATCTCTTAAATTTATTATTTCAACTTGGTTAAATAAATTTACAATTGCATTTGCATATTTTGATGTTGCTAAATACAGAAACACGAACTTAATAGTGGATTCAGTGAAGGTCATGTGACATAATTTAGTCAAATCAAAAACGTATAAAGATAACCTGTGTCTATTTTTAGGTAGTACAACATACCTATGGGAGTTCCTACTGCAGCTTCTTCAGAATCATGAAACATGTCCCCGTTACATCAAATGGACAAACCGTGAAAAGGGAATATTCAAACTGGTAGACTCTAAGGCAGTGTCAAAACTCTGGGGACTACACAAAAACAAGCCTGACATGAATTACGAAACTATGGGAAGAGCTTTGAGGTATTTATAACCTGTATTCTTATTTATGATATATGAGGTGGAACTCAAGAATAGAAGATGAGGAATAAGTGTACGATACACAACCTATATGAATCAGATTCACACTGGATTTCAATTTTCCATCAAAATTTTACTTACCAATGATCAGCAAACTTCATTACACATCCACAAAAATTACTGACCCTCTGATTTATCAAAAATACTAAAAACCTGACTATTAAACAAACATTTCTGAAAAATTATTTGCATTGATAAAAAAAAATTGGAATTTTTTTTCAAACTTGAATTATGTGTATCAAGAATCCAATTCATATATAAAACTTTGCATAAATTGAATATTTGTAAGATCTTCCAAACTTATTATATGTAGATATTGCAAAGTAGTTTGATCTTGATTTAATATTGGCATCATTTCCATTTTCAGATATTACTACGCCAGGGGTATCTTGAACAAAGTAGATGGTCAGAGACTCGTGTATCAGTTTGCCGAGGTCCCGAAGCAGATTATAGAAATAGATTGTAGTAACAACATTTGAGAGACGCTATGTTAATCTTGAAGTGCCATACAACACTGAAAAATTGGAGGCTTTCCTTGTAGAAATCTTTTGTCAAACTGTTGTCATTTGATGATTGCAGAGGATTGTCAGCCAATCAATAACGAGCATTAATTGCCACACCGACAGTGCTCTACACTCCCCCCTCTATGGTTCTTATTCTATTTTTATACAGTTTTGAAAGATGGAGGTGCAATTAACACGAATTGAACAATTTAGGATGAGATCTGCTGAAGGAAAGGTGCCTTACCGCTGGAGATGATGAGATATTGTACACGACTTGTGATCACCAACGTGCTTTATATGTAATATGTGCTCACAGGAACTCTTATCGAATGTACAGAAGGACTAGACTAACATTTTGTAAATTTTGTTGAGTTTTATTATTCTTGTTATTGAGAATTATTTAATTGTTACATGTGGTTTTTGATATTGGATATTGTCGACTTGTTTATGTTTAATATTACGTATTGAATATGATACATATTTTGTAATGAATTATCATTCTTTAAGACAATGGTTGAAATCTTTTATTAGATAGAGATTTTGGTGCCATGTTGTAACTAAAGCTTATATGATTAATTGTATAAATTGACAGTAAAGAAATGTTGTTTCAAAACAAAAATGACAGATTTATGATTTAAATTTTCAAATTTGATCAATGCACTGACATTTAACTAAAATTTAATAGCCTAGAAATAAATCTCAAGATTTGACGGATTTGCTATGAAATTTTTTTTTTAAATTGAACCATTTGAAAAGGAGGTTTACTCTGCTTGAGATTTTTTTTTAGGAATTATGTTTTAATGAATGATTCATATTTTTTTTTTTAAATATGTTATAAAAAATACTTGGTCAATTATGAACACGTTGGTTTTGCTTGGAAAGTGTATCATATACTCCATGCAAAACAATGTTATATAAGATTAAGATGTATGTTTTGTACATGATACTGTCCCCTTATTACAGTTTTAAACAATTTTCTTTTTATTCCATGATCTTAATACATTGTGTTGTTATTACGTCCTTTGGTTTTAGTCTTAGACTGTCGTTTTCATACATACATGTATTTAAGCTTTTTAATGACCAATGCTTGTGTTGTTTTACACTGGTAAAAATGATAATTATCCATTCCAAATATTAGTCAATCCTTGTGATTCTTACAACAATTGGAGAAATAGATCAGGGCAAGAACAAAGCTTAAAGTTCAGAAGCAGAATTAAGTTCTTTTCTTTGAAATCAGATTTTTCTTGAATTTCAAAATGTTCTGTTTACCATGTTTACCTTGCGGGCTTGTTTTATTGGGGAATCCCCAATTTATGATTATATTGACCTTGACCTTTCCTTTTTGTTTTATGATAAGATCACAAAAGAAAGACCTTGACCAATCCTAAACATTCCTTTGTTATCCTGTTCAAACATTTCCTACATTTTTTATTAATATACGTTATTTTGTTATTGTGAAAATTATTTTTTATTGTGTTGGTTGCATGATATGTCATTGAATGTGTTTGTATGTATGGGTGTGTGGTACGCGAAAATGCTCTGCCAAAATAGTTTCTTACGTTTTAGTATCAAATTTCATTCTAATATTGCATTTCTCATTCTTATTTTGAAAAAAAATATGTCAATGCATAATATAAATTCAGGGAACCTCATCCGATGTCCTTGCCAAAGAAAATCTCGGTCATCATCAGAGAAATGAATATGGTCACACTTAACAATGTCATCCTTAAATCTAACATATGTAATTTTCTTGCCAGTTATGATATGGAGGATTACTAAGTTAATTGTTTATTTAGTTAATGAAGAATATTTTTTTTTCAAGTCATTTGACATTCAAATGACCTTTGAATATATTAAGAATCAGAATAATCAACAACAAAAAATAAGATGAAAAAAATTGTTAACAACCTTCAATTCTATTCACTTGAGAAACAAAAAAACAAAAAAATAGAACAGAAATGATTATTCTATTTTTTATAAAGAAAAATATAGATTAAATTCATTAAATTTGTCATAAATAGTTAATATTTTAAAATTCTGTTCTAGATTAAGGACCAAAACAATTAAAATTCAATTTTGAATTGATTAGATCTGGTTAAAACTAGTAGCTCAGTTTAGATGCTGTTTTATTGAGGCTTGTATTGATTTTTATGATCATTTTACTGGAGTGGAGTATATTGTTTCTACTGAAGCATTTTACTCGTCACTTAAAGACTACGTTTGGTTATGTCATTATCTTAACAAAAGACAGCAGAAAGTCGACAATCGATATTCTCTTGTCGTTGCATCGACAGGTGAATTGTTGTTGAATTATTTATTATCTCTTGTTGTTTTTCAATTTTTCTCTCATTTTTTTTCTTTTCAAAATAATTGACATTATATTCAAGGCTATTTCATTTCAAATTGGCATGGAAGAGATGAAATAGCAATTTTTTATAGAGGTACTAATAAATGCTCCCTTAAAGAAGGTCATAGCATTATGGTACCTAATCAGAAATTAAATTGCATGCCCAACTTCTAAATGAATGTAAAGGTTTTTAGTGAATAAACCCTCAGTGCAATACAGGCAAAAAGTTCACTTCTCATTTAGTTTAAAAATCAATATAAACATCAATACTAAACATGATGCTTGAATGCAAAATAGGGAATGCTGCATTATTTACAATTTTCTTTCATTGGATTATTAGGGTTTCTCTCCTATTTTAACAAAAGCCACTAGTCAACAATTTAATTGGGTTTTCAGACCAGAGTACTGATGTACTCAACTCCACAAATAGATTTTATGAACTTGGTATTATACATTTTTATGAAATAATCTCTGTTGAAAATGTCAGTTAATAATGTATCAATATGTACATTATCTAGAAAAGGTTGGCTATAATATGCAATCAAATTGACTATAAAGTTGAATACATTAGTAATCTTTGCAAGTGAACAGACAAAAATACCCTTAAAAAACATGTTTTATTTCATAAAATGTATTCAAGAGTATAAAAAATAATAAAGTAATGTATTAAGTCTATAGGAGCTATATATATTTCTTTCCCCAACCGAAATGGAAAGTGCTATGACGACATTGAAAACCATCTTTGAAGTCCCATGAAGAAATGACATTTAGAAGTAAGGGCTCGCTAGACAATCCCTGATCCTCTCTCAGTCTGATTTTAAGATCAAATATCATTGAACTTTAGATCTTTTAAAGAAAATTTGTTTTTAGCATTTACTTTTAAAGCCATCTCATTTCATTAAGCATATACATGTATCATAACATTTATACAGAAGTACTTTGTAATATCGAAATATACAGGGCATTATTTGTATGTGTACATGTAGATATATAACTGTTGTTGACAATATTTTCTTTTATTACATTTTTAGACTTATAAAAGAGTTTTTATTAAGGATTCATACCATAACAAAAGAGGTTTTAGATTTCAATACTGTTATTTTAGCTTCTGGTTTTAAATATGTCGGAAAAAGACAACATAAAATCAATTATATACATATTCAGTTGATTCCAAATTATACTACATTTGAATGATTGTACATGTAAACAAGAAATCAATGTGAATGTTAATATATTTTAATGTCATGAACGATTGACTGAATGTATTAAATAATGTGATATTTAAAAAAAAATTATTGAGAAAGGAAAAAAATAAAAAATATATTTATGAATATGGTTTTGTTTTGTTTTGTAAGGGCCACTATAAGATTCTCATCCCCACCCACCAATTTTTTCAGCCCCTAAAAAAATTTTATTTTCATTTTTGGCAAATTATGTGTATTTTTGGTCAATTTCCTTTAAAATGACAGAATATTTTATAAAAATGGATAAATAATAAAAGATAAAATTCACTATTCCATCCCATATTTTCCTTAAATTTGGATTATATTTTGGCCTAATACCAAAAATTTGAGACCAGCAACAAAGGCAGAGGATAGGCATTTGACATCCCGACGTTTGACAGGAAAATTTGATTAGGAACTATGAAACAAGAGGCCCAAGAAGACATTTTTAGCTCACCTGGCCAAAGGCCATGTGAGTTTATGCCATCACTATGCGTCCGTCATCTGTCGTCATCCGTCGTCCATTAACAATTTCAAAAATCTTCTCCTCTCAACCAATTTAACTGAAACTTTGCAGGAATGGTATATGACATGTTGGCAACAAACGATCCTCATTTTAAAATGATTCGATAAAAAACATGGCTGCTGTTACTAAAAATAGAACATAGGGTAAAACCACTTAAAATGGCTTATAACTCAGCAACCATAACAGATAGAAAAAAATCCGAAGAATCTTAGGCTCTTCAGAATCAAAAGCTCTACAAAAGTCTCCATTGGGTCGAAGTTGTCAGAGAAACCCTAATAGGGGTTATGGCCCTTTTAAGGTCAAGAATAGCCTTTTTTCATGTTTTTGCCCTCTAGAATGAAAACTATTGCAGATAGAGAAAAGCTGTTGTCTAATGAAATGTTCAGCTCATTTAGCTCTACAAAAGTTGTCATAGGGTCTAAGTTGTCGGATGACCCCTTATAGGGGTTACAGCCCATTAAGGCGAAAAATAGTGTTTTTCGTCTACAGAATGAAAACTATTGCAGATAGAGAAATGCTGTTGCTTGCTTAAATGTTCAGCTCATTTAGCTCTACAATAGTCTTCATAGGGTCAAAGTTGTCAGATGACCCCTTATAGGGGTTATAGCCCCTTTAAGGCGAAAAATAGTGTTTTTGGCCTATAAAATGAAAACTATTGCCTATAGAGAAAAGCTGTTGTCTAATGAAATGTTCAGCTCATTTAGCTCTACAAAAGTTGTCATAGGGTCTAAGTTGTCGGATGACCCCTTATAGGGGTTACAGCCCATTAAGGCGAAAAATAGTGTTTTTCGTCTACAGAATGAAAACTATTGCAAATAGAGAAAAACTGTTACTTGCTTAAATGTTCAGCTCGTTTAGCTCTACAAAAAAGTCTTCATGGGGTCGAAGTTGTCAGATGACCCCTTATCATCTCTACTCATAAGCTCACACCCTCCTTAACTGCACACTTGATGAATTTTTATGTCTCCCCCCCCCCCCCCCACTGTTGTGGGGAGACATATTGTTTTTGTGGTGTTTGTCGTTCTGTCCGTCACAAAGTTTGTCAGCGCAACTCATATGAAACTACAGAACCGAATTCAATGAAACTTGGTATATAGGAGGTGCACCTTATATACTTGTGCATATTACCAGGAAATTTTGATCTTTAAATTTTTGTGGGAGTTATGGCCCTTTTAACTTAGGAATTTGGTGAAAATCCTCATTTATCAATTTGTCAGCCCAACTCTTCTGAAACTTCTGAACCGAATTCGAGGAAACTTGATATATATAGGAAGGACACCATATGTTGTTTTGCACATTACCTGGAAATTGTGATCCTCAAATTTTTGTGGGAGTTATGGCCCTTTGAGCTTAGAAAATTGCTTAAAATCCTCATTTATCATCTTGTCAGTGCAACTCCTCTGAAAATACTGAACCGAATTTAACGAAACGTGGTTAACAGGAAGGACACCATGTTCAGTTGTGCATATGACCAGGAAATTTTTATCTTCAAATTTTTGTGGGAGTAATGACCATTTGAACTTGGAATTCTTTTCGGGAAACGGGGGGTGGGGGAGACATTGTTTTTGTAGGCAAAAAAAAACTATTAATTTGTCTTGCATGTGAAGCAGAGTGAGACATAGGTATTACTTTACTGCATCAGTGGCGGCGCAAAAATTTTGTGTTAAGGTTTTATGAGCACCTCCATATCTCAAGAACTTATAGTCCTAGGTAGATGAAACCTGGTTTGCTATTCCCAATACAAGCTTAGCACAGTTGCATCCCCATCTTCTGACCTTGTCCTTGATTTTTATACGACCGCAAAATTTTTGCGATCGTATAATGTTATGGCGATGTCGTCGTCGTCGTTGTCGTCGTCGTCGTCGTCGTCGTCGTCTGGGGACATTTGGTTTCCGTGCAATAACTTAAGTAAATATTGACCAATTGTTACGAAATTTTAATATGATGTTTGTAACCACTAGAGGAAGGTTCCTATTGTATTTGGGGTTGGTGACCCTTACCGTTTTGGAAAAAAGGGCCAAAAGGGGCTAAAACAGGTGTATTGACAAAACTGTTGTAGAATGTTTATTATTCAATAGATTTTGAAAATTCTTTTTTTATTGAATTCCTCATTAATTTCTGTCAACAAAATGTGTCAATGGTTTTGATGTATATTGAACCGTTACATTGCTACAGGGGGGGGGGCAAAGACGGGCCACACCCAAAAAATCAACTTTTTTATTTGTGGTCCAATTTTGAAAAAAAAATTTTCATTGGAATCCTTCTGAAAATCTCTGCCTGCATTTTTCAATCAGATTTGCAATATATCTTACTGTTTTTTTAGATATAAGGGGTCGAAGGGGCAAAAAACACAATTTTTTAAAGTTGGTCAAGGCAAATGGTTTTACACAAGAAATTAAGCTGTAATGGGTCAGCCAATTGTTATGAAGTTTAAATATGATGAATATATACACTGAAGGAAGCTTTTTATTGCATTTGGGGTTTGTGGTCCTAACCTTTTTTTTTAAAAAAAGGCCAAAAGGGGCTAAATCGTGTCAAAAATGTCAATGAATTTAGAAATAAGATTTTTTTTCTATTAAATGTTATTGTAAATATATATGTGTCAAATATGCATTTTAAAGTCCACCATAGGATGCATGTGTAAAAAAGCTTTGTAAGTCCACCATGGGCTGCATGTGACCAAAGCAATAGACTATCCATATTGGGCCTCCAATGTACAGGATTCATCTTGTTGCGGTCGTATCATGCTGCGCTCGGCGTAGCTTTTTATTCGGTTGTGTGACTTTACAATATGCAATACATGTTATAGCAATGTATAAGTTTTATCAGCGCCTACATATCTCAAGAACTATATGACAAAGGTTGATGAAACTTTGATATGCATTTGTCTCAATAGTAGCTAAGCACAGTTGTATCCCCATATTTTGACCTTGACCTCGATTTTCCGGTTGAGTGACTTTGTGACAATTTTCAATATATATAATAGAAATTTGAAGGTTTTATGAGGACCTCCATATCTCAAGAACTTTTAGTTCTAGGTTGATTAAATTTGGTATGCATATTCCCCAATAGTAGCTTAGCACATTTACATCCTCATCTTTTGGTTGGACCTTGATTTTCCAGTTGAGTGACTTTGACAATTTAAACATATATTATAGCAATGTTTAGGTTTTATGAGCATAGACGATATTGAGATGTGGAACAAGTGTACGCGACACAACAAACATAAACAAACAGCAATTCAAAAAATCACAACGGAAAACAGCAAGCAGTCTTCAACATGACCATAGGTCACTGCTTACCGTCTTGCATTGGCCCAAGACTTATAATACAAAACAAAAGTTTCAAAACCAATCCCTAAATCTTCATCGAAAGACCCAATTCTTGACATGTCCATATGTAATCTTTAAGTCCTAGGTTGATGGAATTTGGTATGGATATTCCCAAATAGCAGCTAAGCACAGTTGGATACCCATCTTCTGACCTTGACCTTGATTTTCTGGTTGAGCAACTTTGACAATTTTCAATGCATACATGTATAATAGCAAAATCTTTAATACTTATACTATCAATGTTAAGATTTTATGAACACCTCCATATTTTAAGAACTTAAAGTTCTAGTTCTTAATTGATAAATCTTGGTATGCATTTTCCCTTGTAGCTTAGCACAGTTGCATCCCCATCTTTTGACCATGACCTTGGTTTTTTTCGGTTGAGTGACTTTGACAATTTTCAATGCAAATAATAGCAATGTTAAATTTGTATGAGCATCTCCATACCTCAAGTACTATAAGTCATAGGTTGATGAAACTTGGTAAGCGACTGAAGTTCGCGTAGTTGATTGATATTCAGTTATTTTGTGTTTTCATGTTTTACATGTTGTCTGTTTTTGTCCCAGTCCTGTTGGTGTATACTGGTTTTGTCTCTGCCCTTTCGGACTTTTGATATTCGGATACCCCATTGGTACCTCTTCTTCTCCCGATAGTAGCTTAGCACAGTTGCATTAAAATCTTTTGACCTTGGTCTTGATGTTTTCGTTGAGCGACTTAGACAATTTTCAATGCATGTAATAGCAATGTAAAGGTTTAATGAGGATTTCCATATCTCAAGAATTGTAAGACCTTGGTTGATGAACATTAGTATGCATATTCCCCAAATAGAAGCTAAGCAAATATGTATACCCATCTTTCGACCTTCACCTTAATTGTTCGGTTGAATGACTTAACTATTTACAATACATATAATAGCAATGTATAAGTTTGATAACCACCTACAGAACTATATGTCCAAGGTTGATGAAATTTTGGTATGCATATGCCTCAATAGTAGCTTATAATTAGCACAGTTGCATCCCTATCTTTTGACCGTGACCTTGATTTTCTGTTTGAATGAATTGACAATTTTTCAATTCATATTAATAGCAATGTGAAGGTTTAATGCTGACTTCCATATCCCAAGAGTCCTAGGCTGAATAAATTGGTATGCATATTCCCCATAGTAGCCTAGCACAGTTGTACACTCATCTTTTGACCTTGACCTTGATTTTCCAGTCGAGTCACTTTGACAGTTTTTTAATTCATGTAATAGCAATGTTAAGTTTTTATTAGCACCTCCATATCTCAAGAACTATATGTCCAAGGTTGATGAAACTTTGGTTTGCATATATCTCAATAGCAGCTTAGCACAATTGCATCCCCATCTTATGACAGTGAAATTAATTTTCCGGTTGACTGACTTAACACACATGAAGGTTAGAACTGCTGGTGGAGTGTTAATTCCCCGAGGTAGGCCCACTCCGGCACCAACACTTTTGAGTTGGAGAAAACATCAAAGCTTCAAATTATCCGTCTAAATTTCAAAATTGTCTAAACCCTAAGGTTCTTCCTACCCCAGACATAGGTTGGTTATCTTAGTAATAATTTGGTTCCCCAGTTTGGTAATTTTGGTTTTACTTTTCTATGCTCTTCATATTCATATAGTGTTTGGCATTTTCAATATTTTTGGTAGAGCGCCTCTGATGAGTCTTGAATAGACGAAACGCACGTCAGGCGTAGCAAAATTTATTGTCTGGAACGTTGTTGTCATTTGTATTTCGAACACACGTGAAGGTTAGCACTGCTGGTGGAGCTTTAATTCCCCGAGGTTAGCCCGCTCCGGCACCAACACTTTTGAGTTGGAGAAAAACATCAAAGCTTTAAATTATCCGTCTTAATTTCAAAATTGTCTAAACCCTAAGGTTCTTCCTACCCCAGAAATAGGTTGATTATAATTTGGTTCCCCAGTTTGGTAATTTTGGTTTTACTTTTCTATGCTCTTCATATTCATATAGTGTTTGGCATTTTCAATATTTTTGGTAGAGCGCCTCTGATGAGTCTTGAATAGACGAAACGCGCGTCAGGCGCAGCAAAATTTATTGTCTGGAACTTTGTTGTCATTTGTATTTCGAACACACATGAAGGTTAGCATTGCTGGTGGAGTTTTGATTCCCCGAGGTTAGCCCGCTCCGGTACCAACACTTTTGAGTTGGAGAAAACATCAAAGCTTCAAATTATCCGTCTAAATTTCAAAATTGTCTAAACCCTAAGGTTCTTCCTACCCCAGACATAGGTTGGTTATCTTAGTAATAATTTGGTTCCCCAGTTTGGTAATTTTGGTTTTACTTTTCTATGCTCTTCATATTCATATAGTGTTTGGCATTTTCAATATTTTTGGTAGAGCGCCACTGATGAGTCTTGAATAGACGAAACGCACGTCAGGCGTAGCAAAATTTATTGTCTGGAACTTTGTTGTCATTTGTATTTCGAACACACGTGAAGGTTAGCACTGCTGGTGGAGTTTTAATTCCCCGAGGTTAGCCCGCTCCGGCACCAACACTTTTGAGTTGGAGAAAAACATCAAAGCTTTAAATTATCCGTCTAAATTTCAAAATTGTCTAAACCCTAAGGTTCTTCCTACCCCAGACATAGGTTGGTTATCTTAGTAATAATTTGGTTCCCCAGTTTGGTAATTTTGGTTTTACTTTTCTATGCTCTTCATATTCATATTGTGTTTGGCATTTTCAATATTTTTGGTAGAGCGCCTCTGATGAGTCTTGAATAGACGAGATGCGCGTCAGGCGTAGCAAAATTTATTGTCTGGAACTTTGTTGTCATTTGTATTTAACAATGATCAATACATATAAAAGCAATGTTAAAGTTTAATGAGCGCCTACAAATATTTCAAGAACTATGAGTCCTACGTTGATGAAACATGGTATGCATATTCCCAAATAGTAGCTTAAAATTAGCACAATTGCATCCCAATTTTTTAACCTTGACCTTTATTTTCTTGTCGAGTGACTTTGACAATTTTCAATACATATAATAGCAATGTTAAAGTTTTATGAGCACCTCCATATCTCAAGACATATAAGTCGTAAATTGATGAATCTGTGTATGCATATGCCCCTGTAGTGGCTTAGCACAGTTGCATCCCCATCTTTTGGCTTTAACCTTTAATTTTCCGTTTGAATGACTTTGACAATTATCAAAACATGTAAAAAACAGTTTTAAGGTATTATCTTAAGAACTGTAAATTTTAGGTGGATGAAACTTGGTTTGCATATGCCCCTGAGTAGCAGCTTAGCACAACTGCATTCCCATCTTTTGATCTCGACCTTGATATTTTGGTTGAATGACTTTGAAAACCTAAAATAGCAATGTTAAAGTGCTAGACTGTTACATCTGCACCTTAATCTTTAAACCTTTGATGTAGACTTAACATTTTATTTCATCGCTCTGCCATGCAAGGAAATCGATGTAATTCCCAAAAGCTCTGGAAAAACGAATCAACTATGATACGTAAACTCCATATGCTGAAGTGGACGGAATATTGGTACACAAACAGGGAAAGGTGAAAATTGAAAAACGGAAGTCATCACGTTTGTCATAGAGCTTTGTTGAAAGTTTTCCTTGAGAGCCTGTTCCGAGATGAAGCAGACTTCCTAGGATCCGTTGTGTCAAACGGACCGTAAAGATCTCGTTGGCTTGTACACATTGAGAAGTTCATCAAGATAGGAAGGCGCTGTTCCATGCAAGGAGCGATACACAAGTGTCAAGACAGAATTTGCCCAAAATAACCTTGGGTAGTATTTCATTCTTATCATGACATAAAATATAATCTAACATCAAGCTTCATTTAATCGGACAAAAATCTTTTTATACATTGAACCGCAAAAAAAATGCGGACGTATAATAGTATGATGCTGTCGTCGTCGTCGTCGTCGTCCGCGTCGTCTGCGTCGTTGTCTGTTAACTTTAGTGTTCCCACAATAACTAAGGTTTGAATTATCCGTTTGCTGTGAAATTTGACAATGATGTTCCTTGATGGGATTGATTTTGGAGGTCCCCTTTTTTCGTTTAGAATGAGTGGCCAAAAAGGGTCCAAAAATGCTACTTTTTTGTTGTTACCACAATAAATTTTGTTCTGGTTTACCAAATGCTGTGAAATTTTACATTAATTATTGCAACCTCCCGTTTTTTCCTGTTATGGAATAAGGGGCCAAAAAGGGCCATAATGAAACTTTTTTCATAATGTTTTATGCCATAAAAGGGTAAATGGGATTGATTTTGGGGGTCACCCCTTTATTCGTTTAGAAATTAGGGGCCAAAAATTCAAATATTTTATTTTTCCCACAATAATTTCAATTCTGGTTGGCCAATTGCTATGAAATTTGACATTGATATGCCTTACCATTATACCATATACTTTATTGATTTTGGTGTCCCCCTTTTTTCATGAAATAAGGGGCACAAAAAATGGGCAAAAATGAACTTTTTATTTCTGGTCCGATTTTGATTTTTTTTTTGCATGTTTTGTCTTGTCAAGTAGTCAATACAAAATGGAGGATTAATTATTGCAACCTCCCGTTTTTTCCTGTTATGGAATAAGGGGCCAAAAAGGGCCATAATGAAACTTTTTTTATTTATTGTCCGATTTCAAAAACTTTTTTGCTAATAGATTCTTGTCAAGTAGTGTATTTACAAATTGAGGAATAATTTTCTGACACTCTCCTACCCCTTATTGCCATTTGGGGCCAAAAGAGGCAAAAATGAAAGGTAGCAGATATCCTTAATAAGAGATCGAAATGAGTGATATTTTTGTAATTGTAATTTATTTTGGTTTGCTTAAGAAAAAATATGAATTCCTAGTAAAATGTGGTTGGAAAGTCCACCAAAGGCAGCATCTGTCAAAAAACTTTGTCAGTCCACCATGGGCTGCATATGTCCAGAGCAAATGACTATCCAAAATGGGCCTAAACCTACAGGGTTCGACATGTTGCGGTCGTATCATGCTGCGCTCGGCGAAGCTTTTTATTATTAGGATGAGGATTGTAGTGAAAAAAATGCGACCGTCTGGAAAATTTCAAAAATAGGTTGCACAGCACCTCCGCAAGTTTTATGTTGATTGGTTAAAGGGTTCCCTCAAAATTGGTCGGACATGATCATGATCGAGTAAGGGAAAAAACGGTGAAAAACAGTATTTCAGATTGATTAAGTATCTCTAAATTTGTTTAGGTGACTTTACAAGACAACTCAGAATTCATATCGATATAAATATTTTGTTGGAGTAGCTATTAGATATGTTTCACGAACTTGCAAACCGATATCAAATCGATCCGAAATTGGAGATAAAACTGAAACGTGGATTAATACAATATTAAAATTTAATCCTTCAAACTTTACAAAATTTAAAAATATATATATAAATGCCAGAGGAGGGACGACAGCTCTGTATAAATGCATTGCTTTCAATCATTCTGCCTTGGCTAATTAACTTACAACAGATTTTAATTTAATTGACCGACTCACCAACAGACTTTAGCCGGCACTTTTATCAGTAAAATTCATTTTTTTCATGACAATAATACAAAATCACTGTTTATTGTTAAGATATTTATTAGGAAAACATTTAAAATCTCTATTTGAAGCGTAAAACTGTGAACATTTTTTTTATTACTTAAAGTTGCATTCATATTTGCCAAATTTTAGTATATTGCGTTTTATATAAAAAAAAATGGTAAAACAATCCGATTCTACGGCAAGTTGAAAATGAACACTAATGAATACCATTTGATTGACAGTTTTTTCTGGCTTTTTTAATTTTTTTTTTATTCATAAATAAATGAATTTATGCCAAATAATTATGTTTTTCACAAAATGCCGAGTGAAGGCGGTGAGTCTTGTTTACTTGTTTTGATATGTTGTTGTTGCTGTTGTTGTTGTATACATTTGTTGTACACATGTGTGTGTGTGTATTTTTTTTATTATGAATAAATGGGGTTGTAGACTTGCTACAAGTCCTTTTTTTTAAAACATATATTTTTTTTATTATTTTTCAATGAAAGATAATTGTTCTAATAGGACCTGCCTTTGGTGTTTACTCACAACAGACCTATATCCAACTCACCAATAGACCCATTTCCCATAAAGCCTCTATAAAAAAATTAAACCAACAGATCGAGCGAGTTCTCAGCTAGCCGAGTGAAGGCGGTGAGTCTTGTTTACTTGTTTTGATATGTTGTTGTTGCTGTTGTTGTTGTATACATTTGTTGTACACATGTGTGTGTGTGTGTATTTTTTTTTATTATGAATAAATGGGGTTGTAGACTTGCTACAAGTCCTTTTTTTTAAAACATATATTTTTTCTATTATTTTTCAATGAAAGATAATTGTTCTAATAGGTACTAATTTACTGATTGCTGCGGGAGAAACCTCTGTCTGCAGCAGTTAGAATGTGTTATGTGAATAAATAATACAGAGGGACTTGTAGCAAGTCTAATGGGGTTGATATGCTTCTTTCTTGATGCCTTTAAGGATTTTTTTCTATATTGTAGCTTATCGTTTCTTTTATATAGTAAGATAAATCTGGTCGATTGGAGTAAATGGGGTATTTATTTGTGTGATTTAAATCTAACCCTAGATTATTTGCATACGACCGAAAAAAAAATCGAATGTATAATGTTAATGGCGTCGTCGTCGTTGTCGTCTGGGGACATTTGTTTTCTGTGCGACTAAATACTTACCAATTGTTACAAAATTTTGATATAATGTTTGTACTCAGTTCACTAAAGAAAGGTATTTTATTAGAGTTTGTTGCCCTATCACTTTAGAAAGAAAATGGTAATGATTATGGGATTGCTGTCAAAACTTTCTAGAATGTTTATTTTTCATCTAATTTTGAAAACTCTTTTTTTTATTGCATTTCTCATTGAATTCTGTCACCCAAGTGTTTCAATATTTTTGGTATATTTTGCACCGTTACATAGCTAAAGTGAGCCAAAGACGGGCCACGCAAAAAAAATACTAGTATCAACGCTTTTATTTGTGGTTTTATGCAAGAACTTTAGTTGTAAAATTGGCCATCCAATGATGATTTATTTTTTACTATGCTGTTACTTATCAATAAAAGAAGCTTTAAATTGTATAGCCCCAACCGTTTTAGAAAAAGGTCCAAAAAACGCTAAGTGGGTGTTTTGACAAAACTGCTGTAGAACGTATATTTTTTTATTCGATTTTGATCATTTTTGTTCATTATATTGTGGATTTTATGTATTTTGTACCGATAAAAAGAAAAGAAAAGAAAAAAATTCAAATTTGGGCCATTCCCTGAAAATCATATTTTTTATTTGTGGTCCGATTTTCATAATCTTTGTATCTGTTGAATCCTTGTGAAAATTCCTGCCTGCATTTGCAATACCTCACCACAGAATGCAATTTGTACAGAACATTTGGGAGTCCACAATTGGCTGTATGTGTCCAAAGCACTTGTCTACTAATATTGCGCCTCTTACGAAAGCGGTTCGACGTGTCGCGGTCGTTTTATGCTGTGCTCGGTGTAGCTTAAACTTTATTGTCAGGTCGGTTGGAACTAAGGAATATCATCGAAAATAAAACAAACATTTGAATAATGCCTTTACAAATTGTTAGCATATTTTTATTCTGTTACTGATTTTGTTAAAATAAAAGGTTTTTGGAAAGATTGACGAAGCAAAATCTTTTGCTGTAAGCAATTAATGTACTAATAAATATAGGAGAAAATTAAAGCTTTTATGCGTTTTGTAACTATTGTATACGTTGAAATCCAGATGAAATCGATTAATGTGGCATTTATGGAAAAAATATATAATTCCGTTAAACCCGGTGTACTCTTTTTTTTTAATATGTAGTAAGAAAATATCACGTATCAAATGTAAATCGATGTTTCACTCAAGGTCTCTACTCATATAATATTTAATATAATATCTGTTTTCAACAAACGAAGCAATGCCAATTTGAATTTCGAAATTCCAAAATGACTGATCACAGAAAACCATTAAACACGACAAGATACAAACAAACATCTACTGGCATCAGAAACGGGAACTTCCGTCGAATCGAGAGAAAGCTTGTAGGTTGATCAACTCAGACCAGGGCTCCATAAACGGAACAAGCCGCTCACTTGAAGAAGCTGGTAAAGTTTGGTCTTATACTTAGAAAGATGGATTTGTATGACTCTATCATTGCATGTCGGGCAACGGCCTTGAAGGGGTTGGCATAAAGTTTTACTCATGTCCGTCCGTACGCGCGTCCGTCTGTCCATCCATACAAATAATGATTATTATTAACGAAATCGACATAGTTAGCGAGTGAGGGGTAAACATTTATCTATACAATGGTACATGTAGATGGCGCTCAAGTTATGTTTGAAGTGCGCTATCATAAAATATATTTATTCAGTATAAAGTGGAAACATTCTTCAGAAAATTTATTTCGCTCAAACTCTGGTGCCACATTTTTTTCAGCACAAATTTTGTTGATGAAAAAAATTATAAAATTTCAAGTAATTGTTAAAGTTTAATTATTTTGGCATTCCTTTTTCTATGGTTTAAAAAGATACTCTTGAAAAAACAAAATATTATTAGGGCCCCGCATCGAAGATGCGGACGCCCTATAGTTTTCACTTTGTCCGTCTATCTGTCCGTCCGTCACTTAAACTCAAAAACTGTTAACAATACAGTTCTAAACTTTGTACAGCTGCTAAGTAGCATATTTTTTATCGAAAATCACAGATTTGGAGAATTGGACTTTGTGAACACTAAAACTCAAAAACTGTTAACAATACAGTTTTGAAACTTTGCACAGCTGCTAAGTAGCATGCCATGATTTGCATATTAAAATTTTGTGCAAATCTGTTTAATATTATTGAAAACAATTCATTTTCTATCGAAAATCACAGATTTTGAGAATTGGAATTTTTTAACAATAAAATTCAAAGGCTATTAACAAAACAGCTCTGAAGTTTCATACACAATGCATGGAACATGCCTTAGTGGTTATAATCAAAGTTGTATGATTTTGAAAACACTTAGATTTTTTTGCCCTTTCTGACTTTGTGACTTTGTCAGTATTCTAGTTTTCAATATAAGTCATAATATGATATAATTAAAGTAATAGTTTCATTAAAAATACATAAAAAATCACTTAAATATAATTATCAAACAAAGATTAATAAACTTCAAAATAATCTATAGGTATAGTAACGAGAAGAGCACGCACTATATAAAGTATATGTGTGAGAAGCCAGTCCCTAATTAGCTATGTAGAAAACATGATTATATCCCTGAAAGCACTGAATTAGCTTAGTTCATATACCTACCAAGGTCGTTATAAGATTTTTCGCCTGGCTGTTTTGTCATTTTAAGTTTAAAATACAGTTTGCAATTTACAAGTCTTATTTTTTATTTCTAAAAAAGGTGGAAACCTCTTTTGATCTTATAATATTTTCTCAATTGATATACTGGCATTATGACTTAAAAGCCAGACAATTGCCTTCGGAGTATTCTTTGATTTACTCTTTAAAAACACTAGCTCCACAAAGTTGTCAACCAATGGAATACCAGCAATTCTGAGCTTATTTAACCTGCATGCTTTTGTGCGCACATTTTTGTGAGCAAGCACGTGGTGGTCAGAAAACTGAATCAGAAATAAGGTGTCCAAAAGGACGTAGAACACAGTTACATAGTTGAAATAAGCCATAAAATAAATCAACAAATCATATACAATTTTTAACAAAAAAATAATTGAAATTAACTGATCACACTATACTAGAAATACCCACCCAAACGCATGGAACGCCATAGCTGCCTTATGATGATGAGTTTCATTATATGATGATACTTTGTCATTATATGATGGTACTTTGTCATTATGTAATGGTACTTTGTCATTATGTGATGATACTTCTTCATTATGTGGTGATACTTTGTCATTATGTGATGGTAATTTGTCATTATGTGATGGTACTTCTTCATTATGTGATGGTACTTCTTCGTTATGTGATAGTACTTCTTCATTATGTGGTGATACTTTGTCATTATGTGATGATACTTCGTCATTATGTGATGATACTTTGTCATTATGTGATGGTACTTCTTCATTATGTGATGATACTTTGTCATTATGTGATGATACTTTGTCTTTATGAGATCAAAGTTTATTATTATGAACAGCGCTAAAAAAAATATTCTTTTCTTATGACAAATATTTTGTTCGACGCGTTGTTTTTCTGTGTATCCCCCCTCCCCCCCCCCCAAGAAAAAGTTTCAAAATGGTCGGTTTCTCGAATTTCAAATCCATAACCAATACATAATTTATTATATATTAAAACTTTGTAAACAACGTTTTTCTTCTTTAGTGGTTAATTACTTTGTTTTTTAACTAGTGTTGATATGATAGATTGTATTTTTCTGTTATTTTTTTAATGAAAGACGCTAAAACCCGAACAGTTTAAAACATAGATTTAAATCCCGAGCTAAAAATAAAGAACTAAAAAAAACCATGTTAATGAACTATGTCTTTATGATATGTGAAAATAAAAATAAAAACCCCATAAACTCGCGCATTCGGTGTGGCATAATGACAAAGTATCTCCACATAATGAAGAAGTACCATCACATAATGACAAAGTATCATCACATAATGATAAAGTATCATCACATAATGAAGAAGTATCATCACATAATGAAACACATCATCATAAGGCAGCTATGGCGTTCCATACAAACGCCTGTGGAAATACCAAGACATTGCATTTTGGTCAGTGATCATTTCAGCCGGGATTCAAGCTTAAATGGATTTTATGTACAAAAAATCACATGGGGCCCTTAGTTTTAATTTAGGAAAAACAGTGATTAATTAATCAACATATTATTGGTGAATAAGGGCAAAAGGTTACATTTAGGTATAAAAATAACATATTGACATAACTGTTAGCATATGATAAAACATCATTGGTCCTTTTGCAACAAAACAGACAAGGGCGGGTCTATCAATTTTTGAAAGGGGAGGGGGTGTTTTTTGTACTGAATACAAAAAAAGGGGAGAGGGATTTAAAGCCAATTTTGCCGAAAATATGCATACAAAATATGAATATTTCGAGGAAAAGGTTCCAGACCTCGGAATCCGCCATTCTGTACCTGTCAATGGTAGATGCCCTTCAGTATTGGAACACAAAAACATTAAGAGATACATTGTATTTCGTTTGTTGTTTTGTCTTGTCTTATTTGTATAGATATCGAACGAAATTATTCTAAAATATTCTTGCTGCTATAATTATACAAAATGCTACAATGCGTGTTATGGAGTTGCAACGATTGATATCTATACAAAATATTTGCAAAAGACCATGTCCCCTGCCGCATCCAGGTCCTTTACAATTACTCACTGCAAGTTGTCCAGCAGATATTATTTGCAACCCATAAAACACTTGTATCTGCTACAGACCTCGCTTAAAATATTATTTTTCGTGAGATATTTATTTTTCATTATCAAATGAGTATGCGCGAAAAAAAATTATAAAATATTATTAAGAAAACTACAGCGATATTGTTTTAAATGATAAATTCGCAGAAAATCAAGTACTTGGATGACGACATTACCAATCCTTAATATTCAATAGTCTATAGTTAATGGTTTGGAGGCAAAGGCTTTTGTCTAGATAACAGTATCATTTCAATTACAAAGTACATATTTGTACATTTTAATTAATGAGATACATTTGATGAAAGTCTGAATAATAAGCTGATGTTGCTAAAAAGTTAATACAAGGATTCAGTAGCAATTTGATAAAAAAATATATACATGTATATGAAAATCATAGGCGTATGCGTCTAGGATTTTATTATTTATTTATTGTGTGTGTATAAAAAACAATCGGACACTGGCTAGTGGAAATAGTAGTATAGCGATCGGAGGTAATAATTTTCATCTAAGCCCAAACAACTGTAACGACAAAAAGCAATTGAGTGACTTGTTCGAAAACTAAAAAGTATACTGCATAAAAACCTAACAACAATCTTATTCAAAATTATTTCACGCATAAAAACAATCCCATTAAACCTTAAGTTGAAAAAATAGATGGGTCGTAATTCTGATCTAATGCAAAGCATCGCAATTTGAAGAAGGAATATTCTCTTGAAAAACAGTGTTTTCGTATTTCGTCAGTTCATATTTTCTAGAATGGTGTAAATTAATCGACGTTCTCTTGAACATTTGCTTATCTGTACCCCAAAGTATCTAAATAACCATAATTATCTAAAGATAACGACTAAAGTTCACGACACGGTTGCACTTTTTCGTACATACAAACTCTCTGAGAAAACCAATATCCAAAGCTTAACATTACCTGACAGACATTTTTATTTAACGTTTTAAAATATAAAACACGATAAGAAGAACAACTCGAACTTTTTCTGAACCCTTATTTATACAACATTCCCTATGTTAACGTTGTACAAATATAGCTTCACAGTATCCTATCAGTTTTCTTGATATTTGCTAAAAGCTTATTTAAGTTAGTCCTATGTGCTTTAAACATATTAAATGTCTCAACGAAATAATTCTAAAGAGCTGATACAAAGGTGGAGGACATTCAAATAAAATCACCCCTAAAACACACTACACAACAACCAAAACCAACATATTACAAGCGACCCACTATCATGTAATAACGTTTACCTCAAGAAAAAAGTAGCCATTTCGAGATATAAGCTATGGAAGAATTTACTTTTGTGGAATTTTCGGATATGCGTTACTGGGACTTTTTACACTACTTGAAATGCAAGTTTTTATTCTCTTTTATTTTTAAATTTAAAATTTGCAGGCCATAACACAGAATAAGTTGATTTGTTTAAGAATTGCACGAAATTTATCTACATTAGGGTTTTTTTTATACATGACTAGAACCAATAAACTACATCGAATCACATTCAATTTTTATCAGAAAAACGCAAAATAAAAGAGAATAAAGGTAACTTACATTTCAAGCAAGCAAAAAAAGTCTCGGTGATGTCCCGGTCATATGAGTTATGCGCGATTGGTGTCCATGAGGATGCCTATTTCTCGAAATCTTACAGAATTCTTATCAGAGCCTCCTCGTGGCGGAATACAGGCACTGTTCCAGCGAAAACGATGGTTACAACACCGGTTTCTTTGGAGCAGCTTACTTTGGCGCTTAACAAATCTATATTTAGTCGCTACAGATCTAGAGGGGACCCAAAATTAACAACTAAAAATAACATTCGATTAGATTAGTCTTCATAGGTTTTCTTAAAAGTCTACCTTTTCAAATGATTCTTTGTAAAAATTTTATTTTTAAGATTTTTTTAAGTAAAAACGATCTAAGCTAATACTGTATCCCATAATCTAAGATCTACAAAACAGCTTTGCTAAACATCTTCTACTGAAATCAAATTAAGCGTAGGACAATTAAACCATGCTCTTGAATTTAGGCGGAACAACCTTTACTTTAGGGCCCATGTTTCCAACAAATGATTCACACATGTGGATTTAACGAGGATTCCGAGCTTGAGGTGCTTATCAGACTCTTTTGTTTTCTGTTTATGATAATATAAAACAGATTCTTCAATAGAGAAGTCTACTTATGACGCTCAATCATTTCATTTTATTTCCAATGGTGACAAGAGCATATGAAACAAAGATTTCTTTACATCTTGTTAGTTAGGAATATGACAAAATAATTAATAGCAAGTGTTAGTGGGGTTTTATTTTTTATAAGAAAGTATTGTACTTATTCAATTTTACATGGTTCTGCTTACGTTTATCAAAAGTTTTCAAATGCCGATTCCATGGGAAATTTTATTTGAATCGATAGAAGAACAGACATCGTCGCACTAGTGGAAACTGTAGAAGTGAACATCATTTGACAGCTATTACAGTGCATACAATCTGGCAGAGGCTGTGTTAGCTGATCCTATCCATGAGGGGTCCAAGGGAATCAGCATTTATCAAGCGATAAGGTACACTGGTGCTATGATAGCTTGGAATAAGGAGTCGACAACTTTTTACATGGCAAAAAGGCTGTAAAAGCGCATTGAATAGATTCGCCTTTTGATATGCTATTGGGACAGTTGTTATCTCGACAAAAGTTGAAGATCTAGTAATGCATGATGACCCCTTTGCTTCCTCTTGTTATCGCTCTAGTTTAAACTCTTATAGCATGGATGCATCGCAACAAGTCTGCTGAAATCTCCCGATATGAATCTTGCTGACTGTGTCTTTACTTATTCAATGATACTGATACGCTGTTAAATTGAATGGTCTCATATTAGTACTTAAAATTTCAGCTATTGTCACTAGCGCTGTATAGCTTGATGTGATTGGGACAAGATGACATGTTCCTTCATAAGAAAGTTGTGGTGTTGTTGGCTTTTTTGAAGTAACACTCAGATGGCTATTTAAGATAAGTTTTTTGTCTATGGTAAACCCTGGATAGTTTGTTTAAGATGTCTCTTGAATTTATAAGACATGGATACAATTTGATTCCGTGTTGGTGTTGCGTTCTGATCCACCACCTCAACACAAATCCTACACTTACTCTTCCGGAGCACCTGGGTTCACTCTTATTTCGGTTGTAGTTCGCGTTGTTGATTGATATTCAGTTATTTTGTGTTCCTTGTTTTACATGTCTGTTTTTGTCCCGTTCGTGTTGGTGTTGACTGGTGTTGTCTCTACACTTTCGGACTTTTGACATTCGGATACCCCATTGGAACCTCTGCTTCTTTGAATCTTCAGGGTAGGTAAATTCTCATTTGGATAACAGTCTGATGAATAAGGCATCAGTATGAAGAAATATTTCGAAAGGTGCATGATGATATACCTGTTCAAATTGACACGGCTGATGGTGTTTATGTAGTATGTAGATCAAAACGTTTATCAAGGGCGTTTGAGCGAGACAATCCTTGTCCACACACCAAATAGACATCGGGATGCGCTTGGTATGCAGTGATAGAACAATTGCTAGGAGCTAAATGGAAAATTGATATGTTGAATAATTGAAAGTGCGCGCTATCATTATATCTTTTATGATGTTGGCTTCCGCACAATCACTTGAGATTTTCAGGCGGAAGCCAGATTTGGTGGCTGGAAAAATCTAAACTTGTACGAGCGATATTCACATTGTCCATTAGAGGAGTACATACATCATTATTACATTAAGGAGCGATCATTCGATTTTTAGGGGGAGGGTTATGGTGACTATAAAGGCAGGACAGTGCTTTGAACAAAAAGAATAGACGATAAAGTGTACGCGACACAACAAACATTAAAGAAACGGCAATTTAAAAACTCACAATGGAAAACAGCCAGCAGTCTTCAACATGACCAGAGGTCACTGCTCGCTGTCTTGCATTGGTCCAAGACTAAAAATACAATACATAAGATTCAAACAAATCCCTAGATAACATGTATCAACGAAAGACCCATTTCTGAACATATGGAGCATCCAAATTTCCGTGCCTCCTAACATTTACTTTGCTTTCCTTTCGCTTTCGACTATTGACTTCTGTGCGTATAATAAAATAAGTTAATTTTATAATTCATATATAGCAAAAAACTGTATGTATTTTTTTTCACTTAATGTTCATTCTCATCTCCGGCCTTGCTGAATTCTTGGTGTTTCAATGATGTACGCCTTCCCAAGTGCTTGAATTTCACACATGGAAAGATTCTTCCAGTGTTAACACATTATCGCCCGATAAGGTGTTATTCTTTTAGATTTGGTTTTCATTCATTTGCAAATTTATTTATTGTTGCAATTCAATGCTTAATTTGGCATACCAATCACATGTTGTTTAAGTGCGCTATTATCCAATAAAGTTGCTTGATTTGAATAGTTCCACAAACTCAAAATATATAATAATTCTTTATTGCAAAATTACACCCATAAGGGTCAAGATATACAAAGAGTAACAAACATACAACATATAAACAGTTTCAATAAAACATTAACATCAAATAAGAATTGATAGTAAAAGCCAACAAAATATCAATTTCAAATATTTTAGTGCAAATATTTTTAAACATTATAAAGTGCCAAAAATGAGTAAATCAGTGAAATTGAAAATTTCTAAGCAAAATGTATCCATGGTTTGAACCAAATATCAAGATCTACGAAATCAACCTTTATGTTACGTTCTGCATTAAAGATGAAATGTAATTGTGTAATTTAATTAATTACATTTGAAAAGTATTTGTAACTTAATTAATTACATTTCCAAATCCTAGTAATTGTAATTGTAACTAATTGAAGATTTTTGAAAAGTAATTGTAATTTAATTAATTACTTTTCAATGTAATTGACCCCATCCCTGACATGGACCTGTTTCTCAATTCTAATGACTGTTGAATAAAGTCACACAGATCAGCCAATAACCCATTTTTGGGACAAATAGAATTTAAAATATATATACCACATTATAATCCTTCATCAAATAGCCTGAAATATATTATTTCAGCCTTAACATTTACTAGTATCTAGATAATTTATTCATATATGAGAATTTCTCAATTCTTATATGACATTGTTTATCTTTGATCTATTTGTCTATATTTGACCAAAGAAGTTTGCATTTACTAAAAAATGAGAAGGTGAGTGATTTATAGCTTTACAACGATCGAATGTGTTTTAAGGAAACTTCGTCGCCAATCATAAATTGATCAGCAGACAATTGGTATCCAAATGGGCACAATTTGTACACACAAATGTAGTATATTTACTCTATCCTTAACATCAACTCTGAATTCCAAGTTCGCTTTGTTGATTGCTTTTCAATTGTTTTTGTGATTTTGATTTTGCTTTGCCTTTTTCTTCGTGCTGTTCTCGTTGGTGTTTACTGGTTTTGGCTTTCGGACTTCAGATTCCGATACCCTATTATTAGTACATGTACATGTGCACTTTTGTTTCTTTTGCTCCGAATATCTTGTTGATGTCCTATCATAAAACAAGCAATCCTTGATTTTTTTTAAGATTTCCTACCCTGTACATGCTATATATGCCCCAGGAAATTGAGACTTTAGGCACTACAGATTCCAGAAAGTCGTTGTATATCTAACGTGATGTTTTTAAATCTACAATTTCCCTTGTTATGTTCGGCTTCAGTTTAGAGCAATTGTTCGACACATGCCAACAAAAAAACAACAACCAAAAAAAAAAAAAAAAACAAAGAAAAAAACGGTAACACAAAAAATACTCGGTTTTGAAAGATACACATTATTCTATCATGACTGTCGCATATTCACAGTAAACACACAGTAAACACATTCACAGTAAACATATGAGTTTTGGCTTAATATTTTTTCATACATGCTGCTTAGATCAAGATTATGTCCCCAAAAGGTGCCAGATTTTCATTCCAAAATTCTGTTTTTTCTGGCGTAACAATAGAATAGGAACAAGATTGAACGCATGTTTTGTAACTGCATGGAATTAAAAAATGATAACAAATGAAGTATTTCTTATTAGCAAACACTAAGACATAAAAGATGCATATTAGCATTAGAGTTATAGGTGTAGCATGCAACTGGGATTAAATATGTAATGAGACAAAAGCATATTTATGATTATTCATAAGGACATGTTAATTAAGCGTTTAGGATAAATGTTGTATTCATACATGTTGTTCAGATTAAGACATGTAAGAGTATTGTAAAAAAAATCCAAGCTGCCATTAATTTAAATCAGATTTCCTTGCGTAACAATAGTACAGATATATCGTATTTACATATGATGTAACTCCATCGAATTCAATTCAATTAAAAGAGCATTCTCTGAGCAAATACTAAAGGACCTTAATGATTAACATTATAACAACTTATATATTTAGTTGTAACTTTAAACTTTAATCTGATATGTAGACGGGAGTATATACAATTTATTATCTCACATAAATTAGAGATTTTGAACTGCTTCAGATGCGTTATGAGCATTGATGAACACAAACTCCATCAGAAAACTAGAAATACAAGATCGAGAGCTTCATCCCAGATAACTTCATTGAATTCAATACAACTAATAGAACATTCTTTAAGCAAACACGAATGACCTTAATGATTAAAAGAAGCAGAGGTACCAATAGGATATCCGAATGTCAAAAGTCCGAAAGGGCAGAGACAAAACCAGTATACACCAACAAGAACGGGACAAAAACAGACAACATGTAAAACATGGAAACACAAAATAACTGAACATCAATCAACGCGAACGGAAGAGTAAGTAGTTCCTGCTTGCTATAGCACATCCGTCACGTTGCCAACAGTCAATTAAGCGTGTCAAATCCGGTAAAGGAAGACAAAACAAAACTATATGACAAACATATATGCACTCATCTGAGAGATTTGTCTATAAGTGCATGATGTCTTCCGTAAAATTTCAGAAGACAGAACCGAGGAGCAACATAACCCTGTGTAAGCAATTTTTGCGTCAGACGTGACTCTCTGCAAAGGAAATCGATGTAAGTCCCGCACGCTCTGGAGTAACCAATCAATTGAGATACGTAAACTCCATAAGCTGTAGCGGACGGAATTTTGCTACACAAGAAGGGAAAGTTGACAATTGGAAAGTTGAAGCCATCAGGTTTGTCATAGAGCCTTGTTGAAAGTCTTCCCTGAGAGTCAATGTCGAGATGTAGATCTAAATATGAAGCAGTCTTCATTGAATCCGTTGTGTCCTTTATCTCAAGGTCCTGGGGATATACAAGATGGAGAAAGTCACCATATCGAGAATTGTTTAGTGAAAGGACATCATCATTATAACGGAACGTGAGGACGAAGGAGAGAGCTAGTCTACGATCTTTTTTTGTCTAGAAGAGATTGTAAGAAGTCTG
Source organism: Arcuatula senhousia (assembly GCA_963971305.1). Lineage (NCBI taxonomy): Eukaryota > Metazoa > Mollusca > Bivalvia > Mytilida > Mytilidae > Arcuatula > Arcuatula senhousia. The sequence continues at coordinate 41,880,257 of OZ020312.1, forward strand.
CTTCATATGAATGAAGAAACAAATCAGCAAGCAAAGGTGCACAATAAGTGCCCGTTGGAATCCCCATTGGTTGCAGAAAAAACACGTCCACCACACTGAACAAATATGTTGTCGATGAGAAAGTTGAGCATGTCGATTATTTGGTCTTCTGTAAATTTGTTCTTTTTCTTAGACTCATTGATAGCAAGGTAAGTCTTGGTATAATCGACTTCTAGATATTTGTACCTGTGTTTTCCATTCTTTTTGAAAAAGCTGCGTTTAATCAGCTGTGCTAATCGCGATTTCAGTTTTCATGTGGAATAGAAATGTAAAGTGTGGAGAAATCGAGCATTAGAACAACATATATATTTAGTTGTAAATTTAAACTTTATACTAATATGTATTTAATAAAATCTATTATCTCACATAAATTCGAGATCCTGAACTGCTTCAGATGCGTTGTGAGCATTGATGAACACAAAATACATCAGAAAACTAAAAATACAAAAAGAGCTTCATACATTATCATGCCAATGTAGAAATGTCAAATTGGAATAAGCTGATTGTGGAAGAACGCAAAACAGTACCGATTGTCACTTATTAAAATACGTTATAATTTGATCGTTACAGAACAAAAACACAGCTGGTGTTGTTTGGAAAAAATATTATCAAAATATTTGAAAAAAGGTTAACAATCAAGGCATACCCGTAGCCAGGGGGGGTTCGAGGGGTTCGGGCGAACCCCCCTTGAACAAAAAAATTGATGAAAATAGGGAAAAATCAGGTGAAAAATGGGTTAAGCACTATTCAAGTCAGAAAAAAATGGGAAATCGACCCCCCTCTTCACATTTTCGAACCCCCTGTTGAAAAATTCTGGCTACGGGTATGCAAGGCGCCCTTTCCTTCACTTTTGTATTTTCAATATTATACACACGACTACCACAGGAAAATATTTCCTACAAAGGCTAAGCCATCAACCATGTGTCAACACTATCAGTCAACTTTCTGTCATCTATGGGAGTTTTTCAATCTTGCAAATGTAAGGCAGAATGAACGCCAAGATAAAAACAAATACATTGAAGATCAAAGTAGTAATGTCGTATTACACTGACTGTTGTATTCTTTCCTGTTGTTAATATCAAAGCATGGTGCCAACTTTTCATTCATAATTTGTATCTTTGTTACGTAACAAGACAAGAGGAACAACATTTGACACATGTGAGGTAACTTTATCGAATTCAAGATGACAAATTAAGTGCTTATTAGCAAGCACTAAGGACATTAATTTTTCATTTTAAAACAAATGTTTATAGGTTTAACATGCAACATGAATTAAATATGTATTGAGACAGAGGCATTTATGATGATTTATCCTTATCTTACGTAAGTAGACCTGAAAAACACCCAGAGTTGCCTACCAGTTGTCATGTGCGCGGATGAACATGTGCATGCCAAATCATGTTTGTTAAGAAATCAGGTTTATTAGGATAAGAGGTAAGTGGAGGTAGAGATAAAAAAAATACCAAAAAAAAAACAACGTTTTAAGTGGTTATGATATACATGCATATTTAAAGGAATAAGCTCTTATCAGCAGCATTTGACTCAAAGTGCTCAACCCTATATGTTCGAACAGGGAAGCCAAATCCAGTACCAAGGATATCGACATGTACAGGCGTCTTTGCGAGAGTCTTTGTTCAAACTTTTAGTTGTTATTGCATGAAAAGAGGTTGAATACGAATAACAATGAATCGTATGCATATTGAATATTTTGGCGTGTCTTCCTTTGTTTTATTTTTTTCTCTTGGACATTGTTCCTCGAAGTTCTGTAATTTGTAATAACATTTATTATGTATTATATTTTTTTGTGTAAGGACAATTGTTAGACAGCAGACAGCGAGTCAATGGTCGCATTAAAGGCTTCCAGCTGTTTTCTATTGTGGATTTTGAATACTGCATCTGATTTCGTGGTTTTAAACGCGTCTTATTATAATCCCACTCCTAATGATCTGTTTTTTTTTTCAAGTTAAAAAACTTTCAAATATAAACTTACTAAAGACGTCACTTATTAACTGATATTTCCGAAAAAATGCATAAATTGTGTAACTTTAACTGTATATTAGTACCAGATACAGAGGAAAACACTACTGAGCAAGGAAACCCCAACAATTAGTCAGATTAGAATATTATAAATACAAATTACAACAAAGTCCCAGACAATAAATTTTGCTACGCCTGATGCGCATTTCGTCTATTTAAGACTCAACAGAGGCGCTCTACCAAAATTTGAAAATGCCAAACACTATATGACTATGAAGAGCATAGAATAATACCAAAAATGTCAAACAAGAAACCAAATTATAACTAAGACAAGCCTATGTCTAGGGAAGGTAGAACCTAACGGTTTCTGCTTTATTAACTCCTGCTTATAATGAACAAAATGTAACTACGCCTGGAATGATTTTTTTTACCAGAATAAAACACCAGGGCAGCCGATATCGTAATGATATAAAATTACTGAACCTAGAAATAAATACTCAGGATTGGTGTTTAATTTATTGATTGGGTATGTACAAATATGCTTGTAAAATACTATTATATTTTGATTTTCTTTTTAATTTAACCCTTCGATCAATATTTTTATCAAATCTATCTTCTAGTAAACATGGAATTTCTCTAATTTTGTTTCAATTAGAATTTAACATGTATATTATATCCAATTCAGACGTCTAAGATAGCTTCCAGGGGTCCAATCTCGGTCTAAAAATTTAACCTTAGAGCAAGTTTTAATTTAGACATATTTAAGGATACTTTCGATAACACCACCCTTGACTTGTAAGATCAACATAATACTGTAGCTTATACTTACTACCCACTAAACGCACTAACGTTCCAATAAGGTACCCATAACGTTCATTCATGGTTTCTAGAACGTTCCGAAATAACATTGCAGGAACGTTAAAGTGTAGACTCCATTTTCGGTTCTTATAACGTTCCGTCGGAACTATATTGGATCGTTCCCTGAACGTTTTCTGGTGGTTTTGTTTTACCTTTTGAGGTTCATGTATAGTTTTAAGAACGTTTTATTTACGTTCTGCTAATGTTTTACCAGCACCCTCACACAACTGGTGGGATGATTCTAGTTATATGTGATTAATGAAATTGGTTTTTTTTCATAAATCTTCGTTTTTGATAGTTTTTAAAAGTCTTTTAACATTTTTTGAATGTCTTTCTGGTTTTGAATTTACATGGTGTCACTGCTTAATCTTAATTAATAAGAGCAGTTATGTTATCTATATCATAATGAATACTCTTTGCAATGGCATTTAGATCATCCAGATAGATCGTCTCTGACAAGTCTTAAATACACTATAAACGGGCGTTCATTTAGCTGAAACTTTCTTGCAAAAAGAAAAAGAAAAACAAAAATATATTTAGATAGAATATTTTATAAGAAAAAAATCCACAAACACAGTTAAAAGTTTCAAGTGCAGTCAATAATTATAGTCCATTTCCTCTTTATCCTACATATTCTCACTAATAGTTCCGTGTAAATCTCAATTTAAGTATCATTTCTATTCCATCTCAGTTGAAATTTTCAAGAATTACATTCATATTTGTCACTATATTAGAATGATATGGTCTCTTTTATCATCGTACTCCAAGATGCTTTATTCTTCATGCATTTGTTTTCCTGAAACGTAAAAGAAATTATTTTATCCAATAAGAAAAAAATGACACCAAAATATACACAAGCTGCAGTGAGATTATTATTTCTTTTAATAAGGCATGTTGAACCTAACTAATACATTTAAGCATAAATATAAACATCTTATACTTTATTAGGAATAGTACATGTAAGTTAGGCTCTCAACAAGTTGTTGTCTTTTATGATAAAATAATTTAATAATTACATAATTTAATGTCTTAATTAAGTACCAAATAGCTCCTATTAAATGGGTAAAGATCCATGAATATATTGTTGCTCTGAATATGATGCAAAATAAGTAATCTCATATCCTACCTCAACCACCTATAAAATTCAACCCTTTAACATCACCAACACAATTTGAAGTTTCTAATTGAGTTAAGCCGGCATTATGTTTTCTATCCTGCATGTATGCATATTATTGTGAGTGGACCTGAAAAGAAAAAAAAAACACATTTTAATGGTAAAACCGCTCGTTATGTATTTCTAATTTTTAACATTCAATGATAAAATCATTACACTTAATTGCACTTTCTTGTGGCAACTAATTACGATTAGTGTATCAAGTTTAGATATTTTTCTTATCTTGGGTCAGCATGACCGGTGTTGTAGCAGATGCAATTTGATATCTGCGTGTAGAGATAAAGCGCTCGTTTTTAAATACACAAACTCTCAGCTTAATTACTTTGATTTAATATCTTCTATATATCGTGCATGTATATATCAACAAATGAAATCAAAATAAACACAAATTTATAGATTTGTCGTTAACAAATATATTATTCATTACATAAATGTGCATGAACACGAGAAGTTGATTGTCTGATTATTCATTTGTTATTGAAGAATATTTTGTCTAACTAGTATGATAGTTTATACATATTAATCAAATCCGTTAGAATCCCAAATATAATTTGTTCTTTTCTAACATTTTGTCAAAATAAAAATAGTTTCTTACCGGTATATCCGAGACATTGATATGTGTCTATCCTGTCGGCAGTCATAATTTTTCAAACGCGGGCGATACTGTTGTGCGCATGTCTATTTTCAATTGCAAGATACTTCACATGTTTATTACCGAATTTGAAATTGAAATTATTTTTATGTAAATTTGTATTTTTATAAGAATATACATAAACAATTGCGATAATTCACATTTTAGAAATGTAAATTAGAGCATGATATATTGATAAATACCATTGAATGTATTTATATAAAAAAAATAAGGAATCATTTTTAAAATGCTGAAATACATATCGCTTGACGCATTTAAAAAATTCCTTTTCTCAAATAATTGTTTAGGAATTATACATGCTACATGTATAACAATAATGTTTTAATAAGTATCTTACATGTATTAAAGAAGAAATTCTTTATTTTTTCGAAGGACCTTTAAAACTTTCTTAGAACGTTTTAATTACAGTCCGTTTTCTTGCGTTTTGTACTAACTGTCTCAGAACGATCCATGAAATATTTGACCTTGATAGAACGATATAATAACGTTCGTACGGAACGTTTTAAAAAGGTTACAGCGGAACGTTACGAAGGGACCTTGATAGAACGATATAATAACGTTCGTACGGAACGTTTTAAAAAGGTTACAGCGGAACGTTACGAAGGGACGTTTTTAAAACGTTCTGAGAACTATATAGTTTTAAAAAACCCTGAGAGAACTATAAACTAACGTTTCGATACCGTTCTGTGTTCAGTGGGTAGGCGTTTAGTTTACTATTGTGATCAGATCCAAATTTCCCAAATATCTATGGTGAATATTTTACTCGTTCGTAAATTGTTTCTTTGTTATGTAACAAGACAAGAGGAACAATATTTGACACATGTGAGGTAACTTTATATCGAATTTAAGATGACAAAACATGAAGTATTTCTTATTAGCAAGCACTAAAGACATAAATGATACATAGCCTCCCCGTACCCAAATTCGAACGTTTTTTGCATTGAAATGGTCCAGATAAAAAAATACACAACATCAGAACATTAACTAAATGATGAAATTTAAGGTAGATATATACTGAAAGTAACCAACTATTTTGTCATTAAAAACAGCTTTATTTTTTTATTTAATTGTCACTTTTGATATGACCCCTTTTTGCTGACCTGAGGCACATTTGGGGATACAATGTCGAACAGACAGATAAACTATGAAGCAAACCCATTATGGTGTAGAGAAACCATTAATGAACAATAATAGTACCCATTTCGAGATCCCCTACCTCAAAAGTAGTATGTATCGTCGTTTTTAGCGAAAAAATTGTTCATTTCCAATGTAAACAAAATCACTCGGCCATGACAGTAATTTTCAAAGGCGGGAATAAAGGAAAGATTTTTTTTATCTTTATTGTATTATATGTATGTTCATCCTAAAAAGGTGCACCACCAATATAAAGCACAAAATAACCTAAATTAGCACTGTTTGGTCATTAATTAGAAAAATTGCATTGGTGCAAAGTTAAGTTTATTGCTCAGAGCAATGAATACACTGCCACTCAGTTGAAGTAAATGTAAGAGTGTTCCTAGTTTCGGAGGAACATACACAGTAGAACATGTGACCAATACCATTCGGAACAACTCTAGATCTTGGGTACAACCACTTCACTTGTAAGCTTGATTCCAAACAGGATAGACGTCTGTCTTAACTTACAAGTCAAGACTGAAGGTGATAAGTCCACTGACTTATCACAGGACAGGTAATATATTCATATATTCTCTGTTATTATATCCACCGGCTGTATTTCTGACATTTGGTGTCAGAAGTAAACAAAATATGAAATTATAATTGAGTGAAATTTCGGCGGGAAAAAAATCCCGTGCAGTTCATGTACATGTATGTCTATGTGTTGCATTCATTTCGTTAGAATTTGAATAAAACGAAGTGAAATTGTACAATTTGATTGCTTAATTTTGTGAGCACTCATCACTGATTGCTTGATATTTACTTGGAATAATTTTTGTCAAATTCTGAGTGAACTGAACTTTGACATTTGATTTTGAGTGTGGAATAGTACGTTCTTTACTGTTTATATTGTCAATACTATTTAATATTTATTGATATTGTCAATTACATTTGTGTATTATTATTTTTTATGTAACGTGACATTGACTACATAAGTCGCGAACACATAAAAAAAGGCCCATCCCAATTTTGTTTTTGATTCGCATTACACCATTATAAACTTGGGTGAAAGACTCTAAAAAATTTAGATCATCATATTTTCTTTATATATTTTGGACATTTTGTAGTGTTTCACCCAGGGTATTTTTAAGGGTAGGGGTAAGGTTGATTAGGCAGTGATAACAGTTACTGTGCTTGTGACCCTTGCCTAACTGTTAAAAATTATACAAAACACTTGTACAGATAAAATCTAGACATACAAATTTTCACTTCTGACCCTACAAGCTAAAAAAAAAAAAGGATAGTAAGTAAGAAGAAGTTAAACTTTTAAAATTTTTACTTGTGTAGTCACGTGAACTTTTTTCGTGTTAAAAAGTTAAATTTGTAAAAGAATATTTGATTTTTGTAAACATTTAAAAAAAAAAAATAAAATAAAGAAAGCAAAAACGTGTTCGTTCTCTTTCAATCGCTGTGGACAGCCATAACGATTGCAGTAGTGAGTGTTTATAAAATAAACAGTCATTACTAATAGAGGCGCGTAAAAAAAAAAAAAAAAAAAAAAAAAAAATAAAGCAAAGAAAACAATAAAATTTTAAAGTGAAAAATATCAGTTAAAGTGCAGGTGACCCCTGCCTAACTGAGCTGGTAAATTTGTATAAAAAAAAGAGTTAATTAGTTATCGAGCAGGTGTCCCCTGCCTAACTAAATAACAAAATTAAGTAAGAAGTATAAGGTAAAAAATAAATAAATAACTAAGAATATAAAATAGAAATTCTAAAAAATTTAGTTACTGTGCAGGTGACCCCTGCCTAACTAAATCATAAAGAAGAAGGAAAAAAAAGAAGAAGTTTTATAAAATCAATAAATAATAATCTAATTATTTAAATATTAAAGGCTTAAATTTCAAATAAAGAAACTTTAAATTTAAATATAAAACAGAAGAACAAGAAATTAGTTATAGTGCAGGTGACCCCTGCCTAACTAAATAATAATAACATTCAAGAGGGAAAAGAAGAAGTAAAAAAAAAAAAGTAAAGTTAAAATTCATAATTAAAAGGAAAAAAATTTAAACATTAAATAGAAGAAGGAAAAAGATAGGTAGATAGGTAAATGAAAATATATGTGAATAAGTAACTAAGTAAATAAATCAAAAAAGATAGTAAAGGGAGAAGAAGAAGAAATTTTATGATACGCTACTAAAGTCATAGTTCTTGTGCAGGTGTCCCCTGCCGAACTTTTGACTTTCATGTAAAAAAAAGAAAAGCAAGTAAATAAGTATCATATAAAAAGTAGAAGAAGAAGCCCTTCCGTCATAGTTCTTGTGCAGGTGTCCCCTGCCGAACTTTGACAATTACATAGTGTTGCATAGGCCTTGTTAGAAAATCTTTGTTCTGTGCAGGTGCCCCCTGCCGAACTTAGATAATTAGTTTGGCAATTAAAGGTCATAGTCATATTCCAAGATGTCCGTGGTCAACATTAATACAGCAACCAAGGAAGAGTTGATTTCAATTCGAGACATAGGGGATAAGAGAGCCCAGGCCATAATCAATGCCAGACGGGCAGGTCCATTAACAGCAGAAACCATCAAAGAGATTGCTGGTATTCCACCAACCCTATGGGATCCCTTAATAGCTGCAGGAAGAATAACATTCGAGCTTCCAGAAACTACAGGTCAAGAAGATGACATAAAAAAACTTCTGGAAAAGATAAAGACCGAGAATGTCATCCTTAAACAGGCAGAAGTGGCGAAAAGCCAGGAGTTGAAAAAGTTGCAGAATGACTTTGACACCCATGTAAAGCAACTAAATGCTGAGATGACTACGTTAACCAAACAAAATGAACTCTTAAGATCAGAAATCAACAACAGAGATGAGTATATACAGGAAAATAGGAAACAACTTGAACTTGGTGAGGCCAATAAAGATAAGATGTTGAAGGCAGAATTACAGAAACAACAACAGCACTACAACGAAGAAATGGCTAAACTGAAGGAAACTTTCGTCCAAATGAAAACTGAAAGAGAGGAACTGATGCATAAGGTAGACGAACAAACAGTAACCATCGCCAGTGCAAACCAACAGAATAGAACTAATAATAAGAAGATACAAGATCTAGAATCCAGAATAAAGAATTTAATGGAAAAGGTAGAAGAACAAGCCAGAACCATAGATAAAACTAGTGAGAAAGACAGGGTGCTGAATAATGAAAGACAAGAACAGGAAGAAAGAGTGAGAGTTCTAGAAGCAGAAATTCAACATTTAAGAACATCAAAAACCATTGAATCACTGGCTCCAAGAAGTGTGTACAGTAGTGAGAGTGAGACTCGAAGAACCAGTAGTCCTAGCAGCTTCAGGAGAACAGCTTCTGCACAACCAGAGGAACCAAGAAGAGGCAATAATCTATCCCTTTCACAGTTTCCAAAACTATCGACCTATGATGGCACTGATGATTGGAAGTCATACCAATTACAGTTTGTTCATACAGCTCGACGTTTTGAGTGGAACGAACAGCAAAAACTAGATAACCTATTGCTATGCCTGAGAGGGAAAGCTCTGAAGTTCTTTAGCACCCGACCTGTGTCAGTACAAGGAAATTTTGAAGACCTGATGGTAAAAATGACCCAGCGTTTTGGCAACAGAGATCTTCCAAACTCAATAAGAAGACAGTTACAAGATGCTAGGCAGACCATTGACGAGTCCATTGAAGAGTTTGCCGAAAGAGTCCAAGAAATGGCAACGGATGGGTATGTTGATGCCACCGAAGACATAGTAGAAATGATGGCTACTGATGCTTTCCTTAAGGGGTGTCAAGATAAACAAGCAGCACTCTTAGCTATGGATAAGGAGCCAAACAGAATAGACCAGGCTTTACAACTGGTGAAGAGCGCTATGCACAACAGAAGGGTTTTGTTGGGACATAAAAGACCAGAAGTCCGAAAGGTACAGTTTCAGGACGAAGTGGATTCAGACAGTGACTCAGAATCAACAGTGAGAGTGTTGAACAAGAAGACAGATAAGATGAGTTCATGGAGACAAAACCTAGAGAATCGACTGGAAAAGACAGAGAAGGATATAAGTTCAATCCGAGGTGACATTAGCAAAATTCTAAGTGCTGTCTCGGATAGGCAGTCTAGCAGAAACAGATCGTATTCTCCAAATAGGTCACGCTCTCCATCACCCAACAGAAGTCCAACCAGAGGCCAAGTTATCTGCTATTCCTGCAATGAACCAGGTCATTATAGCACCAATTGCCCAAAGAAGAGAAGTTTGGCATCACCACCACCAAAACAGTTAAACATCCAGGGGTCGGGGAAGTAGGCCATTCCTTGACCCACCCAGATCACACAGGCCGACCTCCACCATTGTACGAACCACTTGTTTCTAGAGTCGGTGACCCTGACCTAGTTTCAAGTGAAAGTAGTCTTAAAATGGAAACTAAGTTTCCCAATCCCAGTTTCAGTGACCCTGATCTTGACTTGAGGAATTTGGTTATCATTAATTCAACTGGTACTTTGGAATTAACAGCAGGAGTTAACCCTTTGGTTGATGTCGGTGACCCCGACTTAACTAAAGGTGAGACTAGCAACTTGCCAAAAATTAGAGAGATTGACTTTTACACTGAGACAGAAAACTCATTTAGTTTAGAAATTCCAATTTTAATTAATGGCCAAAGAATAGAGGCAGTAATCGATACAGGTGCTCAAGTCACAGTAGTTAACGAAAAGGTAGCACAACTGCTAAAATTGCCGCTAGCGTCCGAGAATTTGTATTTAAAGGGCGCAGGGGCCAACAAAATCAAAGCCAGAAAAGGGGGTGTGGTCTCCATGGTGATAGGGAAAACGGAGACGAGATGGAGAATAATGGTGGCTGAAATAACAGATCAGGTTATTATTGGGTTAGACCTTCTATACCATCTTCATGCTGTTATAGACCTTGGGCAATTCACCATTTGCATTGGGAAAGAGAAAATCATAGCTAAAGGTTTCAAATCTGGGGAAAAGTCATCATTGATCCGTCAGATATTTTTACGCAAAAGACTTGTGGTTCCTCCTAATACCAAAGTACAACTTGCAGCCATTTTAGACAGTAGTATAGAAGGGGACTTGTGTATCCAACCAACACAGCATGTGAAAGAGTTACTGATGCCATATACTGTAGTTAGTGGTCATGATCAAAACATTCCTATTGTCTTACAAAACCTATCAGACAAGTTCGTCACCATTAAGAAAGGGACAGTAATAGGTCTAGGGATGGAAGTAGAAGAAATTCTAGATGATAGAGACCAAGATAAGGTAGAAAGTTTAGATGGCAAAGAACTAGATGAGAACGAAACCCCTGTTTTAAGAAAGATAGAGAAACCTAGTGAGATCACCAACGAGGTACCATTACATCTACAAGATTTGCTAGATAGGTCAAAGAAACATCTCAACGCCAGCCAGACAGAACAACTTAAGAAACTACTGGTAAAATTTCAAGATTCTTTTTCTACGGACGATATGGACATAGGACATTTTACCAAGATCGAGCACAGAATAGATACGGGAGATGCTACACCCACGAAGGAGGCATTAAGAAGAACTCCAATTGGTTTCGAAAAAGAGGAAGAAGACCATTTACAAGACCTTCTAAATAAAGGAGTAATTCAACCTTCCTCATCTGAGTGGGCTGCTGCACCGGTAATTTGTCGCAAAAAAGATGGCAAAATTAGGTATTGTATTGACTACCGGAAGTTGAACAGCGTGACGAAGAAAGATGCATTTCCGCTCCCAAGAATAGAGTCCTGTATTGACCAACTTAGGGGAACAAAATTTATGTCCTGTCTTGACATGTCTGCAGGGTACTATCAGTTTCAAATCCACAAAGATGATCGCCACAAGACTGCGTTTACCACCAAGTATGGATTATTTGAACATGTTAGATTAAGCTTTGGGTTATGCAACAGTCCTGCATTTTTCCAGAGGGTTATTCAATTAATACTGTCTGGCTTAACCTGGTCCCAATGTTTAGCTTATTTAGACGACATTATAGTACTTGGGAAAGATTTTGATGATCACTTGCAGAATCTTGAGGCAGTTCTTCAACGATTTCAAGACAACAATTTGAAGTTAAAACCTAAAAAGTGTGCTCTGTTCCAAAAAGAAGTAGTCTACCTTGGTAAATTAATATCTGAAAAGGGAATTTCCATCAACCCTGATAACATTGAGTCAATTCAAAAATGGCCACCACCACAGAATAAAAAAGAAGTCCAGAGTTTCCTGGGATTTGCAAATTATCATCGGGACCACATCCAAAATTTGGCGTATCTTTCATCTCCACTTCATGAGCTAACCAGAAAAAATTCAAAATTTGAATGGACAGATCGGCATCAGGCTGCGTTTGAAACCATAAAGTATTCCATCATTCAGTCTGCTACATTGGAATATCCAGACCCAAATGAGGTATTTATATTAGATACAGACGCCTCTGATAAAGCTGTAGCTGCTGAGTTGATCCAAGTGCATGATGGGAAAGAGTGCGTAGTTGCCTATGCCAGTAAGGTTCTAACTCCAATTCAGAGAAGATACTGCACTACACGAAAAGAACTACTTGCAGTTGTGACGTTCACACGACAGTTTCGGAATTATCTATTGGGACGTCAATTCATCATTAGAACTGATCATCACAGTTTAGTATGGCTACTTCGCTTCAAGAACATCGAAGGTCAATTAGCCCGATGGATGGAGGAACTCTCCCAGTATGACATGGTAATTCAACATCGTTCCGGGAAGAAACATGGTAATGCAGATAGTCTTAGTAGGATACCAGATACCTTAGAACCATGTAATTGTTATTATGCTGGATCTACTTTAGAGTCACTACCTTGTGGAGGCTGTAAATACTGCACACGAGCCCATTCCCAGTGGCAACGTTTTGAGGAGGATGTTGATGACGTAATTCCATTGGCTCTCCGAAGCATTGATGCCACTGATGTAACCGACACACATAGCAACTGGATGAGTGGTTTTCCTGCTGAAGAAATATGTAGACAGCAGGAGGAAGATCCAGATCTCAAGACTCTTCTCTCGTGGCTGGAAAAGGAACCAAGTCCGTTAGAGCTGCAACTCTCGAGCAAAGCTGTTAAACATTGGTGGAGCTGCAAGGAACAACTAGCTGTCGTGAACCATTGTCTAACATACATGTGGCTTGAACCAGAAGGTCGCAAAAATCTGTTGATTGTTCCAAAAACCATGCAAGATCAAATGATTAAGTTGTGTCATGATAGCAAATCAGCAGGCCATTTTGGAAGGGACAAGACCTACCATAATCTAAAACAGCGATGCATTTGGCACCTAATGCGACATGACGTCATCTTGTATGTCAAAGGCTGCAAGGAATGCAATGTTAGTAAGTCCTCAAACAGAAAAGCAAGAGGAGAGTTGGGACAACACCATGCAGGAAATCCTATGGAAAGAATTCATATGGACATTTTGGGACCTTTGCCAATAAGTAAAGCTGGTAATAAGTATATTCTCTCCATTATTGATCAGTATACCAAGTGGATCGAGTTATTTCCTATCCCAAATCAGAATGCTGAGACCATTGCTAGGATATCTGTTAACAACTTCTTTTCTAAATTTGGCTGTCCGATAACTCTACACACAGACCAAGGAAGAAATTTCGAGAGTCAACTCTTTCAGCAGTTGTGTAGATTGCTTGAAATTACAAAAACTCGAACAACTCCTTACAGGCCGTGCTCAAACGGACAAGTTGAGCGATATAATAGAGTTATAATGAGTGCAGTAAGATGTTTTCTGAAGGGACGCCAAAAAGATTGGGATGAACATATACAGCTGTTAGCAGGTGCTATTAGATCTACATATAATAAGACAACTGGGTTCTCGCCAAACATGATGATGCTGGGACGGGAGGTAATTCAACCAGTTGATTTAATGTTAGGAACAGTTATCAACAGTATGCCACAATTGGAACCAGCTGAATATGTACAGAGACTTGGAAAGGTCATGAAAGAGGTTCACCAGATCGCCAGAGAGCATATAAAAGGGGTGCAGTTAAGACAGAAGAAAGACTACGACATGTCGAAATATCAGCAGAGGTACAGTGTGGGAGATGTGGTTTATCGGTTAAACCCAGCTACTAAAGTGGGACAAAGTAGAAAGCTCAAACCACAGTGGCAAGGACCTTGGGTAGTCACAGAGGTGAAGTCATCAGTCCTATACAAGATTGTAAATCGGAAAAGAGGCCTTATTATCCACCATGACCAACTGAAACGTTGTGAGGATAGAGATCTACCATTGTGGGTGAAACATATACGTCACCAGCTGTTTGATTCTGAAACCCAGGAAGATGTAGAACAGGTGGAAAGATCTGATGATTTGAATCTCTCAAATTTGTTTGGAGATTCAGATGATGATGATGATGACGATGAAAAGGAATTAGGGGAGGACATATCTGAGGCAGGTGTCGGTGGCCCCGACCTTGTTTCAGATATGTCCCAAATGGTCGATAAAGTTATAGAGGGTGTAGACAATGAGGGGTGTGTGCCTGATCCTGAGAACAATGATAGATTTATTGTACAGGATTTTTCAGACATGGCAAACACAGTAGATTTAGACACCACTTTTGCCTATGCTATTGATGATGAAACACCATCAATAGCCAGGGGAACTGGCAAAAGGGCCAGGAAAAAACCTGCATATTTGGAAGACTATGAAGTCTTCAGTGATTTGTAAATAGAGAACAATAAATGTAGGTTCTGAAGATTTTGAAATCTTCGGCACTCCGTTCTCTTTTAATAAAAATAATAAAATAAAAAAAATGATGGAATAAAAAAAAAAACAAAAAACAAAAACAAAACAAAAACAAAAATAATAATAAAAACCGATGTAAATAAAATAAGTTTTAAACTATATTAAAATGAAAAATATACATAAAATTGAGTGTGTAAATATATCAGTATATCCATTATATTGATATTGAGTAATAATATTACCTTATTTTTATTTGCTTATAAATAAATAAAACCACCAGGATATTTAATAAAATATAATACTCAATCATATAACCCATATATCTTACAGTAATACTCAATCATATAACCCATATATATATTACAGTTATATTAAGAGATGGGAGACAAATCGCTGGAAGAGGAGTTGGGGTATGAAGACTTCTGCCCATGGATGGAAGAGGGTCAGGAAGAGAGAGACGTTGTGGTAGAGACGGGAGATGACCAGGAGTTTGATGAAGGAAATCCGGAGGATTGGGTAGTGGTGGATGAGGTAGAAGAGGAGGTGGTAGAAGAGGTAGTTGAGGAATGGGTGGTGACAGACGAAGTGGCAGTGGAGGAAGATGAGACCAGGGATGTTCGAGTGGTGCAGTGGAAGGAGCCGTCAGAGGAAGAGGTGGTGCCGAAGGCCAGTAAGAAGAGGGTAAGGAGGCAGAGATGTCCTGTTTGCCTGGAATTGTTTCGCCACCTATACAGGCATGCAGCAGAACACCTACCTTGGTTCTGGTATCCTGAAACTGCATGTCAAGGGTGCTCCAGCCAACATCTTTTCACTGACTTTTTGGGACAGCATGTAGCTTCAAATCACCCGGCCGGTTTCTCACCATCTTTAGACACAACCCTTTTGGCACAACTGATTCAAAATTATTTACTCGCTTTGGCACAACATTTAGGAAATTCAACTTTAAAGGAACTTTTGGCTTTCGTTAATTGCAGCCCGGAATTTCAAGTCATCAGCACAGATTTCAAAGAATCCGACTTGTGTCTTTGCCGAGCTTGGGACACCCTCCTTGAAGACTCTCCAGATACCTTCCAGATGTTAAATGAGAGTGGCAAGTTCACCATGTTTGCCTTGGTCAACTGGAAAGTAGTTTTGATGCTGTTATCAAAGCTCGAGAAGTCACACCTTACTGCTCTGCCTGTTTCATTGGTATCTGAAGGTTCTGCATCTGAGGAAGTGGAGGAAACAGCTGCAGTGGAACTGAAGGAGGCTACCGACACCCATCTTCATCTTGATCATCTCCTTGCTCGAGTCGGTGACCCCGACCAGCAGGAGTTTGATCAATTCCGGGGTGGCCCTGACGTCATGGTAAAGTCCTTGGTAAGCAACTACTGTTTTCCTCATTCCTGGCCTCGTTCTAATGAACTACAGCATCTCAGCAACAAAATTCCCGGTCTATTTTTCTCTTTTGGCATTCATCCTAAAGTAATACAAACTACACATCCCGAAATTTTGGAAGACTATTTGGACCATTTAGAAGATCTCATCAAAATTGACAGAACCGTAGCCATAGGCGAGTGTGGATTGGACACCTCACACACCGCCAAAGACATTCAACTCCAAAAACAGATCCGTTTCTTGGAACGACAACTGGAACTGGCAGTTGACAAAGGGTTGCCAGTGGTTATCCATTGTAGAGGGAATGCGGCGCTCCACTTTCAACTTTTAGATTCACTCTCCAAAATTTGTCCTGCTAACCACCCAATTCATTGGCACTGTTTCTCCGGGATCCCACAGGTTTATACTCAAATCATAGCAAAATTCAGCAACATAGTTTTCGGCGTTACACCATTCATATTTTCCAGGCCAACTATCAACACCTTCCTCCTACAACATCACATTACCAACATAGTTTTGGAGTCTGACGCCCCCTTTATACCGTATGAAAATATCAGTGATCCTTCCGTGGTTATTTTGATTGCCAGGAAGATTTCAGAGACGCTGGCTATACCTCTGGAACAGGTGTTGGATACTACCAACAGCAACGCAAGAAGGGTGTACCGACTGTAGATCAATGTAGAGTGACCGTTATTTGTATATATGTTTTGAATTTAATTGTTTTGTACCACAGAAGGACCTGTTGTGCAGTTAGATATATTTTTTATTCATTGTCATTGTGAACTGTTAGCTCATCAATAACCCTCATGTTGTAGCAGAAGATTTTCCTCTTGGGACCAAAGTCATCATTTTCATGTTTGTATTGGAGAATACAAGTATCTTCAAATATCATCCATCACCATAGCATATTTCATGTTTGCCAAGAGGACTTTTGCCCTATATCATCATTCTTCATGTTTATGTGAATGCCATACATTGTTGAACATCACTGATCAGCATATTCCATTTATTCATCTGTAACCAGAAGACTACTACCTGAAAACCCGTTACCTATCTTGATCACCTTCACAATATACAAACTAAACTTAACAAAGATAATGAGGAGGAATGTAAGAGTGTTCCTAGTTTCGGAGGAACATACACAGTAGAACATGTGACCAATACCATTCGGAACAACTCTAGATCTTGGGTACAACCACTTCACTTGTAAGTTTGATTCCAATCTGAGTAGACGTATTGCTGCACCACTTACAAGTCATTTCGTGAGGTGATAAGTCCATTGACTTATCACAGGACAGGTAATATATATACATATTCTCTGTTATAATATCCACCGGCTGAATTTCTGACATAACTATACTGAAGTCAACAATAGTCTGGACATCATGAGGTAGACACGTATAATGGTACCACCTATCACAAACATCGCATCCAACCCACTCGAGCCTTGAATTAAGCATACAAATCTCACACAGTCCATCATCAAGGTGCACTTCAATTTCATTTATGTCTGTTTGAGCAGTGATTCTTGTTTGTCTGGTTGATGTTGACTTTCTCTGAGTTTTTTTCATCCTACGCTTGTTTTTGTTATCATTCACTGTCACATTACTGGTAGAAGGGAAAGCATCATCAACTGCTACAGCATTTGTACTTGTGGAAGGTCCAGCCCTGGGAGAGTCTGTAGAATTTGCATCGGAAGCCTCTGATCTTTTAGACGAATCTGTGATGACACGAGCCCCTCTAATACCTGACCTTTTAGACTTAGATTTTTCTGGGGGCATTACAAAGATGTCTTCAAGGTCTTTAGGCACTAACCCTATATCAGCTATCGATCTTGGATTCTCTATCTCATCCCTGCTCCTAAGGTTCTGCTTACCATGTTCCAAAACCACCGACGGATCGATCGGCCAAATCCCGGCCCTTCTGAACGAAGTGATATAGTCCTGAGGACACAGACTGTTGCAAGCATGGTTAATCACATGAGGGACTTTTTCGCGTGGAATGTTCGTAACAGTATATCCCAACTGATTTACTAACTTGCTGTATGACCCTTTAAATTTATGAAACACAGCAACATCCAGAGGTTGCAACATGTGAGTTGAATTTGGAGGGAGGCAAAGCAGTTCAATCTGATTATCCCGTGCTACGTCAATTATATCAGGTGATAAATGTGAGGCTAAATTATCCATGATTAAAAGTACTGGCCTTGACCTGCCACAGTTAGGGATGAAATGTTCTTTTAACCACTTTACAAAAAGTTCTCCATTCATGTATCCTTTCTGAGACTTTTCTAGCATCCAATCACTTGGCAGTCCATCAAGATTTCTTGGAATAGATTTGTTGAAAATCAACATCAGGGGTAAACATCTACCTGCTGCTGATATGGCCATGTTAATAGAAAGATGCCCACCACTAGTATTGATGGTTTCTTGGTAAGGATGTTGATGATCTACAACTAACACTTTCCCTCTAATCATTTCTTTCCCGCTTATACCTGTTTCATCACAATTAAAAATACAATCTGGTTTATTCTGTAGTTCCAGTCTATTAATAGTTTCTTGCAAGAGATTGAAATACTCTTTAACATCCTCTTTTGATACTTCCATTCTAGCATTGGAAGCCCTGTCTGGTCGCCTCAATTTTATCTCTGGGTGCCTTTTTCTGAACCGCTGACACCATTTGTCACTCGGGCCCTTTTCTTTATTGATTTGAGTCGGTTCTTTCTTTTTCCTAACAATAGCAGTAGCAAATTTCTTCAGAATGTCATTTGTGATTGGTCGACCACGGTCAGCCATATATTTGATATAATTTACTAAGGCCTGTTCTTCTTCTAGAGTCATGGACAAAGCACGTCCTGGTCCTCTAGCACTGCCTTGCAGTCTTCCCTTTGTATGGTCGAACAACGTTGTCTTTGGAACATTGTATAATCTGGCTGTTGCTGATAACTTTTTCCCCCGTTTAACTGCTCTTACAGCTGCTATCAAATTAGTTTTGTCATATGCCCCATGTTTCTTTTTTCTGGACATCTGAAATAAGAAATGTGTAAAAATGTATATTTTGAGAACATAAGTAAGTAAGTAAGTAATAGTAAAATGAAGGAATATGAAATTATGCCAGAAAGGCCAAGGCCAAAGTATATGAAAGTAAATAATTTTTATTTAAAGTCTGAGGAAATATATAATTTGAGGATGGATGGGGAAGATTGTCCTTGAACATTACTATATTTGGTAAAAAAATATCATTTGGAATAAAAATTTCAAAATTATGATCATTAGAATAAGCACACAGCAAGTAACTAAAAATCATTCCTTTACCCTCCCCGAAAAAATTTACGCTTCTTTTCGGATCTCTCTAGAGCGTAGTGCAAACGTGACGTATACACCGGCCTTGCAGAAAAATAATGGCTTGGAAGGAAATTCATTGGTTTCTAGCGATAAGTTCGTGTTTTACGTAAGGTAGGGGTGTTTTTTTAGTATATTTGGGAAGTAAGAACAATATCTAGTACATACCTTCAAAGATTTAACAGCCGAATCTTCTGCTTTGTACGTTTTGTTCTTTCTGTTTTTGTTTGTTTTTCGTCGTCTCATGGTCTGCAATCCCCCATTGACTGCGCATGATAATTGGATAGCAAAAATACACGAGCC
This sequence comes from Arcuatula senhousia, assembly GCA_963971305.1. NCBI lineage: Eukaryota > Metazoa > Mollusca > Bivalvia > Mytilida > Mytilidae > Arcuatula > Arcuatula senhousia. Next base: position 41,899,840 of record OZ020312.1, read on the forward strand.
TTCAAGCGCACTTTTTAATTGACAAACAATTTTTTTTGTATTTTTATTGACATTACAATTATAGCGTACATAGGAAAAAACGTTCGAATTTGTGTCTAGTCGAAATTGCGTCCGGTGGGGCTATTATGATAAGAGTTATGGGTCTAACATGCAAGATGAATTAAATATGTATTGAGACAAAAGCATTTGCGATGTAAAACGAGGCCATATTTATTAACTTACGTAGACTTGCATAATAAAATACAAGAGCCAGACTTAGCAATGACTAAAATGTCATGTGCGACTAACACATGCAAAAGAACAAAACTGCAAAGTTAGGAAACGATGTTATTTTCGGCAGACAACTGGCATCCACATGGGAACGAATTGTCCGCTAATGCTTTCCGATTGTTTCTTCATTCATTTGAAGCAGACTTGCAGACAAAAAGGATTGCAGGCTTGCTTTATCCTTGAGCCTTACATTTTGTTTTTTGATGACGTCCTTTCACTTAACAATCCTCGATTTGGTGACTCATTTTACCTCACAAGTCCCGATGAACTTGAGATAAAAGGACATTACAGATTCTAGGAGACCCGATTCATATTTGGTTTAACATCTCGAAAGTGACACACCAGGAAGGCACAAGGCTATACAAAGCTCTTCGAAGACGTGATGACTTCAACTAAAGTTTCCCTTTATTGGTAGCAACATTCTGTCTTCTCAACTGATTCGTTTTCCCAGAACTTGTGGGGAGTATTTTGACTTCATTGATAGAGCGTCACAGCTGACAGATAACTTGGTAATACAAATGGTCGTTGCTGCCCGGTTGTTGTCGTCACTCAAGAAATTTTACGCTTGAAGACAAATACGTGATTTGTATCTCTAAGATGAGCACAGATGATGATTTGACATTTATCAATTATGGACTTTTAACGAGGTCAATACTTTATATATGGACCTGTTAGGCATATATTGAACGAGGACGAAGTCCGAGGTCAATATATTCCTAACAGGTCCATATATTATGTATTGACAGAGTCAAAAGTCCGTCATTGTTATATTACATATGTAGTTTTTTTTAATTAGAGTTAAATGAATTGCTTTTTTATTGTTTTAACATCATGTTAGCCTTTTCAGGAGGCCGATTTTGGACTGAAATCCATAGGAATCTCTATACAACGTTTATTCAACGTTGCATGCATACTATGCAATACAGGGTAACAAATGGGGTTTCAATGGAAAGAGCAATCCTTGCCCGACATTTTGAAAGTATTTTGACTACTCTGGGACTTTTGAGTCGGGGGTTATGGTGCCACAACGTTAGGTACAGTTGACCAAAATTCTTAGACGAAATCCTGAAAATTTAGTGCATTTTTACCGGCAATGTCAATTTCAATCGCATTTCCGGGAGCTATTACTTACGATATAGGTATAAACTGTATATATCTTTGAAGTAGAAGTTCCAGAGGACCTAAAATCACATGATTCATTGAGGTCCATGTATTCGATCCTATTTTTATTCAATGGTGAAAAAAAAGTTCACGAAAAAAAATGTGAAAAATGAGCAAAATGCGGTGCCGTGGGTGCCACAACCACTGGGAAGTGTGAATTCAGAGTAACAACTTGCTGTATCAAAAGTCCAGTGTCCATATTATACAAATATAAAAAAATAATGAAGTTTCGTGCAATAGTTTTCTTGTCAGGGGGAAGCACTTTTTGGTATTTCATGAATTTATGTGAAAAAATCAAGTAAATTTTGCTGAAAATTCGACATTTTACGTAAGAAGAATTTCTGGACAACAGACAAACCCTAAGTGCAAAACTGTTTAATGTGTCAAAAGATACATATGTGCCAAGAACACAGACCAAAAATCAGATCTTTATAGCGATCCAATCGGCCGTACTAGCCTTTCAAAGTTTGGTGCCACCCGGTGCCGTCTAAAATTTTGCTGATTTTTTGAAATTACGACCGCACCTGCTTAAGCCCAACACCCCTAGCGTCTGTTTGAGTAACCCTACTGCCTAAATATGGCATGTGTGCATAGAAGCAATACACATGCACGATATTTTATACAGAAATCCTTTTTTTTTTTTTTTTTTTTATTTAATTGTCACTTTTGATATGACCCCTTTTTGCTGACCTGAGGCACATTTGGGGATACAATGTCGAACAGACAGATAAACTATGAAGCAAACCCATTATGGTGTAGAGAAACCATTAATGAACAATAATAGTACCCATTTCGAGATCCCCTACCTCAAAAGTCAGAAGACCGATACTCACTTTTGCCATGATTGCTGCGGTTATCGTATATATGTGATTTTGCAATTTTTTTAATAATTTTGAACTTACAGATATGAAATTGGTATTGTCTGAACTAGAATAAATTACTGAACAAGATAATACAAAAACATTGAATCTAGGGGGGTCCGGGGTCAAAATAGAGGATCACAAAGTTGGCCGACGCTGATTACAGAAAAACGTATTTTTTGCGTTTTCAGAGCCTGCCCCTGCAGAAACCATACGTAGTACGGCAGATTTTTTGGCTTTTTTCTGAAAAGGGCACCCCATAGACTAGAAACATGTAACAAATCAAAGTCTGGCTACTTTTATTAAAATTCGTGTGAAAGCCCTAATCATGTAATTAAAATTCGCAGTTTTTTCGATGTCATAATTTTTGACTTGCAATATCAAACAAAAATTAAGTCTAATTTACCTAGGAAATCTTCCACACCTTATTTGTTATTATTTCTAGCCTAAATTTTTGGGCAGTAAGTTTATTGCATCTTTGTAAAATGCTGACAAACATACCCTTCTTCACTGCATTCTTTTGTGTTGGCGGTCATGGCTACTTACCGAAAAATCAGATAAAATTTATTAAATTCTAAACATTTTAAACAAAATCACTGATTCAAACTCATTTTCATTGTTGGTTTTGTATCTATTCCCACACCGTTAGAAAGTGACCATTGCAAGCTACGTCAATATTTAGGACGTCTAAAATGACGTCACAGACGAATATCCGGATCTAAATTTAGTAACATAGCGTCAATATAGGTAAAAATAGAAACATAGCGTCAATATACCAAAAATGTATCGTTTTTATTTCCAAAGCAAAGAAATACACTAAATATCACTAAAATCACATGACCAAATAATCCAATGAAAATGTAAGAATTATAAACCATATGTAATATTTAATGTTTTAGTATTGTCATCATTACCGAATTTGACACACACTAAATTAATTGATGGCCATTGATTGGCAACGTGACGGGTCTGCTTTAGCTAGTAGGAACTGCTTACTCTTCTGGAGCACCTTAATTCACTCTCGTTGCGACTTGAGTTGATTATTGTGGATTGGTTTTTATACATGTATGTGATTTTGGCCTGGGTTTTGCTTGTTTTATTTTGATTTTTTTTTTTGTCTACCGATTTCATTTTTTCGGATAAACGATATTTGATTGCCCCTTTTGTACAATGATATTGTCCAATGTGTCAAACGACTACTCAAGAAAATATAATGCTCCGTCTTACGGATTATATATTTCACTAAAACAAGGATATCGTTACCACAAATAAGTGAAGTCATTTACTAAGTTTTATCATAAATATCTATACCTTAATGAAAAAATTGACTGTACACGTCGAATTTTGACTAAGAGATTAATAAATGTTGTGGTGTGGCAAGTTAAAATGGAGACAATAAAATAAGTAGGTTGGTTAAACCACACATAAAAGGTAAAAATATCAAATATAAAACTAATATAAATTAATAAAGAATACATCTAAAATCTAAAAAGCCCAAATTTTCGGCTTTCAGCCTTCGTCGGTGGCAGAGCAAAGAAAAAAATCACGACCGCCACGGTCTGAGGACAACCAACAAGTGAATATAGTAAAAAGTGTTCACTCGATAAAAACAACCAAGTCATCATCACCCAAATCCTGAACTGAGCAATATAACAATAGGCCAAATCATACCCAAAGAATCAAATGAAGTAAATTACTAAGAAATGATTTGATTTTTGACATTGATGCCGAAAGGACGTGCTGTTCCCAGGAATTTTATTATTCTCTGCTCAAGGAACTGTCTTTGTTTCTCGCCGTGATGGGTTTGAAGCAGAACCGTGACTTGCATATCTTTTATACTGTGGCCGGACCCTCGAAAATGCTCCCCAACTGGACATTCAGTATCTCTGGTGACACTGTTTTTGTGTTCCACAAAACGGTCCCCGAGTCTCCGACAAGTTTCACCAACATAAATCATGGAACATCGCTTACATCTTATAGCGTATACGACGTTTTCGGTAATGCAGGTGAACCCATCCTTCAGTTGGAAAGTTTTCGAGGGACCAACCACAGCATCGGTCTCCCATGTGAACGGACAAGTAGAGCAGCGAGTTCTTTTACAAGGACGTGTACCTTTGTAGCTGGCGGGTTGACGTGACGACCTATACGAACTGCTGACCAGGTGCTGTTTAAGACTCTTGCCCTTTCTAAAAGCCGTAATAGGGGTAGAGTCAGCAAAAACAGTGGACGTATACTCATCTTTGAGGACAATGGATTTAAAGTTGCGAATAAGGATGTTCTGGATGGCAACATTGTGAGGGTGATAAGTAAGGACCAACGGAACACGATCATTGGTGCTCTTCAACCGGGGCTCCATTGCCTCGCGTCTGTTCACACGGGAAACCGAGGACACGGCCCTGTCCAAGACTTTGTCAGGATAACCTCTCTTCGTGAAGAAAGATCTCATCTTCACTGTATGGAAAGAGCGAAAGGGAAAAACGGTTGATTTCTGTGCCCCGGTGTAGTTTACTCCTGTGTCACTGTGGTATTGTGGGTAAAACAGACGATTGTAAACATCCGAAAGACGTAAATATATCATTTAGGTAAGAAAAATAGATATAGATTAATAAAAATAGATATACTCGTGTTGTTAAGGTTCATTTTAGTTTTTTACTTGTCACTCTATTGTTTTCTAACCAGTTTTAAGCCAATAGATGAATAATGTATGAAAAATCAGAATGAAAAAAACAAAAAGTTAAAATGTTGAAAATCGCATAATTCTACGGTACATCTGTGAGCAATTAGTAAGTGTAAATATACTTTATAATTCTTAAGAACATATTTTACTGTCGAAGATTAGTAGTTGTCTTCTCAAGTGATGTTACAGTTGTGTTTAACTTATAATGCGAATGTTTATTGTGTGCCCTGCTGCTGTTAAGTTCTGTGCACGCTGTAGTTTATTTGAGCGCAGTTTTTAAAGTAGCGAAAGTTTATTTATTTGTTTTGATAAAACTTATCAAAATAGAAAAAAGCCTTTTATTTTTAGAAAAACTCATTTTTAAGTAGCAGTTTGCGTTTTTAATCCTAATTTGATAGAATATCTCATGAAAGGTTAACAAAAAACCTACAATAAATAACTAATTTGTTGTTTTGTAAACACTCAATAAAATGGGTTGAAGAAATGCTGTCGTTTATTTCCGAGTTTACGAATGTTGATTTCTGTGCTGCAAAAATTGTTGTAGTTTATTTCTGTGCTATTTATTTTGATTATTTGATGTAATAACATGAATGTGCTTCATATAAAGGCTAGACACACTAATAGAAAGATTTTTTTTTAATTTCAGAAATCTAAAATAGATCAATTTAAATGCGAATATTGTAAATTTTTTTCTGACATATTCGAGGATACAATTTTGCATTTTGTCCATAACCATCCCAAGGAAAAAGTAAATATTTGTCCCCCGCCGCAACGCAAGGATTTTGATGGAGTTTTGTAGGACTATTCGTCATGATATGTAGTTGATCATATCGCACCGCCATTTTGATTCATTTTAGGTCATAGTGACACTTTGTGAGCTCAACTCCTCTGAAACCGCTCGACGGATTCTAAAGAAATTTTGTAGGATTGTTTGTCATGATATGTAGTTGATCCTTTCCCAATGCAATTTTAATTCTTCAAATATTAGTTAATTTTAAACTTTAATACGGCGGCGGGGGACATTGGCTACCTGTAGCAATCTTTTGAAATTAGAGTGGATGAGAAAAAGAACAAGTTTAAACATTTGAGATTTGATTTTATACCAGAAGATGCAAGTTTAAATGGACAAAACATTGTACCAGATGAAAAAAAATTACAATAACCGTTGTTGACTTCGATGATGTTTTAATTTGGAACCCCCATTGTCTTTGAAGTTAGGTATAAAACTGTTAGTTTTATTGTGCGGAAAATGTTATTTTGAAATGTTATCATAAATAAACCGACTACTGTAAACCAGGAAATTATCGAGACAGTTTTATTTTGAGATTTTTGCGCTGTCATTGCTGCACCTAAATTGAAAAAAATACACGGCGAGATATGTGTCCTCCATTGTTGTCTAAATGGACAATAAGATTACGGTGCTAATCTAAAACTGTGTGAACTAAAACTCAGTATCCTACCAGGAAAAGCAAAGATGGTGCCAACAAAATATCCCAGGTTTACAGAATACAAAAAATACTCAATACATGTATAAATATAGATTTAGGGGACGACCATTTGATTTTGAAGGGGGGCCTGTCAGTTTTTGTAAATAAATATTCTGGCCTGGAAAAAGTTGGAAATAAATAATCTGGCCTCAGTTTGCAAGAAAATAAATAATCTGTCCCAAGATCCTAATGCTCAATTCAGTTATTGTATGCAGAAAATAAATATTCTTGCCGCGTAGCGGCGAAAAATAAATATTCTTGCCCGCAAAATTTTGAAAATAAATAATCTGTCTCGACCGCAACTGCCAGGCCCCCATCAGAATCAAAGTGTTGTCCCTTTATCACAAATAAATTTTGTCTTGCTTTGTTTAAAAGAACTTTATATATTATTTTTGTGAATTATAGAATAAGTAAAACATTAGATGGTTTAGAAAGGACTTGTAAATGAACACTTGTTTTAAAATGATCCTGGTTTGGAGTTAGAATTAAAGTTACATTTCCATTATTTGATCTGATTTTCTATGGCCAAGTATTTATAACTCAGAACGAAACATTCGCAACCACACAAATAAACTTCCGCAGGCTCTGAAATATACATTCGCATGTAGAATATCAGCACAGAAATATACATTCGCGGTGCAAATTTTAACACTTACTTTTGTTTCATTGATCTGTCTTGAACCTTTGCATTATTAAACTTTATTTATCAACAATAAAATTCTATATATACTTAAATACACGATAAATACTTTTTGTTCAATTTATTTTCATCTGCAAGTGTTTTATTTATGTAATTTGTCAAAAAAACGTGTTTTATTTATAAATTGGTGACTTTTTGTGATAGAAAATAGCGTATGACATAAAAATGCAAGTAAAACTTGAATTAACTAAATCGTTACTATCTAATGTTGAAATCACCGATGCTGCAGGATATGTAATTATTCAATAATTAAGTAAAAGGGCAGAAAAAAAATACAAATGACAACAAAGTTCCAGACAATAAATTTTGCTACGCCTGACGCGCGTTTCGTCTATTCAAGACTCATCAGAGGCGCTCTACCAAAAATATTGAAAATGCCAAACACTGTATGAATATGAAGAGCATAGAACAGTATAACCAAAAATACCAAACTGGGGAACCAAATTATTACTAAGATTTTCAACCAAGATTTTAAAACAGACGACTTCATTTTGCGCACAGCAATAAACTACATCTGGGCACAGAAATCAACCGTTTTTCCCTTTCGCTCTTTCCATACAGTGATCTTGTTACACTGGATCCCAAAATCCTTATCGTCATTGCAGATACGACGAAGCCTCAGAAACTGCGACTTCGGGATGGCGTCTTTGCAGGAGGAAGGATGACAGGATTCGTAATTCAGATAACAATGAGCATCGGTAGGTTTAAAGAACACCGATGTAGAGATCTTACCGTCTGTGATAGTACAGTTAATGTCAAGGAATGAGAGGCTATCCTGAGTGATGTTGAAAGTGTATTTGATTGCAGGGTGGTAGGAAGAGACAAAGTTGATAAAAGATTTCAACTCCTCTTCACTGTCGGATGAGACTCCAAATACATCATCGATGAACCGTTTGTAAAGTTCCGGGACTGGACCGATGTATTCGGAGAACAACTGCACCACCTTTATCAGCAGGTTTGATGACAATATCGCTGCGTGTTCTGAGTTGGTGAAGCGCGGCACGTTCATCAGATGTAAGGTTATGTCTCTTGAGCGGTTTCGTATCTAGGCTGTCGATCTGACTTTGGCAGGTTCGGAAGTAATCTTGAAGGATCGGAAATAAAGACGCCTTGGGGGTAAAATTAGATTTTTTCTTAATGAATTTACTAAATAGTGAAGGAGCTTGATTAGAAGAATCAGAACTCTCTGTTTCTTTATCATGGAAAAAAGCTTTGAGTAAGAGGCGGCGGAAAAAATGTTGTATATCAGTTTCATGTTGAAACTGATCTGCTACGGATGTAGTAGGTACAAAATTGAGACCTTTTGACAGGAGACTTTTCTCGGTCGTGATTTTTTTCTTTGCTCTGCCCCCGACGAAGGCTGAAAGCCGAAAATTTGGGCTTTTTAGATTTTAGATGTATTCTTTATTAATTTATATTAGTTTTATATTTGATATTTTTACCTTTTATGTGTGGTTTAACCAACCTACTTATTTTATTGTCTCGAATTTTGACTAAAACAAGGATATCGTTACAACAATAACTGAAGTCGTCTACTAAGTTTTATCATAAATAAATATACCTTTAATAATGAAAAATTTTACTGTACACGTCGAATATTGATTGTAAAGGGAATATTCTATCCCGATTTCTACGGTTATGTTGTTTATAAAGCAAATAAATTCAAAAACAATCTTTTGGGGAAAAAAACTGGCTTAAAACTTGAAATTGTAATTGCTAAATCTAATGAAAGTTCTGAAAATGTCTTTGAAAAAGAGAATGTGTGTAATATATGAAAGGTCAATTTGTGAAGTTTCTATTCACGAAAACAAACTACCTTATTTATGAAATTATGCACGATGCATTAAAATAGGTTTTTGAACAAAGAAAAATATTCTATTCACCTTTATTTTATATAACCAGTTTGTGATTTTATTGTTTATTAATCCTCTTGAAAACTGGTTCTTTATTATTTTGGATAAAGCGATCAAAGGTCAACAAAACACACAGATTGTCCATGTATTTATATTTGTATTTAAGAAGGACAAATCTGCGCGACTGAAACAAAATAAATAGCATTTCGATTTTTTCAATGAAACCATGTTTTACTGTTAGTTTAAATTGTTTTCATAAAATTTAAGAAAATGTTTTTAATGATTTAATAGCATTTTCTGTCGTTACTTTTCATAATGTCAAGGACGGGTGTGTTCGTTGGGCAAATATTTATAACACAAGCACTAAGAAATTAACTAACAGTTAATTTATAATAACCTATCTCTTCAAAAGTTTGAGGTGCCACTTTGAATATAGCATCAATTTATTGGAAAATATTTCATCTGTATTTGGATTTTTTGTAGATTTTTCTGTTAAGTGTAGCAGTAAATAACAACACCCCCCCCCCATTTGACACAAAACTTAGAACATTTTTAAACGTAAACCATTTTCGACGTAATATTTCGCATGTTAGTAAAGAAATTAGTGTTAAATTCGTTTTTAACATAAATTCTGTCCAAAAGTGTCGTTTTATAACTTTTTAAAGCTCTTGACAACAGTGTAAACTCAATATCACTTTTCTACCTCGTTGGATAGAAGACATGGAAGAGTTAAATTCCTTTGTTCTCTTTTCGATGGAAATCGGACTGGGTTTTAGAAACTCTCAGTGTTTATCTATGTTACGAAGGAAAGTAATAGGGATTTCACAAATAAGTTATGAAATTAGCTCAACTTTGAACATTTTTTTTTAATTCTGCAATAGCGACGGGTTTAGGACTTTATGATAAAAAAATGGAGTCTTATCTGTTTGATATATTTTTGTCAGATATTTTGTAGTATGGTGTTAACGTTTGTTTTTTATCATTTATAAAAAAAATGATATCAATATGTGGATCGTGTCTTTCTGGCACATATTCCATATTCCTTCCTTTTTAAACATTATTTGATAGCTTGGCTTTAGTGCCGAGTGGAGGTTGTAGAAAGCTTCCCCGTGCTTTAGTATATGCTTTTATATATTTTCGAGTACTGGAATATGTGTTGGGAAGTCACTGTTCGGAGGAGAGACTTTTCAACAACAAATCGGCATCCCTAAAAAATTCTTTCTTCGTTATCAGCCACTAGTAGAAAAGTTCAAAATTGAGTTAAAAGATATGGTGGTTAATTGTTTTAATTAGTGTTTGACTAGTCTGCTGTACTGAGATGATCACCTCAATATCCCTATTGTGTCTCACAACTATGTTGTGTTCCATGGTCATTACCGGATCCAAAGATCGCAATGGAAGAGGGAGGTTTGGCGCCATAAAACCTGGTTTAACCCACCATTGCGATCCACCAATTCTCCGGTATGAATGATTCGTTTTTGTCATTTTCTCTGGACTATGAGATTGATCATTCAAGTTCGGTAGTTTTGTTATTACCTTTATTTTCATATTTCCAGTTTTTTTTACGTTCTGATCTAAAATTGTGGCTATTTCTAATTTACCTCGTTAAGTCATTGTTGAAATATTATTTGGCTTTGGTGCTTTGTTTGTTCAAATCTGATGTCCTACCAGTCTCCCAGTTTTTCTACCACTAGCGTGTCTGATGAAGGATAGTCCAGAAAAGCACTTCACGTGCATTGCTTTTTTTCATTTATAAAAAATGATATCAATATGTGGATCGTGTCTTTCTGGCACATATTCCATATTCTTTCGTTTTTAATTTTGATTTTAATAGGCTTTTAATGCCCATTGTTTCTATGTAAACATCCCGAATCAAATTTTATCTTATTTACTGAAGAACGTCCATTCTTTTGTCTCGTTCTCGCCACCTTTCTGACTGTGTACATCAGCAAGTGATTTAGAGAAAAATGTTACATACGAATGAATCAGCTGACGAAACATGCAAAAAGTGTAGTGTGAGTTTTTATTGGTCACCAATGTTCAGATTGTGTCATTTTAAAACTGCTTAAAGTCCCATGATGACTTTTTTTTAATCATGCCTGGTCTTTATTCTTGGTGTTTGGTAACAAATTCACACATGTTTTTTTTTCAAGCCAATGAAATATTGTTGAGATTTGTCTACGAAATCAGCATCGTCAGCACTACCAAAGAACTGTTTAATATCGCCTACGCTTACTTAAGTATGGTAATTTTGTGAATGCATCAGCCCTGCAGCGTGTGTTGGTGTAACACATACGGTATCCCACTGTCAAACATATACGAGGTGTCAATAGGAAAATAATTAAATGATTAATCTTTAGATCCCATTTTTGTAATTTTGTACACATTTAATTATACAAAACGCACCCTTTAACCTCACGCATATTGAAGTTAACCAAAAGGGCAAAGAACTATATTTTGGCACATTTTCCATATATCTCTACAACCGCTACTTTTTCACTGAGGATAAATTTGACAACACGCTTTATTTTTTGTACTCTATAGCAGTGCAACGTGACATATTTTCGCCCACTATGCACCACAAAGTTTGCAGAAAGTTTTCTATATTAAATCATGATGAGATCCATGATGATCCCGGCATGGCAACGTTATCCGAACTTAAGTCAGGTTCTGTGGCTCTGAAGTGGACTTAAACGAACTAGCTTAGCGCAGCTGCGGGTCGTTTTGTCACTCGGGACGCACAAAAGTTAATCAAGATTGATTTCAATTTGGGAAAGATAATTCAAGGCACTTCGTTTTTCTCAATTTATCTACCAAAGTGTTTATTCTAACGGATTTCACGTCCATGCATCGTTTGCGAAATTAAATACCATCTAAAAGAAATATAAGGTATGAAACGAAAAAAATACACCGCAAAAACAAGTACGAAAATATGGAATTAAACATTTTGAAAACGTTTGTCAGCATTTATTATTAATACAAAACAGTCCTTTCATGGTATTGAAACCGGCACTTCAAAGGTTGTCTGACCAATATTCCTAAGGTAATTATATATATATTTTTGTCATTTGATTGGAACCAAAGTGCGATGTACTATAAACAAACCTTTTGTATATTCTCTTGATGGCATATGAAATAGAGTCTTTAGCAGGGAAGACTTCACATGACATAAACTCATTTAATTTTATTTCAAATGATGACAAGAGCGAAATACCCAGTTAAACGGTTATCTCTATTATTTAATAACAATTCTTTTTCATCCTATTAATAGAAAAATATGACAAAATAATTAAGAGCAAGTGTTATATTGTAGGCCATAAAACGGTGTAGGTGTCTTAATTAGTAACACGTTGTCTTTTTTTTTTCACAGTAGGAAGTTGATTGGTGCAAGCTTTGCATCTGTTTGCTCTTTGTGGATCCTTCGTTAGGGGCTTGGAACATTAAGATTTTGAACATAAAAAAGTGATAAAATACCTTATATTCCAACGTTTTGATTATTTTTGCTCTCGTTTTATTTCCCTTGATGTTTGAATTTGTATATTTTGTCATTTTACCTTGTAAAGCTTTATTAGCATTTATTTGTCAGCATAGTGATTTATTATATATCATGTATATATATTATTCATATACTGCAAAATGCACTCCATATCTGACAATGTCTCAGGACACAAATGTTAGGATTTTCAACCCGATTGTGTACATATGTACATGTATATGTGTAAAATCATATTTCCGATATGCTACTCCACTAGTCATTATGACTGAAATAGCTTTTGAAATTCTTGACGGACCCAGGATTCTTAAGGACAAATTGTTTGATAAATAAGATAAATATCTTTCAAAAGCACTAAAACAATACATGGTCGATATCCTCAATTCTAGAATTCCATAAGGTTTACCAACCATTTTGATGATAATTTTTACCATTCGACATTTTGGGATTTTTTTTATTTGTATACGCCGCTCTAAAAATGCATTTTCAACAAAAACAAATAATGATTTGATTGACATCTAATTTTGTGAACGTAACAAACCTATTAGCTTCCGTTGGTGTTAATGTCTCCATGACACAGAAATACACATCAAACCCAATCAAGAAGTGTCAACAATAAGATGAAATGACAATTAACAGTTCATGATCTTGTTACTAAATTAACATAATGCAGAGCAGATGATATAGTGTATAATATAATTGTTAGCATCATACATACTAAGTTGTTGTGGTTAAAGGGAAGAGTATGTTTATTGGGGTTACACAGTCACTCATACATGTTATAGGTTAAAAGTCTTTTTGAGCATACGGCGTCTCATTTTCTTTAGCTTGGCAGTATCTGGATGTCCTGATGTGTGAAAAGGGAATTTTATCGGCAGTAATAGAATGAATAAAAACGACCCTTAAATTTATTTTTGGAAATATGAGCGCGTATATATACATCATTGAACATGTTTATGCCTTGTATTTTTTTTTATCTTGGACCAGTGCAAGACAACGAGTTGCAAAAAATTGTCAAATGTCCGATGTTGGTTTTAAGATTTATCTGTTTGTCATTGTTGTAATATTTTTGGCTTCTGTTTTTGTTTTATCAATTCTAATATTCTACCGGTTTTCCAAGTTTTTTACTCCTAGCGTGTCTGATGAAGGTTAATCCAGAAAAGCGCTTCACACAGTGCTTTTGTACATTTATCAATATGTGGATCGTGTCTTTTTTGTAATATACTTCAGTTAACTGGGGAACTGGATTTAAAGTTCACTTATCACAAAGTAATGCACAAATAAAATATCAAACAACTTAACACATATTAAATTACAATTATAATATCGAGACTAGAAACTTTACCAACAAAACTATATAATATGGTGAACCTTGTAGCACTTTGCAGAAAAATAATGAATTGTATAAAAATGAAATCGTTACAGTCATAAATGTGGTAGTTATAACATAAATGAAATCAATAGAGTCCTACTCTGATATGTAGATTATGTTCAAAGTGCTGACTTAACACAAAAATACAAGACATTGCGCACATGAAAAATTTGAGACCAGCTCAAATCCATTATAACAAAATACAAATGTTCATCACTAAAAACAAAACTACTCAGGTTATTTATGATTATCAAATACACTGACCACTAACATCGATTATCACATATACTCTTTCCTTATTTTTTTTTCTAATTACTACTGCTTCTATACCAATAGTTTCTAAGCAACTTAAAAAAATCTTTTACTTCACAAAACTTGATAGAACAATTTCAACTTTAATTTTGTATTAAAACCGGATATATTATGATAAACCTATCGATCTTAAATATGAAACTTATTATAGTCCGTTTGAGTTTTATAAATCAACGAAAAATGGCTCGTAAATTTACGCCTTTGCAAAATATTTTAACTATTTTAGTAAGTCATGACTTTTTAATGGCATACGAACTCAGGCATAAAATTTCAAAATTTTTGCATGATTAATAAAAAAATTTTCCATAGACCTTAATAGTAAAAATGGACCAAAAATTCATAGAAATCCACGGGAGTACAACCTAGTGACCAGGAACAGCATTTGCTTCGTAAACCTTTAAAAATCCTTTGTGGAGCTAATTGGTCATCTAATCTCCTATTGTTAGTCCTTTCAATTATGTTCAGGTGGGCCCAACACCTGGCTGTTCCGTCAGATAAACACACCATATAAGGTATTATTAAAATTGGTGAAATATTTAGCATTAGACCATATGGAAAACTTTTTTGTTTCAGATGATAACATCTTGGTTTTTGTTATCAGAGTTCGTATACTAATTAAAAGTTTATTTGTGTTTAAAAAATAAATTTTATTTGAGAGACAGAAAAATTTAAAAGAATTTTCGTTGATTTATAGAACTCAAATGGACTATAATCAATCAAATTCTAAGATTTTGAAGGGTTTTAAAATATCCAATCAAATGCTAACACAAGTATAACTAGCACATAGAACATATCAAATTTCAAAAGTTCAATATAATATTCTGCACTGGTACTAAAATGACAAAAATACAATAAGATGGTGCCAAAACGACAAAAAATATATAAAATAAGAGAACAAGCTAGACTACGTTAATAAAAAAAATACAATTGCAAGAGAAAGAAATATATAAAGTCCTTGCACAAGTCAATGTCTTTTATCCATTACTCATCTGTATTCTACATGTGGTTTATCGACGCGGACCATGAGATAAATCTCACAAGTCAATATTTCTTTTATAGATCCAAAATTATTTGTCGGGTCGAACTATGAGATAAATCTCACTAGTATATGTTCTCTAGCTGTTACAGTTCATCAATGTACTGTGAGATAAATCTCACAAGTTACCGTAGTCCTTTAACTTATTCGGAAATTCACCATGAGATAAATCTCACCAGTGAAAGCTGATTTATCTTAGCAGATCAGAGTTTTGACAGTCAGTAACGATTCTTGATAAAATCCTAATTAACCAAAGACGAGCGAGATCCGGATGTGGATGTATTCCATCAAGATACAGGCCGTAATTCACTGAATACACTGGAGGTCGACCTGCATGTTTGCGAACTTTTTCTAGATCCAAGCCAAAGTCGGGGGAATTTCCTCGCAACAGCAAATTTGTTTCCCGGATGAAAGAATTAAGTTGTGAAATTTGTCTTTGAAGAATCCTGTCCATTTCTCTAAAGGGCTCTGGATTAGGGTGTCCTTTTGAAACATTCCAAAGATAAATTGAATAAAACGGAATTTCTAAAAATATTATTTTTACAGTTGGGTATTCTGAGATAAATTTGTAAATTTTGCGATAAGCTTCACATACATTTGTTACTTCCCCGTTTCCCGTAGATTTTAATTCCAAATAACGGTTTTCATTTTCTACTTGAATTTTTGTAAGATCACATGTTCCTAGCCAAATATATATATGTAGGTGTCTCGAGGAAAGCTCTTGGAATTTGTGCTCGATGTTTTGCTGCAGCCAAACAAGCATATCTTGTGTAGATGCTCCTTTAGTACACCAGAAGAATATTTTATTTTCGGGGTGTCTTGACATGTTGACTTGATTTTGTAAATATTTTCCTTTGCTATCGGAAAGAATAACTGGAATCGTCCGTAACAGCGGTGCATTGTCCAAACTGGAACTTAAATTGCGAATGTGTTTACGTACTCTTGATAAACTCATTATTATCTACAGATGAAATTATTGAAATGAGATAAATCTCACGTTCAAACAAAATTTTACTATTCACGTGCAATAATTAGGACGTCACTTACAACCCGTCCGATTTAACTATGGACTTTCGATTGTAGCGTAAAGGAAAGTGTGGAAACACAACAATGAAAATTTACGTCGTCATGAACAAAGCCAAACGTTAACAAAAACCACAAATCGTTACATTTGATTACCTAAAAATACATTGATTGAATGAATGGGTCGTGCAAACATCAAATCTGATTGGATATTGATGAATAGTCGGCTGACGTTGGTTTTTCTTACTGTGACGTTTTGCGGTTTTTGTTACCGATTGGCTTGTTCATGACGATGTAAATTTTCACTGTTGTGTTTGCACACTTCCCTTTACGCTACAATCGTAAGTCCATAGTTAAATCGGACGGGTTGTATAATCACTGGTAAAAAAAAAGTCAGAATCGAATTACTTGACTAATGGAGGAGGTCTCGATTGTAACTTTATTTTAGCCTTCGGTCCTAGTTGGTCGTATTTTAACCAGATTGAATGTTGGGCTGGTTCGCCGACTAAATGTGCAAGATACAACTTTGTACCGTTTTCATCTTTCTGTGCAAGAAAACGCTTCACTTTTCGTTGATTCGGGTCTGAAAATTCTGTTGAATAATTTAAGTCGGGTTTTGTGAAGTTTTCATCTCGAAACCTTAAAGGTGGTTGAATTGTACGCCGCGGGCGCAACGCAATTCCAGGCCGATTATTTTCAGGTGAGGTTTGTGCACTTTGAATTTCGGATTCATATGTATCAGAGGAGACGACATTTGTTTCAACATCAGATTGTTCCGGTAAAACTGGATCTTCAGAGGATGATGTTTCTCCCTGGGTTAAAACCTCATCTAAGAAATATTTACACGGATTTGGTTTTCTCACATACGCAGGTTTAAGTCTGTTAATGTGAACAGCTTGTTGTAGTTGTTTTCCGTTTGACAAATCTTTTAAAAAGTACATATGCGGACTTTGCACTTTAGAAATTATATACGGCCCGCCAAATCGGTTCTTGAATTTTTGGCCTGGTCCCGTTACCTCCTTTGAAAGATACACATAATCATTCTTTTCGAACGATACTTTCGGAACTTTGACGCGCTCCATCATTTTAACTTTAGTAATGCGAGCATTTTTCTCGACTTCCTGACGGATAATATCTAATTTCTCGACATGACGCTTAACATAGTTATGACAATCTTTTGGTAAAGTGGTAAAGTCTGTCTCTGGAATATGTAGCGAAATTGGAAATTTTGGTCTTGTACCATATACGATTTCGAATGGCGAGTATTTCAAACTAGCGTTCGGCGTATTGTTCATGGAGAAAATAATGCCAGGTAAGACATCTTCCCAAGTCGAACCATTTTCGATGTACGGAGTTATCCGTTCTGCTAACGTTCTATGGAGACGTTCACATGCCCCTAGACAGTGATGCATGTTACTTGGTGTAACTTCCTTATTGTTGTGAGTGTTCTGTGTTTTCTGAATTTTCGGAGTTATCTGTAAGATTTAAAGGGTTGTCAGATTCATCGAGTATTGGAGAAGAATGCCGAGTAAGTAAATAACCTATATCATTGTCAATTTCTGTGTTTATCTCATTGTATCGAAGAAAATCGTCGGATAAAACTGATTCAGTGTCACTGTCTTGTGTTGACATTTATAGCATTTACTGATGATTGTAATGAGATTAATCTCACATACAAATAAATAGAATAGAACAATTTATGAACTTACAAATGAGAACTGAGATAAATCTCACATACTCGTGTCGACCGACGGGTACCTCTTGTTCATTCTGCAAAACACGTGTGTGAAAGTTGAAGATCACAAGAATGTCAAGGTTCGTAAATACTAATCTTTGAGTTCTCCACCATGTAATATACTTCAGTTAACTGGGGAACTGGATTTAAAGTTCACTTATCACAAAGTAATGCACAAATAAACTCAAACTTCTTTCTCCCCAAAATTTTATTATAGCGCCATCTTGGCAAGCAGACTACAGGGTTGAATCCAGTATTGAAAGCCCCATTGGATTTAATGCATTACCAACTTTAGAAATAAATTCATAGAAATTTCATCTTTAAAATGCCAAATCTTTCATATTTCATTCGATGAAGATAAGATGCAGTAGGTTCTTTTGCACTAATAAAATCATATACCTATGCGGCATATTTTGGCTTTTCACATGTCACTGTTTGTAAACATTGTAATTTCGCAGTAAATTCCTTTAATACCCATACCTCAATAAATGCACTGGCAAAAAATCAAAATGTACTTTTAATGAAACTTTTTTATGTTTTGGAGTTTGTTCATATACTAAAGATTTTTTTAAAAATTATTTGAAAAATTATCAACCAATCCTGGAGCTCAAAGATGTCAATTACGTACCAGAAAGCTCTCCTACAAAGGGGCGGATCTTAATGACGTATGCATATTTACTGAATTCAACCCTATAAGGAAAGAGTTTTCTTCAAATTCTTAAATAATCTATGATTTGCTATATTCTGATGGATATTCTTTGTTTTCATTGTATGACCTTCCACCTATTCCTCTTTCTGGTATTTTGCCAGGTTCATGAAAGTGTGTGTCCATATTGCAGAAAAATGCATTTTGAAATATCTGACTTCATCTAAGTATCTCTGTCTATAAATACTCTCAGTCTGCCTAGAATGGTAAAACATGATGAATAAAAGCCATTAAATAAATAAGTGCATGTTATCTCTCATAATTAGCCACCTGAAACCACTCAAAGATGCACTATAGAAGCTTATATAAAGAAATGATGTACATGCCGGACCATGTTTTACAGTATGCCTGAAATGAACCAATTTCTGTATTTTGGACCATTTATGTTATGTTTTACACAAAAGAAGAAAACAAGAGTCAGATTTTACAAATTAAATACCTTTTGAACATATAAAAACAAATACAAACTACCATTTCATGACCTTAAAGCTCTATATGAAATATCAAAATGCAGGTGTCTAACACACAATTCACTATAAAACACAAGAAAGATGTCATTTATAAGAAGTTATGCATATTATTTGTAAGAATATTAGTGTCTCATTCATTCTAGTACAATAATCTCAAAATTTGACCAGTAATTAGTAAACAAGACCAGTTCTTAACTTAACAACAGAGACTTTTTGAGAGATAAATGGCCTCCTGGAGCCTCTTTTTTAATAGAATATGAATTGTATTAAAACAATATACAGGTTTTCAGGGAATGTATGACATAATCAAGATAAAAGGAAGGAGATTCTGACAAACATGACCTTAAGTTAGAAAATATTTTGACTATATCAATTTTTTTATCCGGACTCCCATGGCGGACTAAATTTGTAAAGATCTGAGACATTTCGCAAGTGTCGCGACAAAAAAATAGCAACTGTGGAGTGACCTGAGCTTGCGAAAAGTAAGAATGAATATACATCAATATAAATTTCAGATTAAAAATCAATCATGATCAATTGTTTTGAAATAATTATGATTTCCATGTCTTGTTAAATTACATGGGCTAAATTCATAGAAAATATGTAAAAATGCTGATTCAGCAGTTTTTTTAGTAAACCTGGGTGTGCAGTTTGTCAAATTTACTCTGCTTTCACTTATATCTATGCAAACATAGAAGAAAAGTTCCAAGAAGTTTTAAAATATCAAAATATTCATTCATAATTTACCTCAGGTATAGGGTTGAATCCAGTATTGAAAGCCCCATTGGATTTAATGCATTACCAACTTTAGAAATAAATTCATAGAAATTTCATCTTTAAAATGCCAAATCTTTCATATTTCATTCGATGAAGATAAGATGCAGTAGGTTCTTTTGCACTAATAAAATCATATACCTATGCGGCATATTTTGGCTTTTCACATGTCACTGTTTGTAAACATTGTAATTTCGCAGTAAATTCCTTTAATACCCATACCTCAATAAATGCACTGGCAAAAAATCAAAATGTACTTTTAATGAAACTTTTTTATGTTTTGGAGTTTGTTCATATACTAAAGATTTTTTAAAAAATTATTTGAAAAATTATCAACCAATCCTGGAGCTCAAAGATGTCAATTACGTACCAGAAAGCTCTCCTACAAAGGGGCGGATCTTAATGACGTATGCATATTTACTGAATTCAACCCTACACACTACACAACTAAACCTAAATTATTTACATCCCGTTTCGGCACCTTCCAAAAACCAGAATTTCAATAATACAAGATAAAAATGTTTCTTATTCAAAATAGGAGCTTCGAATTATAAAATAATATTAGAAAATAATTTATATCAAATCGGAAATAATGTACGTAAATGCAAAAAATATGGGAAGTCTAAATATTGAAAATATCATATATTTTACATTCTGGCACATATTCAATATTCTTTCGTTTTTAATAATTTTAAAATTGCAGCTTATTTATGTAGAAGAAAAAGATTTATTGCACATCTCATTGTCTTCATCCTAATGGGTTTTTGTTTTCGTTCTGTTTTATGGATATAAAGGTAATCATTAACAAAATTACCGAACTTTGAGAATCAATCTCAAATGTCCATGTATGTTAGAGTAAATGTGATCATAACAGTATAAATGCTAAACCAAAGTATGGGGCAATCGAATGTCTTTAGTAAAAAAACAAAGACAAAATCCATAGACATCAAATCAACACTGAAATAAACCAATCCATAGACATCAAATCAACACTGAAATAAACCTCACAACATTTAAAAAAAACCATTTTACAACAATATCGCTGCCATCAATGTGAACTCTGGTCAAAATCACCGTGTCAGCAATTGTTCCAAAAGAAGGAGAAGTTACTTCTTGCTATAGCAAAACGGTCAACGATCTATTTGATGTGGTCACATCCTGTAAAGGACGCCTGTACTAATGACGTTCATAATGACTTTCGGTAAAATTTGCGATGACCACAACTGAAGAGCAACATAATCGTGTGTAAGCAATTTTTCCTGCCAGGTGTGGTACTCTATCAAGAAAATGACAATATTCACCACAAGGTCTTGAATAACGAATTATTTGTAATACACTTACTTTAGCTCTGGAATGGACGGAATGTTGCTAAAAATATAAAGTTGTTGATGGGAAATTTAAAGTCATCATGGAAATCTTATTCCTCCCTAGTGTGTTGATTTCGAGATACGAATATGATGCGGACCTCATAGAATCATTGGTGTCATCAATCTTAAGTTCCTAGGGGATATATGAGATGTAAATAGTCACCAAATCGAGAACTGTTTAGTGAAAGGATATCATCAATATAAGAAAAATGTGAGACAGAGGAATAAGCATGCATGTCTACGACTTCTGTTTGCCTAAAGGTGATTGTAAGAAGTCCTCGTTATATGAATGAAGATACGACTGGGCAATAATATATTAAAGCATTACACAAAGTTCATGAAAGTTCACGTTTAAAAACTGTTTTAGTCTTTGTCTAACCATTCCACACTTTCTCTCTCTCTACTTTTCAACTGTTTGGATATGTGCTGCACATTACAGTGTAAACAAATTATTAGTTCATGTGAACAGTACAATTTATTGGCATGGCATGCCGAGCTTGTGTGTCTACTTTTGTTTCACAGCCCTAACATTATAATGATTAAATAATTTGATTTATTGGAATGGCGTCTTGCGTTGGCCAATAAAAATTTCATGGTTCATTTTCATTAGACTGGATTTTTTCCTTAGTAAAGCTCGGCATGTTCATGTTTGTATTTTGTTTATTTTACATGACAAACAGTTTTTGAGAGGGGGGGCGATTTCATACATGTAACTTTCGCGCATATATGTAGTACAAAAATGGGGGGGGCTTCATTATTTAGTTTTTATTTTCTTTGATACAAGCGACACTTTGTTATTTAGGGTAACTAAGGTGCCACGTGCGTTACGTCATATTTGAATGACCTTTGGAGATAGAAAAAAAAATTTAGTCGGGGACTTTTTGTCGAACCATTCACATCTATATTTCATTCATATCTATTGGAATACATTGTCTTAACGCATGGAAGCACCTGCTATAGGATATTTTGACTTTTTTTGTCATTTAAAATGGATAAAATTTTATTGAACTAGGATTATTCTAGTGCATTAAAGTGGATTTTAGTGATATCATTCAATTTTAAAATCAGAAAACACGTTTTTATAGGAAAATCGCAAGAAATAAGTCAGGATTTTTTGCATTTTACGGGTAGGCAGGACATTTTAATTTTGAAAAAGTCAGAAATGGGAAGGAATTTTATTAAAAGAGGACCTTTGGTCCAAACATTTGGCTAGGATTTGGGCCAATTTTGACAGCATTTTGGCACTTCTGGTTGATTTGACAAAAGTACAAAAAGGGGTCAATTTACGTTTTTTGAAATTTTTAAATTTAGCAAAGGAACATTTTTTTTTCGAAAAAAAAAGAGCGCCCGGCCCAATTCTTTGATAGGGACCAGTCGGGCACATGTCTACGGAGAGCGGGCACCAAAGATTTGGCCCGGAAAACTTAAATTTTGGCTAGTTTGTGTTTTTTTCCTTGACACACAAACTTGCATCAAATCCAATCACAGAGTGTCAATATAGGAAGACCAAGATTCCTTACAAATGACAATTACCAATTCATGACTATGTTAGCCCTCACATAATGCAGATCAGATAAATCAATGTGTACTGCATTGGTTAAGTGCATGCATGCTAAATTGTTGTGGCTAAGGGACTAAGGGAAAAGTATGTTCTGATTTTGGTTTAATTACCCATTGAACTTCTCAGAAGCAGAGATTGTGGGGTTTATCAAAATTTAATGCTTGCTAATTGTGTAACAAGTGTGTGGGAACATTCACCTTTGCTTGATGTTACATGTTCTTACCAAAAACAAAAAACATATATTGCAAAACTACAATATTTTACAGTCTTTATTGTGAATAGCAGAGAAAGGTAAGAACAAAACTACGGAATTGGGATGATCAATCTCATATATCCAAGAACAAAAGACAAAACAAGGAAAATACATACCAGAGAGATTTAATATCGCAACGGTCCTGACCTGGTACCGGCATTTCAAAAGAAACGGTGGGTTGAACCAGTTTTATGGCAATTTAGATTTAAATAAGTTCAATTTTATCTGGAATCGAGACAAAGCTGTAGACGACTTTAATTTTCCGTTTTAATATGCTAATAATTTAAAGAAAATATCAATTTTAGATAAGCAATTATTTAGATTTGTATTTTCTTTATAAAAAACTTGTCAAATGCTACAATTATTTACTGCATTTTTTCAGCAACACGCCCAAAGACAAGAACAGGTTTAAAGGCAACACGCAAGCCTTTGTATAAAATATAATGGGTACACAAAGACTTTAAATTTACCACATATTGAGACCAAAAGGACCGTTCTGTTTGTTAAAATCAACCAATTGGAACATGCATCAATCATCGCATCTTCATAAAAAGTTGAGTTTTTATACCCCGCAGTAAGTTTTTGCTCTATTAGCTATCCATTTGAAATCCAATGTCCGATTTGCCATGTTTCAAAAAACAAATTAAAAGATATTTATGACAGATTAGTTAAATGCAGATTTAATTCAAAATCAAAAACATATAAATGGGGAAAACAATCAATTGCAAAATTAATTTGTTTCTCTTTGTTTATTTCATTAAAACCTTTTTTTTTTCATTTCAAGATTTGCTTTTTGGCACATTTTTTTTACTTTTCATTACTATCCGAAACTGGTTGAGAATCTTGGTGATGACGATGCATAAATCTGTATCCTTTAATTCCTGCATGTTGCAAAACACTTTTGTTTCAAAAAATGCCGTTGTCTTGATTATGAAGAAGAGCCAGACTAGAATAATTTGAGGAGAGGAGAAAGCAGTTCCACGTCCACTTCTTATCGCACTACATGAAAGTACAAAGCAAAAAGTAATGAAAAATGTGTATAAACTCAGAAATGCAGAGGCACCATACTAAAACATGAGTGTCAAGCATGACATGACCAAGGATGAAAGGGACCAAGATAATGCTCCTTAGAACTGAAGCAAAAAAAACGAGATAGTGATAAGACTGGAAATTTTACATACGTGGTCAGAGGAATGCCATGGGAAAGGCATATACAGAAAATAAAGGTAAAAAAACGGAAAAGGAACAAGAGCCAGAGACTCTCAGGGAGACGGGCTCTCCAAAAACAGCGACCAAGTAAAGAAGAATTTTAGTGATGTACAGAATGTAGAAATTTTTTTAAAAATTTTACAAATTCAGACACTTTTACCCAAGCAAATTTACAAGAACTGAAAATAAGAATGAAGACAGCTAACCTTCCATTATAGTGGTATCTGAATTTAAGCCAAAGAACTATAAAAATGAGTTACAGTTATCAGAATTTAATATAGACGGATATGAAAATTTTGTCGGCAAATATTAGCAAAACTTCACCAGGTAGAGGCATGTTGATGTATGTTAAAGACAATCTAAAGTTCTCACCATACACTGTAAACCAATATGACTTTGAAGAGTACATTATGTGTGAAGTGCAAACTAGGTCAAGTGGAAAAGTATTAGTTGGGTCAATATACAGGAGCCCAAATGGCACAGATGAGAACTTTGTACAACTATGTAATATCTTCAAAGATGCAAGTAAGAAGCAATTCTCAGATATCATCCTATTTGGAGATCTAAATTTGCTTAACATTACATGGGACAATTATACCACAAAATGTTCAGTTAACAGCAAAGATATCAAATTCATTGAGACTATACGAGACTGTTTCATGTACCAGCATATTACAACTCCAACTAGAGGAAGAGGGTCTGACAATCCAAATGTTCTAGATTTAGTATTTACACCAGGAGAATACTTTATTAACAGTACATCAATAAATCCTCCACTTGGTAAAAGTGATCATTCAGTGATAGAACTACATTTTGACATAACAGAGAACATAGAAATGAAGACAAAAATACGATTTAGATATGACAAAGGAGATTATGATAAATTGAAAGAACTGTTAGATATAAACTGGGAAGATGAACTTAGAGAACTAAATGTACATGAACAATGAGATAGATTTATTGAGGTGCTTGATCATGGAATTAATGAGACCAAACCCCGTAAAACTACACAACAGTCAAGCAGACGAAAGAAGGAAGTGAAACACAAAATACCTGTAACTCGGAAGGCTCTATCAAAAATTCAGAGAAAAGAACAATTATGGACAAGGTATCTGAACACTACAGATGGAGAAGTTTACTCAGAGTATTGTAGAGTGAGGAATCAAGTACGTTCAATTACCAGAAAAGTCAACAAAGAGTATGAAAAACAAATTGCTAGCCAAGTCAAACAAAATCCTAAGAAATTCTGGAAGTATGCTCGATCGAAGACAAAGACTAAATCCAGTATACCAGATCTGTTCATTGATAGTAACCAGAAGATATCAACTAAAAATGACCAGGAAAAAGCCGATGTATAGGCAGATTTCTTCACATCAGTCTTTACTAACGAAACTGATACTACCATGCCTGAAATAGATAAAGAAATTGTGACACCCTTGAACGAAATTTAATGCAGAAAAAATCAAGAAAAAACTGGACATGTTCAATATATCAAAATCACCAGACCCAGATGGAATTCATCCAAGAGTAATGAAAGAAATTAGCTCAGTAATATGCAAGCCACTAGCCATAGTTTTTCAATCACCCATTGCCTCTGGAGACTTACCAAAAGACTGGAAGTGTGCAAATATCACTGCTCTATTCAAAAAAGGGAATAAGAAAGTAGCTGGGAACTACAGGCCAAAAAACCTTACAAGTATCATATGTAAGCTAATGGAATCACTAGTAAGAGAGGAAATCATAGACCATATGAAGAAAAATCAGTTATTTTGTAAGAAACAGTTTGGATTTATCAGTGGCCGTTCAACAGTACTACAGCTTCTTCAAGTATTAGATAAATGGACAAATATACTACATCAGGGAGGGTGCATTTAGTGCAACTTTATGAAGGCTTTTGAAAAAGTACCCCATTTGAGACTTTTACACAAACTTGAAAAATACCAGATTAAAGGACAATTCACTACTTGGATAAGATCATTCCTACTTGGTAGAAAACAGCGTGTTATTGTCAATGATGAGGAATCTGAGTGGAAAGAAGTAACAAGTGGGATCCCCCAGGGATCGGTCCTGAAACTCTTTGTTTGTTATATCAATGATATGCCACAAGTAACAGCCATAGACACCGAGACTTATCTATTTGCGGATGACACCAAAGCATTTAGAGATATTTTCCAACAAAGTGATTGTGGCTACTTACAAGATGACATACATGCGCTATACGAATGGTCACAGAAATGGTTACTATGTTTTCACCAGAGAAATGCAAAGTTATGCGCATTGGAAGATCCAAGACTGATAAGAAAGCTTACACCTTGAATGAGAATATACCACCAATGACCTATGCAGAAACAGAGAAAGACATCGGAGTGACGATTGATACCAAACTGGCTTTTGAACAGCACATGTCCGATAAGATCAATAAAGCCAACTCAATAATGGGAGTATTAAGGAAAACTATGGAATACATGGACTGTAAGATCTTCAAGTTACTATATACAGCACTTGTAAGACCCCACATAGAATACGCTTACCAAGTATGGTGTCCACATCTGAAGAAACACATCGAGGCTATTGAGAA
This sequence comes from Arcuatula senhousia, assembly GCA_963971305.1. Taxonomy (NCBI): domain Eukaryota; kingdom Metazoa; phylum Mollusca; class Bivalvia; order Mytilida; family Mytilidae; genus Arcuatula; species Arcuatula senhousia. The sequence goes on from OZ020312.1 coordinate 41,926,737, forward strand.
TGCTCAGAGAAGAGCAGCAAAGCAAGTTCCAGGACTATCAAACTTAACTTATGAAGAGCGCTTGTGCAAACTGGAGTTACCAACATTATCCTACAGACGATCTAGGGGAGACATGATAGAGATGTACAAGATCCTAACTGGCAAGTACGACCATGAAGTATTAGATTTTATTCAACACCGCATTGATACCACTACACGTGGCCACCATCTCCAACTACTAAAAGAAAGATAAAGGTTAGACATAAGAAAGTACAGCTTCACCCAAAGAACAGTAGATATTTGGAACAGCCTACCAACACCAGTTATCAATGCACCATCAGTAAAATCCTTTGAAGTCAGATTAGACCGATTATGGGAAAAACAAGCACAGAGATAACAATATCTAGAGAAAATACACACATCCGGACATGACCTTAATATTATAAGTATTGAAGAATTAGAAATGACAGAGGAGGACGCCAGAGGTGTCCTACAGTCATACCAGATCCTGTGAGTTATCCTGTGAATTATGATCAATAAAGTTTATTGAAAAACCTTAAAACCGGCAGTTATATAAAAGACCAAAAGTGCAAACCAATAGGTCAAACCATGAAATCAAGATTACAACAAAGTTGTTTCACACAATATTTTTTTCTACGTGACGGTCTTCAAAATGAAATTTTAGTTTAGGAGTGTATGAACATTTTGAAGGACAACCTCTTATGACTAGCATTTATATTAAAAACCAGGAATCGAAACAATACTATTCCGAAAAGATGCCAAACAAGCACCTAGGATAACGACCATGTGCATTACACAAAGAGAACCCTATTTGTTTAACTTTAAAAAGATTTATACCAAGGTTAATTCACTTTTGGTGATCAGTATAAAAAGTTTTGTTTGATTTCAGTACTAATATTTGTATAGAGCAATTTGAATAACAGTGATTTCCATACAGTCCGAAAACCGGTGGTATTTAAACAATAGAATGAGAGCTCTTCATCGGAAAAGATAGGAAAGTCCATTCGAATGTTTATCCTGGTTGTCAAGTGAATTAAAAGTTCTTTTTAGCAAAAAAGTTCATTCCATTTAAAGTTATGTTGTTTAAATAAACTATTCTGATTTAAAAAGAGTTTATAAAAGTAACAAATTACATTTAAAATGCATGTAATTATGTGGATATTTATAAAATGCATACGGTTGAACTGAAATGGATCGCACAACCTTAACGTTTATATAAAAAATAGAAAAAAAATACACTATTTTTTTAAATGTATATCTTTACATCTTCAAATTTTCAGACATGTACTGCAAGAGGTTAAGCCAAAATAAAATTATGAAAAAGGCCCTTTTTCTAGTCCGTCTTGACAACCTTCTTCTTAAAAGTACACGATTTACCTGTTGAATTTCGATACGTCATAGAACATGTTAACCTTTTTGACCGCTGTCCGTAAATTGGGATAAACAACATGTGAATTTGCATTGTATTGGATTAAATGTCCAATTCAATATTCAGTCATCCGTTTTAAAAATAGGAATGCCTCCCCTTTATCATGTTTATTATTAGTGAAAGATAGAACTTGGTTGTCATGGTTGTGTCCCTTGAAAGTTTTTCATAATTACACATTGAATTCAAATGGATCGTTAAGTGATAACAGTAAAATATAATTTCCAAACTAATATCTGTCGTAAGAAAAGGTAATAGCCTAACATTCCCACAAATTTCGAGATTACGCCTTGTGTGATTTTTTTAAGGTTGAGTTGACATTTTAATTTTTTCCAACGTCCAGCAAGTTTCACTCGATTTGTTAAAATATGCACTTTTGTTGACCTTATAAATAACTGTTTACGCATCAGAAAAGATTCTTTAATAACGTATATGATAGTAGTCAGGTCCATGCGCAATAAATGAAAGTTGAAGATTGGTTACATGCCGTCGCCATCGTTGTTGTCATCGTTAAAAATTTAAAAACACATTAGCTTTTTTCCGGAGGGGAGATAATTGAATACCACTAGATATTAGACTGCATACATGCCATCACAACATAAAGTCCAAAAAGAATACATACAGCCATATTTTGTCTTCATAAATTGTGTCTCTGTTACGCAACAAGACAAGAGGAACAATATTTAACACATGTAAAGTATTAAAATACACTTACATTTTCTGTCGAATTCAAAATTACAGGTAATATAAGTCTATCATTTCTTATTAGCAAGCATAATAGACACTAATAGAAGAAAATGAGATGTGGAATAAGTGTACGCGACACAACCTACATTATAAACGTATATTTTAAATATCCACAATGGAAAACAGCCAGCAGCCTTCAATGTGACCAGCGGTCGCTGCTCGCTGTTTTTCAATTGGCCCCTGGATTGAAAATTAAATACATATGATTCAAGCCCAATCCCAAAGTGCATTGAAAGACCCTCTTCTTGACAAAAAACAATTAACAAAAATTCGACTAAATACAAACATAAGCTTTGATAAAGATTCCTGGCTTAGGACTAAATATACATGCTACTATTAGATGTAAAGATCTAACATGCCACATGAATTGAATATGTTATTGAGACATTATTTTATTAATTCAAAATGTTTATCGACATTAAAGATTTCCGGTTATTCCTTATAGAAAATTAAATTCTTTTTTTCTCACAAAATATTATTTAATGAGTTTAACATCTCAACTAAGAAAAAAAAGAACCATATTTTGTCCATTCATTAGGGCATGAAAATAAATATGCCTTACTTTTTATAAATCAAAAGTTGGTGATTTCAGCTCAGCGTGTCACTCAATAATGAATCGATATGCATTTAAACTCAATTAAACGTACAAAATATTTAATGGGTGGGGAGGTGATATTTTAACACCACCTTTCTGACTGTTAAAATTTACATTAAAGTTAAACACTGAGAGATCAGTTATCATCATATCCAATTTTACTTGAAAAGGACAAACCTGGCTCTTTTGTCATGGTTTCGACTTTTGTTATCTCCTTTTTTATTCTCTAACATGTTTTTCGAAGCTTTCTGTTATCTGCTTCCAATCAGCATTTAAAGAGTTAAGTTTACTATAAGTGAGTGTGATAACATGTTAATAAAGGTAATAGCAAAATTACCGAACTTGGAGGACCAATCTCAATGTCCAAGAGAAAAGACATTGAAGTCACACCAGAATAGTTATAGATCGCAATGGTCCTGTCTTGGTACAGGCATTTCAACATAAATGGTTGGTTAAGCCAGGTTTTATGGCGCACCAAACCTCCCTCTTTCATTGCAATCTTAACGACCAGTAGTGACACAGTTTATGCTACGCTTACACTACGCGCTTTGCCTTGGCTTGGATATTGTATAAATGCAGTTGAAAATAATGTATCTAAGATCTTACATTTAAGATTCAGTTTGAAATCCTTTATGACTTTTTACAGGTGCAAAAAATCCCAAGACATTAATTACTTTTAAATGTAATGCACACCAAGACTGACTCTTAATCGAGATAACTTTGACCAGTTTTAAAATAAATGTTTCCAAGAAAAAAATCGAAACTTTTATGTAAAAAGCAATATATTTAACGCAGGTAACATGCTTTCTTTCTGATAAAGATGATTAAAAAGTCAAAAAGATATATTTCATATATCATTTGAATCGACATCGATCTCAAAATTGCTTTCAACAAAGCTTTATGACAAATGTGATGACTTCAACTTCAACTTCCAGAGCTAGAGATTTAAGACACCACCGAATCCACTTGCTTTACATCATTCTTGGATTTATATCTCGAATCTGACCCGGTTGGTCATCTCAGTGCAAAAAAAAACTACGATAAAAAAGAGATGATTTTAATTTCAAAATTATTAATTTTCCTAACCTGGAAAGTAACATACCAACGTCACCTGCATACGGTGTCACAACTTAACTTAGCTTGAAAACATTTTTCAGATTTTTTTATCCGACACAGCTTTCTCCGTAACCGACTATAAGACCAAGGTTATCAGAAAATACGTCTCAGACGATCTCTAAAAAATCTTTCTTCGTAATCAGCAACTGGTAGAAAAATTCAATATCATGTTAGACGAAATAGTAAGTTCTTGCTTTGATTAGTGTTTGGCTGGTTGATGTACTGAGATGATTACCTTATATAGCATCCCTAATATGTCTTCACAAACCTGTTGTGTTTTTGTACCGATCGTAAAGATTTTTGCAAAGATCGCAATGGAAGGGGGAGGTTTGTCGTGCCTTTAAACCTTGTTTTACCCACCATTTCTTTTGAAATGTCTGTACCAAATCAGGACCCTTGCGATCTTCATTTTTTTCCGCTATGTCTTCCTTGTTTTGTCTTGTCTTATGGACATTTGAGATTGATTCTCCAAGTTCGGTAATTTTGTTATAACCTTTATTTCTAATCGTCAACATTCCCTTCTTGTGTAGCAACATTCTGTTCGCTCAAACTTATAGAATAAAAGTTTCACAATTGATTGGTTATTCAAGAGCTTGCGGGACTTATCACGTCTGAAGCAAAATTGTTAACACATTGTTTTGTTGTTCCTCGGTTGCTGTCTTTTGTAAATACTTTAAAAAACAGTGTCTTAATCAGATTTGCTTTCCAAATGTAGTGCGTTAGAAATTTAAAATATCATTGATTCCAACGCATTTTCACACATGTTGTGATAACTCTTTTTATTATGAGGTGCTTAAGAGCCTATTTTGTCTCCTTTGATGATAATGAAAACAGATACCTCAACAAGGAAGACTACACATGTCATCGAATCATTTCTTTTTATTCCCAATGTTGACAAGAGCGAAGGTAGAATCTTCTTTCTATTATGAGGTTTATTATACAATAACCGATCTTTTCATCTGGTTGATGTAGAATAATTATTAGCAAGTGTTTTATTGCATATTATGTAACTATGTAGGTGTCTTCTCACTAAATATAACTGCTTTTGACAGAAAGGTGTTTGGTGCAAAGCTTCACGTGTACCCGTTTGCCCTCCAGAGACAGTTCACAGACTTTACAAACAGCCATTAACATAAAACTTTATCCAGGTGACAAAGTAACCAAGCCATTCAGATGCTTATTAAGATATACAGTTTTATTTCTGAAAATTCCTGTTGATGTCGTGTCATTTGCCATAGTTGTGCGACTTGAGTTCGTGTTGTTGATTTCCGTTCGGTTGATTTTGTGTTTTGTGTTTCTTCGTGCTGTTCTGTTCGTGTTTACCGGTTTCGTCGTTGCCCTTTCGGACTTTTGACACTCGAATGCCCCATCTGTGCCTCTTTGCTTCTTGTTACAATGAATTAAACTTATATCTATCACTTAGTGATTCTTCTATTTCAATATTATTTACGTGATCTTATATAATTTTTAATTTTATATATATAATATATAATGTTTTTGGTCTATTGAACCATAAACTAAATTTTTCATGTTGCACATTAGATGTTAAATGTGCATCATGAAAAATTTAGTTTATGGCTTCTATAAACCAAAAAAAATATTACAGTTAATACTTATAAATAAATTTATTGATATGTTCGTCGCAAAATATGAGTATAAATAATATTTTTCCGTGAAAATATTAAAGATCAATATGCACAAGGGTGCAAAAGCCGAGTTGCCGTATTTTATTAATCAAAACTTTCCTTGTCTTCATTTTAAGATTTAACATAATTGGTTATTACAGGCATTTCATGTTAACTGGAGACAAATTGAGGAATGGTTTCAGCAGGTAAAATAATGTAAGCTTTATCAACAAATTTTCAAAGTTGCACAAATTTTTTGTGAATTCAACCGTCAATATAGTTTGCAACATTATGACACAACTTTAATAAAATCGGCTGAGAACTTTCGAGTTATTGTCCGGAAACCACGTTTTTCTGCCGCTCTGACCTTGATCCTTGAACGAAATTACCCCAAAATCATTAGGGTTTCTCCTATTATAATTGGTAATAACATACCAAAGTTTCATTAAAATCTGTTGACAACTTTTTGAGTAATTGTCGAGAAACTGCTTTTTTAAGAAAATTTCAAACGTTTTTCTATCGCTGTGACCTTGACCTTGAACGGATTTACCCTAAAATCAATAGGATATCTCCTCTTATGATATGGAACAATATCTTAAAGTTTCATCAATATCGGTTCACAACTTTGTGAGTTATGGTCCGGAAACCAATTGTTGACGCCCGCCCGCACGCCCGCAATCATCATCACAATAGCCGAGTTCAACTTCGTTGCAACTCGGCTAAAATGCGGCAAATTAAATCGGCGTATTAATATCTACACCTGTCAATCACATTGCACGTGGCGTCCGTGCAACTGCAAAGTGTAAAAACCTCATTGTTGTATTCGTTTTAAACTGGATTCGATAATACTTTCTTTTCGATTAATAGGCGTAGTTTAAATGACCGCTTATCAAATCAAATTATTTTGACTTTTTAAAAGTTTACAAGAAAATATACACAATTTTCTTTCAATGCAATGCAACTATAATAGTTTTCTAAAACTTATTTTTATTGAAACAAGAAAAATTGGGTGTCACCACTCACCAGCTAAGATTTTACTATACATTATAAATTTGTAATATGTTGGTCAGGTTTTACATCAATTATTCATATATCCTTTATTTCATTCGAAAATCGTCTTACGGCGAGCAGCACCAACTGGTCTCGAGCTCGTTTAAGGCTGCTGGCGGTTGTCCATTTTGGTTTTCTAAATTGCCGCTTGTAATGTGATATGTGTTGCGTACACTTATTCCACATCTCATTGTTTTCTATTTGTTAAGGTATTGATTTTATTGTTGGAATATTCAGTTTTCAGTTTTTAATTTTAATTATGTGTCCTTCTCTGTTTTATGCCTTTATGATCAACTGCATGCTTATGCTGTCAAACTTTACACAACTCCATTCATAATTTCTTGTCTCTTGTGGTTACATAACAAGACAAGATGAATATCTTACAGATGGGTGTTAACTATAGTGGGTTCAAAATGCCAATAATAGATACACTTCATCATTATAAGTACCATTAATAAATATTATAATAAGAGTTATTGGTTTTGCATGAAATAAAGCATTAATTAGTTATGCATTGGAACAAAATCGTTTGGGATGCTTTACCAAGACATAAATATTTACATACGTCTAGCGACAAACTCAGTATCCTAAAACAGAGGATCCGAGAGACCTTCGTATACAGAATCCTACAGCAGTGTTAATATTAGGTAAATTCATTTGAAATATCAATGAAAAACTGGATTCTCTCTAAATATATAATTGCATACTTTGTCTATTATATCAAACTAGGCTGTAACATGTTAACCGCCTGCATCTTCTGTACAATGCTAATAGTTTGTATTTTTTTCTGAATACAATGTACTGTTATGGCTTGATTAGAATAAATCATTTAATAAAAAAGGAGTTCTTTATCGTGCGATTCACAGTACACCACTTCGGTGACTTGTTAAATAAATACGTATTTTGGAAGGAAAATCTTGGCATAAAAGACAAACATGATTTCCCAAATTATTCCACTAAGAACAGGCATCCTGGTCGTTTATAGACAAAGAAGCCTGGTCAGAATTCAGACTGCCGGTTGCACTTTAGTGAACGTTTCTTCACAACAGAACTTTCATCTACGCAGGAACCCAACGGATGTTATTGAAAAATAAGGAAAAATGGCAAGTTCTTTTTTTATCTTAACTCATACATTCTGTGTTATTATTATCTTTTTTTCTCAAAATGCATTTTTGTTTAAATTTAAAGAAAGATAACTTTTATAAAGGGGTGTCTTAAATTTGTACCCGTACTTACAGTATTTTAACTAACAATTCGTTTATATCTATATTCGTAGAACGGAACCAGTTGCTATTTTCTTCATTTCTACATTCTTCGTACGTGACTGAACTCATAAAGAACAAGGAGATGAAAGAGGCAAGGTCCTTAAATCTCACATTCAGATATATTGATGACGTCCTCTCTGTCAACAATGCTTTGTTTTGTTTGGTAGATGGATTCATTCAATATATCCCTCAGAGCTAGAGAATAAGGAAACCACCGAACCCACTTGCTTCACGTCATTCCCGGGTTTAAATCTTGAATTTCCCGGGGAAATTCTACTATAAAAGAGACGATTTAAATTTTAAAATAAATAATTTTCCCCTACCCTGAAAAGTAGCATACCAACTTAACCTGCATATGGTGTCTAATTTTTTTCGATATGCCAGGGCTTGTACTCATTTTTCAGATTTTTTTATCCGACACCGCTATCTCCGTGAGGGACTAAAAGACCGAGGTTTTAAGAAAATACGCCTCATACGATCTTTAAAAAAAGCCTCCGCCGTTATCAGCTACTGTTGGAAATATTCACAATTACGTTAGACGAAATAATTAGTAATTGTTTCGATTTGTGTTTGGTTGGTTGTTGTACAGAAATGATCATCAACATCCCTATTGTGTTTCCACAATCGTGTTGTGTTTTAGGTAACTACCGGACCCAAAGATCGCAATGGAAGTGGGAGGTTTGGCGCGCCATAAACTTGATTTAACCCTAAATTTCTTTTGAAATGCCGGTACCAACTTAGAACCATTCCGATCATCATTTTTTTCGATATGTTTTCCTTGTTTTGTCTTTTCTCATGGACATTTGAGATTGATCCTCCAAGTTCGGTAATTTTGTTACTACTTTTATTTCAACAAGAAATTGCCGTTGGTTGAAAAAATATAGTTACACATACACTTATATCAATGTATGCTAGTAAGTATGCGGTCATTTATTACATACTGTGGTTTCATTATTATTCGTGGGGTATCAATTTTCGTGGTTTTCGTGGGTAGACTTGAACCACGAAATTTGATATCCCACGAAAATGAAATGTTACATTGGTGTGTATGCTGCGGATTTAAGAACCACGAATTCAAGAATCCCCGAACTGATACTTTTTCACCAAACCACGAAAATTGGTACCCGCGAAAATAAATGCATCCACAGTAACTCACCTTCGTTTATTGCTCCTAGACTTATACAATACACAATCTAGAAATTCTTGTGAAGTACACAACATGCTATTTTAATTTTGATCATATTATAAATAGTTTTTAAAAGCACAGTTTCAAACATGCCTGTTGGTATTTTGTTTTGAAATCAACTTGATCGTTAGGTTTCTCTCTCTGAGGTTAACCCACTATGCCGCCACTTATGACTCTATGTTAACGGGGCACATCACAAGTCAATAATTTTCATATCATATATATTTAAATTGTGAAAATCTAAATATTTTTTTCTCCATATATATGTTTGAGTTATCCTAGTCATGCTAGTTCCGTATTTGACCTCCTTCGAAATTTTTTATACACTGTCATGACTTTGGTATTTTCATTCACTATACTTTGAAATTTCAACTTTATTGTCGACTCTTTCGGTGCCAGCAAAAATATCACAGGCGAGAGTTTTCAACATGAATACAATATAAATTTCTTAGGCTTCATCTTGAGAGTAATGCAACAACTTTACCAATTGGTGTTGGTGTTAATGACCCACTAACACACAAAAACACATCAGACACTAACTAGGTATAGTGTCTTTGCAAATCAAAATGAACAGTTTATGTTCATAAGTACATTCAAGTAATGCAGATCAGATGCAATAATGTATAACGTATTGGGACAATGAACCCTGTCGCCAGAGATCAACGTGGTACCGTAAAATGCTGCACATTAAAAAATGGTTCTGATAACCAATTACTTTTTGTTATATCGGCATTTTTGAACTTTTAAAAAACATCGTACATTTATTTGAGATATTTTCAAAGCCTTTGCCAGAGAACCAAAAATATCGTGATTAATGGTATATAAATAATGATGGATGAAGTAGAAGACTATAGCAGAAAAGCATCAATAAAGAACAAAACAAATATAAATAAAGTTGCAACCTATGATGGGGCACAAGATAACAATAAAGTCAATTAATGACGCAAAAATTGAGTACGGTAGTGCTCCAACGGAATATAGAAAAGTTATTCCTGGCGTCAGCAGAAAACAATTTCAAGAACATTTTTTTTTTTATTAAATTCTAATATTTGAGTTTTTCATGACCACGGATGGAGATACATTTAAAAATCAAGAGAAAAATTTTCCATACAAAGTTTGTCATTTTCAATTCAGAATGGTGCAGTTTTGGAGACCGCTTCTGTGCTTCCAAACCGGATATAAACAAAAACTATCCTTATGGTAAAATATGTTCTTATACATTTTGGGTTTGTGTCGTATATAAGGGTTAGGTAACTACTTTTTAATGAAAACATATATAATATGCAATATAATCCTGTCAATCATAGTTGTCCTATAACTTAACCATGGTATTTATGTGATGCAGTTTAGCCTTCATCAGAAAATGACTGTTATTGACTAGATTTTTCTTTGTATAAAAATGAAGAAATCTTAAATATATAAAAAGTAAAAAAAATCCTTGAAAATCCCATTTTCAAAAATTGAAAATAAAATAGTTGGCCATTATATAATTTATTCTTTCTTTAAAAAAATAAAGGTTCTTTTTGGCTTGATATTGATGCATTGTATTTGATGTTTCGTCATTTGATATCTTATTATGTGTTTGTATCTGTTTTGCTACTACCAAAACATAATGACTATATCCTGGTTTACATATCTTGTTGGAATACCGTAATGAAAGTAATTTACAAGTATCATACATGTACAAGCACAAGTTTTAAAGGCAACTTTGTCAAATTCTTTAAAAATTTTCATATTCATTTTTTTTTCTTTTATCTTATTCGACGCACCTGGGTCACATATATAGGGCGGTCAGATTTAATGGTGGAGGGAAACCTGGGGAGCCAACGAACTTTGGCAGGTAACTGACAAACCTAATCACACATCGGTTGGAAAGTCCCTTTTTGTAAATTACGAACAAGACTCGAACCCCACCTGAGAGATGATTCCGAGAAGTATTCCGAAAACATTATGTTTGTCAATATTTTAAAAAGCAGTGTCCTTGTAAGAATAAGAAGCAATTGGTGCCCAAATGTTATTTAAAGGACCTATGGCTCCTACACATTATGCAAATATGTGATGATAAACTCATGAATGTTAAAGTGCTTACGAGCCTCTTCTGTTTCTTTTGATGATAACTAGGCTATAATGAATTCCTCAACAAGGAATACTACTCATGACAGCCAATCATTTTATTTTTTTCCAATAGTGACAGAAGCATTAAAGGCTTCATATTTCTCTTATGATGTCTATTATATAACAGCCGTTATTTTTCATCACGTTAATGAAGAAAACTGCAATATAATTAATAGCAAGGGTTTAATTGTGTGCTAAGATATGAGGTGGGTGTCTTGTCACTTAAGCATTGTCTAATGACGATAGGATGTTTAGTAAAAGGATCCAAGTGGACCTGTTTGTCCCCAAGAATATCACAAAGACCTACTCAGAATACTTACCAGACAGCTTTATCTAGATGGCAAGGTAAACATAACCCCCTTTAATCCTGCAAAAATCAGACTGGGTCATCAGATACATAGTTATTAAAAGACTTTCACAGAACCCTCACCATTCCTGCAAAAATCAGACTGGGTCATACGATATATAGTTATTCAGACCTTCACAGAACCCTCACCAAAATTGCAAAAAACAGACTGGGTCATACGATATATAGTTATAAAGACCTTCATATAACCCTCACCAATCCTGTAAAAACAGACTGGGTCATACGATGTATAGTTTTAAAGACCTTCACGGAACCCTCACCAATCCTGCCAAAACAGACTGGGTCATACAATATATAGTTTTAAAGACCTTCACAGAAACCTCATCAATCCTGCAAAAACAGACTGGTTCATCAGATATATAGTTATAAAGACCTTCATATAACCCTCACCAATCCTGCAAAATCAGACTGGGTCATACAATATATAGTTTTAAAGACCTTCACAGAACCCTCATCAATCCTGCCAAAATCAGACTGATTCATCAGATATATAGTTATAAAGACCTTCACAGAACCCTCACCATTCCTGCAAAAACAGACTGGGTCATACGATATATAGTTATTCAGACCTTCACAGAACCCTCACCAATCCTGCAAAAACAGACTGGGTCATACGATGTATAGTTTTAAAGACCTTCACAGAACCCTCACCAATCCTGCAAAAACAGACTGGGTCATACAATATATAGTTATAAAGACCTTCACAGAACCCTCATCAATCCTGCAAAAATCAGACTGGTTCATCAGATATATAGTTTTAAAGACCTTCACAGAACCCTCATCAATCCTGCAAAAATCAGACTGGTTCATCAGATATATAGTTTTAAAGACCTTCACAGAACCATCACCAATCCTACAAAAATCAGACTGGTTCATCAGATATATAGTTATTCAGACCTTCACAGAACCCTCACCAATCCTGCAAAAACAGACTGGGTCATACGATATATAGTTATTCAGACCTTCACAGAACCCTCACCAATCCTGCAAAATCAGACTGGTTCATCATATATATATAGTTGTAAAGACCTTCACAGAACCATCACCAATCCTGCAAAAACAAACTGGATCATACGATATATATAGTTATAAAGACCTTCACATAACCATCACCAATCCTGCAAAAACAAACTGGATCATCAGATATATAGTTGTAAAGACCTTAACAGAACCTTCATCAATCCTGCAAAAATCAGACTGGGTCATACGATATATAGTTATTCAGACCTTCACAGAACCCTCACCAATCCTGCAAAAACAGACTGGGTCATACGATATATAGTTATTCAGACCTTCACAGAACCCTCACCAATCCTGCAAAAACAGACTGGGTCATACGATATATAGTTATAAAGACCTTCACAGAACCATCACCATTCCTGCAAAAATCAGACTGGTTCATCAGATATATAGTTATAAAGACCTTCACAGAACCATCACCAATCCTGCAAAAACAAACTGGATCATACGATATATATAGTTGTAAAGACCTTCACAGAACCTTCATCAATCCTGCAAAAATCAGACTGGGTCATACGATATATAGTTATTCAGACCTTCACAGAACCCTCACCAATCCTGCAAAAACAGACTGGGTCATACGATATATAGTTATTCAGACCTTGACAGAACCCTCACCAATCCTGCAAAAACAGACTGGGTCATACGATATATAGTTATAAAGACCTTCACAGAACCATCACCATTCCTGCAAAAATCAGACTGGTTCATCAGATATATAGTTATAAAGACCTTCACAGAACCATCACCAATCCTGCAAAAACAAACTGGATCATACGATATATATAGTTATAAAGACCTTCACATAGCCATCACCTATCCTACAAAAATCAGACTGGTTCATCAGATATATAGTTGTAAAGACCTTCACAGAACCATCACCAATCCTGCAAAAACAAACTGGATCATAGAATATATATAGTTATAAAGACCTTCACATAACCATCACATATCCTACAAAAATCAGACTGGTTCATCAGATATATAGTTGTAAAGATCTTCACAGAACCCTCATCAATCCTGCAAAAATCACACTGGTTCATCAGATATATAGTTATAAAGACCTTCACAGAACCCTCATCAATCTTGAAAAAATCACACTGGTTCATCAGATATATAGTTATAAAGACCTTCATATAACCATCACCAATCTTGCAATAATCAGACTGGGTCATAATAGATATAGTTTAATAAGACCTTCACAAAATACTTCACAGAAAGGTTAATTCATGGTACAAGGTAACAGAACCCTGATCAAGCCTTCCAAAGGCTTAAAAAAGATATAAAGTTATTTATTATTTCATCTTACAACGGTTAATTTTTAGAATTTTTTTTTTATATAGTCATTAGAAATTGTTCGTAAATATGAATTTAGCATTGTGTCTATCGCTAACGATTCGACTTTTTTGTCTTGATTTTTTGAATGGAATTTATAAAACTGTATGCATCGATATTCAAGTCTTCAAGCCAATTCGGTATCCCCTTAATAAATAAAGTCGTCAAATACAATACAATTCATTCCCTGTAATTGTTTACTTAGTTCTTTTGTTATTTCAATTTCTAACAAATTAAATTATTAAGTTATGTTTTCGTCCAGAAGATTGTTTTAAAGTGATTAAGATTCAGTAAAACGATTTCTTTTTTTTTTGGAATATGCTGTTACCGACAAATATGACAACCGAGAGCAGTACAAAACATGCAAGATTTTCCCAATTATAATTTCTTCTTTCGTATTGTTATAAAACAAGAGCAGATGGATATATCACTGATGGGTGTTAGCTATATTGGGTTTAAAATGCTAATTATATATGTACTTAATCATTATAAGCATCAATCACAGCATTATTATAAGGGTTATTGGTTTTGCATGCAACATTAATTAGCTATGCGTGAAACAAATTTATTTAGATTTTTAAACATGACATCTATATAAACATACGTTAAAAGTAGTTACTAATGTTTAGGGAACGACTATTTGACTTGAAAGGGGGGGGCTTTGTTTTTATTTTGGTCAGTGTTTTGCGCAAATATCTCTTTTTAAATTCAACCACGACAGAATATTTTCAATTATATTTAGAACTACTTTATGTGGCAGAAATCCTTTCTCGGAAACCTTTTTATCTTGATGTCGGCTGCCAAAATATTTTTCATCAAAAATCAGATTCCAAGCCGCCTGCTAAATATTAAATGATCGATCATATTGTTAGACAACAAAATAAGATCTAACAATGTATAAAATGATTATGAGGAAGGGTGGATTAAGACTGCAGCTGTAAAATGGTGGGCAATAAATGTATAGTGGGGGATCTGAGGGTCGATACATGCAGTTAGGTTCTTCATCGTGCAAGTTACTTGAGACTTGTGTACCCTTTTGGCCACTAGGTACGTAAACTATTATGGTCTAAAAATATCTACACGGAAAGCGACATGGTTGCATTCCCATTTTTCACCTTGAACATGCATCCTAATCAACTGCAAATCGGCCTCTAGTTCATTTAGTCTATTTATATAATATGTGATTTACTTGTGGTTCAACTTAAGTACAGAGTGTTTTGGTCTTCTCCATATTCACTGTGTCCTTATCAAGCACAAGTCTTGGTAAGTAAGCATAACTGCTTCAGACTAGAGGTTGCTATTCATAATGTACATTATCAGTGTAACTAAAATATAATTGCACTGACACCTTCATTTTATAAACGCTACAAACTTTGTGGTACGCGTTTATGATAATGACCCATTGACACAAACACATGTAAACATTAACGAGGTGTCAATTAGTAAACATAGCGGCTGAGCAAATCAAAATAAATTGTTTATGTTTATAATAATGATTCAAATAATGCAGATCAGATGAAGCGATGCATACCTCGAGAATATTTAGGTTAAGCAGAAGGGTAATACACCTTTTTGACACAGATTTTTTTTTCGGAAAAAAGCTGCACATTTTTTTGGTTTATAAGAAGGAAGAAATGGTGTACCAAAGGTGCAATCAATCAAATATCGCTAATTCAGTGGACATATCATCATCACAACAAAGCAAACCGCAATCAAGTAAAAAGCACTAATAACAACCAAACTGCAATCTAGTAAAAGCACTATTATCAACCAATAGTGGAAGAACAAGAGTAAAGCCAGTTGGTCCGGCAGGGAGGCAGGTTTTGATTGCTATAGTTTACTCGTCATATTGCCAACGATCGATATAATGTAGATCGAATCCGATGAGGATGTCAATATTAAATTTCTATGTCAAACAAACATCTGCACTGATCTGAGAGATAGAAATCCCGTTATTGTCCACAAGCACTTGATGCTGTCTGTAAAATTTACTCCATGTCAGCTCTGGAATAACGAATCAGTTGTGATACATAAACTCCATATACTTGAGCGGACGGAATGTTGTTATACAAAAATGAAATGTTGACTATTGGAAAGTTCAAGTCATCCTGTTTGTCATAGAGGTTTGTACAAAGCATTCCTAGTGTGTCAATTTTGAGATATAAATCAAAATATGAAGCTAATCTGCCAGAACATGTATTGTCCTTTATCTGAAGTTCCTTGGAATATATGATATGTAAATAGTCACACCAAATTTTGTGATACAGCAAGCAGAAACTGCTTACTCTTCCGGGGTACCCGAGTTCACTCTCGTTACAAAGTGAGTTCGCTTTGCAATTCGTTGTTACTTTATGTTTTTGTGTTGTGTGTTGCTTCGTACTGTTCTTTTTTGTGAATTTTAAAGATTTTTATTTGATTAAATATAATTTTTTATAATGGTTTACTTACATGGTGAATTATTTTCTAAGAACCAAATTAAAACTCTTGCTATTTTAAACGTCTTTGGGGCATTTGTCGTCGTTTTTTCATAATTTGGACTAAAAAAGTATCTGCATGTTCTGTTAAACAATCTTTATAATACTTGCAAGTAGATTAAAATTGAGAAGTTAGTGATTTAGTTATAATATTAGCAATCATAGAAACTTATCCGAAAACGTTTGTACATTCAAATTGAATTTTTATCTTGGGCCAGTGCCAGGCAATAATTAAACCACAATTCGTCACATCTACTTAAATTTTAAGTATGGATTTTCAAAATGCGTGTTATTTATGCCTGCTTTATTATTCATTTTTTTGGGGGGGTAGACATCTTCGCTAGCCAAGGGTTACGATCCGCTATCTCTCATCTTCACCCCTGGCAGATATAGAAGTATTTTTTTTGGTCATACATTCTCTCATCTGAATGGATGCAGTGAAAGTTGGTTGCAACCAATCAAATTGCTACATTTCCATTTTTAAACAATCTGTTAACAAACATGTGGGTTTACAAAGGTGATAAATAATTATTATTTTTGCAAAAAATATTAGCAGTTTTGATCAAATCTTACAAAAATTACCTTTATTTTATCTTTAGATAAATGTTTGTCGTTAATGGAATGAAATATCTCCTATTTTTGCAACTATCTGGATGAAAACATTTGTTTTTAACTTGGAATAGATATTGCTTCAAGGGAGATAATTAAATTTTGAGATTACAAAAAACCTTTTGGGTGAAGATGAGAGATAGCGGATCGTAACCCTTGGCTAGCAAAGATGGGGGTAGAGTGTTTTGTCTTATTTTAGTTGTTGTGTGTTCTGGTCGTTATCTGAAAACCAATTTCATTCAGCAAAAACGAGACTGGATGTTAGTAGAAAAATTACTGTTCAAATTTACTCACCTTTTTTCAATATTTCTGACGTAGTAAAAAAAATATCCTATACATGTACATACTTCATTCGGTTGCTATGTTCATTTTTGTTTGAACATTTCAGGTCAACTCCTTTTCGATATCTGCAAATAAAATGCATAGCGTAATTTAATTATTACACCTTTAATACGTATAGGATTATCATCCAATAACCAGACTAAATTCAATTTTCTCGTAAGATTCCGAGTCAAAGAGGCACAAATGGGAAATTTGATAACTAGAAGTCCGAATGGGCAACGACCAAATGAGTAAACACTAATAAAAACAGCACGAAAGAACACAAAAAATAAAAACACTAAAACAAGTAAACAGTTTTCAGGTTAATGAATAAATTGTATATAATTTTATGTAAAAAGTAATGTATCTAACATTTGTTCGTTCTAATAGAAAATGCCAAGGGTTAAAAGTAAAAAACAACTATATCTCTTATAACATAATGGTTTATTAAAGTGTCACCAAGACTGCAAGCATCAAAAGTTAAATTGTCAATATTTCAAATAGCAATATCTTTCTCAGATTAAGAAGCTAATGTTGTGTTTCAGTAATTGAAAGGCTTTATGATTTTTCACACATGTGGTGATAACTCTTTTTATGAGGGGTGCTAAATAGCCTCTTTTACTTCTTTTGATGATAATTTAAACAGATTCCTGAACAAGGTAGACTACACATGACACTCAATCATATAATTTATTTCCCATGTTGACAAGAGCATGGGAAGAATGTTATTTCTATTATGTGGTCTATTATGTAATAACGGTTCTTTTGCATCTCGTTAATAAATAATATGACAAAATCATTAATAGCAAGTGTTTTATTGCAGTTGGTGTCATTTTACTAAATATAACTGTCTTTGACAGGAGGGTGTTTGGTGCAACTTGTCTGTTTGCTCACAAGGCCATTTCAAAGACTTTCTAAAATACATGTCAGAAAGCTTAATCCAGGTGCAAAGTTACAATAAAATAATTCAGCGTTCGATAAACCAACTGGGGCTTTACAAATGATAAATAACTTTTTCTTGTAGTATTGTTTAAACACATTGAAAACCATTTGTATCTACCTAGAAGTCTGGTTGATGAAATCATTTTTTTTCGTCCAAAACAACTGACCAAAAGATTGCTGGCTGTCTTCCATTGCAATTTTTTTTAATTGCCACTGGTCAATGTAGGTGTGTAACATACACTTATTCCACATTTGACTGTCGTCTATGTGTATATTACGAACGTGAACTAGAGGGTGTAAATTCATCGGAAACCCAAAATGAAGATTAATCTCAATCTTTAACATAAAAAAAAAGCTTAACCAGGTTTTTTCTCTGTTAAAAATTTGGATAAAGGTAAGTGACTGTTGTTTTTCTAATGGTATATCGAACTGAAATTTAGTTTCGACCATTAGGCCCACTTAACAATGATATGCTTTGCACCTTTCAGGTTAGTGAGGACACCTGACCCCAAAAATAAGGCCGAATTTAAAATGTCATTTTTTTTATATATCAGTATTAGGTATACACTTTATCTTGTGTTATAATATCTTTCCAGGCTTGGTTTCCCAAAATTAAAGCTCAAAGTTTCACAAATTGTTATTGATAATATAGCGAAGGCCAAATAATTATCATAAAATCCTGTCGCAGGAAAAATCCACGAATTTAAATTTTATTTTTATTTGATAAAATCAATTAAATACAATATATATTTAAATAAAACAATCAAAAATAGAGGTCACCAGCTTACTTTTCTGTCTACAATACAAATCTTTGTAATTTTTTTGTCATTCTCAAGTGGATTATCTTCCTTGTTTTATTTGAAAATTTTATTTATGAAGAATTATTGTTTTATTTGTGTTAAAATTACTTTATTTTTATTATGTTTCATTAAATGAAACTATTTAACACAAGTTTCAAGGTATTTGTGACATTTGCACTTTTTTTTTGCATTTTAGCTGTTTTTGGTCACATGACAGGTGTCCTCACTAACCTTTAATCCTTCGTTTTTATCGAAAGCAAGCTTTTTTCTTTTTGCTTAAAATATTCATGTTACTTGCAATAAAATTCACATTAATTTGCAATCTTTGTCGATAAATTTCTTTTTGCTTAAAATATTCATGTTACTTGCAATAATATTCACTGGCGGTTGGCGGCTACTCGTAACGGCAGTTACGAGTATCTCAAGATGGCGGAGGATATTCCTGGAAAGTCGGATTTTACATCATATCTTTTAAATAAGATTTTCTTTTCAATGAAACTAGAAAGAAGACCAAGGCTAATGGCATACAGTTGCCATTTTACATGTGTTTTAGTAGTGTGAAACTCGTAATTCGTCAATCTAAAAAACACGAAGATGTCGGTAACTGCAATGATGAGATACTCGTAACTGTAAATTATGTTTTTGAGAAGATACTCGTAACTTACCTTTGCCGATTTTGTATTTAAAAGTTGTTACGTATTTTGTATGCTGTGCGGTTTGTTTATGTAATGTCTTGGTCTTTTCGGTTATCAACATAAAATTTCCCCATTGGTAGACCATCGAAAACAATATTTCATTTGGAGATACCAATTTTTGAAACTTGAAGCTATTAAAACGTACAATGTATTTCCAAGTGGAATATTGTTTTCGAAGGTCAACCTGAATATCATAAAAATATTTTATGTGTTAATTCATCTTAAGATGTACTACAGGATGAAATACAATTATTTTATGATTGGTTAACATATATAGATGAAATACAATTATTTTATGATTGGTTAACATATATAGATGAAATACAATTATTTTATGATTGGTTAATATATATGTCCCGTGCGGGGCCCGGGTGGCGTATAGGCCCGCAGCAGAGCCTAGCTTGTCGTAAGAGGCGACTAAGGGTCTTAGGATGCTGACGTCGGGTCAGTGCTCAGCCCACAGCGCGACCAAGTGTGTACCCTAGGTGGCTGAATAGGGTGTCCCTCGTCCACGGGGTATGTCAGGTCTATAATTATACGGAAACCCTGACCGCCGACCATAGTGGGCCAACGTGTGTGAAGAATGCCACGCTTCATGCACGTAAAAGATCCCTTTGTGGACCGCGAAGTAGTGCACCACATAGGCTAAATTTTCCGCCCCTACCCACCTCTCCCATTTTTCTGTGGTTTTTCAAAATTTACCGTTCCTGTGTTTCCCACCCCACCCCATATTTTATTTATCATCATTTCATGTTCATTGTATCATTCTTTTCATGTTCAACCTATATAGCGTTGCACGGGCGTAAAACACCAACTCACTCACTCATTCACTAGTCATACTTTTTTGTTTTATCGACGGTCTTTTGACCTTGTTTTATACTGAATTTTTAGTTATATATCACAACTTGTTTATGTCCCGATTATGGCTGAAATATCGCCGACGGGACATTAAGCAAACAACAATCAATCAATCAATCAGTTAACATATATAATAAAATGAGTTGTCCCATTGTTACACACACATATATATGTAAAATAATTGCTTTTTACTGTATTTCTAGTTATCGTATAACTACATGTACGCCACTCATTTACTTAACTGCACCCACCTAAGCCTGTTACATATACATACCCTTAACTTAACATAATTTGAGGCTATGATATGTAGAGTTCCACTAAGGAAAAGATCAAAATTGTTCATTTGTGCATTTTCAGTTTTTTTGTTGATTTATAGAACTCAAATGGACTAAAATACAGAGAGCTGGACATAGAATTACAATGAAACATGCACCCCCCCCCCCAAACCCACTGGCAAGATAAAGCTTTTTCAATGTTGCTGAATGTTCAAAATGAAAAATGATCATGATAATAATTGTATTTTTTTTTATATTTCAAAAAATTCATTTACAACAAGCAGAGTACAGTATCAACATAAAAAAATCCAGACTTTCCAAATTTAAAATATTTTTGAAAGATTTATATATCTGTAAAATATAAAAAATAGCGTTACAATTTTTTTTTTGTGAGTGAGTGAGTTGGTGTTTTACGCCCTTTCAACGCTATATAGGTTATTTAAAGGCGATGAACATGATAAGGGATGATAAAATGAACATGAAATGATGGTGAAAAATGAAATATGGGGATAGGGTGAGAAACATGGAACAGTAAATTTTTGAAGAACCACAGGAAAAGGGGAGAGGTGGGTAGGGGGCGGAAAATTTAGCCTATGTGGTGTACTACTTGGCGGTCCACAAAGGGATCTTTCAACATGGCGTGGCACTCTCAACATACGTTGGCCCACTATGGTCGGCGGTCAGGGTTTCCGTATTATAGACCTAACAACCCCCGCGAACGAGGGCCACCTAATTCAGCCACCTAGGGTACACACTTGGTCGCTCTGTGGGCTAAGCACTGACCCGACGTCAGAATACCAAGACCCTTAGTCGCTTTAATTCACGACATGCTTGGCTTTGCTGCGGGCCTATTCGCCTCCCGGGCCCTGCACAGGACATAATTTATATAAAGTTTTATTCTATTAAGTTTTAAACATTTTTATTACTGTACTGAACTTACTGTACTGTACTGGACTCCTCGCTTTTATTAGCTCACCTAGCCGAAGGCTATGTGAGATTATGCCATCGCTATGCGTCCTTCGTTGTCCGTCGTCCGTTAACAATTTCAAAAATCTTCTTCTCTGAAACTACTGAACCAATTTGATTGAAACTTGGTAGGAATGATATATGATTAATTGGCTACAAACGAGATCAACATTTTCAATTGATCCGATAAAAAAGTTGGCCGCCGTTGCTAAAAATAGAACAGGAGGTAAACAGCAGTTTTTTTTGCAAATAACTCAAAAACGGTGACAGATATCAAAATTCTGGCATAGGGTAAAAGTGATCAGCACATCAAGATCTACCTACCCTGAACAGTTGAAGAAATTCCAACAAACCATATGGGAGTTTTTGCCCCCTTTCTTGATTTTTTTCTGTGTTTTGCACTTATTTTGTTTTATTTCTCAAGAACTATATAAGGCATTGAAGCTATTTGCTAAGTACGCTCTACAAAATTGTCCATTGGGTCGAAATTGTCAGATGACCCCTTATAAGGGTTATGACCCCTTAAATGCCAAAAATGGTGGTTTTAGTCTTATAGACTGTGAACGATAGAAGATAGGGGAAATGTTTTGCTTGCTTAATGAATGTTCAGCTAATTGAGAACTACAAAATTTTCCATTAGGCAAAAATCAGATGACCATTATAGGAGGTACGGCCCCTTAAATGCCAAAAATAGTCGATTTTACGCGAAAGAATGTGTACCAAAGAAGATTGTGCCACACATTGCTTAAATGCTCAGCTTTATAGAGCTTTCCAATGGTTTCATGTCATGACAAGCTGTTGGCAATGTTAAATATTGTTACGTTAAGTCATTTAAACCAGGTGAGCGATTCAGGCTCTTGGGAGCCTCTTGTTATTGTTCTTATGCTTTTTATTCGACAGAATCATTTATTAATTCATTGCTAAAAATAAAAAATAAAAATAAAATCTTTTAGAAAATAAAAGATCTTTTTAAAACAATGTTCGCATTGATTTCAGGTCGGCATAGTTACCTTAAAATCTATGTTTTCTTAATACCGGGGCGGGGACGGCGTGCCTCAGAAGGCTCGATACAAAACTATCAAAAACGAGGAATTTCATGTGCAATGTCCCAAGGGTGATGAATGAGTAAGCGAGAGAAGAACCACTGGGTTTCACTGTTCATCGCTCTTTTATAACCTACAAAGAGTTCCTATAGAACAGAGATGTAGAGCAGTCTGGCGTTTGGGTCTATGATTTTATTTTTATTTATTGTGAGTATTATATAAAAATGAACCTCGCTATTTTACCACATGTATATGATCGGTAAAAAAATGAGGCCCAGAATTTTTATATCCTCACAATAGATAAAAAAAAATAAAAACGCCTGTGATAGAGATTAAATATCCAACTCACTCACTTACTTCAATAATTAAGTTGACAGAGCGCAGCATGATACGACTACAACATATCGAACCTTTGTACGTTTTATGCCCAATATGGATAGTCGATTGCTCTGGACACATGCAGCTCATGGAGGGATGCCAAAGTTTTATTTTACCTATGACTTAAATGATATAAAACATTTAATTGAAATTCCACAGCATAACATAACAAAAGTTAGTTTGGGAACAAACATAGAAGGAGCATGTTTGGCACCTTTTTGGCATTTATTCCTAAACGAAAAAAGGGGGATCCTCAGAATCAATCCCTTCCATCTTTTTATGGTAGGGAACATCATTGTCAAATTTTAATTGGATGCTATTGTGAGAACGCTAAATTTAACAGACAAAGCAGACGACAGCATCATATCATTATACGGTCGCAAATTTTAAGCGGTCGTATAAAAATTGCAAACACAAATAATACAGTTTATATTTTTTTTAAATGTATTATCAATAATTTTAATATAGTATTTGTCCGTTACCAACATCATTGCTTAGCAGTTACGCGTATCGTCACTGTTTTCGATTTTGCAGTTACGAGTATCAATTATGTTTTTAAATATTAGAAATTCTCGAAGTAGAAGGCGTTTTACTTAAAAAGATAAAATGGAATATCTGTATTTTCTAATTTGTCATCGACTTGGGCACCAAAATAATTTATTTTCAACGTCAGATTCATCGTTTTGGAAGCGATAAAAATTAATCAGAAAATCCTCCGACATCTTGTGATACTCGTAACTGCCGTTACGAGTAGCCGCCAACGGCAGTTACGAGTATCACAAGAAATTAAAATTTGACAATGATGTTCCCTACCATAAAAAGATGGAAGGGATTGATTCTGAGGATCCCCCTTTTTTCGTTTAGGAATAAATGCCAAAAAGGTGCCAAACATGCTCCTTCTATGTTTGTTCCCAAACTAACTTTTGTTATGTTATGCTGTGGAATTTCAATTAAATGTTTTATATCATTTAAGTCATAGGTAAAATAAAACTTTGGCATCCCTCCATGAGCTGCATGTGTCCAGAGCAATCGACTATCCATATTGGGCATAAAACGTACAAAGGTTCGATATGTTGTAGTCGTATCATGCTGCGCTCTGTCAACCTAATTATTGAAGTAAGTGAGTGAGTTGGATATTTAATCTCTATCACAGGCGTTTTTATTTTTTTTATCTATTGTGAGGATATAAAAATTCTGGGCCTCATTTTTTTACCGATCATATACATGTGGTAAAATAGCGAGGTTCATTTTTATATAATACTCACAATAAATAAAAATAAAATCATAGACCCAAACGCCAGACTGCTCTACATCTCTGTTCTATAGGAACTCTTTGTAGGTTATAAAAGAGCGATGAACAGTGAAACCCAGTGGTTCTTCTCTCGCTTACTCATTCATCACCCTTGGGACATTGCACATGAAATTCCTCGTTTTTGATAGTTTTGTATCGAGCCTTCTGAGGCACGCCGTCCCCGCCCCGGTATTAAGAAAACATAGATTTTAAGGTAACTATGCCGACCTGAAATCAATGCGAACATTGTTTTAAAAAGATCTTTTATTTTCTAAAAGATTTTATTTTTATTTTTTATTTTTAGCAATGAATTAATAAATGATTCTGTCGAATAAAAAGCATAAGAACAATAACAAGAGGCTCCCAAGAGCCTGAATCGCTCACCTGGTTTAAATGACTTAACGTAACAATATTTAACATTGCCAACAGCTTGTCATGACATGAAACCATTGGAAAGCTCTATAAAGCTGAGCATTTAAGCAATGTGTGGCACAATCTTCTTTGGTACACATTCTTTCGCGTAAAATCGACTATTTTTGGCATTTAAGGGGCCGTACCTCCTATAATGGTCATCTGATTTTTGCCTAATGGAAAATTTTGTAGTTCTCAATTAGCTGAACATTCATTAAGCAAGCAAAACATTTCCCCTATCTTCTATCGTTCACAGTCTATAAGACTAAAACCACCATTTTTGGCATTTAAGGGGTCATAACCCTTATAAGGGGTCATCTGACAATTTCGACCCAATGGACAATTTTGTAGAGCGTACTTAGCAAATAGCTTCAATGCCTTATATAGTTCTTGAGAAATAAAACAAAATAAGTGCAAAACACAGAAAAAAATCAAGAAAGGGGGCAAAAACTCCCATATGGTTTGTTGGAATTTCTTCAACTGTTCAGGGTAGGTAGATCTTGATGTGCTGATCACTTTTACCCTATGCCAGAATTTTGATATCTGTCACCGTTTTTGAGTTATTTGCAAAAAAAACTGCTGTTTACCTCCTGTTCTATTTTTAGCAACGGCGGCCAACTTTTTTATCGGATCAATTGAAAATGTTGATCTCGTTTGTAGCCAATTAATCATATATCATTCCTACCAAGTTTCAATCAAATTGGTTCAGTAGTTTCAGAGAAGAAGATTTTTGAAATTGTTAACGGACGACGGACAACGAAGGACGCATAGCGATGGCATAATCTCACATAGCCTTCGGCTAGGTGAGCTAATAAAAGCGAGGAGTCCAGTACAGTACAGTAAGTTCAGTACAGTAATAAAAATGTTTAAAACTTAATAGAATAAAACTTTATATAAATTATGTCCTGTGCAGGGCCCGGGAGGCGAATAGGCCCGCAGCAAAGCCAAGCATGTCGTGAATTAAAGCGACTAAGGGTCTTGGTATTCTGACGTCGGGTCAGTGCTTAGCCTACAGAGCGACCAAGTGTGTACCCTAGGTGGCTGAATTAGGTGGCCCTCGTTCGCGGGGGTTGTTAGGTCTATAATACGGAAACCCTGACCGCCGACCATAGTGGGCCAACGTATGTTGAGAGTGCCACGCCATGTTGAAAGATCCCTTTGTGGACCGCCAAGTAGTACACCACATAGGCTAAATTTTCCGCCCCCTACCCACCTCTCCCCTTTTCCTGTGGTTCTTCAAAAATTTACTGTTCCATGTTTCTCACCCTATCCCCATATTTCATTTTTCACCATCATTTCATGTTCATTTTATCATCCCTTATCATGTTCATCGCCTTTAAATAACCTATATAGCGTTGAAAGGGCGTAAAACACCAACTCACTCACTCACAAAAAAAAAAAATTGTAACGCTATTTTTTATATTTTACAGATATATAAATCTTTCAAAAATATTTTAAATTTGGAAAGTCTGGATTTTTTTATGTTGATACTGTACTCTGCTTGTTGTAAATGAATTTTTTGAAATATAAAAAAAAATACAATTATTATCATGATCATTTTTCATTTTGAACATTCAGCAACATTGAAAAAGCTTTATCTTGCCAGTGGGTTTGGGGGGGGTGCATGTTTCATTGTAATTCTATGTCCAGCTCTCTGTATTTTAGTCCATTTGAGTTCTATAAATCAACAAAAAAACTGAAAATGCACAAATGAACAATTTTGATCTTTTCCTTAGTGGAACTCTACATATCATAGCCTCAAATTATGTTAAGTTAAGGGTATGTATATGTAACAGGCTTAGGTGGGTGCAGTTAAGTAAATGAGTGGCGTACATGTAGTTATACGATAACTAGAAATACAGTAAAAAGCAATTATTTTACATATATATGTGTGTGTAACAATGGGACAACTCATTTTATTATATATGTTAACTGATTGATTGATTGATTGTTGTTTGCTTAATGTCCCGTCGGCGATATTTCAGCCATAATCGGGACATAAACAAGTTGTGATATATAACTAAAAATTCAGTATAAAACAAGGTCAAAAGACCGTCGATAAAACAAAAAAGTATGACTAGTGAATGAGTGAGTGAGTTGGTGTTTTACGCCCGTGCAACGCTATATAGGTTGAACATGAAAAGAATGATACAATGAACATGAAATGATGATAAATAAAATATGGGGTGGGGTGGGAAACACAGGAACGGTAAATTTTGAAAAACCACAGAAAAATGGGAGAGGTGGGTAGGGGCGGAAAATTTAGCCTATGTGGTGCACTACTTCGCGGTCCACAAAGGGATCTTTTACGTGCATGAAGCGTGGCATTCTTCACACACGTTGGCCCACTATGGTCGGCGGTCAGGGTTTCCGTATAATTATAGACCTGACATACCCCGTGGACGAGGGACACCCTATTCAGCCACCTAGGGTACACACTTGGTCGCGCTGTGGGCTGAGCACTGACCCGACGTCAGCATTCTAAGACCCTTAGTCGCCTCTTACGACAAGCTAGGCTCTGCTGCGGGCCTATACGCCAACCGGGCCCCGCACGGGACATATATATTAACCAATCATAAAATAATTGTATTTCATCTATATATGTTAACCAATCATAAAATAATTGTATTTCATCTATATATGTTAACCAATCATAAAATAATTGTATTTCATCCTGTAGTACATCTTAAGATGAATTAACACATAAAATATTTTTATGATATTCAGGTTGACCTTCGAAAACAATATTCCACTTGGAAATACATTGTACGTTTTAATAGCTTCAAGTTTCAAAAATTGGTATCTCCAAATGAAATATTGTTTTCGATGGTCTACCAATGGGGAAATTTTATGTTGATAACCGAAAAGACCAAGACATTACATAAACAAACCGCACAGCATACAAAATACGTAACAACTTTTAAATACAAAATCGGCAAAGGTAAGTTACGAGTATCTTCTCAAAAACATAATTTACAGTTACGAGTATCTCATCATTGCAGTTACCGACATCTTCGTGTTTTTTAGATTGACGAATTACGAGTTTCACACTACTAAAACACATGTAAAATGGCAACTGTATGCCATTAGCCTTGGTCTTCTTTCTAGTTTCATTGAAAAGAAAATCTTATTTAAAAGATATGATGTAAAATCCGACTTTCCAGGAATATCCTCCGCCATCTTGAGATACTCGTAACTGCCGTTACGAGTAGCCGCCAACCGCCAGTGATACATATATGAATATCAACAGTGATGAAAACCTTCTTTTTAAAAATAATCAAGTATGGTGGTATGAATGACCCAAGCTTGGTTTCGACTCCAGTTACCACCATACTGGACGTCCAATGTCATTATATATAAAGATGAATTTCATCACTGATGACATTCGTAATGTACGTTCTTCCTCTGCAGCTCACCGTAAAATCTATATATGGCCACACTATAGAATTATTAAGATTTGGCAAAAATTGTAGGTTATGCAGTAAAACAATACAAATTTATAGATTTATATAAGATTGTTTTTTTTCTGTTACAAATAAAATGAAAAATATGTGTAAATTTGAATTAAATGGATCAATTCCAAACAGCTAATCTCATTACTCTTAAAGACATAGAACCTATCAATTTCGCGATTTTTTACACTGCATAAGAAGTACATATATCAAAATTATACCTTTTAAAACTTACTTTTACCCACACCCACATGAAAAACTTTAACTTTTGCAGCTTTATTTAATTTTATCTTATTTGAACTCTTCTCGTTGATTAAGTACTGTCCAGCATAAATTTTTACTTTTGGTAAATCGTTATTCCAATGTCCTTTACTGGGTGCTGGTAAACTGAGAAACGAAATGAAACCAAACATGACGAAAAGAAACGAAATCGGTAAATTAAGAAAACGACTGTTATCGGGTAAAATCGATTCAGTTTTCTATTTTTTACCGGTTTCTCTCGATTAAGTTTTCTTTCTTCACAGATTTCGGTTGCTTATTTTACTGTTTTCGTTTCCTTCTTTACCAATTTCGTTTTCGTTCCGTTTCGTTTGGTTTCTTTTTGTTTCACAGTTTACCGGTACCCGCAAGTGTTCACATTTTATAATTAGTTTGTCCTCTTTTTGACATTGAGTTTTTTGTCTGTAGTTTTCTTCGAAAAGAATACTTTCTGGTAGGTTTTTTTGAAAACTTAACAGTGTCTTCAAAGGTTTTACACTGCATTCTTCAAATTGTGTGAATTTCATTTTTTTAAATGGGTAAATAAGGTAAGAACAAAACTACCGAACTTGAATGATCAATCTCATAGTCCAGAGCAAAATGACAAAAACGAATCAGTCATACCGGAGAATAATTGGTGGATCGCAATGGTCCTGACTTGGTACAGGCATTTCAAACGAAATGGTGGGTTAAACCAGGTTTTATGGCGCCAAACCTCCCTCTTCCATTGTGATCTTAGGATCCGGTAATGACCATAGAACACAACATAGTTGTGAGACACAAAAGGGATATTGAGGTGATCATTTCAGTACAGCAGACCAGTCAAACACTAATTAAAACAATTAACCACAATATCTTTTAACTCAATTTTGAACTTTTCTGCTAGTGGCTGATAACAAAGATAGAATTTTTTAGGGATCGTATGAGACGTATTTTCTTATAGCCCTGCTCCAAAAGTCGGTCACGAAGAAATCGGTGTCTGATAAAAAAAATCAGTGAAATATGTGCAAGCTCTGGCATATCGAATAAGTTGTGAAATAAAAACACCGTATGCAGGGGAAGTATGTATATTGCTCTGTAGATTAGGAAAATTAATAATTTGAAAATTAAAATCGTTTCTTTCATCGTAAATTTTTGTACTGAGATGACCACCTGGGTAAAATTCGAGTTGCAAATCCAAGAAAGACGTCACAATTAATTGTCATAGTAACAGATTACTTGTGATCGATCCCCAAAAAGGTTCTTTTAAAAGTATAATCGTTCACTTTATCACTGTGTTCTCGACGAGGAAAATAAATGAAAAAAATCAGTTATTTTTTCCAAAATGAAGATGTTCAAGCGGATATATTTGTTAAGAGTGTCGATTGCTAAAAGAAAGAAACTCGGACATTCGTTAACTGCCATCAATGCTTTACATGTACTGTATTCATTTTGTTTGTCAAGTAAAACGACTGATCATAAAAAGCAAAACGGTGTATTAAAGAATAAGTCGGACTTCGGATAACAAGACTTAGTCGTTTTCGTTAAAGTTGACTCTTGTAGGACTTATTTCTGCCACCTCATGGTATTTTATTAGCTTGTCATTTGGAAGGGTCATTGCCTAATGTAAGAGAATGCCATGATTATATACTTATATTGAAAACCCTATTTTTTAAATTAAGGAAATCGGATTCAATAAAGAGGAAAGAGTTGTAAACTGCAAACGAAAGAGGAATTAATCTATAAGAAAAAAACTTAAGAATAATTTCTTGATGATATCTTCAAATAAGAGGCGGTCTCATTAATTGAAATAACTAGTTTATTGTAAGAAGCCAAACGACAAACTTAAAATTGCTTGAGATGAGTTTAATTTCTTGTTTGCATAACAAAATTTAACATTTCTTTACCCGCTTTTGGTTTTTCTTAATTTTGTAACGGCTAAATTGGTAACAAGAGTGTGTTGTCTAGAGGTCTCTAAGGTTAATTAAAAGCTGAGTCGTCAGTCTTGTTTGCCACAAATTAACAATTGCCATTAACTATTAACCGTTTCTATACCAGCTTCGGATTTTTTTTTCATTTTAAAAGTCTATACTTAATACAAGTTAAACACTGTGCCGGAATATTATTACCCAGACAATAGTTACGAACGTTAATAGAGAATCGTATATGTATCTACATGATCAAGAAAGAGATCTAGACTTACTTATCCGGTTTTTTTTTCGTTTATATGCTGGCATTAATTGTGCTGCATTGTGTTTTTGACGGGATATATGTAACGCCTGGTATACTTACAACCAGTTATAAGAGAGGGGAAACCAATATGGCCAACCTGACTTCTAGATCAACACAAATTGTTTTCAATAAGACAAAAAATATAAGAACAAGATGAAAGAATCACAAGTTGTTACACCAAAAAGGATTTTCAAATTAACAAACCAAGGTTAAAGACATCAGAAATTACTAGTTTGTAACCTTTCTTGAATGAAATTTTTAATTAACTCACATCTTGGCATGTTGAAATTTTTTGGGTACCGTGCCATAATGTCTTTGTAATATCATTGAAAGGCAAACAAGTACACTTGAAACTTAGCATCAAAGATCCTTCTGTTAATGATAAGACATTTATATTTAGTGGGGAGACACCTACATCATTCTATAACATACAATAAAACACTTGATATTAATTATTTCGTCATATTCTATATTAAAGGGATGGAAAAGGATACTTATTTTATAACAGGCCCCATAATGAAGATTATCAGCATTGAAAATTAATAAAATGATTGTAGTCTTCCATGTTGAATAATTAGTTTTTATATCACCAATAGAAATAAAAGATCTTAAGCACCTTATTATAAAAAAGCGTTATTATAACATATATGAAAAATGTGTTGCAATCACAGGTTCTTTAGGTAAGTAAAACATATCATTTGGACAGCAGCCACAAGCAGTATTTCAGGCTGGACATATTGTTGCTCTCCAAAGGTGTATCCTTAAGTAATTGTTGTAAGATATCAAGGTTTCCAGCTATTTGTCCACACATGTGATAGTTAACTTTTTATAAGGATCCAAAGCATTAGGTGCTTATCAGCTTCTTTTGTTTTCTTTTGATGATATATAAAACAGATTCTTCAATAGGGACAACTACACGTGTCGTGCAATTATTTCATTTTATTTCCAATGTTGACAAGAGTTTTATTATCAAATTGTCTTTATTTTGAGGTCTATTATATAATAGTCGCTTATTCTTATCCTGTTAATGTAGATAACGACAAAATAATTAATAGCAAGTGTTTTATTGTAATTTAGGGGTCGAAATATGTGTCATCTCACTGAATATAGTTGTCTTCTTTTTTACTAAATGGTTTTGGGTACAGTGCAGAATGTGTACCACTGCTTTCCAAGGACATCCAAAAGACAGGACCTTGCTGATGTACATGATAGGAAGATTTAGTCAAGTATATAAAGGCAATCACCAACTAAACCTTCGACAAGAAAAAAATGGGGTTAATAGAAAATGTTATTTAAACAATCTTCTCAGCAGGCTTAATTCCTAGGAATCGTGTTAATACATATTCACTTGTTAATATGGATTTGGTTTTGGTCTATAACATAGGATTTTTTTTCATTCACTCTTGTTTGTCTGATTTTTCATTGAAAATTGTGCTTCAACAAAACGATTAGAAGCAGAAAGGTGTCAATCAATGGGACACTCGATTGTCAAAAGTCAAAAGTGTGAAAGCCAAAGACAAAACCAGTTAACAAAGAGTAGAACAGCACGAAAAAAACAACACAAAACCAAATAAAAACAACTGAAAAGCAATCAATAACGCAATCTCAAGTCCTAACGAGAGTGATATGGTACACCGGTATACAAAGGGCGATACCGACAACCCAATTACAGCATCTTGCCTCAGAAACATCTCATAAGACTATTATAAGTACTATGCACAACATTTAAAAATGGCACCCTCGTGTTACGTATTATCAAAATATTCTGAATTTTGTACGCAAGAACTTTTCGATATTATGATTATTTTGAATCTTTTATAAATTAGAATAAGTTACATGTTACAAAAAATAGTGTATTGTTTTGTGTAGCTTGACGCTAGCCTGTGGAATCCAAGTTTACAAGAGGAAAATTCAAACAAACATCAGATTCAAAGAATTTGACGCAGTCAGTTGCTTAGAACGACAAAAATAAATTATCAGCGTGTAATGCAATTTTTGGGTCTATTGTTTTTTTTCCAGAAATTAGGACCATACTTATTTTGAAACGCTTATTGCTGCTAAGAAAACGCCCATGAAAATGAAAATTTTATTAAGAAACGATTTTAATTTTCATATTATTATAAATTTCCTTATCTACAGAGCAATATACCTACTTCCCCTGCATACGGTGTTTATATTTATTTCACAACTTATTTGTTATGCCAGAGCTTGCACACATTTCACAGATTTTTTTATCAGACACTGATTTCTTCGTGACTGACTTTTGGAGCAGGGCTATAAGAAAATACGTCTCATACGATCCCTAAAAAATTCTTTCTTCGTTATCAGCCACTAGTAGAAAAGTTCAAAATTGAGTTAAAAGATATGGTGGTTAATTGTTTTAATTAGTGAAGGACTGGTCTGCTGTACTGAGATGATCACCTCAATATCCCTATTGTGTCTCACAACTGTGTTGTGTTCTGTGGTCATTACTGGATCCTAAGATCGCAATGGAAGTGGGAGGTTTGGAGCCATAAAACTTGGTTTAACCCACCATTTCGTTTGAAATGCCTGTACCAAGTCAGGACCATTGCGATCCACAAATTCTCCGGTGTGACTGATTCGTTTTTGTCATTTTGCTCTGGACTATGAGATTGATCATTCAAGTTCGGTAGTTTTGTTATTACCTTTATTTCGGGTAAAGATTGAATGCCTATTGTCTACCCAAAAAAATAAAGCTAATACATTTTAATGCTTTTTTTCAGAAATGTCAGTTATTTCTTAAAACTTTGATAATATGCTAAAACTGTCCTAAGAACGAAATTTCTTTCTTATAAGTTTTGTGATCATAACACTTATGGAATACAATTAATTATTTCTCATATCGGTAAATTTTAAAAAAAATTTACATTACACGTAAAAGTTTTTTATGTTCTGTTTGAATTACCTTTTCCATTTTAATTTGAACATTTGGCTAAAAATCTTATTGTTTAACGTTATACCGAAATGTGTGTTTAAAACAAACATCTTTAGTCCATGTCTTACAATTGATTGGCTTATTCAAAATTACTGATTGGCATATGCACACATTCGTATATTCGTATAAAATATGCAGGTACGACTTTTTAAACGCATTAGATATATGGATTTTCCATTAACTTTAGCAAATTGTTAGAGCGCCTCTGGAGAGTCCACACGATGGCATGGTTTTGCAAAATTCGATTTTTTCAACCTACAAGTCCTTCGAAAAGCAATAAAGTAATTTCGTCGTTAAATACAAAGCACGATAAAGACACATGGGGGATATCTTTTTAACAATAGACGAAACGCGCGTCAGGCGTAGCAAAATCTGTTGTCTGGAACATTGTCGTTATTCAAATCTTTCGTTTATTATATCATTATGGTTGGCTGCCGAGCATAATAACCCGATGCTGTCAGCTTTTGCTACAGTTTCATTCATTAATTCGTCTTTAATTTTTGTTACGTACCAAAACAACAGTTATATGTGACAAATGTATATAAACATATTGCCAATGATAAATGCACTTCATCATTGTTAGCATTATCAATAATTGATATAACAAGGTTTATTGGTTTTGCATGTAACATTGATTATATATGCATTGAAACAAGTAATGAAGAATGTTTAACGATGTCATCTATAATGCCGTATCATAGTTTTTCATCCAGTTTAGTACTCAAGCTCTTCAGTACTTACCGACCAATATTTCCCAACAATCTCAAAAGTAAGTATTTTAAGAACATTATTGCCTACTGCCTGGGACATTATTGTAATTTTCATTAATTTCCCTAAATTTTTGTTTAAACTTTTTTGTCAGTTCAACTCTTCTCCATATTATCGGTATCAATGGCCGGAATCACGAATCAAAAAATGAACTTTTGGCATGGGAGTCGCTGTAAAAACTTAAATAACCGAGCAACGCCAAAATTTACCGAAAATGAATCGGTATTATTCTACAGCTTAATTATGCATAAAAGAAGATTATTATTTATTTACATAAGAATACTACATAATGGAATTCTATAGAGTTATGATAAGAATATAACCGGCAAACAAGTTCGTTCGACAAAATAATGTCTTATAAAGACACCTGTTGCATTCTTGGGAACAACAAACTTGATGGCTAATTGATCAGAGAATAAATTTGCAGTGGCCTTAGCTTTAGTTTTCCATTGGGAGTATCGCATTCAAAGCCTAAGAATATCTAAAACATTAAACAAGATGCATTTTGGGTCCAATTTCAAAACCGTTAACCATATAAAATGAAATAATTTCTAGCATAAGAATTTGATCAATTATTTTGTAAATAGGCCATCACACCATCTTAAGGAGAGAGTCCAGAGCCCATACTACTTCGTCAACAATTCAATAGGAAGTGTGTGTTCAAAGTGAGCGTCAGGCAATAATATGGAATTCCTGACAGCTGACCAGAGAAAATAATACTGTCGTTAATGAAAGATAAAAAGATTAAGCAAATGAAATGAAATAAATATTCGTTTATTTTTGCGAATATCTCGATATTGTATTTAGCCATAAACGAATACTTTCTTACAGTTTAGATTGCAAAACTTTTGTAACAAGTTAAACAGAATGTTCTAAACAATTACAGCCTCAACTGTCGTTACTGCAATCCCAGTCTTCTTGGATAATAAAAGTAAATGATATATGGAATATGGGTATGCGACACAACATACAAATTTAAACTAAAATTTTTACCATCTGCCATGGAATACTGTTTGCAGAATTCAATGTAACCAGTAGTCGCTGTTCGAAATTGCAATTGGTACTATAATATAGTGCATACTATAAAAACTTAATTGTTCACATGTCATAAATAAAGTCTTAATATGAACCACTGATATGTTTTTATCCTGTCATCTTATTGGTTTGGGGTAACGCATTTCTTTGCCTTCTCATGGGGTTTTTGATTACATGATTCCCAGGCCATTTTAAAGGTGATTACTTGATTACAAGAGCAAATATTTAATGATTATTAGATTACCAAGGTTTGAATTATTGATCCCCATTGGGAAAAAGTTTTTGATTACATTTCTAAAAAATATATGATTATTTGATTATTTTGGTAAAACAATGCTGACTATTGGGTTCCTGGTACCCCCATGAGGAGCCCCATTTCTGGTTGGAAGAAGGCATTTATGAATCAATTTTACAGCTCAAAGGTAACAATTATAATATTCCATATCTTAGGTCGTATGTTGTATCATTATGGTTGGCTGCCGAGCATAATATAATGTTGCAGCCAGATTTTCTACAACTTCATTCATAAATTCGTCTTAATTTTTTTTGTTACGTAACAAAACAAGAAGAATATGCGACATATGTATGTTACCTTTATGCCAATGATAGTTGCATTTCATCATTGTTAGCATCATTAATAATTATTATGATAAGGTTTATTGGTTGTGTATGCAATATTAATTATGAATGCAGCAGAACAGTCATCTGAAATGTTTTACCATGGTATTAAAGTTGACTTAACACAGTTTGTTTGTTTAGTACTCAAGCACCTGTGTATTGTCTTCTTAACCCAGTATTAAAAGTAATTAAATTTAATCGTTGGTAACAATAGTTCTTGAAAATCCAGATGTAGAGGCATTTTACGAACAATACTTTTAAAAGATCTTGTTAAATCCGGAATTCTTTGCTGAAATTTTGATTTTTATTTAAACTCTTTAGTCTGAAAGTCATGTCTTTTGCGAGTTCCAATTGCCTCTATAAATTGTTGCTTCTTGCGCGTGAGTGGATTATTCCAGAACTGCAAGTTGACTGTTAAAACAAAGTTTCTAGAATACTCAAATGATTTTGCAAAGCTCTAGTAGTCATATGCAAAAAACGACTTTGCGTTTATCGGCCGAATTACTTTTGCAAAATTTAATGCCCTAACAATTGCGGTCACATATAAATTCCAAGTTGTTGTTACAAAATTAAGTCAACAATTTATAATTATACAAAGAAGACCCGAATGGTATTTCCATAATTTGAAAAATCTTGATACAAATTGTTTTCAACTTAAATGGCTTTATTTCATAAGGTGTTTGCTAGTGCACACCTAAAATAGAAATCCGTTCTAGGGTCAGAAATCTAATTATTGGTTTACAATAATTCATTGCTTTGTTGGTATCATGCTTTTCTGAAATAATTCCGATATGAAATTAAAGTGAAAAAAATAAAGAAACTAAATTATAGGTTGGGTATACGTACATTCCACAATTTTCACTACTTTTCGTTAATAATGGTGAATCATGGAATAGAAAACATTTCTGACTTCCAAAAAGGGTTTTAAAAATGTTATCAATTAAATTCAACATTTTTTTTTTAATTCAACTAGAGCTGTAATCCTGTAAAATGTTAGTTTTTTAAGATTTTCATTTTGAGTTTTTAATTAAATTTCAAGTGAAGACGCAATATTTACGTAAAATTGATAAAATGAATAATTTTTAATGGAATTCTATAAAATGAATATGTTAGCTACATTGTTCATGTTAAGAGGAGAAAAAAAACAAAAGGTGCCGTTTACTTACAAGTCCAAGAGATGATTTTAAGCTGTGGGCAATTTCAGACGGCATTGTATTTTACAGATTATATGTGGTTTGTGACTTTTTAAAAATTGAACGATTGCATCAAATTTGTCTTCATGTTATAAGTTTTTATGTCCAGACAATCACACAATATAGTTAACCCTATTACGTTTTCGGGATATACAAACTTCAGAGTTGACATCATGATATCAGAGAATAAATCCTGAAGTAACCTTAACTTGAGATTGTGTAAACATGTCGGAAATATCGCATGGACA
Source organism: Arcuatula senhousia (assembly GCA_963971305.1). NCBI lineage: Eukaryota > Metazoa > Mollusca > Bivalvia > Mytilida > Mytilidae > Arcuatula > Arcuatula senhousia. Next base: position 41,964,386 of record OZ020312.1, read on the forward strand.
CCAAGTGATTATAAAACATCAAAGAACATGATACATTTTTGGTCAAATTGCGTTATGACGACTAGCTACTAAGTATGTGCTTGACTTTGTAATAATGCATGCCGCAGTAATCGGGAATTTTTATGGAAACAATGACAGCAAGTCATAGCAAAAAGAAAAAAGTGCCAATAAAAATTGCATCTGTTTTGATAAGATTAGTTAGAATCAGGAACTGCTTACTCTTCCGGAGCACCTGAGTTCACTCTTGTTTCGACTGGAGTTCGCGTTGTTAATTAATATTCAGTTATTTTGTGTTTCCATGTTTTACATGTTGTCTGTTTTTGTCCCGTTCTGGTTGGTACCTCTGCTTAATTGCTTGGCTTTTCCAATCGCTACATTTTCAAGAGATTGTTCGTCCTGTTCGTATAGCGTCGGAATTCGCCATGCATGGGAGTGAAACAATTACTAACCCATTATCTTGTTATCATTTCATTTATCTTAAATCTATGATATGTAATTTATTCTTAAAACAACTTAAAAAACTATCTAACATGCTATTTCGAAAATTGGCGCTGTACTTAAAAAAAACTAAAATCACATAAATGCAATTAGTATGCACTTCTGCAATTAGTCATGTTAATAACATGCTTAAGTTTAATAAACTGTATAGCAATAAAATATTGTCGCTAATGGAAGATAAAAGATGAGATTTGGCATTTCTATACTATTCTATATTACAATGATAAACGGTATGCTGTTTAAGTGTTATATGTCTCTGTTATGATATGCATATTCGTTAAAAATGCATTTACATCTTACTTATGCTTTCATTGATTGGCGACATTGTTTAATCTTTTTTTTAGAAACGCCTACCGGAATTACCGAGAAGCTTGTTGGGTCGAGCAGTTTTGTCTCACTTTTAAGTAAGTGTTGGTCATTAAAGATGTATAAGAAGATTATTTATTTTGCATTTTATGTTATACAATGTGTATTTTACTGACATTTAACAAGGAAATAAATATTAGCAAACATCTCAATATTGTACTAAAACATGAACGAATACTTCCAAGGGGTTGACTTAGCAGTGGTCTGTGTCCAGCTGAGTATTCTAGCACTTAGTATTGAAAGTAATTTCAACAGCTACTTGTGCGTTGAAATGGATTACTCAAAACTGCAAGATTATTCATTATGAATCTATAAACACTTAAAAAAACATTGCAGGCGTGTTTCAAAAGGGAAAACTCTGGTAATTATTATATGAAAAAGGAGTCGTAATGTTTATCAGCCAAACTAAAAATCAATTTTGCCAATTAAAAGCGCCCTGAGAATTGCAGCTATGCATACAGTTCAAGGTTTTGTTCCAAAAATTAAGTCAACAATTCTAAATCTATGAAGACCCGAGAATTGTATTTGCATAGACACAAATTGTTTTCCATTAAAATAGCTTTATTTCATAAAGTGTTTGCCAGTGCAATAGAAATATCTTCTCAGGTCAGAAACTTATGAAATGTGAAATGTTTAAAATAATTCGTTTAAAAATGCTTCCCTTAATTTATTCCAATATGAAATTAAAGTAACTTTTTTTACTACTAATTAAAAAAAAATAGATGTTCTCTGTCTTTGAAAAATAGGGTATGAAATCATAATCAATTAAATCTACAACTTTACAATTTACCCAAAGCTGTAGTCATGTAAAATGATGCTCTTTTGCGTTTTCAATAACGTTTCAAACAGGCTTTGATTACGCATACTTTACAAAAAGAAATGATAAATGAACAAACTTTTGAAACATTGTTCTGTTCTGTTAGGTATGTCCGTCCTCTAATTAGAAGCACCGTAATAAAACGTTATATACATGTATTGGTGCAGAGTAGGTCCTTTAACAGATTGCACCAGTGCAGATTAATGTAAACAGTGTCTTTCCCATTTCCTTAGCCTGGCATGAGTTCTACCTAAAACTTTACCGAAGAAGTAAGAACAAAGTGCAAATATGATACAGTTAGAATATAAAACACACATCGTCAAAATGTGGGGAAAAAACAAAAGGAGCAGTAACCCTTAACGTCAACGCAGAATGAGAAACAGTTAGAGCAACACACAATATCCAAAACGATGATATTAAACGCTCTTTTGTATTGAAGATGGAGGGAAGTGGAAAATCATAAAACAAGATATCCGAAGTGGTCTACCTGAAGTTTCAAATTGATGTGGCTCTGTAATTATTAGAGCCTTGTTGAAATCAAAGGTATTGTAGCGAGCAAGTGATGATTTAAGAAAGAAGGGTTACCAAAAGCCCTGCTTTGTATATTCTATTTCAATGACAACTCAACAACAGACGACAGACGAACAACGGACTCTAAGTGATAGCAGTTATTATATCTTTGACTTTTTAATTGCTGAGAGCAGACAGAGACTCTTTCAAATTAAATACTTTATTATTGACTAGTAACTTCAACAAAATTCAACAATTTAACATGGACTGGCAATTCATATATTTCATTCTTCTCCAGATACACTTGGTGTTCAATATAGTATGGAACCAGACATAATTAATTAAAACTGATGCAAAGGTATATCTGAACTGAGAAAATGAAAGTCAAAATCTGAGTGACTAGAATAAAAATCTATTCAAAATAATGGCTAAGGAAAATCTGATAACAAGTCTGAAGACTTCTAATTTTAATATGTAATAAAAATGAATAAACAGAAATCCGCTAATTCGTGCTAAGATTTACTGTTTAATATTTAACTTTACTTTAAATGGAACAGCAATCCGCTAACTCGTGCTAAGATTACTGATTCCCTTAACATTAATGGAACAGAAATCCGCTAACTCGTGCTAAGATGTCTGATCCCCCTTAACTTTAATAAAACAGGTTCCGCTAACTCGTGCTAAGAAACTGTTTTTGAATTTACGTTTAATGCAGAGTTTCATCTACTCTACAAATATCAAAAACTTGAATTTTGATATACCTTGCATTTCTAAATAGTTTAATAATACAAAACAATTAACCAATGCCCGTGCAACTTGATAAAAGAATTAAAGTTATCTTTTCAGCCTTTCAAATAAAAATCTTTAACCAGGTCTTTATTTTCTAAATAGTTCCATCATATCTCTTCAAAAATAGAAAATAGTTTCATTTATTAACAGAAACTTGAAAAATGTTTGCAAAGCATATTAATCTAATGCTTAATTAAAAATGATCAAAACTATATGATCAAAATATTTAATTCTTACTTCAAATAGAAGTGTGTTTTATTTCAGAAAGGTCCAAGTAAAGACCGTATTTAACTTCAACGCAAGTCACGTTTATTTAATGGTCAATTCATAAAATGACCTCGTTTCAACGTTTGAAAAATGCTTTTATAAGATCAAGTGCACAAAACGGGGCAGTGTGCGATGCACCGGTGGACTGTGTAGCGCACCGACTAATCAAAATTAACGCTGTGCGTTTACAATAAACCAATCAATAACAGCCCTTAAAAAGGGATTTTCCCGTACATATGAATATCAACCAATGAAAAACGGCCCTTAAAAAGGGACTTTCCCTCGCACCTGTAATGCATGCAAGCACTGTGCGTTGAACTAACCAATCAAATTACAGAAAAATCGTAATTTCTTAAATAATTAATAACAAAAATTCGTGAAAAACTTATGAAAAGTGATCTTTTAGTAAGAAAATATAACTTAAAGTCAAATTTAAAAGTACAATCGTCAGTTACATTCGTTTCATTCCCTTTAATAATACAATCCCGCAACTCAACAATGGCTGACGGCGATGAAAACTGTCAAGTTAAAAATGAGAAAGAAGAGTTTTTAAGAAACTCAGTGGACTTAAATATGAAAAAGTTAAATTCTGGATATCCTTCAGTTATAATAAATGTAGTATGTAAGTAATATTGCATCAGATAAATTATTAACTATGATAAAACACAAAACATTGCTCATCTCCAATGTAAACAAATTGTAAAACTTGACAAATACATAATCATAATAACAATACCAGACTAGCATGTCTGCATCATCACAATAAAAACATATATACATGTTCACAACATCTAAGACTTGTAAACCATAAAATTAAAGCACAATTTCCCAGTCGTATACTTATAATTATACATTAACAAATTTCCAAAAAAAATAGGTGGGTGGGGGTGGTCCCTACATTTTTCCCCCCTTTTACATATTTGTGTCCTCACAAATCCAAAAATTATATACTACATAAAAACTCTGTTGCAGATGATAATTAATCATTTTACCATTTCAGAAGGAAAAATTCAAACCTAAGATCAACATGATCAAATTGAATTAATTACATGAAACAAAATGAAGATTTCTAGAGGTGAGTAAAAATTTAAACTTTATACTTTTAGAAATTCAAAAATCACTTTACTTTCAAAATTCAAAAATTACATACTTACTAGTGAAAACTAAATTAATTATGTGCAAAATACCAAATATATAATTAAATACAGTAATACTGTTTATTAAAGTCATCTCTTTCTCTTTGCAGGTGGTTGACGTGGCAGCGAAGATTGTCGGCTTCGGTAATAGGTGGTGGAACGCGAATATCCCTGTGGTCTTTCAAGGCGTCGGATGGTTTCTCCTTGATCTCTTACAACTCTACATAAGCCTGTTATTTGTGCCGTTGCCCTCTCAAGTTCCGATTGTAATTTATCAATGGTTTTCTTCTGCTCCTCAAACTTCTTATTCATATCTCCTCTGAATTCTGTCAAGCCAGTAAGGACTTTCCTTATCAGTGTTGCATTCAATGATGACGATGATGACCTTGATGATGTGGATGATGTGGACGATGAGGATGATGAACTAGATGAAGATGATTTCGACCTTGTTCTTGATCTCGATTTAGACTTTGATCTGGATTTTACGTTTGCGTTAGATATGGGTACATCCTGCCATTCCGAAACTGGGTGATTCATATCGGCAACACTGTCAGATGGAGTAGGGAGTAATTCTGGAAGGAAGTTTATCTCTGTTTGTTCTCGGTCTGTTAAAATTATACGGCGGACAGGAGAAGCTAATTCAGGTGTGGCTATGACAGGGGATGAAGGTGGTGTCTGTAGGAAGTCTATATCTGCTAGAAGTTGTGTATCAGCCGGATGGGAAGGTTGCGAAAGTAGATTGATGGTGTTGTTGTTGTCATCAGGGATGATGTAATCTGAGTTATTACCGGATGGAGTTTCATAATGGGGTGCCGAATCGTGTGAGAGGATGCTGTCTGAAGGCGGAAGTATGATGTTAGAAGTTGAAAAGTTGATTGGTGGTGTTATATCAAAAGGTGGAGGAGGTAAGGTGGAATCAGTGGATGAAATCTCAATGGCAGTTGGATGTGTAGAAACTGTTGAAGATACTCTACTCGGATAGAAGAAAGAGGGTTGTTGACGGACATGAGTGTTATCAGTGGAACTGTCTGTTGAGCTGGGCCAAATAGTGTAGGGGTTTCCAGCAAATCCCATCCCTGTCACTCTTGGTCTCGGAACCGATCTGTCGGCTGGACAGTAATCAACACCCGATATCAACTCTCTAGCACCAGGATTACGGGCATAGTAATCCTTGTCAACTATTTCAGCATTGGCATTTCCAGTGTCCTGTCTAAGCTGGTCTAATTTAAGCTTCTTCAAGGTTATGTGAGGTTTATGGTGTGAGGGGTGGAATAACTGTTGGGCTTCCTTCAAGCAGCAATACCCGCACAGCTTGCAATAGTATGGTGCCTCCATTATATCGTTGAGATGCGTATTCAGAATGTGATGCTTCACACGATAACATTGACCCTCGTAAGATTTTCCTGGAGGACAGCGAAGACAGATATAAGATTGCCTCTTTTGTTTGGTCTTGGCCAGTCTTGATACATGATAGTATGGCATCTTAATGGTTCTGAAAATAAGAAGGAACCATAAGGAAATATTCAAATTTTCCTATGGTCCACACCAAATCGAACACTGTGTATCTGGAGGTATAATTTGATTAAAAGGGAGACAATTCAAAATAAGGTAAGTCAACCCTTTACATTTGAAAAAATTTTAAAAATTTCAAGAGTTTCTTGTTATTTAATTACTTATTCTCTGTTAGTTTGTCTCTAACTGAGCATTTGTTATGTTATGTTAGTTTTATTTAACATTCTGTTTAACTAACAAAATTTCCAATTATTACATTTTAATAAAATTTATTTCAACACATTTATCTCTTTGTGTTTACTAATTTAAGCATGCACAGTCTAACACTCAAAATGTACATATCAAATCTATTTCAGGAAAGATCAAAGAAGATCGTCAACTTTTAAATAAAATTTATGAATCCCTAAAGACTCATTTCTTTAACTAATCTTATAGTTTATTTCTCTTTCAGCCATTCAGCTGTATAAAATATCTATTTTGCATATTGCTTTTCAGCTTTTTGAATCCATTTAGGGACATTCTGTCCACGATATGGTTTGAGTTTATCATGATTCACAACTTTCAAAGAACCTGTATCATTCACCAAAATCTGATAATTCAGATCATTGAACTTCTTAACTACTAAACAAGGTCCTATGTAAAGAGGTTGAAGTTTTGGACTAATACCCTCTTTACGTATTTCATTCAAGTACCATACTTTATCTAGTACTTTATAAGTATTTAAGTATGCTGCATTATCGTAAAAGTCTTTACGTCTTTTGGCATTGACCCTTAAACGCTTCCTAGCAATGTCATGAGCTTTCTCTAAACTCTTCCTAATGGTCTGAACATAACTTCCTGGAGTTTCGGTTTCTGTCTCATCTCTAAAAGTAATTCCCTTTGAAATCTCTGATGGCATCCTAACTTCTCTTCCAAGCATCAACATATTCGGGGTAAGACCAGTGGACTCATGTGGAGATGCCCGATAGGCTCCAGCCAGGCAACCTAGATTCAGATCCCAATCGGTCTGCTCTCCACAGAGATAGGACTTGATCATGGCTATCAAAGTCCTGTTGAATCTTTCTGTCTGACCATTTCCTTTGGGGTTCCTTACACTTGTTCTAGTTTTCCTAATTTCAAGCATCGTACAAAGTTCTTTGAAGATATCACTCTCAAAGTTTCTGCCTTGATCTGAATGGAGGGACAAAGGACATCCATACCTACAAATAACCTCATTAAGCAAGATGTAAGCACAAGTTGTTGCAGTTTGATCTGGTATCGGAAATATCTCGACCCATTTGGAAAAGTAGTCGGTAACCGATAAAATGTATTTGTTTTCTCTTGGAGTGGTAGGTAATGGTCCTAAAATGTCCACAGCCAATCTATCTAAAACTCCTCCTGTAGGCATACTTCCTAGAGGTGCTTTAGGTCTTTTGGGAGATACCTTAATGGATTCACAGGTGTCACATCTGATTATCCACAAGGAAACGTCTTCTCTTAACTCATACCAATAAAAGTTCTGTAAAATTCTTCCACTAGTTTTCTTCTTCCCAAGATGACCTGACAAAATGGTATTGTGATTCTCGTACAAAACTTCTTCTTTTATCTGACTAGGTGTCAGGAATTGGTAGTGATTGGATGATCCAACACTTTTGGTTACTTTCTTGAATAATAAATCGTCTCTTAGTTCTAATGAGTCCCAAAGACACCAATAATGTCTTGTGGCTGGACTTAAACTTGCTATTTCTTTCCAGTTGGGTCTCTTCTTTTCTACTTTCCATCTGAAAACAGGCCCTATATCTGTATCATTTTCCTGAAGTTTCTTTAATTCTTCTTTTGAGTGGCTACACCGCCATATCGACCATGAATTCTCATCTACTGACTGACTTCTAGTTTTTACTGCTCTTGTTTCATTCTTTAGATGTGGGCGGTCATATTTCATTGAAGTGACCATATCAATTGCTCTCTTAGAGCATTTGGTACAAGGACCACATTTCAAAAATTCCATATTATCAGTTTCAGGACATTTACAGTCCCTAGGGTTAATACATCTAGACATTGCATCTGCATTGCCGTGTTTAGTACCAGGTCTATATTCGACCGTAAAATCAAAAGGGGATAAAATCTCTATCCACCGGGCTATCCTACCTTTAGGTTCTTTAAGGCTTAATAGCCAAATCAAGGCTTGGTGGTCAGTTCGTACCACAAAGCTTCTTCCCAATAAGTATTGTCTATAATACTCCATAAAGTATCTTACTGCTAATAATTCTTTATCTGTAATACAGTAATTACGTTCAGCTTTATTTAAAGTTCTACTTCCATATGCTATAACCTTGATGTTGTCTCCTTGCTTTTGACTCAATACAGCTCCTATTGATACATCACTAGCATCGGTGTCTAAAATAAACTCTCCATTGTCCATTGGATAGGACATTATTTCTGGACTAATAAAGGCTTCCTTTAGCTTCTTAAAAGCATTCTGACATTCTTCTGTCCAATTGAATCGGACTGATTTCTTTGTAAGTTCTGTTAGTGGTTTAACTAGAAGGGAAAAATCCCTAATGAATCTTCGATAATAACTCCCCATCCCTAGGAGACGTCTTACTTCGGTCACATTCGTAGGTACTGGCCAAGAAAGTATCTTTGCAACGTTGTCGGGATTAGGCTGTAAACCTTCTCCGGATACTATGTGGCCTAAAAATGCTACTTGAGATTGCAGAATGGAACATTTTTCCGGTTTAAGCTTCAATCCAGCTTCTTTAATTCTGCTAAGTACGTCATCTAATCTAGATACATGTTCTTCAAAATTAGATCCAAATACAATGATATCGTCCAGATATATAAGGCACATCTGCCACTGCAGGCCATTTAATACTAGTTCCATAAGTCTTTGGCATGTTGAAGGTCCGTTGCAAAGTCCCATGGGCAAAGTCTTATATTCGTAAAGCCCATACTTTGTAACGAACGCTGTTTTTGGTATGTCTTCCGATTTCACTGGAATCTGATGAAAGCCGCTAGTTAAGTCAAATGTAGAAAATAAGGTTGACCCTTGAAGGGTATCTAAGCAATCCTGTATTCTTGGTAAAGGAAAGCTATCTCGTCTAGATAAATGATTGACTCGTCGATAATCAACACATGGTCTCAGTTTACCGGACTTTTTAACAACAAGGACCAAAGGACTAGCCCAAGGACTTGATGACTTCTGAATTATTCCTTGAGATAGCATAGTGTCGATCAGTTTCTTTTCCTCATCAGCATATGCCATAGGTACTCTGCGAGGTGGTTGTTTAACTGGTTTGGCATCTCCAGTATCTATTCTATGTTCCGTTAGGGTTGTCCATCCTAAATCAGTCTCATTCTTTGAGAAAGTATCTGAGAACTTCGAAAGAAGTTCAGCTATAATTGCACTCTGTGCATCTGTGCATTCTTTAGCTGCTCTCTGGTATAAATCTGTCAAATGGTCTGGGACTATTCCGCTCTTTCCACCATTTGATGTTCCTTTCTTTGCTTCATTCCGTATTATTCCGGTATTGGTTTCCCAGTTAACTGGTTCACTGTTAGACTTCAACTTTATGCGTCTTACTTGAGAAAAGTTCTGCATTTCTTCTTTATCTTCACAATCTAATAGTACTTCTGGTTCAGTAACTAATAAATCAGCTTCGCCAAGTATAGTATTTTGATGCAACTTAAATTCGTCATCAAAAGGATTCACAACACGAACAATGTTCGTGACATCTTTCTGCAAATTAACAACAGTAGGCGCCATTAAAATAGGACACCTTTCTAAATCAATATTCGACTCTAAAACAAAGTCAAAATTCTTAAGAGATTCATCGTTTTCAAAACGATCTACAAAAATATCAATCAGCATTTCACTACGAGGGGGTATTATAAAGTCATCTGCTACTCTTATCTTCCGAACTTTTTCAGGAAGGCCTATTTGAATGCAAGGAATGGGGATGTCGCCAAGCACTACAATTCCCTCGCACAATCTGAGATCGGCAGGTCCACAATCAGCCTTCATTAAAACATCTAGTCCTAATAAGGCATCGTCCTCAATGGCAGCAACTATTAACTCTAAACTTAACTCTAACTTTCCTAACTTAACTTCAAAGATGGCTTTCCCTAACTCTTCCAGGGGCTTACCATCAGCACTGGCCAGTGTCTTTGATTCTTTTAAGGTAGGTCTGAGGGCTTTAGGAATCCTATAAAATGCACGCCTCGATAACACTGTTCGAGCTGCACCAGTATCAACTGTAAAATTCGCATCAATACCTTGCACACTACCTTCAATATAGACTCCATCACTTCGGAGCACTTGACGTCCGATAAATTGTGGATTTCTTGAAGAATGGCTCTTACTTTTACCATCTTCAACCACTTCAGACAAAGAAAATTCCTTTAAGGAATCATTTAAACTGTCCCTACAAGGATCAGTTTTTAAAACAACTTTTTCCTCCCCAACAACGGAGGGTTCTACTACATCATTCGAATTGTTGCTTGCCTGTGCTACATCATCATTCAATGCATCAAATAAATGACCTTTCTGAAAATAAGGGGACAACTCTCGGTCATCAGAGTTGGCCCATTCTAGTTTAACGCGAATTCAGGGAATGATAACTTTTTCCCTGATTTATCCTCAACTTTTCTTTGGTTGTTGTCATTTAGTCTACCAGTACCTGTGTTCTCTGTCCAAGGCTTACTGTGTGTATATGGCTTTGAATTAATCTGTCTATTTGGGTTACTGAAACAAAACTTGGCGTAATGACCAGGTTGGTTACAATAGTAACAAAGGAAATTCTTCTTTCCCTCTGGATTGACCGGTTGATGACCTTGACCCCCATCTCTTCTTCTTATGGTAGGTGCATCTCTTGTCATCTCATGTCCAGTATTCTATGGATAATAACATAAAGAAAACGATCAGATGATATGTTTACAACTTAAAAACTTGTGTTATTTTTCAATGAATGAGGGTTTTGATCAGGTGGGGTTCCAAATGGGGAAATTAATTTATAAATTGTTTTAAAATTATTTTCTTATTTATTAATTATATTATATAATTATTTTATTTTTTGATTTAAGAAATGACCACAATATTCTTCCTGTCTATTCGAAATAACATTTAAAAATGTTATTTCTTCATAGACAGAAAAAAATATGATGGTCATTCCTTAATTGTCTTATCTCGATGCATATATTTTCAATGTTGCATGCAAAACTAATAACCATTATCATAATAATTATGAATAATGCTAACAATGATGAAGTGCATTTATTTTTGGCACTAACATACATCTGTCTTTCTTCTTGTCTTGCTACATAACAAAAATTAAAGACGAATTTATGAATGAAGTTGTGGAAAAGTGTGACAGAAAGAAGCAGAGGTGCAGAAAGAAGCAGAGGTGCCACTGGGGTATCCGAATGTCAAAAGTCCGAAAGGGCAGAGGCAAAACCGGTAAATACCAACAAGAACGGGACAAAAACAGACAACATGTAAAACATGGAAACACAAAATAACTGAATATCAATCAACAACGCGAACTCCAAATTGGTATATTATACTCGGCAGTCAACCATTACGATAAACTTCTTCAAGAAAACCAAATAAGCAACATCAACAGAAGTCTGAATGAAGGTGCTTCGGAAGGATGAGCAGTTTCTGCTTGCTTTAGCAAACCCATAACCGGTCAAATACGGTGAAAGACGGTGACATTAAATATGGCAAATCAATCTGGACTTATCCGAGAAAAGAAGTAGCAAATACACGCCAATGAGGCATCCGAGTGTCAAAAGTTCGAAAAGGCAAGGACAAAACCAGAAAACATTTATGAACGAGAAAAGCACAAAGAAACACAAAGTTACCGAACAGATATCAACAACGCTAACTCAAGTTGTGTAAGAGTCATTGTATGAGCCCCAGAAGAGTAAGTCGTCCCTGTGAGCTTTAGCACATCCGTTGCGTTTGCCATTGTCAATTCAATGTGTCAAATCCGGTAAAGAAAGCCAAAACAATACCCTAAGACAAAGCAACATCGGCACTCATCTTGGGAATAAGAAATTCCATATTAATCTATGAGTACATGATTTCTTCCGTAAAATTTCTTTGGTGAAGACAGCAACCGAGAAGCAACAGAACAATTATGTTAGCAATTTTTATGTCACACTGGAAGCTCTTTCAAGGAAATCGATGATAATCCCACAAGCTGTAAAATTAAGAACCAGTTGTGATACGTAAACTCCATAAGGTGGAGCGGATAAAATGTTGCTGCACAAGAAGGTAAAATTGACAAATGGAAAGCTGAAGTCATCACATTTGTCATAGATCTCTGTTGAAAGCCTTGCTTAAGAGTCTAATTCGATATGTTGACCCAAATATGAAGCAGATTTCATAGAATAAATTCTGTCTTTTATGTCACGTCTTGAGGATATATGAGATGGAGAAAGTAACAAGGTCATCATCATTATAGCAAAACGTGAGGCTAAAAGAGCGACCTTTTTTACGATCTTTTTGTCTAAAAGTGATTGTAAACAGCCTGAGACACAAATCAGCAAGCAAAGGTGCACAATACGTGTCATTAGGGATCTTTTTTTTGCTGAAAAACACGTCCACCAAACTGAAATATGTCGTCTATAAGAACGTTGAACATGTCGATTATTCGGTCCTTCGTAAATTTGTTCTTTTCTTAGACTTATATTGGTGACAAAGTAGATCATAATATAATCGACTATCACATACCACAGTTTTCCATTTTTTTTAAATACGTTTAATTAGTTGTGATAATTTTAGTTGTTCGTGTGGAATAGAAGTATAAATGGTAGAGAAATCGAAAGTTTTGATGCTGTTACTAGATGAAACTAATTTGAAGTTAAAAATATACATCAGTCTTCCGAATTTATTATGATTGATACATTTCTAAAATTATAACAATCAAAATATTTCTGGAGACCAGATTTTATTGCTGTCGGTTTTGAAGTCAAAAGAGCTGAAAGAGGTAAAGTGGTTCATTTGAATCCCATGTTTATGTATAATCAAGTAATATCTTTTTTAAAATTTCTTAAGAGACGAGATCAACCTGGAAGCAATACAATCCTGTGTTAGAGATTTGCTTGTAAGCAGTGATGCTCTGTTTAGGAACTTACAACATTCCAAACAAAGTATGAATTAAACAATCACCTTTGAAACGCTGATTGTGTGTTCATTTTATGCTTCCTGTTTCTTTTGATGCTTTTGTTTATGTTCACTGGTTTCTCGTTGGCCTTACGGACTTTTGACACCTAAATGCCACATTGGTGTCTCAGTGTTTCTTACAAATCAGAAACTAATGTTGCTCATTCTGGAATTTCTACCACTTGACATACATGATTTGGATGTAGATAGGTTTCGAATGAAACAAATGTTTGAGCTGACTATCAATACATGAAATTATATTTATATTGCCTGCATCTGTAGTTTAAATTTTCCCCATTTTTATTATTGGCTGTTATCCCATTTCCGGTCCCTAGAAAAGAGACATTGATGCAGCCTGGCACGGATGGCAAAATGCTACACAAACGTTTATTCGCCTTGATATAATACCAGACACGTTGGAATACTGTTGGCACATTTTGACGTAATAAAAGCGCGATATTTGTGCTTTAAAAATGGTACTTTACTGCCTTCTTTCTAACTAGAATTGCCTTACATTAAACAATGAAGATGACAGAATTTAGAATAATGTGTTCTTTCTTTTTTCATACTATCTATATTAAGGTGACTATCAGACGAGTCCAGAAGGACGAGTCTTATACGAGACTAGATGTAGATGGTATCAAAAAGGAAAGTATATAATAATCTTTTTATCGGTAATTTAAAAAAAGTTTTCAGCACAATAACGTCACATGACGTCACCAAGTATGTCACATTTCTTCACATCCAATATGTTTTTTGTATCGTCGACTGTCCATGATACTAAAAAATATCAGGCAGATGAGATCAAATGGAATAGCCACTTATTACCAATAAACCAGAATGCCATGCTTGTGGTCTACTTGTGACCTTTGAACAATTTTCTTTGAATCTTATGCATCACATTTTTAAGCTAGGGCCATTTGCAAAACAGCTTCCAGTGACCACTGGTCACATTGATAGCTGTTGACTTTTTTCCATTAAAGGATTTTCAAATTGCCGTTTATATATGAATGTTGTATCGAGTACACCTATTCCATATCTAATAATCTTGTTTTAGCCAAGAAGACTGTGGATAAAATGTGAAGACTGTTGAGGCTGTAAAAAGGAATTTAAGAACATTTTCTTACAGTACGTAACTAAAGTCTTGTCCTCTAATCTGCTAGGAAATAATAATAGTTTGATACAATATCGAGATATTCACTAAAATAAACCAATATTCATTTCCTCGCTAAATGTCGAAAGAAATATCAAATATCTTGCGAACATATTTTTAACAGAAAAAGCTAAATAAACACCTCGCGAAAATATCGTCATTTAATGTGTGTTTAATGATAAACTTTACATCTACCAAGATAATAATGTTTAAAAGTGCGACAAAACTGTAGAAGAAAGCACTATCGTGAGGCTTCTCAGTACTTTGAGTGGGCGTTTCCAGAAAATTAGACCATTAATACAAGTACAAATGAGATATTTATGGAGTTTTAACAAAACTGCATATCACAACCGAGACATAACAGCATACCGTTTATCATTTGTAATATAGAATAATATAGAAATGCCAATTCTCACCTTTTATCTTCCATTAGTGACGATATTTTATGGCTATACACTTAATTAAACTTAAGCATGTTAATTAGAAAACTAATTGCAGAAGTACATACTAATAACATGCATGTAATACTAGTATAAAGGCATAGCGCTTAATTCAAATAAACATGTAAGATAGTTTCTTAAGTTGTTTAAAGGATAAATTACGTAACAAAGCATTGTATAAATTGAAGATAAATAGAATGATAATAAAATGATAAATAATTATAAATAGTTGGGGTTTTTTTTAATCTATCCGGTTAAATCTTTGAATGGTTAGTAATTGTTTACTTCCACTCAGCGCTAATTTTTATACTACATCAATAGGATGAAGAGTCGCTTGAAAATAAGGGGTTGGTAGAGTCGAGCATTTGAATTACCAGATCTAATCGAAAGCAACGATAAGTGACATTTCTTTTTCGCTATGATTTGTTTTTATGGTTTCCATATTAATTCTTGACGAGCGCAGCATGTAAGATGACAAGGTCAACCACTTAGAACATACACAATTAATCGGATGGATGGTGAAGTAGCATGGGTTTTTGACCCTTTCATTATAATCGAGTTGTGGTTTCAGCAAAATATTGAATTGTCCAATCAGCCTTCATTGTGACCAGCGGTTGCTGATCGTCATTATACAATTTAATCAAAAATGAATCTTGTTATTCTTTTTTGTTTTATATTCTCTTTTTTTCTATGAGATTTTTCCAACATTTTAGCAATTTCAAGTTTTGGTTACTGCAGGATCTTATCTCATGGTCTAAAAATACAAATGACAACAAAGTTCCAGACGATAAATTTTGCTACGCCTGGCGCGGGTTTCGTCTATTTAAGACTCATCAGAGGCGCTCTACCAAAAATATTGAAAATGCCGAACACTATATGATTATGAAGAGCATAACACAGTAAAACCAAAAATACCAAACTGGGGAACCTTACTTAGATGATCAACCTATGTCTGGGGTAGGAAGAACCTTAGGGTTTAGACAATTTTGAAATTTAAACGGAAAATTTAAAGCTTTGATGTGTTCTCCAACACAAAAGTGTTGGTGCCGGAGCGGGCTAACCTCGGGAAATTAAAACTCCACCAGCAGTGTTAACCTTCACGGGTGTTCGAAATACAAATGACAAAAAAGTTCCAGATAATAAATTTTGCTACGCCTGACGCGCGTTTCGTCTATTTAAGACTCATCAGAGGCGCTCTACCAAAAATATTGAAAATGCCAAATACTGTATGATTATGAAGAGCATAGAACAGTAAAACCAAAAAATACCAAACTGGGGAACCAAATTATTACTAATATGATCAACCTATGTCTGGGGTAGGAAGAACCTTAGGGTTTAGACAATTTTGAAATTTTAACAGATAATTTAAAGCTTTGATGTGTTCTCCAACACAAAAGTGTTGGTGCCGGAGCGGGCTAACCTCGGGGGAATTAAAACTCCACCAGCAGTGCTAACCTTCACGGGTGTTCGAAATACAAATGACAAAAAAAAGTTCCAGACAATAAATTTTGCTACGCCTGACGTGCGTTTCTCCTATTTAAGACTCATAAGAGGTGCTCTACCAAAAATATTGAAAATGCCAAACACTATATGATTATGAAGAGCATAGAACAGTAAAACCAAAAATACCAAACTGGGGAACCAAATTATTACTTAGATGATCAACCTATTTCTGGGATAGGAAGGACCTTAGGGTTTAGACCATTTTGAAATTTGAACAGAAAATATAAAGCTTTGATGTGTTCTCAAACACAAAAGTGTTGGTGCCGGAGCGGGCTAACCTCGGGGAATTAAAACTCCACCAGAAGTGCTAACCTTCACGGGTGTTCAAAATACAAATGACAACAAAGTTCCAGACAATACATTTTGCTACGCCTGGCGCGCGTTTCGTCTATTTAAGACTCATCAGAGGCGCTCTACCAAAAATATTGAAAATGCCAAACACTATATGATTATGAAGAGCATAGAACAGTAAAACCAAAAATACCAAACTGGGGAACCAAATTATTACTAAGATGATCAACCTATGTCTTGGGTAGGAATAACCTTAGGGTTAAGACAATTTTGAAATTTTAACAGATAATTTAAAGCTTTGATGTTTTCTCCAACACAAAAGTGTTGGTGCCGGTGCGGGCTAACCTCGGGGGAATTAAAACTCCACCAGCAGTGCTAACCTTCACAGGTGTTCGAAATACAAATGACAACAACATCCTCTGGGTCTGAACGATAACATTATGGGACAGGGGAACATATCTAGAACATCAAATATCAATGTCATGAATTTAATAAGTCCTCGTAAACGGAACAAACGGTCGCATGGTATACGAATAAATCGTAATGTTAGAAAACATCATCGTTCTAATTTAAGCATCACCGATCTTGTTAAAATATTTAACAATAACGGGAGACATAATCTTTTTTGTAAACTATGCTCTATACCCGTTTCTAAGTTAAATAAAATTAGATTGGATTGTTACACCATATCTCATGCCAGTCCCCTATATGAAGGCGCACTCATTATTAGCGCTTTATGTTACTTTTAACTTTTCCCCCAAATTGATAGTCCTGTAGACCACATTCGACATTTTATAAAATTAACGTACATCAACAGAGGACTAGACTTCATAAACATTTCTAGTATTTTTATGGATCCTACTATTAAAGAGTTAATACCACCATATTTTACAAATACTGAACCTCCAATCATTACTACCTATTATAAAAAAATTATCAGCGATACTTCAATTGGGTCGTTTGTTTCCGTCGTTTCTATATTTACAAAAGCTCTTTGCAATGTACATACTTTCACTTTTCACTCGGTGGCTATATTAGGATTCTCAATCTTCGGATTTCCATCAAGACAATATGGCCGCGACCAGTAGATTATGTGTTCCGCTTCGGATTATATTTTAGTCAGTGTAGCATATCTTGCGTAACTTCAGTGTAATGGATATTTGATTTTGGATTGCGAAAATTTACTTAATTGAATAAAGTTTTAAAGGACAAACATACTATTCGGACACCAAAAATAAGTTATAACCAAACTTTGATGCAGTTATATTAAACTAAATAGGAGATGATAAACCTACATGTACAATGTACTGGATCTAAAAACAAATAATGTTTAGGATAAACACTTGCATGACTTAGATTTATCAACATGTTTATCTTAAAATGGCTTAATTTTAGATTGATTTTATAGTATGTGTACAGCAAAGTCTAAACCTTAGCAGGACCTAGAAATAATAAAGTCTTTTTTTATGTTTCTGAAGCAGACCTTTGCTTTTTGTGTCCATAGCGGCTTGCTAGGCAATATGCATTAGAGTCCACACTTGTATCTTATAAATATAAAAAACCAACACGTAACATTATTTTTAACTATACGTCCATCACTACAGATGAAGACCTAGACTCGAATATTCCTGTATCATGCGACTGTGCTAATTCGGACTTTAGATATGTTCCTTGTGGCCATATTGTTACTGGCGACCTAAACATTGTCGATGACCCAGAGGTTATTAAATTCTTGAAAAAGGGACCAAAATTTAGACCTCCTTCGAAAATTAATTGGAATTCTTGTTTTGATTGTGTAAATACTGCCCTTCATTCGTACTGTAAGACCTGGGTTAGACGAGAAGGAGCAGATTCCAAATCTTTAGACAAGTTTAAGAATAAATTCATATCCATTGTAAAATTACGAATTAGCCATTTTCAAAACACCTTTGTAGAATATCGACCCCAAACTTATATAAACAGAATTAAATCAAAACTACAATTATTAGGTTCACGATATGTTTTTGTTCCTGCGGATAAAGCGGCTAACAATGTTGTTGTGGTTTGTCGTAAATATTATCTGGATGTTTTAATGCATGAAATTAAAGGCTCAAGTACTTTCGTTCCCGTGCAAGCTACAGAAACCAGTATTATTGACGATCATGTCATAGCAACCACAGCACTTCGAGCAGCCCCTACATACAATAAATTACCTTCTATGTACTGGATACCTAAATTACACAAAAACCCATATAAATCCCGTTTTATTTCTGCATCAAGTAAATGTTCCTTAACCAATATTTCTAAAGTCTTGTCTCTTGCTTTAACTACAATGAAAGAATTTATCATCCGATACTGTGATAAAATTTTCGAAAATAGTGGAATAAATCATTTTTGGAGTGTTAAAAATTCTCTTGATGTTTTAGACAAACTTCGGGCATTTGAAAATACTTTTCAATCCGTAGACAGCTATGACTTTTCCACTTTATATACTAATCTACCTCACAATCTTATCAAAAAGAAATTTGAATATTTAATTAAATGGTGCTTTGACAAATCTAAAAGTGACTACATCTGCTCTAAAGTGTCACAAGTATTTAGTAAATCGTTTTTTAGTAACGAAACCCACAAAGGTTATGTTAATTGGACCGACATAGAAGTTATTACTGCATTAAACTTTCTTTTAGATAATGTTTACATCCGGTTCGGTAAACAAATATATCGCCAAGTCATTGGTATTCCAATGGGAACCAATTGTGCTCCACTCATAGCTGATCTGTTTTTATATTGTTACGAATCACAGTTTATGGCCCAGCTACAAAAAGACCCTAACAAAAACCACCTTATCGAAACTTTTAACAATACATATAGGTACTTAGATGACATACTTGCTCTAAACAACCCCACATTCTCAAATTTTATAAATGATATATATCCTAAAGAATTAACCCTAAATAAAGCAAACTCAACCGACAGTAGATGTCCATTTCTAGATTTGGACTTAAGCATTATCAATGGTAGATTACACACTAAAGTATATGATAAACGGGATGACTTTTCATTCCCAATAGTTAATTTTCCGTTTCTTGAAGGAGACGTACCATTAGCTCCAGCTTACGGGGTATACATTTCACAATTAGTCAGGTATGCTCGCATTTGCAGTGATGTGTCTGATTTTAATGATAAAAACCGTTTTATTACAGAAAAATTGCTAAAACAAGGTTACCGTTACCACAAATTAGTCAAATCTTTTACAAAATTTGCACATAAATATGGACATCTCATCGAAAAATTTGATTGTACACGTAGATTTCTGATTGTTAAAGGAATATCTCATCCTGAGTTTTATAGCAATGTAGTTTATAAAGCACAAAAATTCAAAAACAACCTTATGGAAATTAAAAACTGGCTTAAAAACCTTTTGAAAAAAGGATACGAATTCAATGTTTTAGTAAAATCTTTGCATTTGGTATGTTTTGGCAGAAATATTGATAGCTTGATAGTAACTTTAAAACGTTAAATTTTCACTTTATCCACTGTATTATTTATAAGCACCACAGCGATCAAGTATGTCGGTTCTGTATGGTGATACAACTCTTAATCATTCATTGTTTTGACGTGGGGTGTCGGATTTAGAACAGATGTATTTGATTCTTTTACATCAATCGATAAATGTTTCTTAGCTAGTTGTCAGTAACTTCGAGTGTTCTCAAGAGAGTTCCTCCTTGTCTAGTGTTTTCGTACAGTATTTTGTCTTAGGTTCTCTCTTGTTGAATTGAACTTTTGTCGATTGAGTTTTACAGTGTGTTTTATATGTAGCTTTGTGCAAGCTTATCAATAGGGGGAAGGTTGGATCCAAAAAACTAGTTTAACCCCGCCACATTTTATGTGTGCCTGTCCTAAGCCAGGAAACTTTGCCAAAGCCTTTGTTTGTCCTTGTCATTCTATGTTAACTGTTTTATGTCAAGAATTGAGTCTTTCGTTGATGATTTAGGGATTGGTTTTGATACTTTTGTATTGTATTATAAGTCTTGGGCCAATGCAGGACGGTAAGCAGTGACCTATGGTCATGTTGAAGACTGCTTGCTGTTTTCCGTTGTGATTTTTTGAATTGCTGTTTGTTTATGTTTGTTGTGTCGCGTACACTTATTCCACATCTCAATATCGTATAAAGTTCGAAACAATAAATTTTGCTACGCCTGACGTGCGTTTCGTCTTTTTAAGACTCATCAGAGGCGCTCTACCAAAAATATTGAAAATGCAAAACACTATATGATTATGAAGAGCATAGAACAGTAAAACCAAAAATACCATACTGGGGAATCAAATTATTACCAAGATGATCAACCTATGTCTGGGGTAGGAAGAACCTTAGGTTTTAGACAATTTTGAAATTTAAACAGATAATTTAAAGCTTTTTTAAATTAAGAGTTTGTTTATTTTGAAAACGTAAAAGGTGTTCTTTTTGGTATGATTGTCTGAACTTCAAAACTTTGTATATGAAGACAAATTGGATGAGAGCAATCAGATAAAGTCATATTGATTTTTTAAATTGCCGTTTCTTTAATGTTGGTTGTGTCGCGTGCACTTATTCCACATCTCTTTATCGTCTATAAACAACATACAACATGAAAAACACAGTGCCCTCCAAAATGCCACACCTTAAAATATTTTGTGGAGTTGTGTGTAAATATCACGTCTTGTTTTTCTTCTCTGAACTTAAACAAAATGTGTTCCCTTTTTGCTGGCTGAAATCACATTCTTTGGTTGGGGCTCAACGATATTTCATTTTCTGGACTTAAATAATTCAATTATTCTTGTGTCCTTGGATTGAAATATTGGACTCAACTTATCTACGTCGTCTTTGGACATCTATTGCCGTTTTTTATTGTCTTCCTTCCCTCGATCGACTCTGACACTTAAGGCTACTTTTTTTCAATTTAATTAAAACTGTAAACACAAAAAAAAAGGATTAGAAAGGTTAAAATCATATTCTAAAGTATAATATGATCATGACTTGCATGTATTTAAGATTTTTCCTTTGTTGAGTTTTTTAAGTTCAACAGTTTTTTAAGACAAATAAATAACAAAAAAATCTTTAACTTAATAAACTGAAATAAAATAAATAACTCAATGTACCTATTGGCCCAAATATTCAAGTTGGGAAGAAAAAAAGAGTCATTACCATTCAAGTCAATTTTATAAGACTTTTTTTTCACATTGAGGGCAGTGTATATTGCATGTTAGATGTGGTTTTAGACCTTCTTCGGTCGATTAATCTCTTCATAAAATTGAATTCATTTGTCTTGAATTTCAACTTTAATGAAAATTCTAAGGCTGGTCCCATCAAATTATAGATATCCTACAATGCCCTTAACATACACTTGTATAAGTGTCATGGATATAACATTGAAAGCAAAGTACATGCAATATAAAGCATTTAAAAGAGAAACGAGATACATTTATGGCCCAAAGGCATAATGACTATCAGCGAACGCTGGTCACATTGAAAGCTGATTAGACAGATTTTTTAATGTGTGTAATCATATGCAAAAATGTCACATGATGGTAAAAAGATAGTCAAAAACTAATACCACCTCGCCACAAACTCGATTAATAAATGCGTGCCCCAAGTGGTTGACTTGGTCATCTTGCGTGCCGTGGTCATAAGGCAATAATATGAGGAGTTTTGCTGTAGTTTCTGTAAGACTAGGAATCCGGGACGTTAGTACTGATTCCCATTCGTACCGGATCGTTTTGTACCGAGTCATTTCGTACCGATAAATTGGTTCTTTCGAACTAATTTTAGTAAGACTGAATATGTAGATATAACACGTGAAGGTTAGCACAGCTGGTGGAGTTTTAATTCCCCGATGTTAGCCCGCTCCGGCACCAACACTTTTGTGTTGGAGAACACATCAAAGCTTTAAATTTTCCGTTTAAATTTCAAAATTGTCTAAACCCTAAGGTTCTTCCTACCCAAGACATAGGTTGATCATCTTAGTAATAATTTGGTTCCCTATTTTGGTAATTTTGGTTTTATTGTTCTATGCTCTTCATAATCATATAGTGTTTCGCATTTTCAATATTTTTGGTAGAGCGCCTCTGATGAGTCTTGAATAGACGAAATGCGCGTCAGGCGTAGCAAAATTTATTGTCTGGAACTTTGTTGTCATTTTTATTGCGTATAAAAGTCAGCAAATAAAAATGATTTTAGCGTTCATGAATCAAATTAAAGGAAAAAAAACACCCAAAATACATACTTAGTCATTGTATATCTTAATTATTTCATTAGGAGACAAAGTTTCATCAAAATTAATCTTGCATATTATAGAAACTTTCCTCGACGTGTGTTCGATTGTTTTGGTCGATAAGGGAATTTATAAAACTGATTTTGTTTCATTTCGTCGCATGTATGATTTTAAACGAAAACGAAAGTCACAGTCTGAACTGTAGCGCCGTTAAAGGAACCATACAGACCCGACATCTAAGGGAATTACTTTATCATAGTCAAAGTTTTTACAACAGTTTGGTAAAGAAAAAAACTGATCATATTGATATTTAATTGGTGACAGAAAAGAACAATCAATTACATGTCAAAACCATCAATCATTATACGCTTCATAGTAAAAAAATGAAATCGACAAAGCATAACCATCTTGTAAAGAAAACGCTCTTTCTATGTTTTTGGTGAAAAAAAAAAGACTACTAAAAAAGTGGGTTTTTTTTGTTATTTACTTGCTTTTAAATTCCTGATTTACTGAAAATTACTGGTTGTTAATTACTCAACTTCAATGTATCAAAATTGTAAGTATATAAGAAATTTCATATTCGTCTATATACAATATCCGCTTGGAAATAGTATATAGACGAATATGATTTTTTATATACACTTTATTAATTAAACGAGTATGAATTTTTTTATATACACTTTATCAATTATAACCCGTGTTTTAAAAAAAAATGCAACATAGTTTACTAAATGGCAGTTTCTAGTAACTTTATTTGTTTTAAATTTTGGTTTGTTTAAAACTAATGCAGATACTTGTCTGTGGAACAGCCATAATCGAATAAATTAGCTTGAACATCCATCGGATTTTGACCCTCTTCAACTGAAAGAGTTTATAATTCGAACCATAATATTCTTAATTATAAAAGAGAGTATTTTCAAAATGATTGATAAATAGTTTTGATGTTTGACAAATCTAAACAATAATCAATATGCGTTACCATTATTATACATAAATTTTGTTGACTCGTTTGTTGCACCTTGGACTAATTTGACTAAACATAACTCATCTTTACTGACGTCGCAGTAGGCTAAAATGTGAAGTCTTGCCCCTCTGGGAATAGGTAGCCTTTCCAGTTGCACCATTGTAAGAAAGACAACTCAACTGACTTAAATTTCACTTCTTTAATATTGTGACATATCTTGGACTCCAGAGCAAATGAAAAATATAGTTTGGGCTTTTCGTTTCGATACATATATAACAAAAAAATATTAAAAGAAATATATGTAGCCTGGTCATCATAGTGTTTTAAACAAAACTGTTCGTTTCAATCGCAAACATTCTGTCTGCTGTCAAAATAGGACATCAACCACACTGCGCCAATATTCTCAAAGTGAAATCAATCACATGTGGATTTAAAAGAACTTGAAAGTTCTGTTTAAAAATTGAAATCTTGATCATTTTCTGACGCTTATTCCATGAAAACTTTTGATTGTTAAACAACACCGTACCACAAGAGAAAATCTGTCTTAATAAATTCATTAAAAGACCTTCCCTTATCCTAGGAAAGTTGTTGTTTTAAGCTACAATTCTTCATATTTTTCTAATACTAATCTATTGCACCGTGACCCAAGTTTGCAGTATACTTGGAAACATATTCTTACATTAAGATGAGAATTTTTTCAACAAATTTGAATTCCAATGGGTGCAAACTGAGCTCCTCTCCATGTCAACTTGTTCTGATTCTCATATACGTGACACGAACTCGTTCAGAACACGAAAATTAAAAAAACAAGATACTTTTATCAAATATTTAGATATATTGATAATGTCCTCTATCAACAACTCATATCTACATATAGATCTGCTGCAACACTATATTACTTGGAAACCTAATAGAAGGCAAAAAATCTTTTTTAAAGTATATTTTTAAACTGAGATTACCACCGAAGAAATATATGGGAAAATATACACACTATATGCCGACAAAGTAAGTTCCATACATGGATAAGAAACATCATAATTTGCAAATACAAATCTTTTGATAGTATATTTTTAAACTGAGATTACCACCGGAAAAATATATGGGAAAGACGTCAATCAAATACATTCAATTACCTCTTTAATCTCTACTTCTGGAAAATAAATTGAAGTAATCCATCGAGCAAACGCCGAGTTGTTGATAGAGGACATTATCAATATATCTAAATATTTGATAAAAGTATCTTGTTGTTTTTTAATTTTCTTGTTCTGAACGAGTTCGTGTCACGTATATGAGTATCAGAACAAGTTGACATGGAGAGGAGCTCAGTTTGCACCCATTTGAATGCAAATTTGTTGAAAAATTTCTCATCTAAATGTAAGAATATGTTTCCAAGTATACTGCAAATTTGGGTCACGGTGTAATAGATTAGTATTAGAAAATATGAAGAATTGTAGCTTAAAACAACAACTTTCCTATGATAAGGGAAGGTCTTTTAAAGAATTTATTTTGAGACAGATTTTCTCTTGTGGTAAGGTGTTGTTTAACAATCAAAAGTTTTCATGGAATAAGCGTCAGAAAATGATCAAGATTTCAATTTTTAAACAGAACTTTCGAGTTCTTTAAAATCTACATGTGATTGATTTCACCTTGAGAATAGTGGCGCAGTGTGGTTGATGTCCTATTTTGACAGCAGACAGAATGTTTGCGAGTGAAACGAACAGTTTTGTTTAAAACACTATGATGACCAGGCTACATATATTTCTTTTAATATTTTTTTGTTATATATGTATCGAAACGAAAAGCCCAAACTATATTTTTCATTTGCTCTGGAGTCCAAGATATGTCACAATATTAAAGAAGTGAAATTTAAGTCAGTTGAGTTGTCTTTCTTACAATGGTGCAACTGGAAAGGCTACCTATTCCCAGAGGGGCAAGACTTCACATTTTAGCCTACTGCGACGTCAGTAAAGATGAGTTATGTTTAGTCAAATTAGTCCAAGGTGCAACAAACGAGTCAACAAAATTTATGTATAATAATGGTAACGCATATTGATTATTGTTTAGATTTGTCAAACATCAAAACTATTTATCAATCATTTTGAAAATACTCTCTTTTATAATTAAGAATATTATGGTTCGAATTATAAATTCTTTCAGTTGAAGAGGGTCAAAATCCGATGGATGTTCAAGCTGATTTATTCGATTATGGCTGTTGCACAGACAAGTATCTGCACAAGTTTTAAACAAACCAAAATTTAAAACAAATAAAGTTACTAGAAACTGTCATTTAGTAAACTATGTTGCATTTTTCTAAAACACGGGTTATAATTAATAAAGTGTATATAAAAAATTCATAATCGTCTAATTAATAAAGTGTATATAAAAAAATTCATACTCGTCTATATACTATTTCCAAGCGGATATTGAATATAGACGAATATGAAAAGAGTAGAGCCACGAAGGCCCTAAATCGGCCCGGTAGTTGCACTATTTTTTCAACTACTATATCTTGTCAAAAATTTAACTAAAATATGTTAAGGTATGAACCAAATTTCTATATCTGTAAGATTTAACAAAATATTAACACCACAGGTTTAGCCTTGAGACTTTAAAAAGGCCATAAATTTGAAAATTCTTCATTATTCACGAATTTTCACTTGTTTCTCTGCATATTTCGTCAAAATTAGTATTGGTCACATTCCTCGACCATCGTAAGTTTTTGATAATTAAATCATAATACCATGATACACATTTCTATCACAAATTAATTTTGGTAGACGGGTGTGGCCCATTTCATATTCGTCGATTTATACATAAAATCAAGGAAAACTGTCACAAATTGTTATTTTTCACAAAATAGTCCATTTTTTACCTCACTGCTCCCCCTTTTGATAAATAGTTGAAGGAAAAAATATTGCAATTCATGAAATATAAAGACTAATGAACATTTATGCAGCAACTACAAGCAGAAATATCAAAGTTGAATTTTTGGGCCATTTTGGGGCCTTCGTGGCTTTACTCCTTTCTTATATACTTACAATTTTGATACATGGAAGTTGAGTAATTAACACCCAGTAATTTTCAGTAAATCAGGAATTTAAAAGCAAGTAAACCTGCGTAAGATGTCTATATTTTACAACTTATTCGATATGCCAGGGCTTGTACAAATTTTTCAGATTGTTTTTATCCGACACCGCAGTCTCCGTGACCGACTATTTAACCAAGGTTTTATGATAACACGTCTCATACGATCTTTAAAAAGAATTTTCCTTCGTATTCAGCCATGGGGGGGAAATCAAAAACATGTTTAACGTATTGGCAAGTTACTTTTCTGATTGCTGTACTGAGATGATCATCTTATTATCCCTTTAACAACTTAAAAAGATGTTAAAGTCCGATCCCGTTTACAGACAAGTACCAAATCAACCATATTGGTACGTGACGTGCACCTAGTGATTTTTAGCTCAAGTCATGCTTTAGATGCTGACCGTAATCTTTATTTTCTGCAAGGATGACCCCTTCCAGAAGAATGGTTAAGGCCGATTTTTGCTGACAAACAAGTGCCACATCAACCATACTAGTATGGTACAAGTAGGTGCATCTACTGATGCTATGCATAATACATGGTTTGTACACGGGCTAATATTATCAGCATGACTATATTATCAGCTAGAATGAACATCCATTCCCGCGGCCGCTTACAAACAAGCGGTATATTAATAACATTGGTATGACAACTGCACCTAGTGATGCTACAGATGCTGAGACAAAAAACGAAGGATTATGGAATATGTGCCAGAAAGACACGATCCACATTTTGATAATATTTTTATAAATGATAAACATTCAATGCGCGTGAAGCGCTATTCTGGACTAACCTTCATCAGACACGCTAAGGGTCGAAAAATCGAAAGACAGGTAGGACATGAGATTCGAACAAACAAAATACTAAAGCCAAAAATCTGACAACAATCACTAAAACAAAGTAAACTTATCAACTGCATTAGAGATAGCCAAAAATTTAGATCAGAACGTAAAAAAACTGGAAATATGTAAACAGTGACTTTCTAACACATATTCCAGTACTCGAAAATATGTAAAAGCAAACAACTAAAGCACGGGGAAGCTTTCTACGACCACCACACGGCACTAAAGCCAAGCTCTGAAATGATATTAAAAACGAAAGAATGTGGAATGTGTGCCAGAAAGACACGATCATATTGATATTATTTTTATAAATGACCCCAAAAAAAATTCAATGCGTGTGAAACGCTTTTCTGGACTAACCTTCATCAGACACACTAGGGGTCGAAAAATTGGAAGACCGGTAGGACATTAGATTTGAACAAACAAAATACTAAAGCAAAACAATCTTACAACAATGACTAAAACAAGGTGAACTTATCAACTGCATTAAAGATAGCCAAAATTTTAGATCAGAACGTCAAAAAACTGGAAATATGTAAATACTTTCCAACACATAGTCCAGTACTCGAAAATATATAAGAGCATATCATGATGTTACCTTTATTTTCCGCATGGACGTCAGACAAAACCTCTTTATATTTTGTAAGGTAAGAGACCATTCCTGTATATCTGCTTAACGAAGTGGCAATTACTAAATCCGTTAATTTCACACACAACATAAAAGAAAACAAACAATAATAGCAAGAATTCCCATCTTTAAATAAAAGTTATATTAAACAAAATCACCAAACTTTTTAGTCCGCTCCAGCAATTGAGATACGTAAACTCCATAAGCTGGGCGGAATGTTGCTACACAAGAATGGAAAGTTGACGATTGGAAAGTTGAAGTCATCACTTTTGTCATAGAGCCTTGTTGAAAGTCTTCCTTAAGAGTTGAGATGAAGTTGATTTCATAAATGATAGAGTCATTCGAAGATACACAATTTATTTACTAGCTAAACTTCATGCTACATTGCAAAACTAAAAATGAGTATAAAACTTATCTTTCAAAGAATCTAACTAATTACCAAACCTAAATATTTACAACATTCACCCCCTCTTAACAAAAAAACTTTACAGTCTCATAAAAATTCTAAAGTCAATCATCGAAACCATATCTCAAAGGTTTCTTGATTTCGCGAACAGATCGTCTCAATGTTGGTAAAGAGTCCTCATTGTTCATTGCGTTTAAATCAATGGTTTCCTGAGTTTTGGCTACTTGATTGTCATCACTTACAGAGTCATTAGCATTTTCAAATTCTCTAAAGTCATTAGATCTTAACGGGGCTAAATGTTTGACTGATACTGTTGTTTCTCGTCCATCAGGCAGTTTTACGTGCGCATAAGAAGGGTTTGCTTCCAACAACTGAACCTCATCTACTAACGGTTCATATTTGTTTGTTCGAACATGTCGCTTCATATAAACCGGTCCTGGTTCCATTAACCACTTCGGCATAGATTGACCAGAAGAAGATCGTCTATTCCAAATAAAGAATCTTTCATGGGGTGTACAGTTAGTAGAGGTACACAAAAGACTACGAATGGAATGCAGTGCATCGGGCAATACTGCTTCCCATTGACTTTCTTTCAGGTTTTGGGTATTTAAGGCTAACATAATAGCTTTCCAAATTATTCCATTATATCGCTCGCATTGTCCATTATATTGCGGATTATACGGTGTAGTTCTACTCGAGGCAACTCCATGGGATTGGAGAAAAGAGTTGACTCATAAAAGATTGTCCTCGGTCCGAGTGTATATAAGCAGGCATTCCGAAAATAGCGAATAACTGTGGCAAGCACTTAAGCACTGTCCCACTTGTCATATCACTACACGGAAACGCGAATGGAAATCTTGAATACTCATCCACAATAGTAAGTATATATCTGTTTCTACTAACGGATGGTAACGGACCTTTGAAGTCGACACTTAACCTTTCGAACGGTTGCGTAGCTTTTACTACAGTCTGAGTACTATCTGCTCTCGCATACTGAGGCTTTACTTTCGAGCATGTATTACAGTTCCTCACAGTTCTTTTAACATCGTCTACTGAATAAGGTAAGTTCTTAGATCGGACAAAATGAAGGAGTCTGTTTATTCCAGGGTGACATAGTGCACAATGTAGATCGAATAAAGCATCCGAGTTTATCGATGAGCAATTGGTCCGTGACAAACAGTCTGCAGTTGCATTATCCTCTCCTGGTCGATATTTGATATCGTAGCTGTAGCAGCTCAACTCTGTTCTCCAACGAACAATCTTATCATTCTTGATTTTGCCATGTCCCTTAGAATCAAACATGAAAGATACAGCTTCTTGGTCTGTAACAAGAGTAAAATGTCTTCCACTAAGAATATGTCTCCATTTTCGAACTGATTCAACGATCGCACACGCTTCCTTTTTTACTGGGGAATGACCTCGCTCATGAGAATTTAAAGTTCGAGAGAAAAATGCGACAGGACGTCCATTTTGATTGAGACTTCCAGCAAGAGCAAAATCGGAAGCATCAGTTTCGACTACGAACGGGGCTGTTTCATCAATAGCTTGTATACTGGCATTTTCAAGGTCGGATTTTAAGTCCTCAAATGCTTTGATAGCAGTAGGGTTTAAAGGAAATGAATCCACATGTACTAGTGGCTTGATTTTATCTGAAAATCTCGGAATCCACTGACTATAATACGAAAACATGCCCATTGCCCTTTTGAGAGATTTTTGACAGTTCGGCACATGTAGTTCTTGAAGCGGTTTCATTCGTTCCGGATCCGGTTTCAACTCTCCTTGTTTGACAGTATATCCAAGTAAGTCCACTGACTCGACGGAATACACGCATTTGTCCTCGTTGAATGTTAGATTGAATTTCTTAGCGACATCTAAGAATCGTTCTAGATTATTGTCATGTTCCTGTTGATTCATGCCTGCGATTGTGATATTATCCACATAAACAAAGGTAGCTTCCAGTTTATTCTCCTGTACCAACTGATTCATTACTCGTTGAAAACAAGCGACACCATTAGTAACTCCAAAAGGAACTCGACGAAATTCGTACAATTGTCCATTTGCTTCAAATGCAGTGTACTTTTTCTCACTTTCTTGTAGAGGTATTTGATGATAAGCACTTTTGAGATCTAAAGTGCTGTAGACCTTGTACTTAGCAATATCAGACACCATTTGATTGATGCTCGGAAACGGATAAGCATCTAGTTCAGTATACTTGTTGATTGTCTGTGAATAGTCAATAACCATTCTCTTCTTGTGCCTTTCATTCGTAGTTACAAGAACCTGAGCTCGCCAAAGAGAAGAACTAGTCTCAATGATACCTTCTGAAAGTAGTCGGACCGTTTCACTTTCGATAAACTTTCGGTCAACCTCGCTGTACTTCCTTGATTTAGTAGCAATCGGTTTACAGTCACTTGTCAAGTTAGCCCTGGGGACTCAACATTCATAGCTGCCAATCCACATATTGCACTAGAGTTGTCTATATTCAGAGGTGGTCGCGAACCGCCGAAGACTATATTAACACCTTCATGGAGGTTTTAAAAATCTTGTCCAAGGATGACATCGCAGCAGAGTTTCTCAATAACTGCCATTTTCACATTCGAATAATCTTCTTCGAGTAAATGTAGATCAACCGTACACGTCCCTCTTATGGGGCTACTAAGAGTAGTTGATGCCATTGAAACACTTCTTGCTACATTACTGATCTTTAAATTCAACGAACTGGCGAATGATTTGTCAATGAAACTTTCTAAACTACCGCTATCCATCAATGCTTTGCAAGTATTTCCATTAATAAGAACAGTTATTACAGCCTTTTCCAAGCAATTCGGAGCTGCGGCAGTTATGCTGGCCAATAGAGGTGTACAAGAGGCTGATGTTCCATTAGATGATGTAGATCTACAAACCGGAGAGAAGTGTCCCTTTTTACCACAATTATGACACACGGCGTCTTTAGCTGGACAGAAACGGCGAGGATGTGAGTTATTTCCACAGAAGAAACATTTCCTTTTAAGATGCAGGCTTTTGCACTGCTGTGACTAAAGGGTGCTCATCTTCTTTGTTATGATCAGAGGTCTCAAGGGCACTAGGTCGTGCTTCCGCCGCCGCAGTGATTGTTGGGATTTGAGGGGCGTACATTTCGTTACTACGCTGAGCTAGTTCAAGAGTTCGCGCTTGATCGAACATTGTACCTAAATCAAGTGTCTAATTTTCAAGTAGGCGCTGTCTTATAACTTGTGATGAGAGTCCACCAATAAATGCATCTCTTGTATACTCCTCTTTGTACTTATCAGCTTTCACGTCTTTAAAATCACAGTCTTTTGCTAAAATCTTAAGTTCTTGAAGAAATTGGTCTAAAGTTTCGCCAGGTTGTTGACGTCGAGTAATCAAGAGGTGCCTGGCTAGAACATCGTTCTTTGGTCGGACATAAACAGTTTCTAGGGCTTGAATTGCACTATCAAAGTCGGCAGAGTCCGCTATGAAGTCATAGACGCATGGAGACACGAAATTTATGAGCATATTGAACTTGTCTGGAGGACTTTCACCTGTTGAAGAAGCCAGAAAATTTTCAAATGTTTTTTTTTTCCAGTGTTGCCATTCTTTTGCTGCGGTAGGAGATTCTGGATTTGTATCGAGTCGTTCTGGTCTACACAGTGATGTTAATGACGTAAGTCCCGCCAAAAGTTAAAAAAAAGTTTCCAAGAGTTGTCCCCCTTATTGCGACGAATACTCGAAAAAATAAAATGCCTGTACCATATAGATTTGATAAAATATTTGGAGTTTTATTGTCTGTGTAGTCTAACATAATTATTTACAGTTATCCAAACCATTATATTTTATTTATATTACTCAATAGTCAGAAAAACCCGAATAGAAGAATTTTCTATTGGAAATTAAGTCCCGCCCCTTTTACCTTACTTGGCAAATCAAACGAAATTTGATACCTCATTTCTTAAATCGGATTTAGCACCCCGAAGATCGACATCGATTGTTTAGGAATTTCACCACATGATAGATCATAAAATATAGAATTTGAGAATTACTGCTCATTCTTTTGTAGTTTTGAAAATTATAACAAAAAATTGATATCAAGATGAAAAACGCAGTTTTTCTCATTCTGATTTACCCTTTTCGTCCAAAAATTAAAATTATTCTTAACATTATCAACAATGAGCACCTAAATCCAAATAAATTGATCAAAAACGAACACAAATAAATGATTTTTAATCAATTCGATGGTGGTTATCGGGGTGCTAAACTTCAGTTTCCAAATCCGAGAAAAATCATGTTGCAGACAAAATGGTTGCCATGGATACTTATTTTTGGTACTATATGAGCAGTATTTTAATGCATTTAATACATATCAAATTCCTGTTCATTTCGATATAAAATAACTTTATAATTGATTTTTAATTTTTTATGTTTGAAAGGGTCGGGAAACGGACGATTTTCCGGAAAAGTGCATTAACCAAACTGCGTAAGGTACTTATCCATGATAACTTAGTTTAGCTAGTAAAACTGAGATGAAGTTGATTTCATAAATGTCATTCGAAGATACACAATTTATTTACTAGCTAAACTTCATTCTACATTGCAAAACTAAAAATGAGTATAAAACTTATCTTTCAAAGAATCTAACTAATTACCAAACCTAAATATTTACAACAAGAGTCAATTTCGAAATGTAGATCTAAATATGAAGCAGACTTCCTAGAATCCGTTGTGTCCTTTATCTCAAGCTCCTGGAGATATAAGATATGGAGAAAGTCACCAAATCGAGAATTGTTTAGTGAAAGGACATCATCAATATAACGGAACGTGAGGCTGAAAGAGAGAGCTAGTCTACGGTTTTTTTGTTTTTTTTTGTCTAGAAGAGATTGTAAGAAGTCTGCTTCATATGAATTAAGAAACAAATCAGCAAGCAAAGGTGCACAATTAGTGCCCATTGGAATCCCTATTGTTTGCTGAAAAACACGTCCACCAAACTGAACAAATATGTTTTAAATAAGAAAGTTGAGCATGTCGATTATTTGGTCTTCTGTAAATTTGTTCTTCTTCTTAGACTCATTGATGACAAAGTAAGTCTTGGTATAATCGACTACTAGATATTTGTACCTGCGCTTTCCATTCTTTTTGAAAAAGCTGCGTTTAGTCAGCTGTGCCAATCGCGATATCAGTTGTTCATGTGGAATAGAAGTGTAAAGTGTGGAGAAATCGAATGTTTTGATGCTGTTACAAGATGAAACTGATTTAGAGTTAAGAATCTCCATCAGTTCTTTCGAATTCTTCAGGATCCACATTTGATTGACACCATTTATAGAATAACAACAATCGTAATATTTCTGGAGGCCTGATTTTATTGCCGTAAGTATTGAAGTCAACAGAACTGAAAGAGGCTTAGTTGTACATTTGGATGACCCTGCAATGAAGCGCTGTTTGTATGGATTTTTATGTAATTTTGGAATCCAATACAGGGATGGAATGTCATCATTATTGCCACCAACAGAAAGGCCGACGGAGGAAATGACAAATTTGTGATTATCAATGATTTCCTCCTTAGACCGTGTTGTAGCCGTTTAGTGGTGCTATTGCTGGTACAACCAACCCCTAATTCAGCTGTCAAACAGTCAATACAGTGTTTCTTGCACACACAAATGATGTTATTTGGTGCTGTGTCTGCAGGTACAACAACATATTTGTCATGTAAGGTGGACAATGTTTTGGCAACATCAGCGTTTACAAATTAGTTGATATTAATTAGCTTTTGTGTTTCCGTGTTCTACATGTTGTCTTTTCTTCGTCCTCTTTTCGTTTGTCTTTACTGGTTTTGTCTTTGTCCTTTCGTACTTTTGACATGATGATGCCCATCGGTACCTCTGCTTCTTTGAAGGATTAATCTCAAAGGTTCAAAAGTAAAGACAAAACAAGGATGACATACCAGAGAAATTGAAGACTTCAATGATGACTTGGTACAGGTATAACAGCGGTTCACACCGGTCTGTTATACAAAAGTTCTGGGGAAAACTAGCTCAATTTTTAAATGAAAAAAAATAAAGTTCCAAATGTTAATTTTTAGTCAAATGCACGGAAAAATCCGCATAAAAACAATACAGTATAATTTCTAGAAAAACGGCTATTCATAAATTATTTAGAAGTTCACTTTGAAAAACGTACGACATCCGTACAGTTACAATGCTGGATTCCAACTGAAGTAACAAACTTCAGTCTACAGCATAAAAACATAGACTGTATTATATTTTTTGACAATAGCTTAATTAAACATAGAAATAGAACTAAATTGACAAAAGAGGATTAAAGTCTTAGCTATGTTTGAACAAGACCGGATATAAAATTTAGAATTACTTAAATATGTCTCAATTAATATAAAAGCAACTAACAGATTAAATGATTTAAGATAAAGTGACACCTTCGATATATCAGAATATTCAAGGATAATCATATAAAAGGGTTTCCGCACTATTTCATGGGAAACAACATTTCAAATTCAATAATTCACTTTTCTATTCCAAATAAACACATAATATTAATCATGAAAAATAAAACATTAATCTAGATAGGCCAAATATTGAACTGATTTTTTATAAGTCTTAAAGCTAGAGATTCCACTGTCCAAAAATGTCAAAAGCATGAAACTAAAAACATGAAATTAAATCATCGCATTTTTTCGCTGTCACACAGGCATTTCAAAAGAAATGATGCGTAAAACCAGGTTTTATGGTGCGATCTTGTGGTCCTGAAGTCACACAAAACACAACTCGGTATTTGAGGTAATTATCTCAGAATAACAACTACTAATTAGAACAATCACATACCATTTCGTCTATAATAATTTTGAAAAATACAACACGGTTTTGAAGTTGTTATATAGGCTTCAGCCAACATCTGAAGCATGCATAGTGCTATACGTTACTAGGTGCATCTACTACATGTATACCAATGTGGTTGGTGTGTTACTTGTCTGTAAATGCATGACGATGCCGTCACCAACATTCGAGGTATTTCATTAACCACCCTCACTCCGTTAGATGAGCTAAAAATATTATTTATTTCATTGAGTGCAAAAACCATCAAAATTGGTGAAAAATCATTTATTTATACAGTGAATTTAACAGGAAGTCCTTATGGGGAAATTATAGTACTCCATACTTTACTTTCAAAGCACTGAAAGAACAAAATCAGTACACTTAGGCTATTTAAGTTAATTTGAAAAAGGTGTAAAAGTATTTAATTATTTAAACAAGCTCGGGTTCTAGATTTGTTTATTTCTAAGCCGATTTTAACTAATCAAAAACCGGAAAGTTTTATTGTTATCCCTGTATATAAATATGAAAAGGTGAACGGCCCGCTAATGACTGGTATAGCGGTGGAAGACAATTTGACGAATCGTTGGTATGTACCAAACAAACCAATTCGAGATGTTTCAATATATAGAAAAGGCTGGGGAAACAAAAGAACTTTGTCTTCCGCTGATAATATTTTCTAATCTGAGGCCATTGCAAGATGTGCGAGCAGCGACCACTTGACACATTGATGTCTGTTGGCTTTCCTCAATTGTAATTTTTTTAATTGCCACTTGTTTTTCATATTTATGTAAGTTGTGTCGCCAACGTTTTTTCCACATCTCATTATCGTCTATTATTTACTTATTTCCTTCCCTCCGCCTGTTGTATGCAAGTTGTTTTGGTTTTTTTTTTATTTTGCTATTCTCCTCATATTCTCTTTTGTCTTCGGAAAATTCTCTATGCGTCTGTACTTCCTTCACATTTCAGGATCTTGGACCGCGTATTTTCATCTTTCATATACAGCAACTCAACCATAAACCTTGTATGATAACAATGGACATTTGTCATAAAGAAATCATATTACGACATAACATACCCATTATTAGATTGCAAAAATGTCAAAGGTCTAGAACGGCTAATCCTAAGGGAGGTAATGTCTGGAAACTGATTAGGAAAATATCACACAGATTTATCTTAGATTCCTCAGCAGGAAAACTTTCTCGTGTTTAACAGCGATTTATAAATATATAAAGAGAGTGAGGATATTGTTTTATAGTAATAAGATTGTTGGTTTCCTATGAGATCGTCTAATAGAGCTCATGGGTTATTATCAAATAATAATATTGTTTTACAAAACGAATTATGTCACATGCGGTCAGGATTTCAATATATTTCAATGAAAGTAATTGAAATGAGAAATTATTGAATACTATTATAAGACTTAAAACATGTTTTCCGATTTATTTCAATATACTTATATATCTAATGTTTGTTTTAACCTTTTTGTTCATAGAGTAGTTGCTGTCTTTTTCAGTTGGCAAAT
This sequence comes from Arcuatula senhousia, assembly GCA_963971305.1. Taxonomy (NCBI): domain Eukaryota; kingdom Metazoa; phylum Mollusca; class Bivalvia; order Mytilida; family Mytilidae; genus Arcuatula; species Arcuatula senhousia. Next base: position 42,001,313 of record OZ020312.1, read on the forward strand.
GATTGCTTCTATAAAGAAAGGTATAGCCTATCATAAAACTGAAACAAGAAGATTTTAAGAATGTTAGAGTTGGTTAACCGTTTCACTACTTTTCTGTAGCAGTAGTGTAAACATTAGAAACCTTTTACCAATGGGTCTTTTGGATTTGGAAAGTCTGACAATGCCAAGACAAAACTTTCCGAAGTAAATAAATGGCAACATAAAAAAAAACACGCCACATGCACATAAAACAACCAGTTTTGTTCTGTAATGTGTGTTTTGTTGTGTTGTATGCTTCATTGTTTTATCGTTCAATCTAGTGTCAACGGCAATGTTTGGGGTTTCGTCAAGCGTCAGCAACGTCTTGAATCTTGGCCTCTCTTATGTCTTTTCTCATATCACCGGTCCGTGTATGCTACAATGGTCACTATCATTGAGTGTAATGTCAAATTCATTGCTTAATTTTCAACGACAACAAGCTAATCCACTCTCATTCCGACATTTTATATTTGACAGTTTAGTTCTGTACTGTGTGTTCTGCTGTGTTTGCATCATTGTTTTGTCGTTCAATCTGGTGTTAATGGCATTGATAGGGGGTTTGTTTATCATCTTTTAACTCTATTTGGTTTTGCCTTTTTCGAATTTATTTTTGCATGTTTTAATGCAAAAAAACTTTATCAAAGCTTATTTTGTACTTATTTTCTTAGGTACTTCACGCGTTCTTAGAAAACCTGCAATGATCTTTCACTGGTGAAACAACTTTTTTTGTCTTTTTGCTCGTTCTACTGTGTTCCAATCGAAAAAAAAAAACTGAAAAATTCTATCAGTTCTATCAGCCGGTCTTGTCCGAGAACTTATAGAAGAATCTATAAATCTTCTGCAATTAATTTATGATAGGTTTTGAATCGTAAACATTTTAGAGCTAATTCCTAAACTGTAACTTGTAAGCAGCGACAACTGCACACATTGAGGCTGGTGACTGTTTTCCTTTTTTTATTTTCATGTGTCACTGATTTTACGGGCACTACATTTTGTCGGGTACACATATTCTTCGTCCCAATTATTCTTTGTTTTTTGCGTGCCATAGAACCTTTTTAAACTCTCCATTTCTTTTGAAATGTTTGGACCAAGTCAGGGCCATTGCAGTCTTCAATTGTTCCGGTATGTCTTCCATGTTTTGTCATTTTTCTTGGACTTTGATATTGATCCTCCAAATTCGGTAATTTTGTTTTAACTGAATAGTTCCATACAAATACTAGTAGTTTATTTTTTTTCATGAACATGCATGGTGGTGCTTGTAAATCATAGCACTCTCTTACCTTTTGGATGCAATTCAATTCCGGACCAGCTTCAGAAAACTCATGAACTTAATAACTGATATTAGCTCACTAATCTGTTGCTTTTGTCTCCCAGGGGACAGATATTGTTCAAGTCTTTTCAATTGGAATCAGTTTATTACAATATTATGAAAACTAACGTAATTTGGCAGGCGCTATTCCGGAGTTAATACCAATATCTGATTAGAACATTGGAGTGTGAGTTTTGTAACCTCTAAGGACATTTCCAATCTGATTATGAGATACCAACACACTAACAAACCTAATAGCTTCTTTAAATCTTTATAAAACACGCGATATCTTCTAGATTAAAGATCATCCATAAATCATCCCGTTAGCTTCAGAATCAATCCCATAGTAAACCAGACTTCCAAATCCCACAAGGGCCTCCTCACTTGGCCTACAGCACTTATGATACAATTGATATTGTCTATCATAATATATCTGGTATTAAGTGAATGTGTGCAAAACTTTTATTCAAAGTTGGTTTTTCAAGGATAATAGACAAAAGAATTTATAACCGCGTAGGATACGCGTTTTTTCTATAAAATACTGGATCCGCGACGATGTGGCCATAATTGAATTAAGGCAAAAAACAACTATATTACTAACAATGTCAGGAATAGCCAATTCTGAAAAAAATATTTTTGCAAAGTTTTAATACGTTATTCCTCAAATGGTATCAAATCACTGTATATTTTCAAATAAGTTCCTCTTAAAGTTTTGAAATTTAAGTATCAACAAAAAATGTTGACGGACGGACAGGTGGTTTGACGGACGGACGAAAGCCTTCGCATCCTCGATGCGGGACCGCAAAAAAAAAATATGGAGCTCAAAAGTTAAGATAAAATACATTAAACAGATTACATATTTAGAGTAATAGTAGCCGGTCCCTTCGATGACTATAATAATACTATGTTTTATTATTAAGAAGATCTTTGTTTGTACGGACAGACTCTCTTCACTCATGTTTCAATAAATCAGGAGTTTTCTCTTTAGCGAAAGTTTAATTCAAATGAACGTCAACATTTATTAGCCACAAAGTTCTCTTTGTTCTTTAACACGATTCACTCCAATTGTTACATCCAAGGAGGAAAATGTCTGCAAATTATATCAAAAACGTCAGTTACGGAACTATTCAATCGAATTACGCTGAGTTGTATAAGTCCAAATTAAATTAGACTCCAAGTTACCAAGTTAATTCATCTATGATCCTCAACAAATTATTCAAAGGATTCGGAAACAAATTATTCCAGACGGCATATTGTCTAGAGTTAAGCAAAGAAAAGAGGTTCATGTACAAGATGTAATGTGTTGGTTTTTTCTTATACGGTTATAATCGGTAGTAGGTTTGTATTCTAATTTCGTCTAACAAGAAAAGGCGACGATAAGGGTTTATCACGCGAAAGTTTAGTCTAATGTGTTGTTGTCAGGGATTTTGTCTGAGTTTTCATTTGGTATTCATCACAGACTTAACAGAATAAACAAATACTTAAGAGGAAAACAATGGTGGATGGATGTAAAAACGCAAAAAACTAGAAATTGCAAAAATTCAAACACAAGATTGATATCCGATTATCATTTTCACATTTCTCGTTTTTGCTTTTCCTCTTTCGTTTTAACGTTTTCGCAATTTCGCGTTTTTGCGTGACGGTTCTATAGAGAACGTTTTGAAACATGTATAGATGTATCTCCCTTTGGCCTTTCTGTTGACCAAAAATAAAAACAAGAGGCTCCCAGGAGCCTGAATCGCTCGCTCACCTGATCTCTTATGCTAAAGCCTCTATAATGACCTAGTGTGCAACATGGTTTACATGTACTTGGTAAGTAACATTTAAGAAACAAGTTACGATAACACCCTTAAGATCAAGAATACAAAGTTACAAAGCTTTCCATTTGAAAAACCAAACAAGTTAAAAGGGGGCTAATTCTTAAACAGTTGATCTGATAATTTTGACCCTGAATCCATTTTGTAGATTGCAATTAGCTGAACAAGTTTGCAATGCTAACTTTTCCTCTTGCTCTTACTGTTTTTAAGATAAAGTTAAAAAAACTGCGTAAATGGTCAATTTTGATGATTAAGGGAAAAAAATTAAGGAGTAGTACCACAACTTCGACTCATTGGAGAGTTTTGTAGAGATTTTGATGCTAAAACAGGAGGGTTGCTTCAGATTTTTCTCTATCTCTTATACATTATGAGCTATAAGACAAAAACAATGGTCTGACCCCCTGGTCTATTTTTAGCAACGGGGGCCATCTTGGTTGGTCGGAGTGCACATATTTCCCAAACTTGGTAGAGGACATCCGACAGATCAAGTGTACAAAGTTTGAAAGCAATCCCTTCAGTGGTTTCAGAGAAGAAGATTTTTTAAAATCAGTAAAATATGATGGAAAAAACAGTTAAAGGGCAATAACTCTTAAACGGTTGATCTGACAATTTTGACCTTGAGTCATTCTTATCCTCTAGCACTAATGGTTTTCAAGATATAGTAAAAAAATTACAAAAATGGTCAATTTTGACGATTAAGGGGAGATAACTCCTATAAGGAGTTGTTCCACAACTTCAACTCAATAGAGAGATTTGTAGAGCTTTTGATGTTGAAACAGTAGCGTTTATTTCAGATTTTCTCAGAAGAAGATCTTTGAAGAAAAGTTAACGACGGACGGACGACGGGCGCCTGACGATGAAAATAGCTCGGGTCAGGTGAGCTAAAAATGACATTCCTTCCTTCATTGCATTCCAAAATTACATGAAAATCCATACAAGCAACGTTTTTCAGTTTCTAACATCAATAATCAGGCTTTCAAAAGAATTTCGATTGCTGTTACATCAATTAAATGTGGATTCTCAAAAATCCAAAATGAACTAATGAAAATTCTCCACTCTAAGTCATTTTTATTAAAAACTTGCATTAAAAATTTTGATTTTTTCTACATTATACACTTCAACTCCACATTTATAATTAACTACCCTATTTGGCAAAGTTGACTCAACGATTTCAAATTACCAACATTACCTTTTTGTGTGGCAGCATTCCGTCCGCTCCAGCATATGGAGTTACGTATCACAACCGATTCGTTATTACAGAGCCTGTTGGGAGTATTGTGAATTTCTTGATAGAGCGTTACGGTTGAGAGGCAAATTGTTAACACAAGATTACGTTGCTCCCCGGTTGTTGTTGTCACTCAAGAAATGTTACGGAAGACAGCTTTTGTTTGTAGATAAATTTGGGATTTCTAACCTCCCGTGAGCGCAGATGTAGATGTGACACATATATTAAGTATTTTCATCCTTAACTCCTCCTAGATACTGTTCCCGTCCATAACAGTCCGTACACTAATCACTAAATTAAAAACCTTGAAAAGTATTGACATATACCAGAATGCATTGCGCGACCACTTTAATTAAGGTCTTTCACGACTACGGTCGTAAAGACCTTCTAGCAGTTCTTCTGATTATTATTCTTCTTCTTCCGCCAAAAAAATTTTTTTTTTGTTTCGCGACATATCATTTCAATACTTAAGGTAGTATACCGGTCATGAAAAACCAATTTAAAAATGAGTCCGCTTAGCGAAACTATTTTTAGTTACGGAGTTATCCCCCCTTACACCGTAAAGTTTGTTACCGCAACTCCTCCTAAACTACAATAAAAATAAAAAAACTAAAGCATCCAAAGTGTTAAGGGACTTATAAGCAAGCTTTATGGACCAATTTCTTAAATTACAAACCACTTCCTGTTTATGATTTTAAGAGTCAAAAAGTGTCGCGAGGCGTCAAATTTGTCAAATCACAATTTTAAGAGTAAGGACATATAATGATAAATTTTTTAGATAGTTTTTCCTATATAAGTCAGGATTTTTGAGTGCAAAACTGTTGTCCAATGTCTTTTCTACCTATTTAAACAAAAAATGACAAAAAAATGCTAAATTATTGGACGCGAAAGGATTTTTTGAAAATTTACACCGGTCTTAGATACGGAGTAACCGTATGACCTTGACTAACTTTTCAAGGTCAAATCAACTTAATGACACTATTCCAACACATTTAAACCATTTATGGGTCTCAGACATCAAAAATAAGAAAATTGAAAATTCATCCCCCCTTTTTTCAAAAATGTGAAATTTGACATTTTTTCACAAAAAATGGTCAAAACCTGTTAAATGTACTACTTTCAACCATATTTAGTCAAAATCAGATGAAAAAATGTCGACCGGTCTTTATTAAGGTCTTTCACGACTACGGTCGTAAAGACCTTCTAGCAATTCTTCTGATTATTATTCTTCTTCTTCCGCCAAAAAAATTTTTTGTTTGTTTCGCGACATATCATTTCAATACTTAAGGTAGTATACCGGTCATGAAAAACCAATTTAAAAATGAGTCCGCTTAGCGAAACTATTTTTAGTTACGGAGTTATCCCCCCTTACACCGTAAAGTTTGTTACCGCAACTCCTCCTAAACTACAATAAAAATAAAAAAACTAAAGCATCCAAAGTGTTAAGGGACTTATAAGCAAGCTTTATGGACCAATTTCTTAAATTACAAACCACTTCCTGTTTATGATTTTAAGAGTCAAAAAGTGTCGCGAGGCGTCAAATTTGTCAAATCACAATTTTAAGAGTAAGGACATATAATGATAAATTTTTTAGATAGTTTTTCCTATATAAGTCAGGATTTTTGAGTGCAAAACTGTTGTCCAATGTCTTTTCTACCTATTTAAACAAAAAATGACAAAAAAATGCTAAATTATTGGACGCGAAAGGATTTTTTGAAAATTTACACCGGTCTTAGATACGGAGTAACCGTATGACCTTGACTAACTTTTCAAGGTCAAATCAACTTAATGACACTATTCCAACACATTTAAACCATTTATGGGTCTCAGACATCAAAAATAAGAAAATTGAAAATTCATCCCCCCTTTTTTCAAAAATGTGAAATTTGACATTTTTTCACAAAAAATGGTCAAAACCTGTTAAATGTACTACTTTCAACCATATTTAGTCAAAATCAGATGAAAAAATGTCGACCGGTCTTTATTAAGGTCTTTCACGACTACGGTCGTAAAGACCTTCTAGCAATTCTTCTGATTATTATTCTTCTTCTTCCGCCAAAAAAATTTTTTTTTTGTTTCGCGACATATCATTTCAATACTTAAGGTAGTATACCGGTCATGAAAAACCAATTTAAAAATGAGTCCGCTTAGCGAAACTATTTTTAGTTACGGAGTTATCCCCCCTTACACCGTAAAGTTTGTTACCGCAACTCCTCCTAAACTACAATAAAAATAAAAAAACTAAAGCATCCAAAGTGTTAAGGGACTTATAAGCAAGCTTTATGGACCAATTTCTTAAATTACAAACCACTTCCTGTTTATGATTTTAAGAGTCAAAAAGTGTCGCGAGGCGTCAAATTTGTCAAATCACAATTTTAAGAGTAAGGACATATAATGATAAATTTTTTAGATAGTTTTTCCTATATAAGTCAGGATTTTTGAGTGCAAAACTGTTGTCCAATGTCTTTTCTACCTATTTAAACAAAAAATGACAAAAAAATGCTAAATTATTGGACGCGAAAGGATTTTTTGAAAATTTACACCGGTCTTAGATACGGAGTAACCGTATGACCTTGACTAACTTTTCAAGGTCAAATCAACTTAATGACACTATTCCAACACATTTAAACCATTTATGGGTCTCAGACATCAAAAATAAGAAAATTGAAAATTCATCCCCCCTTTTTTCAAAAATGTGAAATTTGACATTTTTTCACAAAAAATGGTCAAAACCTGTTAAATGTACTACTTTCAACCATATTTAGTCAAAATCAGATGAAAAAATGTCGACCGGTCTTTATTAAGGTCTTTCACGACTACGGTCGTAAAGACCTTCTAGCAATTCTTCTGATTATTATTCTTCTTCTTCCGCCAAAAAAATTTTTTTTTTGTTTCGCGACATATCATTTCAATACTTAAGGTAGTATACCGGTCATGAAAAACCAATTTAAAAATGAGTCCGCTTAGCGAAACTATTTTTAGTTACGGAGTTATCCCCCCTTACACCGTAAAGTTTGTTACCGCAACTCCTCCTAAACTACAATAAAAATAAAAAAACTAAAGCATCCAAAGTGTTAAGGGACTTATAAGCAAGCTTTATGGACCAATTTCTTAAATTACAAACCACTTCCTGTTTATGATTTTAAGAGTCAAAAAGTGTCGCGAGGCGTCAAATTTGTCAAATCACAATTTTAAGAGTAAGGACATATAATGATAAATTTTTTAGATAGTTTTTCCTATATAAGTCAGGATTTTTGAGTGCAAAACTGTTGTCCAATGTCTTTTCTACCTATTTAAACAAAAAATGACAAAAAAATGCTAAATTATTGGACGCGAAAGGATTTTTTGAAAATTTACACCGGTCTTAGATACGGAGTAACCGTATGACCTTGACTAACTTTTCAAGGTCAAATCAACTTAATGACACTATTCCAACACATTTAAACCATTTATGGGTCTCAGACATCAAAAATAAGAAAATTGAAAATTCATCCCCCCTTTTTTCAAAAATGTGAAATTTGACATTTTTTCACAAAAAATGGTCAAAACCTGTTAAATGTACTACTTTCAACCATATTTAGTCAAAATCAGATGAAAAAATGTCGACCGGTCTTTATTAAGGTCTTTCACGACTACGGTCATAAAGACCTTCTAGCAATTCTTCTGATTATTATTCTTCTTCTTCCGCCAAAAAAATTTTTTTTTTGTTTCGCGACATATCATTTCAATACTTAAGGTAGTATACCGGTCATGAAAAACCAATTTAAAAATGAGTCCGCTTAGCGAAACTATTTTTAGTTACGGAGTTATCCCCCCTTACACCGTAAAGTTTGTTACCGCAACTCCTCCTAAACTACAATAAAAATAAAAAAACTAAAGCATCCAAAGTGTTAAGGGACTTATAAGCAAGCTTTATGGACCAATTTCTTAAATTACAAACCACTTCCTGTTTATGATTTTAAGAGTCAAAAAGTGTCGCGAGGCGTCAAATTTGTCAAATCACAATTTTAAGAGTAAGGACATATAATGATAAATTTTTTAGATAGTTTTTCCTATATAAGTCAGGATTTTTGAGTGCAAAACTGTTGTCCAATGTCTTTTCTACCTATTTAAACAAAAAATGACAAAAAAATGCTAAATTATTGGACGCGAAAGGATTTTTTGAAAATTTACACCGGTCTTAGATACGGAGTAACCGTATGACCTTGACTAACTTTTCAAGGTCAAATCAACTTAATGACACTATTCCAACACATTTAAACCATTTATGGGTCTCAGACATCAAAAATAAGAAAATTGAAAATTCATCCCCCCTTTTTTCAAAAATGTGAAATTTGACATTTTTTCACAAAAAATGGTCAAAACCTGTTAAATGTACTACTTTCAACCATATTTAGTCAAAATCAGATGAAAAAATGTCGACCGGTCTTTATTAAGGTCTTTCACGACTACGGTCGTAAAGACCTTCTAGCAATTCTTCTGATTATTATTCTTCTTCTTCCGCCAAAAAAATTTTTTTTTTGTTTCGCGACATATCATTTCAATACTTAAGGTAGTATACCGGTCATGAAAAACCAATTTAAAAATGAGTCCGCTTAGCGAAACTATTTTTAGTTACGGAGTTATCCCCCCTTACACCGTAAAGTTTGTTACCGCAACTCCTCCTAAACTACAATAAAAATAAAAAAACTAAAGCATCCAAAGTGTTAAGGGACTTATAAGCAAGCTTTATGGACCAATTTCTTAAATTACAAACCACTTCCTGTTTATGATTTTAAGAGTCAAAAAGTGTCGCGAGGCGTCAAATTTGTCAAATCACAATTTTAAGAGTAAGGACATATAATGATAAATTTTTTAGATAGTTTTTCCTATATAAGTCAGGATTTTTGAGTGCAAAACTGTTGTCCAATGTCTTTTCTACCTATTTAAACAAAAAATGACAAAAAAATGCTAAATTATTGGACGCGAAAGGATTTTTTGAAAATTTACACCGGTCTTAGATACGGAGTAACCGTATGACCTTGACTAACTTTTCAAGGTCAAATCAACTTAATGACACTATTCCAACACATTTAAACCATTTATGGGTCTCAGACATCAAAAATAAGAAAATTGAAAATTCATCCCCCCTTTTTTCAAAAATGTGAAATTTGACATTTTTTCACAAAAAATGGTCAAAACCTGTTAAATGTACTACTTTCAACCATATTTAGTCAAAATCAGATGAAAAAATGTCGACCGGTCTTTATTAAGGTCTTTCACGACTACGGTCGTAAAGACCTTCTAGCAATTCTTCTGATTATTATTCTTCTTCTTCCGCCAAAAAAATTTTTTTTTTGTTTCGCGACATATCATTTCAATACTTAAGGTAGTATACCGGTCATGAAAAACCAATTTAAAAATGAGTCCGCTTAGCGAAACTATTTTTAGTTACGGAGTTATCCCCCCTTACACCGTAAAGTTTGTTACCGCAACTCCTCCTAAACTACAATAAAAATAAAAAAACTAAAGCATCCAAAGTGTTAAGGGACTTATAAGCAAGCTTTATGGACCAATTTCTTAAATTACAAACCACTTCCTGTTTATGATTTTAAGAGTCAAAAAGTGTCGCGAGGCGTCAAATTTGTCAAATCACAATTTTAAGAGTAAGGACATATAATGATAAATTTTTTAGATAGTTTTTCCTATATAAGTCAGGATTTTTGAGTGCAAAACTGTTGTCCAATGTCTTTTCTACCTATTTAAACAAAAAATGACAAAAAAATGCTAAATTATTGGACGCGAAAGGATTTTTTGAAAATTTACACCGGTCTTAGATACGGAGTAACCGTATGACCTTGACTAACTTTTCAAGGTCAAATCAACTTAATGACACTATTCCAACACATTTAAACCATTTATGGGTCTCAGACATCAAAAATAAGAAAATTGAAAATTCATCCCCCCTTTTTTCAAAAATGTGAAATTTGACATTTTTTCACAAAAAATGGTCAAAACCTGTTAAATGTACTACTTTCAACCATATTTAGTCAAAATCAGATGAAAAAATGTCGACCGGTCTTTATTAAGGTCTTTCACGACTACGGTCGTAAAGACCTTCTAGCAATTCTTCTGATTATTATTCTTCTTCTTCCGCCAAAAAAATTTTTTTTTTGTTTCGCGACATATCATTTCAATACTTAAGGTAGTATACCGGTCATGAAAAACCAATTTAAAAATGAGTCCGCTTAGCGAAACTATTTTTAGTTACGGAGTTATCCCCCCTTACACCGTAAAGTTTGTTACCGCAACTCCTCCTAAACTACAATAAAAATAAAAAAACTAAAGCATCCAAAGTGTTAAGGGACTTATAAGCAAGCTTTATGGACCAATTTCTTAAATTACAAACCACTTCCTGTTTATGATTTTAAGAGTCAAAAAGTGTCGCGAGGCGTCAAATTTGTCAAATCACAATTTTAAGAGTAAGGACATATAATGATAAATTTTTTAGATAGTTTTTCCTATATAAGTCAGGATTTTTGAGTGCAAAACTGTTGTCCAATGTCTTTTCTACCTATTTAAACAAAAAATGACAAAAAAATGCTAAATTATTGGACGCGAAAGGATTTTTTGAAAATTTACACCGGTCTTAGATACGGAGTAACCGTATGACCTTGACTAACTTTTCAAGGTCAAATCAACTTAATGACACTATTCCAACACATTTAAACCATTTATGGGTCTCAGACATCAAAAATAAGAAAATTGAAAATTCATCCCCCCTTTTTTCAAAAATGTGAAATTTGACATTTTTTCACAAAAAATGGTCAAAACCTGTTAAATGTACTACTTTCAACCATATTTAGTCAAAATCAGATGAAAAAATGTCGACCGGTCTTTATTAAGGTCTTTCACGACTACGGTCGTAAAGACCTTCTAGCAATTCTTCTGATTATTATTCTTCTTCTTCCGCCAAAAAAATTTTTTTTTTGTTTCGCGACATATCATTTCAATACTTAAGGTAGTATACCGGTCATGAAAAACCAATTTAAAAATGAGTCCGCTTAGCGAAACTATTTTTAGTTACGGAGTTATCCCCCCTTACACCGTAAAGTTTGTTACCGCAACTCCTCCTAAACTACAATAAAAATAAAAAAACTAAAGCATCCAAAGTGTTAAGGGACTTATAAGCAAGCTTTATGGACCAATTTCTTAAATTACAAACCACTTCCTGTTTATGATTTTAAGAGTCAAAAAGTGTCGCGAGGCGTCAAATTTGTCAAATCACAATTTTAAGAGTAAGGACATATAATGATAAATTTTTTAGATAGTTTTTCCTATATAAGTCAGGATTTTTGAGTGCAAAACTGTTGTCCAATGTCTTTTCTACCTATTTAAACAAAAAATGACCAAAAAATGCTAAATTATTGGACGCGAAAGGATTTTTTGAAAATTTACACCGGTCTTAGATACGGAGTAACCGTATGACCTTGACTAACTTTTCAAGGTCAAATCAACTTAATGACACTATTCCAACACATTTAAACCATTTATGGGTCTCAGACATCAAAAATAAGAAAATTGAAAATTCATCCCCCCTTTTTTCAAAAATGTGAAATTTGACATTTTTTCACAAAAAATGGTCAAAACCTGTTAAATGTACTACTTTCAACCATATTTAGTCAAAATCAGATGAAAAAATGTCGACCGGTCTTTATTAAGGTCTTTCACGACTACGGTCGTAAAGACCTTCTAGCAATTCTTCTGATTATTATTCTTCTTCTTCCGCCAAAAAAATTTTTTTTTTGTTTCGCGACATATCATTTCAATACTTAAGGTAGTATACCGGTCATGAAAAACCAATTTAAAAATGAGTCCGCTTAGCGAAACTATTTTTAGTTACGGAGTTATCCCCCCTTACACCATAAAGTTTGTTACCGCAACTCCTCCTAAACTACAATAAAAATAAAAAAACTAAAGCATCCAAAGTGTTAAGGGACTTATAAGCAAGCTTTATGGACCAATTTCTTAAATTACAAACCACTTCCTGTTTATGATTTTAAGAGTCAAAAAGTGTCGCGAGGCGTCAAATTTGTCAAATCACAATTTTAAGAGTAAGGACATATAATGATAAATTTTTTAGATAGTTTTTCCTATATAAGTCAGGATTTTTGAGTGCAAAACTGTTGTCCAATGTCTTTTCTACCTATTTAAACAAAAAATGACAAAAAAATGCTAAATTATTGGACGCGAAAGGATTTTTTGAAAATTTACACCGGTCTTAGATACGGAGTAACCGTATGACCTTGACTAACTTTTCAAGGTCAAATCAACTTAATGACACTATTCCAACACATTTAAACCATTTATGGGTCTCAGACATCAAAAATAAGAAAATTGAAAATTCATCCCCCCTTTTTTCAAAAATGTGAAATTTGACATTTTTTCACAAAAAATGGTCAAAACCTGTTAAATGTACTACTTTCAACCATATTTAGTCAAAATCAGATGAAAAAATGTCGACCGGTCTTTATTAAGGTCTTTCACGACTACGGTCGTAAAGACCTTCTAGCAATTCTTCTGATTATTATTCTTCTTCTTCCGCCAAAAAAATTTTTTTTTTGTTTCGCGACATATCATTTCAATACTTAAGGTAGTATACCGGTCATGAAAAACCAATTTAAAAATGAGTCCGCTTAGCAAAACTATTTTTAGTTACGGAGTTATCCCCCCTTACACCATAAAGTTTGTTACCGCAACTCCTCCTAAACTACAATAAAAATAAAAAAACTAAAGCATCCAAAGTGTTAAGGGACTTATAAGCAAGCTTTATGGACCAATTTCTTAAATTACAAACCACTTCCTGTTTATGATTTTAAGAGTCAAAAAGTGTCGCGAGGCGTCAAATTTGTCAAATCACAATTTTAAGAGTAAGGACATATAATGATAAATTTTTTAGATAGTTTTTCCTATATAAGTCAGGATTTTTGAGTGCAAAACTGTTGTCCAATGTCTTTTCTACCTATTTAAACAAAAAATGACAAAAAAATGCTAAATTATTGGACGCGAAAGGATTTTTTGAAAATTTACACCGGTCTTAGATACGGAGTAACCGTATGACCTTGACTAACTTTTCAAGGTCAAATCAACTTAATGACACTATTCCAACACATTTAAACCATTTATGGGTCTCAGACATCAAAAATAAGAAAATTGAAAATTCATCCCCCCTTTTTTCAAAAATGTGAAATTTGACATTTTTTCACAAAAAATGGTCAAAACCTGTTAAATGTACTACTTTCAACCATATTTAGTCAAAATCAGATGAAAAAATGTCGACCGGTCTTTATTAAGGTCTTTCACGACTACGGTCGTAAAGACCTTCTAGCAATTCTTCTGATTATTATTCTTCTTCTTCCGCCAAAAAAATTTTTTTTTTGTTTCGCGACATATCATTTCAATACTTAAGGTAGTATACCGGTCATGAAAAACCAATTTAAAAATGAGTCCGCTTAGCGAAACTATTTTTAGTTACGGAGTTATCCCCCCTTACACCATAAAGTTTGTTACCGCAACTCCTCCTAAACTACAATAAAAATAAAAAAACTAAAGCATCCAAAGTGTTAAGGGACTTATAAGCAAGCTTTATGGACCAATTTCTTAAATTACAAACCACTTCCTGTTTATGATTTTAAGAGTCAAAAAGTGTCGCGAGGCGTCAAATTTGTCAAATCACAATTTTAAGAGTAAGGACATATAATGATAAATTTTTTAGATAGTTTTTCCTATATAAGTCAGGATTTTTGAGTGCAAAACTGTTGTCCAATGTCTTTTCTACCTATTTAAACAAAAAATGACAAAAAAATGCTAAATTATTGGACGCGAAAGGATTTTTTGAAAATTTACACCGGTCTTAGATACGGAGTAACCGTATGACCTTGACTAACTTTTCAAGGTCAAATCAACTTAATGACACTATTCCAACACATTTAAACCATTTACGGGTCTCAGACATCAAAAATAAGAAAATTGAAAATTCATCCCCCCTTTTTTCAAAAATGTGAAATTTGACATTTTTTCACAAAAAATGGTCAAAACCTGTTAAATGTACTACTTTCAACCATATTTAGTCAAAATCAGATGAAAAAATGTCGACCGGTCTTTATTAAGGTCTTTCACGACTACGGTCGTAAAGACCTTCTAGCAATTCTTCTGATTATTATTCTTCTTCTTCCGCCAAAAAAATTTTTTTTTTGTTTCGCGACATATCATTTCAATACTTAAGGTAGTATACCGGTCATGAAAAACCAATTTAAAAATGAGTCCGCTTAGCGAAACTATTTTTAGTTACGGAGTTATCCCCCCTTACACCATAAAGTTTGTTACCGCAACTCCTCCTAAACTACAATAAAAATAAAAAAACTAAAGCATCCAAAGTGTTAAGGGACTTATAAGCAAGCTTTATGGACCAATTTCTTAAATTACAAACCACTTCCTGTTTATGATTTTAAGAGTCAAAAAGTGTCGCGAGGCGTCAAATTTGTCAAATCACAATTTTAAGAGTAAGGACATATAATGATAAATTTTTTAGATAGTTTTTCCTATATAAGTCAGGATTTTTGAGTGCAAAACTGTTGTCCAATGTCTTTTCTACCTATTTAAACAAAAAATGACAAAAAAATGCTAAATTATTGGACGCGAAAGGATTTTTTGAAAATTTACACCGGTCTTAGATACGGAGTAACCGTATGACCTTGACTAACTTTTCAAGGTCAAATCAACTTAATGACACTATTCCAACACATTTAAACCATTTATGGGTCTCAGACATCAAAAATAAGAAAATTGAAAATTCATCCCCCCTTTTTTCAAAAATGTGAAATTTGACATTTTTTCACAAAAAATGGTCAAAACCTGTTAAATGTACTACTTTCAACCATATTTAGTCAAAATCAGATGAAAAAATGTCGACCGGTCTTTATTAAGGTCTTTCACGACTACGGTCGTAAAGACCTTCTAGCAATTCTTCTGATTATTATTCTTCTTCTTCCGCCAAAAAATTTTTTTTTTTGTTTCGCGACATATCATTTCAATACTTAAGGTAGTATACCGGTCATGAAAAACCAATTTAAAAATGAGTCCGCTTAGCGAAACTATTTTTAGTTACGGAGTTATCCCCCCTTACACCATAAAGTTTGTTACCGCAACTCCTCCTAAACTACAATAAAAATAAAAAAACTAAAGCATCCAAAGTGTTAAGGGACTTATAAGCAAGCTTTATGGACCAATTTCTTAAATTACAAACCACTTCCTGTTTATGATTTTAAGAGTCAAAAAGTGTCGCGAGGCGTCAAATTTGTCAAATCACAATTTTAAGAGTAAGGACATATAATGATAAATTTTTTAGATAGTTTTTCCTATATAAGTCAGGATTTTTGAGTGCAAAACTGTTGTCCAATGTCTTTTCTACCTATTTAAACAAAAAATGACAAAAAAATGCTAAATTATTGGACGCGAAAGGATTTTTTGAAAATTTACACCGGTCTTAGATACGGAGTAACCGTATGACCTTGACTAACTTTTCAAGGTCAAATCAACTTAATGACACTATTCCAACACATTTAAACCATTTATGGGTCTCAGACATCAAAAATAAGAAAATTGAAAATTCATCCCCCCTTTTTTCAAAAATGTGAAATTTGACATTTTTTCACAAAAAATGGTCAAAACCTGTTAAATGTACTACTTTCAACCATATTTAGTCAAAATCAGATGAAAAAATGTCGACCGGTCTTTATTAAGGTCTTTCACGACTACGGTCGTAAAGACCTTCTAGCAATTCTTCTGATTATTATTCTTCTTCTTCCGCCAAAAAAATTTTTTTTTTGTTTCGCGACATATCATTTCAATACTTAAGGTAGTATACCGGTCATGAAAAACCAATTTAAAAATGAGTCCGCTTAGCGAAACTATTTTTAGTTACGGAGTTATCCCCCCTTACACCGTAAAGTTTGTTACCGCAACTCCTCCTAAACTACAATAAAAATAAAAAAACTAAAGCATCCAAAGTGTTAAGGGACTTATAAGCAAGCTTTATGGACCAATTTCTTAAATTACAAACCACTTCCTGTTTATGATTTTAAGAGTCAAAAAGTGTCGCGAGGCGTCAAATTTGTCAAATCACAATTTTAAGAGTAAGGACATATAATGATAAATTTTTTAGATAGTTTTTCCTATATAAGTCAGGATTTTTGAGTGCAAAACTGTTGTCCAATGTCTTTTCTACCTATTTAAACAAAAAATGACAAAAAAATGCTAAATTATTGGACGCGAAAGGATTTTTTGAAAATTTACACCGGTCTTAGATACGGAGTAACCGTATGACCTTGACTAACTTTTCAAGGTCAAATCAACTTAATGACACTATTCCAACACATTTAAACCATTTATGGGTCTCAGACATCAAAAATAAGAAAATTGAAAATTCATCCCCCCTTTTTTCAAAAATGTGAAATTTGACATTTTTTCACAAAAAATGGTCAAAACCTGTTAAATGTACTACTTTCAACCATATTTAGTCAAAATCAGATGAAAAAATGTCGACCGGTCTTTATTAAGGTCTTTCACGACTACGGTCGTAAAGACCTTCTAGCAATTCTTCTGATTATTATTCTTCTTCTTCCGCCAAAAAAATTTTTTTTTTGTTTCGCGACATATCATTTCAATACTTAAGGTAGTATACCGGTCATGAAAAACCAATTTAAAAATGAGTCCGCTTAGCGAAACTATTTTTAGTTACGGAGTTATCCCCCCTTACACCATAAAGTTTGTTACCGCAACTCCTCCTAAACTACAATAAAAATAAAAAAACTAAAGCATCCAAAGTGTTAAGGGACTTATAAGCAAGCTTTATGGACCAATTTCTTAAATTACAAACCACTTCCTGTTTATGATTTTAAGAGTCAAAAAGTGTCGCGAGGCGTCAAATTTGTCAAATCACAATTTTAAGAGTAAGGACATATAATGATAAATTTTTTAGATAGTTTTTCCTATATAAGTCAGGATTTTTGAGTGCAAAACTGTTGTCCAATGTCTTTTCTACCTATTTAAACAAAAAATGACAAAAAAATGCTAAATTATTGGACGCGAAAGGATTTTTTGAAAATTTACACCGGTCTTAGATACGGAGTAACCGTATGACCTTGACTAACTTTTCAAGGTCAAATCAACTTAATGACACTATTCCAACACATTTAAACCATTTATGGGTCTCAGACATCAAAAATAAGAAAATTGAAAATTCATCCCCCCTTTTTTCAAAAATGTGAAATTTGACATTTTTTCACAAAAAATGGTCAAAACCTGTTAAATGTACTACTTTCAACCATATTTAGTCAAAATCAGATGAAAAAATGTCGACCGGTCTTTATTAAGGTCTTTCACGACTACGGTCGTAAAGACCTTCTAGCAATTCTTCTGATTATTATTCTTCTTCTTCCGCCAAAAAAATTTTTTTTTTGTTTCGCGACATATCATTTCAATACTTAAGGTAGTATACCGGTCATGAAAAACCAATTTAAAAATGAGTCCGCTTAGCGAAACTATTTTTAGTTACGGAGTTATCCCCCCTTACACCGTAAAGTTTGTTACCGCAACTCCTCCTAAACTACAATAAAAATAAAAAAACTAAAGCATCCAAAGTGTTAAGGGACTTATAAGCAAGCTTTATGGACCAATTTCTTAAATTACAAACCACTTCCTGTTTATGATTTTAAGAGTCAAAAAGTGTCGCGAGGCGTCAAATTTGTCAAATCACAATTTTAAGAGTAAGGACATATAATGATAAATTTTTTAGATAGTTTTTCCTATATAAGTCAGGATTTTTGAGTGCAAAACTGTTGTCCAATGTCTTTTCTACCTATTTAAACAAAAAATGACAAAAAAATGCTAAATTATTGGACGCGAAAGGATTTTTTGAAAATTTACACCGGTCTTAGATACGGAGTAACCGTATGACCTTGACTAACTTTTCAAGGTCAAATCAACTTAATGACACTATTCCAACACATTTAAACCATTTATGGGTCTCAGACATCAAAAATAAGAAAATTGAAAATTCATCCCCCCTTTTTTCAAAAATGTGAAATTTGACATTTTTTCACAAAAAATGGTCAAAACCTGTTAAATGTACTACTTTCAACCATATTTAGTCAAAATCAGATGAAAAAATGTCGACCGGTCTTTATTAAGGTCTTTCACGACTACGGTCGTAAAGACCTTCTAGCAATTCTTCTGATTATTATTCTTCTTCTTCCGCCAAAAAAATTTTTTTTTTGTTTCGCGACATATCATTTCAATACTTAAGGTAGTATACCGGTCATGAAAAACCAATTTAAAAATGAGTCCGCTTAGCGAAACTATTTTTAGTTACGGAGTTATCCCCCCTTACACCATAAAGTTTGTTACCGCAACTCCTCCTAAACTACAATAAAAATAAAAAAACTAAAGCATCCAAAGTGTTAAGGGACTTATAAGCAAGCTTTATGGACCAATTTCTTAAATTACAAACCACTTCCTGTTTATGATTTTAAGAGTCAAAAAGTGTCGCGAGGCGTCAAATTTGTCAAATCACAATTTTAAGAGTAAGGACATATAATGATAAATTTTTTAGATAGTTTTTCCTATATAAGTCAGGATTTTTGAGTGCAAAACTGTTGTCCAATGTCTTTTCTACCTATTTAAACAAAAAATGACAAAAAAATGCTAAATTATTGGACGCGAAAGGATTTTTTGAAAATTTACACCGGTCTTAGATACGGAGTAACCGTATGACCTTGACTAACTTTTCAAGGTCAAATCAACTTAATGACACTATTCCAACACATTTAAACCATTTATGGGTCTCAGACATCAAAAATAAGAAAATTGAAAATTCATCCCCCCTTTTTTCAAAAATGTGAAATTTGACATTTTTTCACAAAAAATGGTCAAAACCTGTTAAATGTACTACTTTCAACCATATTTAGTCAAAATCAGATGAAAAAATGTCGACCGGTCTTTATTAAGGTCTTTCACGACTACGGTCGTAAAGACCTTCTAGCAATTCTTCTGATTATTATTCTTCTTCTTCCGCCAAAAAAATTTTTTTTTTGTTTCGCGACATATCATTTCAATACTTAAGGTAGTATACCGGTCATGAAAAACCAATTTAAAAATGAGTCCGCTTAGCGAAACTATTTTTAGTTACGGAGTTATCCCCCCTTACACCATAAAGTTTGTTACCGCAACTCCTCCTAAACTACAATAAAAATAAAAAAACTAAAGCATCCAAAGTGTTAAGGGACTTATAAGCAAGCTTTATGGACCAATTTCTTAAATTACAAACCACTTCCTGTTTATGATTTTAAGAGTCAAAAAGTGTCGCGAGGCGTCAAATTTGTCAAATCACAATTTTAAGAGTAAGGACATATAATGATAAATTTTTTAGATAGTTTTTCCTATATAAGTCAGGATTTTTGAGTGCAAAACTGTTGTCCAATGTCTTTTCTACCTATTTAAACAAAAAATGACAAAAAAATGCTAAATTATTGGACGCGAAAGGATTTTTTGAAAATTTACACCGGTCTTAGATACGGAGTAACCGTATGACCTTGACTAACTTTTCAAGGTCAAATCAACTTAATGACACTATTCCAACACATTTAAACCATTTATGGGTCTCAGACATCAAAAATAAGAAAATTGAAAATTCATCCCCCCTTTTTTCAAAAATGTGAAATTTGACATTTTTTCACAAAAAATGGTCAAAACCTGTTAAATGTACTACTTTCAACCATATTTAGTCAAAATCAGATGAAAAAATGTCGACCGGTCTTTATTAAGGTCTTTCACGACTACGGTCGTAAAGACCTTCTAGCAATTCTTCTGATTATTATTCTTCTTCTTCCGCCAAAAAAATTTTTTTTTTGTTTCGCGACATATCATTTCAATACTTAAGGTAGTATACCGGTCATGAAAAACCAATTTAAAAATGAGTCCGCTTAGCGAAACTATTTTTAGTTACGGAGTTATCCCCCCTTACACCATAAAGTTTGTTACCGCAACTCCTCCTAAACTACAATAAAAATAAAAAAACTAAAGCATCCAAAGTGTTAAGGGACTTATAAGCAAGCTTTATGGACCAATTTCTTAAATTACAAACCACTTCCTGTTTATGATTTTAAGAGTCAAAAAGTGTCGCGAGGCGTCAAATTTGTCAAATCACAATTTTAAGAGTAAGGACATATAATGATAAATTTTTTAGATAGTTTTTCCTATATAAGTCAGGATTTTTGAGTGCAAAACTGTTGTCCAATGTCTTTTCTACCTATTTAAACAAAAAATGACAAAAAAATGCTAAATTATTGGACGCGAAAGGATTTTTTGAAAATTTACACCGGTCTTAGATACGGAGTAACCGTATGACCTTGACTAACTTTTCAAGGTCAAATCAACTTAATGACACTATTCCAACACATTTAAACCATTTATGGGTCTCAGACATCAAAAATAAGAAAATTGAAAATTCATCCCCCCTTTTTTCAAAAATGTGAAATTTGACATTTTTTCACAAAAAATGGTCAAAACCTGTTAAATGTACTACTTTCAACCATATTTAGTCAAAATCAGATGAAAAAATGTCGACCGGTCTTTATTAAGGTCTTTCACGACTACGGTCGTAAAGACCTTCTAGCAATTCTTCTGATTATTATTCTTCTTCTTCCGCCAAAAAAATTTTTTTTTTGTTTCGCGACATATCATTTCAATACTTAAGGTAGTATACCGGTCATGAAAAACCAATTTAAAAATGAGTCCGCTTAGCGAAACTATTTTTAGTTACGGAGTTATCCCCCCTTACACCATAAAGTTTGTTACCGCAACTCCTCCTAAACTACAATAAAAATAAAAAAACTAAAGCATCCAAAGTGTTAAGGGACTTATAAGCAAGCTTTATGGACCAATTTCTTAAATTACAAACCACTTCCTGTTTATGATTTTAAGAGTCAAAAAGTGTCGCGAGGCGTCAAATTTGTCAAATCACAATTTTAAGAGTAAGGACATATAATGATAAATTTTTTAGATAGTTTTTCCTATATAAGTCAGGATTTTTGAGTGCAAAACTGTTGTCCAATGTCTTTTCTACCTATTTAAACAAAAAATGACAAAAAAATGCTAAATTATTGGACGCGAAAGGATTTTTTGAAAATTTACACCGGTCTTAGATACGGAGTAACCGTATGACCTTGACTAACTTTTCAAGGTCAAATCAACTTAATGACACTATTCCAACACATTTAAACCATTTATGGGTCTCAGACATCAAAAATAAGAAAATTGAAAATTCATCCCCCCTTTTTTCAAAAATGTGAAATTTGACATTTTTTCACAAAAAATGGTCAAAACCTGTTAAATGTACTACTTTCAACCATATTTAGTCAAAATCAGATGAAAAAATGTCGACCGGTCTTTATTAAGGTCTTTCACGACTACGGTCGTAAAGACCTTCTAGCAATTCTTCTGATTATTATTCTTCTTCTTCCGCCAAAAAAATTTTTTTTTTGTTTCGCGACATATCATTTCAATACTTAAGGTAGTATACCGGTCATGAAAAACCAATTTAAAAATGAGTCCGCTTAGCGAAACTATTTTTAGTTACGGAGTTATCCCCCCTTACACCATAAAGTTTGTTACCGCAACTCCTCCTAAACTACAATAAAAATAAAAAAACTAAAGCATCCAAAGTGTTAAGGGACTTATAAGCAAGCTTTATGGACCAATTTCTTAAATTACAAACCACTTCCTGTTTATGATTTTAAGAGTCAAAAAGTGTCGCGAGGCGTCAAATTTGTCAAATCACAATTTTAAGAGTAAGGACATATAATGATAAATTTTTTAGATAGTTTTTCCTATATAAGTCAGGATTTTTGAGTGCAAAACTGTTGTCCAATGTCTTTTCTACCTATTTAAACAAAAAATGACAAAAAAATGCTAAATTATTGGACGCGAAAGGATTTTTTGAAAATTTACACCGGTCTTAGATACGGAGTAACCGTATGACCTTGACTAACTTTTCAAGGTCAAATCAACTTAATGACACTATTCCAACACATTTAAACCATTTATGGGTCTCAGACATCAAAAATAAGAAAATTGAAAATTCATCCCCCCTTTTTTCAAAAATGTGAAATTTGACATTTTTTCACAAAAAATGGTCAAAACCTGTTAAATGTACTACTTTCAACCATATTTAGTCAAAATCAGATGAAAAAATGTCGACCGGTCTTTATTAAGGTCTTTCACGACTACGGTCGTAAAGACCTTCTAGCAATTCTTCTGATTATTATTCTTCTTCTTCCGCCAAAAAAATTTTTTTTTTGTTTCGCGACATATCATTTCAATACTTAAGGTAGTATACCGGTCATGAAAAACCAATTTAAAAATGAGTCCGCTTAGCGAAACTATTTTTAGTTACGGAGTTATCCCCCCTTACACCATAAAGTTTGTTACCGCAACTCCTCCTAAACTACAATAAAAATAAAAAAACTAAAGCATCCAAAGTGTTAAGGGACTTATAAGCAAGCTTTATGGACCAATTTCTTAAATTACAAACCACTTCCTGTTTATGATTTTAAGAGTCAAAAAGTGTCGCGAGGCGTCAAATTTGTCAAATCACAATTTTAAGAGTAAGGACATATAATGATAAATTTTTTAGATAGTTTTTCCTATATAAGTCAGGATTTTTGAGTGCAAAACTGTTGTCCAATGTCTTTTCTACCTATTTAAACAAAAAATGACAAAAAAATGCTAAATTATTGGACGCGAAAGGATTTTTTGAAAATTTACACCGGTCTTAGATACGGAGTAACCGTATGACCTTGACTAACTTTTCAAGGTCAAATCAACTTAATGACACTATTCCAACACATTTAAACCATTTATGGGTCTCAGACATCAAAAATAAGAAAATTGAAAATTCATCCCCCCTTTTTTCAAAAATGTGAAATTTGACATTTTTTCACAAAAAATGGTCAAAACCTGTTAAATGTACTACTTTCAACCATATTTAGTCAAAATCAGATGAAAAAATGTCGACCGGTCTTTATTAAGGTCTTTCACGACTACGGTCGTAAAGACCTTCTAGCAATTCTTCTGATTATTATTCTTCTTCTTCCGCCAAAAAAATTTTTTTTTTGTTTCGCGACATATCATTTCAATACTTAAGGTAGTATACCGGTCATGAAAAACCAATTTAAAAATGAGTCCGCTTAGCGAAACTATTTTTAGTTACGGAGTTATCCCCCCTTACACCATAAAGTTTGTTACCGCAACTCCTCCTAAACTACAATAAAAATAAAAAAACTAAAGCATCCAAAGTGTTAAGGGACTTATAAGCAAGCTTTATGGACCAATTTCTTAAATTACAAACCACTTCCTGTTTATGATTTTAAGAGTCAAAAAGTGTCGCGAGGCGTCAAATTTGTCAAATCACAATTTTAAGAGTAAGGACATATAATGATAAATTTTTTAGATAGTTTTTCCTATATAAGTCAGGATTTTTGAGTGCAAAACTGTTGTCCAATGTCTTTTCTACCTATTTAAACAAAAAATGACAAAAAAATGCTAAATTATTGGACGCGAAAGGATTTTTTGAAAATTTACACCGGTCTTAGATACGGAGTAACCGTATGACCTTGACTAACTTTTCAAGGTCAAATCAACTTAATGACACTATTCCAACACATTTAAACCATTTATGGGTCTCAGACATCAAAAATAAGAAAATTGAAAATTCATCCCCCCTTTTTTCAAAAATGTGAAATTTGACATTTTTTCACAAAAAATGGTCAAAACCTGTTAAATGTACTACTTTCAACCATATTTAGTCAAAATCAGATGAAAAAATGTCGACCGGTCTTTATTAAGGTCTTTCACGACTACGGTCGTAAAGACCTTCTAGCAATTCTTCTGATTATTATTCTTCTTCTTCCGCCAAAAAAATTTTTTTTTTGTTTCGCGACATATCATTTCAATACTTAAGGTAGTATACCGGTCATGAAAAACCAATTTAAAAATGAGTCCGCTTAGCGAAACTATTTTTAGTTACGGAGTTATCCCCCCTTACACCATAAAGTTTGTTACCGCAACTCCTCCTAAACTACAATAAAAATAAAAAAACTAAAGCATCCAAAGTGTTAAGGGACTTATAAGCAAGCTTTATGGACCAATTTCTTAAATTACAAACCACTTCCTGTTTATGATTTTAAGAGTCAAAAAGTGTCGCGAGGCGTCAAATTTGTCAAATCACAATTTTAAGAGTAAGGACATATAATGATAAATTTTTTAGATAGTTTTTCCTATATAAGTCAGGATTTTTGAGTGCAAAACTGTTGTCCAATGTCTTTTCTACCTATTTAAACAAAAAATGACAAAAAAATGCTAAATTATTGGACGCGAAAGGATTTTTTGAAAATTTACACCGGTCTTAGATACGGAGTAACCGTATGACCTTGACTAACTTTTCAAGGTCAAATCAACTTAATGACACTATTCCAACACATTTAAACCATTTATGGGTCTCAGACATCAAAAATAAGAAAATTGAAAATTCATCCCCCCTTTTTTCAAAAATGTGAAATTTGACATTTTTTCACAAAAAATGGTCAAAACCTGTTAAATGTACTACTTTCAACCATATTTAGTCAAAATCAGATGAAAAAATGTCGACCGGTCTTTATTAAGGTCTTTCACGACTACGGTCGTAAAGACCTTCTAGCAATTCTTCTGATTATTATTCTTCTTCTTCCGCCAAAAAAATTTTTTTTTTGTTTCGCGACATATCATTTCAATACTTAAGGTAGTATACCGGTCATGAAAAACCAATTTAAAAATGAGTCCGCTTAGCGAAACTATTTTTAGTTACGGAGTTATCCCCCCTTACACCATAAAGTTTGTTACCGCAACTCCTCCTAAACTACAATAAAAATAAAAAAACTAAAGCATCCAAAGTGTTAAGGAACAAATGCAATAGTTTTATTTTTTGTTTATAATTGGATATCTTTGGTCACTTTTTATGAGGACATGCGTAGGTAGAAATAATCTTTTTTCTAATTCTAGTGTCATTGACTTTCCATTCTCAATTTATGGTTTAGGTTAAAACAGTAAATCTTTGAATCAAGAAACAAAACAAAACAAAATACAAACGGGACATTAAGGAACAAAAACCGTATTTTAATAGGAACTATATTATTGGACAACGAAAAACAAAGGGGCGATAATTCAATCTGGTAACCAGATACTATGCCAAAAACTATCCGAAAAATATCGATTTTTTGTTTAAGTGGTTATGCCAAACCATGATAGTTTTCTGTTTGTTTTCTGCCTCTTGTCTGGTTAAAAGTAATATTGAGTTATTGCATCAAATGTGTAATTGTAAAAAACAATATTGAAATAGAATTCATCTGAATCTTGTGATAACAAGTAGCTATGGGTAAAGATAAACGACCCCATTAGTACACCTAAACAACTGCTTGTTATGTATCTAATTACTCTGTTATCAATTTATTAATGCTTTCAATTCGTGCGAATATTCTTTTTGCAAATATTTGATTTAAACACGTGATTAGAAATTGTTTCCCTTTATTATCATTTTTAAATTTGAAAATCTGTACTGTTTAAATTTTAAATGTATTTTTATACATACTACAAGGGAAAATGATGCTGATTAACGTTACAATATTCCATGTCAAAACAATCTGATTTTGTAAGTAGGTTTGCAGAATTTGTAGTATAATAATACCACTAATATTCTCACGGGTTTTTTTTTTAATATTGAACTAGACTAATTTCTCTCATGTTGCCGATCTTCTATGCTTAGAATCATTTCAAATCCTGAATTTAAAAGTAGGTTCCTAAGGGATTGAAGAGAACGGTTATGTTCTTAGAAAAAATGATTAACTCTGAACATGAAAGGAAAATTAATCCATAGTGATAGTGTCATTTCGCCGTTTCAAGTAACTGCAATAAAGCTTTATCAAAATTTTATCGCCTAGCAATGAAGTACATATCAGGAATCAAATGACGTATAGCTGCAGACAACGAAAAAGAACATCATAACGAAAGAAATTAACAAAAATGATTGAGATGGTGTTTTACTCCCTTGCAACTCTACATAGTTAATCTAAAGGTCATGAACATGAAAAGGATGATAAAATGAATATGAAATGATGATGATTTATGAAAGGATGGGGTGGGAAACAAAGAGACAGTAAATTTCAAAGAACCCAGGAAAAAGGGAGAGGTGGGAAGGGGCGGAAATTAAGCCTAAATGGTGCGCTACTTGGCGTGAAAAGGAGCCCTTTTACGTATATGATGCGTGGCACTCCAAACACGTTGGCGCACTATGGTTAGAGGTCATGTTTTGCTTACTAACCAGAAACGCCAAATATGAATTTTCTGTTTTAGTGGTAATGCCAAGGCAAATGATTGTTTCTGTTTGTTGTCTGTTAAAAGTATCAATTAAGTTATGACATTGAATATATGATATTTAAAAATAATACTGAAATTAGAAAGAATACATCTGAATCTTGCAATAGCCAATAGCTAAGGGTAAAAATAAATGACCCCATTTGTATATATATACAACTTCTTGGTATTTTATCACTCTTTTATCATTATATGTGTAGTGTCATTTCGTACGCCAATTCTGTTTGCAAATAGTTGATTTTAACACATGGTAACAATTATCTCCCTTTATTATCATTTTTACAATTAAAAATAATCTGAACGTTTGATTTTTTAATAGGAATGTTCGCCAATCTCATTAGTGATGTCATATTCACTAATTTGCAACTCATTAAGTGTCAAATTGGATGGCAATAAACAGTGCAATAAACAAACATCGATTGATAGGATAATTTCCCCAAATTTCAAATCCTCGTAACTTTTGTAATTGATAAGATAAATTGGTTCTGTAAACGGTTCTAGGAAGAAGAATTTATTCATATTTACCATAATTAATTTTAAAAATAGGGCTTGAAAAATAAATTTTCTGCAAAATTGTTTCTGAACCAAGTAAATTTTTGTTAAAATTTTTAAATCAACCAATTTTTCGATCTTTAGAACCACTGAATATTTATTTGCAAAATGCACTACAAAAACGATCTTTTTCTGGAAATTGTAGAACCAAAAGAATTTTTAAATTATCTTGAAAAACAAAAAAGTTATGACAGTTTAAAGGGAAAATTCGCAAAAAAATAATTTTTACATATGTTTTTCATCACATTTTACTAAACATAAATATACATGTAAAACTCTTCAATCTTCACTAATGAGCGAGTATGAGAGCGTTTTGTATCGATAAATTAGAACGATGGGTGCGGCCATTTTGTACGGCTAGTAGGCCCTATTGTCACGTGACCATCACCTAGTATCCAATAACCACAAAGTACCAAAACGATAACGACACGCAATGGTCAACTCTATCGTCATTTAAAAATGTCTTGCATGATCATGATGATAGTTTGGTTGTTCTACTCAGCGTAGTAACGGTTAAGTGTTATTCCGTTTTCCTGACCTAAGGAAAAAGACAGACTTGCATCTTAAATGGGTCCAGTCTTTAGATTTGCCATCCACTATCAGCAATGTCAAGTATACAAGTTTGTGTCGGTGAAGACCATTTTGAAGCAACATCTTTAGAGGGTGACTTAATAGTAAGCAGTGTTCTTTTGTCCATGAAAATCTTTATATCTATCTATATTTGTCAATAATAATTTCATTATTTTTATAGTCAAACGTTTCTTACATGTTACATTATACCTAGAATGTCCGGGCTAGTATGTAACGGTCGGAATCTTTGCTATAAAAATCCACAAATCCACAAGACAAAAATATCAGTTTTGTTTTTAAAAAAAAAGAATTATAACGGGTGTGCGTAAAATTAAGAATATAACAGAAAGCGGAATAAAACTTATCTTTTTGTTTTGTATAAGCGTTTTAACACTTCAGTTATAACTGTGCATTTATTCAGAATATTTGTTTAATAACTAGTAAATATACATTTTAAAACAGACAACAATTTTTTCTTCATTTTTTTATCCATTCCCTATGCATTCCTTAAAAATGCGCAAATGTATTTTTTATTATCTTTAAAGGATTTCTTAAGCGTTCATTATATAGAAGATAATATTATTTTTACCTATATGAAGATAGTAATTCACAGTCGGGGGCAACGTATTTAAACTTGTGACACTCCCAGGTATTACTTACTTCACGGGGATGGTAATTAACAGGTGGTTGTGTAATGGTTTATGACAGAAAAAGAGATCATTTGTTTCTGTTAATTAGTTATTACAAAGTACAACGGAAGACCTACAATTTATCACTCGTGTCTTTGATTTTTCGACATCTTTATCTGTGTAAAAATAGTGAAATTGTTCTTCTTCAGGTGATTTTTGAAGTTTTTTTTTTTACATTTCTCTTTTAAAAAGTAAAACAAAAAAGCACACTATACAGAAAACGCTTCGTGTTACCTTCATGTAGACAGCCGTATGAGTATATACCACAATCTTGTGTTCGTAAGATTATAAAACGTATAAATATTTTATCACTTGTATTTCTCTGCATAAGAAGCCCAAACAATAATATATCCAAAAGACATAATGCCCGATCTTCAAACATTAGGACGTACGGACGGACGTACAGAACCAGACACTATATGTCCTCCTACTCCTTCTTTCGTAGATGGGGCATAAGATAGACAACCACACCAACAACTTTAGAATGAAATCAATGTAAAAAAAAAATCTACATGTCAAACTTCGTCTGACGCCCGTTTCTTATATTTAAAATGTCAGATCGGTTCCAAAGTAAACTGAGAATGCGAAGTGTACAGTAAAAAAAAAAGTGCCAATACAAAATTAATAATTTAGATCTTGCGTTTCGTATGAAAGTTAGAATATTTGATTTTTTGGGGGGAGGGGGGCTTTAGATATATATATATTTCACTTCGTCCTGCCTTTTTATTTTCGAGAACGCTGGAGCCTGGATATTTTTCTAACTATAAAATTTCCAGCAAAAAACAACATCCTACCATGCCTTTTTATTTAATTTTGACATCCTGCCTTTTTATTTTTTATTTCACAATAGCCCTCTCATGAAAATCCAATGAACAACAAAAACCACAGAAATAAAAGATGAAATGAGTTTATATGAGGTTAAAACATTTTATAAGTTATGAATGGAAAACAAATTTTAACTAAGCTTAGTGTCACCACTATAAAAAAAAGTATAAGTCATTGAAGGAAAATCTATTCAGAGTCTGTCACTAATACACTCTCTAAATCCTTCGTACGTATTGTCCATCTGCAGAAGGACATTCTTTTCTGATGACAGACACAACACAAGCTGGCAGCAAAACACGATGTTTTCTTCCTAAAGGTAGACATATTCTGACCCAACATACAAACTGTCTGTATAGATTGTAAAATCAAATAAATGAATGATAATGTATTTAAAAAGTGGTATCTAAAGTTACCTTGCCTTTACATTATTACTTCCTTGTTTTGTACTGTTAACTTTTTGTTGGCTAAGACTATATATAACTGAAATAACTTTTGTTTGATGGGTCAAGAAAAACTCAATGTTTTCAATCAGTGAAATCTTCGGCAATACCTTATCACTCTGAAAAAAAAGTAAACGTCTATTCATATACCTATTTAATAGGACGTCTGGTGCTCTCCCCCGGTGGCATTTGTACCACAAGAAACTAATATAACTAGTTTTCAGCACAACCGCGGGATTAAACAAACTATCTTGAAGTCGTGGTTGCACCAGGGTCGAAGATATCGGCGAATAATGTAAACTTGTGGCAGCATAGGCATTCTGCAAGCAAGGGCATTGGCTCATAGCGATCGGAACATTTGCACCATTGAGTGTAAAATTGGGTTGCTTTGAAATTCTGTCTAGCGATTTATCTCCAACTCTTCTATCTACCGGATTTCTTCCTCCGTATATTCTGGTTCAAGTTGATGCCCCTCCTGACCCAATTCGACCAAATCTGCAGAACTAAAGCTGTTAGCAGACACGTCAAATATTACAAATATTTTGAAGGGACATTGGTGCTGAAGGTATATATTTTATACAGCAATTGTTTTTCTCATTCTCTCGAAATTACGATTAATCTTATACAAAACCAAAAATCTTATAAACCCCGTTTAACAATCAGGAGACGAAAGAGCTGAAGATCACCGTCTCTTCTTTGATCTTTATGAGGTGACTATTAGACATGCTTAATTGATTTGAATTAATCCGTTAAAAACTGATAGCCTTTCAAGGATCAGTTAATCAGTTTAATAGCTGTCTAATGAGATTAAAAGGCCGGGGAAAAGGTTCACGTCGAATATACAAAATTCTTACCTGGGGCAAATTACGTAATCACCAATTTGCAATTAACACCTGGGATGTCTGGCCAGGTGACACCTTGTTGTTTTAAAAAGCGTGATTATCATATGAAAGAGAAAATTTTCAAATCATTTTAACGATGTTAATTAAAATAGAGTAATTTATGGAAAAGATTAGAATTATGTAGCAGAATTTTAATTATTATCATGATTTAATTATTTAATATTGATGTTTAAAAAAAACATTAATTAAAAATTTTGTTAGCAAATAATGATAAAAATACTTTATATTTGAAAGAAATCTTTATAATAATTATGTTATTGCGTATCGGTTTATCGTTATTGAATATTTTCTTTTGTTTACCAATTAGACCACGCGTCACCACTGTGTTTTATTAAATATAATATCGATATCGATTATATAGCGTTAATCGGATAAAGATGTAATACACAGATATCCGGTAATATCCCATAATGCACTCGAAACCATCTCACTGACGTCACTGAGTTACTTTTGAAATCAGAAAATGCCAAATATCTCTGTTATAAATAAGAATTTTTTGAAAAAAATTTGGATATATATTTTTGATGACATATTCTATCATTTAAGACCATAAGTCAAAATTCGTGAATTTTCCCTTTAAAGACGTTTTTCAACACAATTTTATTGCCTTTTTGCCCTCCAAAAATATTCCACAGGTAAGCTCTGACGTCACGGTGAACATCCCTATTGTAAATAAATACAGACGTCATGAACAAATGATTCAAAATAATTAAAGTATGTTGCACTGTGGCTTGTGTATAAATAAAATAGATAAATAAATGGATGGTGAAGCCAATCCATTTATTTATCGATTCAAAATAATGTAAGAATTTTTTTATTCGAAGCAACCTGATTTTGTTAGAATGTTTGCATAATTTGTAGTAGCCTTATACCATTTATATTCTAATGACATTTTTTTTTCTAATATTGAAATAAACTATTTAGATTCATTCGTCTACAATTATGTAGCTCCTTTGA
Organism: Arcuatula senhousia; assembly: GCA_963971305.1. NCBI lineage: Eukaryota > Metazoa > Mollusca > Bivalvia > Mytilida > Mytilidae > Arcuatula > Arcuatula senhousia. The sequence continues at coordinate 42,033,117 of OZ020312.1, forward strand.
CACCTTTGAAACGGCGGGGCTACAATGCGGTCCCATTGCTCGTAACAAAGCAACACCGAAAGCGAAATCAGAACGGGAGCATCTCAATCAATTAGATGCATAACTTGGAACTAAAATATTGCTAATAGTATTTTTATGACGAAAGTAGTTCAAATTTAACGACATTAAATGGAATTTAAAAGATGTTCGTGAAAGTATCAACTTTTGAAGTATCTTGATCCTGAACTTTATAATAACGTTCAGGATCAGAATATTGAAAATATGGGGTTTCTTCCAATACTAAAGTCACCTTTGGCTTTAACCAAATTTATTATTGAAGACATATTATTTAGAGATACATTTGTAATTTCGAACAATCTTCAAGCTTTATAAGAGTTTGAGAAAGAAATTGTATTTGCTCCATTACGAGTAATGGGGCTGCATTGTAGCTCCGCAAAATCAAAGATGTCAAAGGAGCTTCATTATTGTAGCTATTGTCTTCTATGCTCAGCAGGATTTTTAGTCCGAAGTTTTGGTACAAAAACGATAACAGAGTGTATCCAAAATGGAACTGCAGAGAAGAAATATGTTCTTCCAACAATAATTAAAAAAAAACATTTTCTCTTGGCTTGAGTTTTTCTTATAAAATGATTTGAAATAATAACCACACAAATCCCGTGAGGGACCCGGGTGACAAATAGCCCCCCCCCACCAGCAGAGCCTAGCTTGTCGTAAGATGATACTAAGGGTCTTGGGATTCTGACGTCGGGTTAGTGCTTAGCCCAAAAAGCAACAAGGCGTGAACCCTAGGAGGCTGCATAGGTTAGCTCTCGTCAGCGGGTGTTGTCAGGTACATAATATGGAAACCCTGACCGCTGACCATAGTGGGCCATCATGTGTGGAGAGTGCCACGCTTCATACATGTATAAGACCCCTTAGTGGACTGTCAAGTTGTGCACTCCATAGATTAAATTTTCTGCCCCTACCCATCTCTCCCTTTTTCCTGAGGTTCTTCAAAATTTACTATCCTTTGTTTCCAACCCCATCCCCATTTTTCATTTATCACCATCATTTCATGTTCATTTTATCATCCTTTTTATGTTCATCGCGTTTAAATAACCTATATAGCGTTGGAAGGACGTAAAACACCAACTCGTTCAGTCATATATACCCACTAAAATGTTACTTAAACTTTTTATTTTAAAAGCAATTAAGCTTAAATAAACAAGTAAATGTAAATCATGAATCAAACATGAAATGGCGTAAGTCTGAAACAACTTAACGAAAGACATTAACAAATAAAATTTCAAGTATAAAAACGAACTCACAATGAGAAATAAAACCTAAAGATCCTATAAAGATGTTTATCAGTTTTCCATGTGATGTGAGCAATGATGGCATTAAACACCTACCTTGACTGATTTAGTTTTTTATAATTCTACAAAGTTCCTGCATTTATCAAGTAAGCTGTTTAGTTTTGTTAGCCAGATCTTTCTAGAGCTATAGTAGTATATGAAAATCCCCATGTGAACTTAAAAATGTGATTCATATCTTGTAGAGTTCAGAAATCTCTTCAAACTGTTTTGAAATTGTACTAATGTTGCTCTTATAAAATTGAACAAAATTATAATATAAACAGAATGTCTCTAAAACAATAAAAAAGTACGAAAATTTCATAATTACGCTCAACATACACAAATTACTGAGCATTGTAAAACCATTTAAACATAACAGGTGAATAAAAAATGTAAACGTGTCTCCGTGAAAGACCTTAGCAATTGTTTACGAAACAATTGTCCTCCTAGTTGTTTATACTTCTTCTGTTTGTCACTTTAAAATATAGTGTATTCACTTAAACCGGTTTTACTACAAATCTTTTCAATTTTTCTTGGAAAAAAAATGACAGAAAATTTAATATTTTCATGACCAATTATATAACAAAACTTTTATTCAAAATAAAATGTTCATCAATAATCTTGATGCAATTAATACAAGTGTGTGTCAGGGGAATAATCCAACCCTTGATTACCTACAGCGAAGAAGTTTGCTTCCCATCATTCCGACTATGTTTCATTTGTTTGGAGATATGCGAAGATGTTGTTTTTATATTAAGATTGATATAGCTGTTCCGTTTGAAGGCTGTCTGTTTGGTCATGTTTTGAAGGATTTTCTTTTCTTCCGTCGCATGTCCACACACCCAGTAGCCTTGTTACTCGTAGCCTGTGACGCTATATTTGTATTTTAAAACAACAATCAATATACCAGTACTTGCAAAAAGTCATGCCAATTTTTTATCCCAAGTCATGGGTGACTATGGATTCTGAGAATCTTTAAAAATCTGAAACAACTTTCCAGTCCAGAGGAAGACAAATAATTCGTTCCTTTTAATGCATTTTTGTGATTTGTAATAATGGTGCTTTGGTATCATGTGGATTCTACCAAAAATACTTTTTGTAGATTTCCCTGTATATTAAAGACTAACTTTGTAATGAATACAGCAGGAAATTAATTTTATTGATATAATTTATCATGAACTAATTTAAACCGGGATCATCCTTTCATAAAACTAGACTTTCAATCAGTAATTTAATATGATTTCTTTCCGTTAGTATTTTCTAAAATAGATGGTTTGTTTTCTTAATCAGTTTAGGAAATGAAAATTCACTCTTAACTCTTTATTCGCAATAATTAAGATTCTCAAGCTGGGAAACACTTTTCCACAAAAGAAACTATTTTATATTTACGGTAAAATAACAAAAGACAAGATCTAAAGAATAAAAAATATGACTTAATTAAGTAAATTTTAACAGTTTAACTGTTTTAAGACATTTGATTGAAACTCTGTTATGTTTTGATTTAAACTTTAGGTACTGGTTATAGCAGACTTCAGACTTGTGTCTTTTGTGGAAAAAACATCTAGAGCTGCCCCTGCGACATCTAGTCTTTTAAAAAAGCCATCCCGAAGTATATTATGGTACTTTTTGACATATTTTATAGACAGTTATGTCGAAAATAAAAATCTGGCCAAAAATTACACTTTTTAACAGCGACATCATTATTTCTGTCAAACGCGGAGCTCTAAAACTCTTCCGTAAATGGCTCTCTTCAGTGTCAGATTACCAGGTTGAGATGCAAGCACGTGCAGCACTGTTTTATTAACCAAAAAAAATCATCGGTACTATTATTGATTGATGACGTCATGAACTGCAATGTTGTTTAAAACTTTCGGCTTTTAGAATGAAGATACTTAGGGTATCAGTCTATATTTTTTTGGTGGAAGAAATAGGTACTTATCCGCGTTCTTGGAAAACCGCCAATGCTCTATCCCTCGTTCCGCTGAGCTCCACTCGCAAAAAGACTGTCACTGATGAAAGATCAGCCGGTCTTTTCCGAGGACTTATGTAGGAACCTATAAATCTTTTTTTTTGTTCATATTTTTGTCGATTGGGTGCAAAACAAACAACAATCAATCAGCAATCAGCAACAGCTTAAAACCAATTATCAGCAAAATGTTTTGTTAGTTGTTGGTTTCATCTGACATTTAATATGATATGTGTGAGTGCTTTTGTTTTCTTATTCAGCTCATGAAAACAAGAGAAAATCAGAGATCGGTCAACATACCATTTGGGATTTTTTCAAACGCTGATAATACAGAAGTAAGAAAAATATGCATCAAAACTGTACTCTATAACTGAAAGAGAAATAAATTTGCCATTATCTAATTCGTAGTAATGAATATCAGTACATATACATATAAATCAGTACGTTAATAGTTAAAAGTAAATTTAATTTATAAGTAACAACTGAACATTTGTAATGTAAGAAATGTTATACAAAGACTCAGAGAAAACCGATAACATAGCATATTACATTTGACGTATCAATTTAGTTGGACATCTAATACATAGACAAATAAAGCTATTATTTGATGATTGTTATCTTAAAGGACATTATTAGCGGTATCTTCTCAGATTGATAAAAGTCTCTATAGAAAATAGAAACCAAGATTTAATGTTTGCCTAGAAGCCATTTCGTCTTTTTGGTAGAAATGAGTCATTAGACTGTATTGTTTTAGGCAATGAATACAAAACATTAAATTCTTGTTTCTTTTGTTTCCTAAACATTGCGGAATAACAGAAAAAAAACGTAACGTTTGTCGAGATTAAAAAACAAATATGCAACCTTGTGTTTAAAGAAGCTCAGATGTAGCAATAAAAGTAGTTCTGTGAGGTCGTTGGTTTTGAAAAGGATTAACTCTTTGAAAGGCTCGATGAGCACCAAGGCAACATCTATTTTCAACAACCCTGATGTTGCGAAGACATTGTCCACCTTACATGACAAATATGTTGTCGTACCTGCTGATAAAGCGCCTAACAACATCATTTTCGTATGCAAAAGACACTATATTGATTGTTTAACAGCTGAATTAGGGGTTGGTTGTACTAGCAAAAACACCACATATACAGCAACAACACTGTCAAAGGAGGAAATAATCAACAATCATAATTCTGTAATTTCTTCCTTTGGCATTTCTGTTGACAAAAAGAACGATGACGTTCCATCCTTGTATTGGATTCCAAAGTTACATAAAACTCCATACAAGCAACGATTTATTGCTTGGTCATCCAAATGTACAACTAAGCCTCTTTCAGTTTTGTTAACATCAATATTGACGGCAATAAAATCAAGCCTTCAAAAGTATTTTGATTGTTGTTACTCTAGAAATGGCGTCAATCAAATGTGGATTCTCAAAAATTCTAAAGAACTGATGGAAAATCTCCATTCTAAGTCATTTTCATCATGTAATAGCATTAAAATGTTTGATTTCTCTACATTATATACTTCAATTCCACATTCACAATTAAAATCTCGTTTGGCACAGCTGATTAAACGTAGCTTTATCAAAAAGAATGGAAAACGCAGGTACAAGTATTTGGTAGTCGGTTATAAAAAGACTTACTTTGTCATCCAAGAGTCTAGCAAGAAAAACAAATTTACAGAAGATCAAATAATAGAAATGCTCAACTTTCTAATCGACAACATATTTGTACAGTTTGGTGGACGTGTTTTTCAGCAAACAATAGGTATCCCAATGGGCACAAATTGTGCACCATTGCTTGCCGATTTGTTTCTTCATTCATATGAAGCAGACTTCTTACAATCACTTCTAGACAAAAAGGACCGCAAACTTGCTTTATCCTTCAATCTCACATTTCGTTATATTGATGATGTCCTTTCACTAAACAATCCTCGATTTGGTGACTATTTACATCTCATATATCCGAAGGAACTTGAGGTAAAGGACACTACAGATTCTAGGAGGTCTGCTTCATATTTGGATCTATTTCTCGAAATTGACACACAAGGAAGGCTTTGTACAAAGCTCTATGACAAACGTGATGATTTCAACTTTCCAATAGTTAACTTTCCCTTTCTGTGTAGCAACATTCCGTCCGCTCCAGCACATGGAGTTTACGGATCACAATTGATTCGTTATTCCAGAGCATGTGGGGAGTACAACGACTTCCTTGATAGAGCTACACGGCTGACAAGCAAATTTTTAACACAGGGGTACGTTGCTCCCAGGTTGTTGTCATCACTCAAGAAATTTTACGGACGACATCATGTGCTTGTATGTAAATACGGGATTTCTATCTCTCAGATGAGCACAGATGTTGGTTTGACATAGAGTTTTGTAATGTCATCCTTTCCGGATTTGACCAACACTTAATCGATCTTTGGCAACGTGACGGGTGTGCTATAGCAAGCAGGAACTGCTTACTCTTCCGGAGCACCTGAGTTCACTCTCGTTTCGACTTGAGTTCGCGTTGCTGAATGCGGTTTTGTTGTTATGTGTGTGTGTTTTATGTTGTTATGTGGTTTGTTTGGTTGTGATGATTTTTTGTCTGCCGGTTTTGTCTTTGTCTTCACGGTTTTATGATACTGATTACCCCTTTGGTACACCTTTGCTTCTTTCAAAACATTCTACTGTCGGGTTGTTTACAAATTATTGCATTTTATTATTGTTATTTTCTTTTTTTTGTACGTGGCTTGGAAAGGGTCATAAAGTGTTATTTCAAAACATTTCATGGTCTACAAACAGTCATTTAACTCAGATGGATATGCATAAAAAAGTATTTTGAAAATTTCTCGCAAACATTTTACATCGTACTTCAAATTATTATATAAAAGAAATAATTACTAAATTATGTTCTTATTGTACTATTTAAAAGGAGAATACAAAGGCCATGTGAGCATGCATCACGATGCGTCTATCGTCGTCCGTCGTCCGTCGCCCGTCAACTGAAAACAATTTCAAAAGTCTTCTCCTCTGAAACCACTGAACCAATTTGACTGAATCTCTGCAGAAGTCAATGGAAGCGATGTATGAGATTTTGGCAACACACAATCCTCATTTTGAATAGATTCCATAATAAATGGCTGGTTTACTAATAATAGAAAATAATTTTATGGTGAAAATCACTTAAAATGACCTATAACTAAAAACTAAAACAGGTAGAAAAATCCGAAGGATTTAAGGCTCTTAAAAACAAAACTCTACAAAAGTCTCTATTTGATCGAAATTGTAAGTTTATGGCCCTTTAAAGGTCAACAATAGTATTTTTTGCCCTATAGAATGAAAACTATTGCAGAAAGAGGAAAACTGATGCTTGCTTAAACCTAAAGCTTATAAAAGTCTCCCCTGGTTCGAAGTTATCAGATGACCGCTTATAGGGGTAATGGTCATTTAAAGATAAAAAAATATCGGGTTTTTTCATGATTTTGCTCTAAGGAAATAAAACTATTGAAGATAGAGGAAACCGATTACTTCCTTAAAACTTTGGTTCATTAACCTCTACAAAAGTATCCTTTTGGCTTGGGTTGTCAAGTGACCCAATATAGGGGTTATGACCCTTCAAAGATCAGAAACAGCATTTTTCATGTTTTTGTCCCATAGTCTAAGAATGAAAACAATTAAAGATAGAGAAAAGCTTTTGCTTGTTTAAACCTTAAGCAAATTTAGCTTTTCACATTTCTCTTTTTGGTTGGATTTGTCAGACGACCCCCTTAAGGAGTTATGGCCCTTCATATGTCAAAGATAGTGTTTTTCATGTTTTTTGACAATAGAATTAAAACTATCGCAGATAGTGAAAAGCTGTTACTTGCTTAAACCTTCAGTTTATTTCAAGCTCTACAAAAGTCTATTAGGTTTAAATTGTCAGCTGAACCCGTATACAAGAGACCCTTATGGTCCTAAGAACAAGGTGAGCGATTAAGGCTCCTGGGAAACTCTTGTAAATTATTCACGAGAATAAACAAGGGGAAGTCCTCAATGAGCTTAAGCAGCAAGCAGAAACTTTATTCTATCTGAATTAATTTTCATTCTAAAGTTCAAAACGTTTTTAAATGCTGTTTGTGATCTCTAAATGACCATTAACCCTATAAGATGTCATCTGATGTGCTTTCTACAACTTTCAGCTCATTGAGCTCCACAAAGTCAGCTTTTCTTTATCTAAATTAGTATTTTATTCAATGACCAAAAACGTTACTTTTTTTCACTTTTTAAAGACAATAATCCCTTTTAAGGGTCATCAATAAAAATTGTGTAGAACTTTTGATGCTGGGATTGAAGGTTTCATCGTATTTCTTATATCTTATATTCTTTGATATTTATGCTCCCGTAAGTGTAGTCTGACCATCTTGTTCAATTTTAACTACAATTGGAATGTCTTTCGGCATCCAACATTTGTGCCGTCTTGGTAGAAGTCATTCTATAGATGCAGTCTGCAAAAGACTCTCATCAGAACTTTTTTTTATAAGAACAGCCAACGACGACTACAGCTTTGAATTCCCGGTCACATTGTTGTATCAACCTATTGTTTTCAATATTTTAGCTATTGATCGTTTAACTTACCCTTTTTGTCATAGACCTTGACACCATTATTGAAAAAAATTAATTGAATTGCTTTAAAGTACATAAAGCGTCTAATAATTAGTTTAGAGGGCTGACGAAGTGACAGTACAGTCCTTATAGCCATGGAAGTGTTTCAAATGCACCTGAACCAGAGTGACGCAGAGAGAAGCTTTCTATGGGCTCGCACATGTTCTATAATCGTTTCTTAAAGTATATTCCAACCGAAAGCGTGTTGAAGGCTTGTTACTTTTGCCTATATCTAGATGAAAATCATACCAATATATTTTAAGATTGCTCCTGGTCCACTTTACATGTTGTAAAACCGGAATATCAACCGTATATGCGTTATGTTCAGATGTAAAACTGTTTTTGCTGTACAAACTCTAGTTATTATTGTAGTGTTTTACACAAAGTAATGATCAATATTCCATTGCTCTCTTGGTATATATATATATATTTGAATGTTAAATATTGCAGGTTAACTGTAAATTTGAAAATCAAAAGTATTTCATTCTCATATGTATATTTCTTGACCAACGTCCATGTAAGCAGTTGTTATCACTTGGAGTCTGTCAGCGTCCTTTCGTTGTCTGTCGTCCATAACAAATATTCATGACAAACTCTACATGACAAACGTAATGACTTCAGCGACGGATCTGTTGCAACAAGCTGGAACTGAGTGCTCTTCCAAAGCACCTGAGTTCACTCTTGTCACGACTTGAGTTTTCGTTGTTGATTGTTTTTATTAGTTTTATTTGTTTTAGTGTTGTGTTTCTTCTTACTTTTCTGGTTTGTGTTTTCTGTTTTGTCTTTGCCCATTCGGACTTTTGACATTAAAATGTCCAATGGTACTCTTCTGATTCTTTCAAAAATCTTATATATATCAGAAACTATTACACGTGGCAATTGGTCTCTTCACAATTAAATAAAAATTCCGTTGATCGTTTCACCCACCTTTTTTGTCATAGACCTTGACACTTTTCCTTAACCAAATAGATTATATTGGTTAAAATACACAAGCATTTTATAATTAGTTTAGAGGACTGAAAGATTGACGTAAAGTCTTAGAAGCCATGAATTTGTTACAACGTGCACCTGAACCAAAACACATAAATAGATTGACGCAGAGAATCTTTCCCTCGAGTCGAGCATGTTCTAAAAAAATAAAAAGCATTGTTGAAGAAAGTATTTTTCAACCCTAAAGTTTTGTTACCTTTGCCTATTTCTATGTGAGAATTATTGCAATGTTGTTTCAAAATTGCACGGATCCATCGCAGCAGCATTTGTAAATTTTCAATTATGTGTTACGTAGTTTTGGTGCACGTTTCATTGTTCATAGGTTTGCCATGTAATGTTTATTTTTTTTAGACTTCCAAGCCTATTGATTTTGTTGCATTTCTTTTTTTGTGCTTCTATGTTCTATGTTCAGCACACTTTTTTGTTTTTCCATAATTTTATGCGTATAAGGTTTTTATAAAGGCTGCCCGATAGTCATATGCATAATGGTGTTATGTCATTTATTCTTTGGTATCTCTTTTTTTCATTTTCATGTATAAATTGGATCCGAAAATGATTTAAATCCGTATAACATCATAAATGAAACAAGGTTAAATTTTTTGTTAAGGTAGGATTTCAATTTCTTACAATCCCTCCTTGACAAAATTGGTCGTAGACATGCTTTATCCTTCAGTCTCGTATGTTTTTTGATGATGTACTTTCACTAACAATCCTCGTCGGTGAGCATTTACCTATCATATGTTTCATCGAACTTGAGATTAAGGACACTGTAGATTCTAGGCAGTCAACTTTAAACGTATATTTCGAAATCGTCACACAAGGAATGCTTTGTACAAAGCTCTATGACAAACTTTCTCCCATTGTTAACTTTTTTGTAGAGCAAAATTCCGTCCTCGTATCACAGCTGATTCGAGTTATTCCAGAGACATACATACGCGATAATTTCAATCATCCCATCTTCAAACAAAAACCTGAAATTTTACACACGCTAAAACGCTTATACGGTATTGTGACTCTTTGATAGAGGATCTCATCGAACAGGCAAATTGCTTAAATATGAGTATGTCGTTCCCCAGTTATTGATATCGCTCTTGGGGTTAAAGAGCATCCACCTTGTGCCCGTAGACAAATACGGGATTTATACATTTCATATCAGCACAGATAGAAGTTAAGAGGAAACAAAGATGCAACAATGGGGCATTTGAGTGTCAAAGGTCCGAAAGGAAAACGACAAATCCAGTAACTTCGAACGAGAACAGCACAAAGAAACAAAAAAAAAGACATTAAAAAAAAACAAACAGAAAATAAACCGAACAGAAATCAACAACGCGAACTCGTAACAAGAGTGAACTAAGGTGAAGAAGTTCCTGCTTGCTATAGCACACTTGTCGCGCTGCCGATTTCCAATTCAATGTGTCAAACCTGGCGAAGGAAGAAAAAAAAACTATGACAAATAACATCTGCAACCATCTGAGATATAGAAGAGAGTGAAGACAGCAACCGAGGAGCAACATAACCCTGAGAGAGCAATTTTTGTGTCAGACGTTACGCTCTTCCAAGGAAATCGATGTAATTCCGCAAGCTAAAACAACAAATCAATTGTTATACGTAAAAACCATAAGCTTGAGCTGATGGAAGGTTGCTGCACTTGAAGGGAAAGTTGACGGTTAGAAGGTTGAAGTCATCACGTTTGTAATATGGTTTTGTTGAAAGTTTTCCTTGAGAGTCGATTTCGATATTTAGATCTTAATATGAAACAGACTTCCCAGAACCTGTTTTGTCCTCTATCTCAAATTCCTGAGGATATATAAGATAGAGAAAGTCACCAAATCCAGAATTCAGTGAAAGGACATCATCAATATAACGGAATGTGAGGTTAAAAGAGAGAGCAAGTCTAAGATCTTTTTGTCTAGGAGAGATTGGAAGAAGTCTGCTTCATATAAACGAAGAAACAAATTAGCAAGCAAAGGTCACAATTAGTGCCCATTGGAATCCCTAAACACGTCCACCGAACTGAACAAATATGTTGGCAACGAGAAAGCTAAGCATGTCGATTATTTGGTCTTCTGAAAATTTGTTCTTTTTCTTCGACTCATTGATGACAAGTAAATCTTACTATTATCGACTACCAGATAGTTGTACCTGCGTTATCCATTATTTTTGAAAAAGTTGTGTTTTATTTGGGTTGTTCATGTGGAATAGAAATGTGGAATAGAAATATGGAGAAATCTGTCAAACGTTACCGAATTTATGGACGTCAAGTTGGTTACTTATTCCTTATTCCCTATTCGTTACTTATTCCCTATTCCCTATTCGTTACCTATTCGTTACTTATTCCCTATTCCCTATTCGTTACCTATTCGTTACTTATTCCCTATTCCCTATTCGTTACTTATTCCCTATTCCCTATTCGTTACTTATTCCCTATTCCCTATTCGTTACCTATTCGTTACTTATTCCCTATTCCCTATTCGTTACCTATTCGTTACTTATTCCCTATTCCCTATTCGTTACTTATTCCCTATTCCCTATTCGTTACTTATTCGTTACTTATTCCCTATTCCCTATTCGTTACTTATTCCCCATTCCCTATTCGCTACTTATTCGTTCAACGAATGGAAAACGAATAGGTAACAGGCTTTTCACAGCTAGAAAATACATGCGATCGGCACTTTATTGCCATTAAAAGATTGGTTATGTCAAGTGTGATTGCCTGTTACCTCACTTATACCAATAAAAAGTATTTTAGTAGGGCCGATGTACGCTAGATCGAATAGGAAACGAATAGGTATCAGGCTTTTCACAGTTAGAAGACACATGCGATCTTCATTTTATTGTCATGAAAAGACAGATTATGTCAAGTCTGACTGCCAGTAACCTCATTTATCCCAATAAAAAGTTTGTAAGGAGGGCCGATATACGCTAGTTTGGATAGGCAATATATAGGAATGGGTATCAGGCTTTTCACAGCTAAAAGACACACGAGATTTGCACTTTATTGTTATGAAAAGATTAACCATGTCAAGTCTGATTGCCATTTACCCCATTTATCCCATTTATCCCAATAAAAAAGTCTTTAAGTAGGACCAATATACGCTTGCTTGAATAGGCAACGAATGGGAAACGAAAAGGTAACAGGCTTTTCACAGCTAAAAGACACATGAGATCTGCACTTTATTGTCATGAAAATATTAACCATGTCAAGTCTGACTGCCTGTTACCTCAGTTATCCCAATAAAAAGTATTTTAGTAGGGCCGATATACGCTAGTCCGAATAGGCAATGAATGGGAAACGAATAAGTAACAGGCTTTTCACAGCTGAAAGACACATGAGATCTGCACTTTAATGTCATGAAAAGATAGATTATGTCAAGTATGACTGCCAGTTACCTCATTTATCCCAAAAAAGGTCTTTTAGTAGGGCCAATATACGCTAGTTCGAATTGGCAACGAATGGGAAACGAATAGGTAAAAGGCTTTTCACAGCTTAACAACGCATGATAACTGCACTTTATTGTCATGAAAAGATAGATTATGTCAAGTCTGACTGTCAGTGACCTCATTTATCCTAATAAAAGGTCTTTTAGTAGGGCCAATATACGCTAGTTCGAATAGGCAACGAATGGGAAACGAATAGGTAACAGGCTGTAAACAGCTAAAAGACACATGAGATCTGCACTTTATTGTCATGAAAAGATTAACCATGTCAAGTCTGACTGCCTGTTACCTCAGTTATCCCAATAAAAAGTATTTTAGTAGGGCCGCATCGCTAGTCCGAATAGGCAATGAATGGGAAACGAATAAGTAACAGGCTTTTTACAGCTGAAAGACACATGAGATCAACCCTCTATTGCTATTGAAAAGGTTAATTATGTCAAGTCTCATTGCCTCTAACCTCTTTTATCCCAATAATTAATCTTTTGGTAGAGCAGATTGACGATATTGCGAATAGGTAACGAATGGGAAACGAATAGGTAACAAGCGTTTCACAGCTAGAAGACACATGAGACCTACACTTTATTGACATGAAAAGGTTAATTATATCAAGTCTCAGTGCCTGTAACCTCATTTATCCCAATAATTAATCTATAAGTAGGGCAGGATTTCGGTATTTCGAATAAGAAACGAATGGGAAACGAATAGGTAACAGGCTAATCACAGCTAAAAGACACATGAGATCAACCCTTTATTGCTATGAAAAGGTTAATTATGTCAAGTCTCATTGCCTGTAACCTCATTTATCCCAATGATTAATCTAATGGTAGGGCAAATTAACGCTATTTCGAATAGGTAACGAATGGGAAACGAATAGGTAACAAGCGTTTCACAGCTAGAAGACACATGAGACCTACACTTTATTGACATGAAAAGGTTAATTATATCAAGTCTCATTGCCTTTAACCTCATTTATCCCAATAATTAATCTATTGGTAGGGCAGATTTTCGGTATTTCGAATAAGAAACGAATGGGAAACGAATAGGTAACAGGCTTATCACAGCTAAAAGACACATGAGATCAACCCTTTATTGCTATGAAAAGGTTAATTATGTCAAGTCTCATTGCCTGTAACCTCACTTATCGCAATAATTAATCTTTTGGTAGGACAGATTGACGATATTGCGAATAGGAAACGAATAGGTAACAGGCGTTTTACAGCTAGAAGACACATGCGATCTACACTTTATCGACATGAAAAGGTTAATTATATCAAGTCTCATTGCCTTTAATCTCATTTATCCCAATAATTAATCTATTGGTAGGGCAGATTTTCGGTATTTCGAATAAGAAACGAATGGGAAACGAATAGGTAACAGGCTTATCACAGTTAGAAGACACATGAGATCAACCCTTTATTCCTATGAAAAGGTTAATCATGTCAAGTCTCATTGCCTCTAACCTCATTTATCCCAATAATTAATCTTTTAGTAGGGCAGATTGACGATATTGCGAATAGGAAACGAATAGGTAACAGGCGTTTCACAGCTAGAAGACACATGAGATCTACACTTTATTGACATGAAAAGGTGAATTATATCAAGTCTCATTGCCTGTAACCTCATTTATCCCAATAATTAATCGTTTGGTAGAGCAGATTGACGATATTGCGAATAGGAAACGAATGGGAAACGAATAGGTAACAAGCATTTCACAGCTAGAAGACACATGAGACTTACCCTTTATTGACATGAAAATGTTAATTATATCAAGTCTCATTGCCTGTAACCTCATTTATCCCAATAATTAATCTATTAGTAGGGCAGGATTTCGGTATTTCGAATAAGAAACGAATGGGAAACGAATAGGTAACAGGCGTTTCACAGCTAGAAGACACATGCGATCTACACTTTATTGACATGAAAAGGTTAATTATGTCAAGTCTCATTGCCTCTAACCTCATTTATCCCAATGATTAATCTAATGGTAGGTCAAATTAACGCTATTTCGAATATGTAACGAATGGGAAACGAATAGGTAACAGGCTTATCACAGCTAAAAGACACATGAGATCAACCCTTTATTCCTATGAAAAGGTTAATCATGTCAAGTCTCATTGCCTCTAACCTCATTTATCCCAATAATTAATCTTTTAGTAGGGCAGATTGACGATATTGCGAATAGGAAACGAATAGGTAACAGGCGTTTCACAGCTAGAAGACACATGCGATCTACACTTTATCGACATGAAAAGGTTAATTATATCAAGTCTCATTGCCTCTAACCTCATTTATCCCAATGATTAATCTAATGGTAGGTCAAATTAACGCTATTTCGAATATGTAACGAATGGGAAACGAATAGGTAACAGGCTTATCACAGCTAAAAGACACATGAGATCAACCCTTTATTGCTATGAAAAGGTTAATTATGTCAAGTCTCATTGCCTGTAACCTCACTTATCGCAATAATTAATCTTTTGGTAGGACAGATTGACGATATTGCGAATAGGAAACGAATAGGTAACAGGCGTTTTACAGCTAGAAGACACATGCGATCTACACTTTATCGACATGAAAAGGTTAATTATATCAAGTCTCATTGCCTTTAATCTCATTTATCCCAATAATTAATCTATTGGTAGGGCAGATTTTCGGTATTTCGAATAAGAAACGAATGGGAAACGAATAGGTAACAGGCTTATCACAGTTAGAAGACACATGAGATCAACCCTTTATTCCTATGAAAAGGTTAATCATGTCAAGTCTCATTGCCTCTAACCTCATTTATCCCAATAATTAATCTTTTAGTAGGGCAGATTGACGATATTGCGAATAGGAAACGAATAGGTAACAGGCGTTTCACAGCTAGAAGACACATGAGATCTACACTTTATTGACATGAAAAGGTGAATTATATCAAGTCTCATTGCCTGTAACCTCATTTATCCCAATAATTAATCGTTTGGTAGAGCAGATTGACGATATTGCGAATAGGAAACGAATGGGAAACGAATAGGTAACAAGCATTTCACAGCTAGAAGACACATGAGACTTACCCTTTATTGACATGAAAATGTTAATTATATCAAGTCTCATTGCCTGTAACCTCATTTATCCCAATAATTAATCTATTAGTAGGGCAGGATTTCGGTATTTCGAATAAGAAACGAATGGGAAACGAATAGGTAACAGGCGTTTCACAGCTAGAAGACACATGCGATCTACACTTTATTGACATGAAAAGGTTAATTATGTCAAGTCTCATTGCCTCTAACCTCATTTATCCCAATGATTAATCTAATGGTAGGTCAAATTAACGCTATTTCGAATATGTAACGAATGGGAAACGAATAGGTAACAGGCTTATCACAGCTAAAAGACACATGAGATCAACCCTTTATTCCTATGAAAAGGTTAATCATGTCAAGTCTCATTGCCTCTAACCTCATTTATCCCAATAATTAATCTTTTAGTAGGGCAGATTGACGATATTGCGAATAGGAAACGAATAGGTAACAGGCGTTTCACAGCTAGAAGACACATGAGATCTACACTTTATTGACATGAAAAGGTGAATTATATCAAGTCTCATTGCCTGTAACCTCATTTATCTCAATAATTAATCGTTTGGTAGAGCAGATTGACGATATTGCGAATAGGAAACGAATGGGAAACGAATAGGTAACAAGCATTTCACAGCTAGAAGACACATGAGACTTACCCTTTATTGACATGAAAATGTTAATTATATCAAGTCTCATTGCCTGTAACCTCATTTATCCCAATAATTAATCTATTAGTAGGGCAGGATTTCGGTATTTCGAATAAGAAACGAATGGGAAACGAATAGGTAACAGGCGTTTCACAGCTAGAAGACACATGCGATCTACACTTTATTGACATGAAAAGGTTAATTATGTCAAGTCTCATTGCCTCTAACCTCATTTATCCCAATGATTAATCTAATGGAAGGTCAAATTAACGCTATTTCGAATATGTAACGAATGGGAAACGAATAGGTAACAAGCGTTTCACAGCTGTAAGACACATGAGATCAACCCTTTATTGCTATGAAAAGGTTAATTATGTCAATTTTCATTGCCTCTAACCTCATTTATCCCAATAATCAATCTATTGGTAGGGCAGATTTTCGTTATTTCGAATAAGAAACGAATGGGAAACGAATAGGTAACAGGCTTATCACAGCTAAAAGACACATGAGATCAACCCTTTATTGCTATGAAAAGGTTAATTATGTCAAGTCTCATTGCCTGTAACCTTATTCATCCCAATAATTAATCGTTTGGTAGAGCAGATTGACGGTATTGCGAATAGAAAACGAATAGGTAACAGGAGTTTCACAGCTAGAAGACACATGAGATCTACACTTTATTGACATGAAAAGGTGAATTATATCTAGTCTCATATCTTGTAACCTCATTTATCCCAATGATTAATCTATTGGTAGGGCAAATTAACGCTATTTCGAATAGGTAACGAATGGAAAACGAATAGGTAACAAGCGTTTCACAGTTAGAAGACACATGAGACCTACACTTTATTGACATGAAAAGGTTAATTATATCAAGTCTCATTGCCTGTAACCTCATTTATCCCAATAATTAATCTATTAGTAGGGCAAATTAACGCTATTTCGAATAGGTAACGAATGGGAAACGAATAGGTAACAAGCGTTTCACAGCTGAAAGACACATGAAATCAACCCTTTATTGCTATGAAAAGGTTAATTATGTCAATTCTCATTGCCTCTAACCTCATTTATCCCAATAATCAATCTATTGGTAGGGCAGATTTTCGGTATTTCGAATAAGAAACGAATGGGATACGAATAGGTAACAGGCTTATCACAGCTAAAAGACACATGAGATCAACCCTTTATTGCTATGAAAAGGTTAATTATGTCAAGTCTCATTGCCTCTAACCTTATTTATCCCAATAATTAATCTTTTGGTAGAGCAGATTGACGATATTGCGAATAGAAAACGAATAGGTAACAGGCGTTTCACAGCTAGAAGACACATGAGACCTACACTTTATTGATATGAAAATGTTAATTTTATCAAGGCTCATTGCCTTTAACCTCATGTATCCCAATAATTAATCTATTGGTAGGGCAGATTTTCGGTATTTCGAATAAGAAACGAATGGGAAACGAATAGGTAACAGGCGTTTCACAGCTAGAAGACACATGAGATCTACACTTTATTGACATGAAAAGGTGAATTATATCAAGTCTCATTGCCTGTAACCTCATTTATCCCAATGATTAATCTAATGGTAGGGCAAATTAACGCTATTTCGAATAGGTAACGAATGGGAAACGAATAGGTAACAAGCGTTTCACAGTTAGAAGACACATGAGACCTACACTTTATTGACATGAAAAGGTTGATTATATCAAGTCTCATTGCCTTTAACCTCATTTATCCCAATAATTAATCTTTTGGTAGAGCAGATTGACTATATTGCGAATAGGTAACGAATGGGAAACGAATAGGTTACAAGCGTTTCACAGCTAGAAGACACATGAGACCTACACTTTATTGACATGAAAAGGTTAATTATATCAAGTCTTATTGCCTGTAACCTCATTTATCCCAATAATTAATCTATTAGTAGGGCAGGATTTCGGTATTTCGAATAAGAAACGAATGGGAAACGAATAGGTAACAAGCGTTTCATAGCTGAAAGACACATGAGATCAACCCTTTATTGCTATGAAAAGGTTAATTATATCAATTCTCATTGCCTCTAACCTCATTTATCCCAATAATTAATCAATCTATTGGTAGGGCAGATTTTCGATATTTCGAATAAGAAACGAATAGGAAACGAATAGGTTACAGGCTTATCACAGCTAAAAGACATATGAGATCAACCCTTTATTGCTATGAAAAGGTTAATTATGTCAAGTCTCATTGCCTGTAACCTTATTCATCCCAATAATTAATCGTTTGGTAGAGCAGATTGACGATATTGCGAATAGAAAACGAATAGGTAACAGGCGTTTCACAGCTAGAAGACACATGAGATCTACACTTTATTGACATGAAAAGGTGAATTATATCTAGTCTCATATCCTGTAACCTCATTTATCCCAATGATTAATCTAATGGTAGGGCAAATTAACGCTATTTCGAATAGGTAACGAATGGGAAACGAATAGGTAACAAGCGTTTCACAGTTAAAAGACACATGAGACCTACACTTTATTGACATGAAAAGGTTAATTATATCAAGTCTCATTGCCTGTAACCTCATTTATCCCAATAAATAATCTAATGGTAGGGCAAATTAACGCTATTTCGAATAGGTAACGAATGGGAAACGAATAGGTAACAAGCGTTTCACAGTTAAAAGACACATGAGACCTACACTTTATTGACATGAAAAGGTTAATTATGTCAAGTCTCATTGCCTTTAACCTCATTTATCCCAATGATTAATCTTTTGGTAGAGCAGATTGACGATATTGCGAATAGGTAACGAATGGGAAACGAATAGGTTACAAGCGTTTCACAGCTAGAAGACACATGAGACCTACCCTTTATTGACATGAAAAGGTTAATTATATCAAGTCTCATTGCCTGTAACCTCATTTATCCCAATAATTAATCTATTAGTAGGGCAGGATTTCGGTATTTCGAATAAGAAACGAATGGGAAACGAATAGGTAACAAGCGTTTCACAGCTGAAAGACACATGAGATCAACCCTTTATTGCTATGAAAAGGTTAATTATATCAATTATCATTGCCTCTAACCTCATTTATCCCAATAATCAATCTATTGGTAGGGCAGATTTTCGGTATTTCGAATAAGAAACGAATGGGAAACGAATAGGTTACAGGCTTATCACAGCTAAAAGACACATGAGATCAACCCTTTATTGCTATGAAAAGGTTAATTATGTCAAGTCTCATTGCCTGTGACCTTATTTATCCCAATAATTAATCTTTTGGTAGAGCAGATTGACGATATTGCGAATAGAAAACGAATAGGTAACAGGCGTTTCACAGCTAGAAGACACATGAGATCTACACTTTATTGACATGAAAAGGTGAATTATATCAAGTCTCATTGCCTGTAACCTCATTTATCCCAATGATTAATCTAATGGTAGGGCAAATTAACGCTATTTCGAATAGGTAACGAATGGGAAACGAATAGGTAACAAGTGTTTCACAGCTAGAAGACACATGAGACCTACATTTTATTGACATGAAAAGGTTAATTATATCAAGTCTCATTGCCTTTAACCTCATTTATCCCAATGATTAATCTTTTGGTAGAGCAGATTGACGATATTGCGAATAGGTAACGAATGGGAAACTAATAGGTTACAAGCGTTTCACAGCTAGAAGACACATGAGACCTACCCTTTATTGACATGTAAAGGTTAATTATATCAAGTCTCATTGCCTGTAACCTCATTTATCCAAATAATTAATCTATTAGTAGGGCAGGATTTCGGTATTTCGAATAAGAAACGAATGGGAAACGAATAGGTAACAAGCGTTTCATAGCTGAAAGACACATGAGATCAACCCTTTATTGCTATGAAAAGGTTAATTATATCAATTATCATTGCCTCTAACCTTATTTATCCCAATAATCAATCTATTGGTAGGGCAGATTTTCGGTATTTCGAATAAGAAACGAATGGGAAACGAATAGGTTACAGGCTTATCACAGCTAAAAGACACATGAGATCAACCCTTTATTGCTATGAAAAGGTTAATTATGTCAAGTCTCATTGCCTGTGACCTTATTTATCCCAATAATTAATCTTTTGGTAGAGCAGATTGACGGTATTGCGAATAGAAAACGAATAGGTAACAGGCGTTTCACAGCTAGAAGACACATGAGATCTACACTTTATTGACATGAAAAGGTGAATTATATCAAGTCTCATTGCCTGTAACCTCATTTATCCCAATGATTAATCTAATGGTAGGGCAAATTAACGCTATTTCGAATAGGTAACGAATGGGAAACGAATAGGTAACAAGCGTTTCACAGCTGAAAGACACATGAAATCAACCCTTTATTGCTATGAAAAGGTTAATTATGTCAATTCTCATTGCCTCTAACCTCATTTATCCCAATAATCAATCTATTGGTAGGGCAGATTTTCGGTATTTCGAATAAGAAACGAATGGGATACGAATAGGTAACAGGCTTATCACAGCTAAAAGACACATGAGATCAACCCTTTATTGCTGTGAAAAGGTTAATTATGTCAAGTCTCATTACCTGTAACCTTATTTATCCCAATAATTAATCTTTTGGTAGAGCAGATTGACGATATTGCGAATAGAAAACGAATAGGTAACAGGCGTTTCACAGCTAGAAGACACATGAGACCTACACTTTATTGACATGAAAAGGTTAATTATATCAAGTCTCATTGCCTTTAACCTCATTTATCCCAATAATTAATCTATTTGTAGGGCAGATTTTCGGTATTTCGAATAAGAAACGAATGGGAAACGAATAGGTAACTGGCTTATCACAGCTAAAAGACACATGAGATCAACCCTTTATTGCTATGAAAAGGTTAATTATGTCAAGTCTCATTGCCTGTAACCTCACTTATCGCAATAATTAATCTTTTGGTAGGGCAGATTGACGATATTGCGAATAGGAAACGAATAGGTAACAGGCGTTTCACAGCTAGAAGACACATGAGATCTACACTTTATTGACATGAAAAGGTGAATTATATCAAGTCTCATTGCCTTTAAACTCATTTATCCCAATGATTAATCTAATGGTAGGGCAAATTAACGCTATTTCGAATAGGTAACGAATGGGAAACGAATAGGTAACAAGCGTTTCACAGCTGAAAGACACATGAAATCAACCCTTTATTGCTATGAAAAGGTTAATTATGTCAATTCTCATTGCCTCTAACCTCATTTATCCCAATAATCAATCTATTGGTAGGGCAGATTTTCGGTATTTCGAATAAGAAACGAATGGGATACGAATAGGTAACAGGCTTATCACAGCTAAAAGACACATGAGATCTACACTTTATTGACATGAAAAGGTGAATTATATCAAGTCTCATTGCCTTTAATCTCATTTATCCCAATAATAAATCTATTGGTAGGGCAGATTTTCGGTATTTCGAATAAGAAACGAATGGGAAACGAATAGGTAACAGGCGTTTCACAGCTAGAAGACACATGAGACCTACACTTTATTGATATGAAAAGGTTAATTTTATCAAGGCTCATTGCCTTTAACCTCATTTATCCCAATAATTAATCTATTGGTAGGGCAGATTTTCGGTATTTAGAATAAGAAACGAATGGGAAACGAATAGGTAACAGGCGTTTCACAGCTAGAAGACACATGCGATCTACACTTTATTGACATGAAAAGGTTAATTATGTCAAGTCTCATTGCCTCTAACCTCATTTATCCCAATGATTAATCTAATGGTAGGTCAAATTAACGCTATTTCGAATATGTAACGAATGGGAAACGAATAGGTAACAAGCGTTGCACAGCTGAAAGACACATGAGATCAACCTTTTATTGCTATGAAAAGGTTAATTATGTCAATTCTCATTGCCTCTAACCTCATTTATCCCAATAATCAATCTATTGGTAGGGCAGATTTTCGGTATTTCGAATAAGAAACGAATGGGAAACGAATAGGTAACAGGCTTATCACAGCTAAAAGACACATGAGATCAACCCTTTATTGCTATGAAAAGGTTAATTATGTCAAGTCTCATTGCCTGTAATCTTATTTATCCCAATAATTAATCTTTTGGTAGAGCAGATTGACGATATTGCGAATAGAAAACGAATAGGTAACAGGAGTTTCACAGCTAGAAGACACATGAGATCTACACTTTATTGACATGAAAAGGTGAATTATATCTAGTCTCATATCCTGTAACCTCATTTATCCCAATGATTAATCTAATGGTAGGGCAAATTAACGCTATTTCGAATAGGTAACGAATGGGAAACGAATAGGTAACAAGCGTTTCACAGCTAGAAGACACATGAGACCTACACTTTATTGACATGAAAATGTTAATTATATCAAGTCTCATTGCCTGTAACCTCATTTATCCCAATGATTAATCTAATGGTAGGGCAAATTAACGCTATTTCGAATAGGTAACGAATGGGAAACGAATAGGTAACAAGCGTTTCACAGCTGAAAGACACATGAAATCAACCCTTTATTGCTATGAAAAGGTTAATTATGTCAATTCTCATTGCCTCTAACCTCATTTATCCCAATAATCAATCTATTGGTAGGGCAGATTTTCGGTATTTCGAATAAGAAACGAATGGGATACGAATAGGTAACAGGCTTATCACAGCTAAAAGACACATGAGATCTACACTTTTTTGACATGAAAAGGTGAATTATATCAAGTCTCATTGCCTGTAACCTCATTTATCCCAATGATTAATCTAATGGTAGGGCAAATTAACGCTATTTCGAATAGGTAACGAATGGGAAACGAATAGGTAACAAGCGTTTCACAGCTAGAAGACACATGAGACCTACACTTTATTGACATGAAAAGGTTAATTATATCAAGTCTCATTGCCTTTAACCTCATTTATCCCAATAATTAATCTATTGGTAGGGCAGATTTTCGGTATTTCGGATAAGAAACGAATGGGAAACGAACAGGTAACAGGCTTATCACAGCTAAAAGACACATGAGATCAACCCTTTATTGCTATGAAAAGGTTAATTATGTCAAGTCTCATTGCCTGTAACCTCACTTATCGCAATAAATAATCTTTTGGTAGGGCAGATTGACGATATTGCGAATAGGAAACGAATAGGTAACAGGCGTTTCACAGCTAGAAGACACATGAGATCTACACTTTATTGACATGAAAAGGTGAATTATATCAAGTCTCATTGCCTGTAACCTCATTTATCCCAATGATTAATCTAATGGTAGGGCAAATTAACGCTATTTCGAATAGGTAACGAATGGGAAACGAATAGGTAACAAGCGTTTCACAGCTGAAAGACACATGAAATCAACCCTTTATTGCTATGAAAAGGTTAATTATGTCAATTCTCATTGCCTCTAACCTCATTTATCCCAATAATCAATCTATTGGTAGGGCAGATTTTCGGTATTTCGAATAAGAAACGAATGGGATACGAATAGGTAACAGGATTATCACAGCTAAAAGACACATGAGATCTACACTTTATTGACATGAAAAGGTGAATTATATCAAGTCTCATTGCCTTTAATCTCATTTATCCCAATAATTAATCTATTGGTAGGGCAGATTTTCGGTATTTCGAATAAGAAACGAATGGGAAACAAATAGGTAACAGGCGTTTCACAGCTAGAAGACACATGAGACCTACACTTTATAAATATGAAAAGGTTAATTTTATCAAGGCTCATAGCCTTTAACCTCATTTATCCCAATAATTAATCTATTGGTAGGGCAGATTTTCGGTATTTAGAATAAGAAACGAATGGGAAACGAATAGGTAACAGGCTTATCACAGCTAAAAGACACATGAGATCAACCCTTTATTCCTATGAAAAGGTTAATTATGTCAAGTCTCGTTGCCTCTAACCTCATTTATCCCAATAATTAATCTTTTAGTAGGGCAGATTGACGATATTGCGAATAGGAAACGAATAGGTAACAGGCGTTTCACAGCTAGAAGACACATAAGATCTACACTTTATTGACATGAAAAGGTGAATTATATCAAGTCTCATTGCCTGTAACCTCATTTATCCCAATAATTAATCTTTTGGTAGAGCAGATTGACGATATTGCGAATAGGAAACGAATGGGAAACGAATAGGTAACACGCATTTCACAGCTAGAAGACACATGAGACCTACACTTTATTGACATGAAAATGTTAATTATATCAAGTCTCATTGCCTGTAACCTCATTTATCCCAATAATTAATCTATTAGTAGGGCATGCAGGATTTCGGTATTTCGAATAAGAAACGAATGGGAAACGAATAGGTAACAAGCGTTTCACAGCTGAAAGACACATGAGATCAGCCCTTTATTGCTATGAAAAGGTTAATTATGTCAAGTCTCCCTCATTTATCCCAATAATCAATCTATTGGTAGGGCAGATTTTCGGTATTTCGAATAAGAAACGAATGGGAAACAAATAGGTAACAGGCTTATCACAGCTAAAAGACACATGAGATCAACCCTTTATTGCTATGAAAAGGTTAATTATGTCAAGTCTCATTGCCTGTAACCTTATTTATCCCAATAATCAATCTATTGGTAGGGCAGATTTTCGGTATTTCGAATAAGAAACGAATGGGAAACGAATAGGTAACAGGCTTATCACAGCTAAAAGACACATGAGATCGGCACTTTTTTGTCATGAAAATATTAACCATGTCAAGTCTGACTGCAAGTAACCTCATTTATCCCAATAAAAAGTCTTTTTGTAGTGCCGATATACGCTAGTTCGAATAGGCAACGAATGGGAAACGAATTGGTAACAGGCTTTTCACAGCTAGAAAACACATGCAATCTGTGCTTTATTGTCATGAAAAGATAGATTATGTCAAGTTTGACTGCCAGTAACCTCATTTATCGAAATAAAAGTCTTTTAGTGGGGCCAATATACGCTAGTTCGAATAGGCAACGAATGGGAAACGAATAGGTAACAGGCTTTTCATAGCTAAACGACACATGAGATCTGCACTTTATTGTCATGAAAAAGATAGATTATGTCGTCTGACTGCCAGTAGAAATTTACCCCAATAGAAAGTCTTTTAAGTAGGGCCGATATACGCTGTTTCGAATACGCAGCGAATGGGAAACGAATAGGTTACAGGCTATTCACAGTTAGGAGACACATGCAATCTGCGCTATATTTTCATGAAAAGATAGATTATGTCAAGTCTGACTGCCAGTAACCTCATTTATCCCAATAAAAAGTCTTTTAGTAGGGCCGATATACGCTAGTTCGAATAGGCAACGAATGGGAAACGAATAGGTAACAGGCTATTCACAGTTAGAAAACACATGAGATTTGCACTTTATTGTCATGAAAAGATAGATTATGTCATGTCTGACTGCCAGTAATCTCATTTATCCCAAAAGAAAGTCTTTTTGAAGGGCCTATATACGCTAGTTCGAATAGGCAACGAATGGGAAACGAATAGGTTACAGGCTTTTCACAGCTAAAAGACACATGAGATCTGCACTTTATTGTCATGAAAAGATTAACCATGTCAAGTCTGACTGCCTGTTACCTCAGTTATCCCAATAAAAATTATTTTAATAGGGTCGATATACGCTAGTTTGAATAAGTAATGAATGGGAAACAAATAGGTAACAGGCTTTTAACAGCTAAACGACACATGAGATTTGAACTTTATTGTCATGAAAAGATTAACCATATCAAGTCTGACTGCCAGTAACCTCATTTATCGAAATGAAAAGTATTTTAGTAGGGCCGATATACGCTAGTTCCAATAGGCAATGAATGGGACACGAATAGGTAAAAGGCTTTTCACAGCTAAAAGACACATGAGATCTGCACTTTATTGTCATGAAACAGTCAACTTGGTAACTTATTCCTAATACCTATTCCTCCACTATTACACAAAAGGTCTTCAACTACAAACAAATGTTGGGGATTTCCAAATCAATGACCTCAAGCAAAACTACCCAACTGTTCTTTTGAAAAGTTTCTATTCAGTGATAGTCCCTCTGGCCACGTTATCACTGGTGAATGCAACATCGTGGAATTTGACTTACTTCACGATGTTTTGGCTAAAGGACCAAAGTATCGTGAGCCAAGGCGTGTCAACTGGAACCATAATTTTAAAACAATTATGGATTCAATTGAAGACTATGCCAGAAAATGGACCAAGAAAGAAAAGGAGAAAGAAAGTAACGTTTTGTCAGAATGGGTTAAAGCTGTGGGAGAATCAATTCTTTGAAGGACTCAATAAGGTCTAATACAACATCCATTTTCCTAACCCTTACCCTCACCCTAACCCTAAACCCTAACCCAACAAAGCTCTATGACAGACGTGATGACTTAAACTTTCCAATTGTCAACTTTCCCTTCTTGTGTAGCAACATTCCGTCCGATCCAGCTTATGGAGTTTACGTATCACAATTGATTCGTTACTCCAGAGATTGCGAGAATTACATCGATTTCTTTGGCACAGCATCACGTCTGACACAAAAATTGCTCACACAGGGTTATGTTGCTCCTTGGTTGCTGTCTTCAATCAAGAAATTTTACAGAAGACATCATGCGCTCATAGACAAATATGGGATTTCAAATGAGTGCAGATGTTAGTTAGTCTGGGTTTTGTTGTTATCTTTCTTTAACGGATTGGAAATTGGCAGTGCGATGGGTGCTATATAGCAGGCAGGAATTGCTTACTCTACCGGAGCACCTGAGTTCACTCTTGTTACGACTTGAGCTGGGGTTGTTGATTTCTGTTCGGTTGATTTTGTGTTTTGTGTTTCCTCGTGCTGTTCTTGTTCGAGTTTGTCGTTTCCCTTTCAGACTGGTACCTCTTTGTTTCTTTTATTTCTTACTAGAAAAAAACCCGCGAACTTGCGGGAAAATCAATCGTTGCGTTGCTTTAAAATATAGAGCACACAATAAAAGCATTGCATTTGCATGGCCCTACATTGTTGTGCTAATCGCAACTTAAAGGTTCTACTGTTCTACCGGTCACTAAATTGGAAATTAGCAGCGCGACAGGTGTGCTATATAGCAGACAGGAACCGATTGCTTTTCCAGGGCACCCGAGTTCACTCTTGTTACGACTTGAATTCGCGTTGTTTATTTCTGTTCGGTTGATTGTGTGTTTTGTGTTTACTCGTGTTGTTCTTGTTCATGTTTACCGGTTTTGTCTTTGCCCCTTCGGACTTTTGACACTCGAATGCCCCATTGGTGCCTGCTTGCTTCTTAGTTTATTAGCTTTTATTGTTTGTTACCCTACCTGTAAAAGTGACACAATCGGTAGCAATTTTTTCCCCAAATTTTACACGAAGGGGAAAAACAACTTTAATATGGTTTTCATTTTGGCACAGGAAACAGTTACCTGGAAAAGTAACAATAAGAAAAAAAATATATTGTTACCCGACACCAGAAGGACGGACTAACGGAAAATAGTGTAACGGACGCGGACCTGTTTTAATGGAAGTAACACTAAGTATTTTTCTTATTGTTAATTGGCGTTATTATTACCTGATTATATGAATTTGAATGTTGTTTTTGTATTTAAGAATATAACTAACAATAATGTATATTTATAAAATTTAATTTAATGTTTTGTAATTGAAAACTTGAAATAAAAAAATAATTTATTAAATTTTAATATAACTAAAATAACCACCAGTGACTTGAATTGTGATCATGAAAATACATGTTAATACACTCATTTGGTCTGTTTTGCCTTTGGCCCTAGGTAAAAAAAAGCTCACAACGTATCAAAATGGCTTCCAAGGTGCTGGTGGTAAATAAAATTCTATTAATTTATCGAATTTGACCAAAAGTTAAATTTGGTATCAGGATACCAAATTTTATAAAGGAAGCTCAAGCAATGTTTGCGATGGTTGTCTGGAATGGTATCATCTTTCACGTGTCGAACTTAAAAATACACAGTTTTCATTCTATAGGCCTTAAACATATAGGGGCCGTTACCCCTACTTGTGTATAGCTTAATATGCTGAACATCTAAGAAAGCAACAGCTTCTCTCTATAGCTATCTGCTATAGTTTTCATTCCATAGGTCAAAAACACGAAAACGTCATTTTAGGCACCGTAACCCATATAAGGGACCATCTGACGACTTCGACGTTATCGTAACTTTTTTAGAGGTAAAAGAGCTGAACATTTAAGCAAGCAACAGCTTTTTTCTATCTGCAATAGTATTCATACTATAGGGCAAAAACATGAACCCCTATAAGGGGCCATCTGACAATTGTTACCAAATGAAGTTTTGTAGAACTTTTGATGCTGAAGCAGTAGGTTGGCATCATATTTAATCTATCTGTTATACTTTTTGATTTACAAGCCAAAAACATTAGTCTGACACCCCCTGATCAATTTTCAACCACGGCGGCCATGTTTTTGGTCAGCAGTCACCATTCGTGCAATCTTAGTAGAGGACATCTCATAGATAAAGTGTGCAAAGTTTAAAAGCAATCCCTTAAGCAGTTTCAGAGGAGAAGGATGTCAAAGAAAGGTTAACGACGACGACGACGATGACGACGAAGACGACGGATGCCAAGTGATGGCAATAGCTCACCAGGTGAATTAAAAAGTGTAAAATAGCCACAATGGTACTATGTCTCCCCCCCCCTCGTGCAGAAAAATCCCGAGGTCTGCAAGGCTATGGGGCCTAGTTGAACAAAATGAGGGGAACATGGGGTCCACAACCTATATAGTTTTTTTAATTGCAACCACTTCCGGTTGTTAAGATATCAAGGTCCAAAAAGTGTAAAATAGCAGCAATGGTACTGTCTGCAGGTTTTTGTCCCAATGGCCCCCAATTTTATTCTCACGAAGTCCCATAGCCATGCAAACTGTAGAATCATTTCTGCAGGGAATGGAAATAGTACCTTTGTGGACCACGATATCTTAAAGGAGACTGGACACGATTTTTCACTTTTTTAAATTATGATAAAAATCTGTCATAAAATGCTATTAAATATGAAATACGCCCTTGTTTTGTTGATATACACCTTAAAACACCACTTTTTAGACATTTCTTTATGACCTCTGGGCTCCACCTAAGAAATATGCAAAAAATAATCGGCGATTGAGCCCAAAACGAGGCTTGACGTCACACGGGCCACTGATCCATCATTGCATATTAAAACAATGGTATATAGTCAATAAAAAAATCAAGAAGTCTTCCAGAATTCCAACCAGTACCTCCCCGTGGTGGAAGACGGGCCCTGCTCCAGCGATAACAAAGGATACTCTGGAGCAGCTAACACTGGCGGTTGTGTGTCATGGGCTGGACGACCCATGGCACATAGCGAGTCAAATAGTCGACGCAGAGGGGCTTTCCCCTAGTCGCGACTATAAATACCCATCTGTCTGTAAGAGAGTTGTTAAAATTAAATTGACAGTTCTTTAAAATGCATTTTTATGAATATATTTGACCACAGTAACCAACAGAAATAAAGGATCGGAAATTTTTTTTTTTAAATTTCATGAATTATAATTTTTTAGAGCAGTCAGTCTGTAAAGCTTGTTAGTCGCGGTGGCAGAAATAATGTTTGCTCTGTGCATTTTTACATTACTACGACTCATTGGCGGATACATGGGGTTCGGAACCCCCTTTTCTCCGAATTCTTTTTTTAATTTTTATGTAGTTAAGCAAAATAGGTCTGGAGCCAGAATGCGAAACCCCCTTTCGAAAATGTCTGAATCTGCCCCTGCAACGTTAACCGGCCGCGGACCCATTTACTCTGTGAAAAAATGTAAACTGCTTGCTAACTTTGCGTTATTTAGCACCCAACGGGCAAAAGTCTTTTCCTACCCAGGCAAAAGCCCTTTCCAGAGCTCAATGTTCAGAAAGAAAAAAAAAGACTTAATTAAGACTGATATTCTGGTTTACTCTATTTTGATTTTATCTCTGGTTTACTGTATTATGATTTTATCTTTTATTTATATTTTTTCATTGAAATTCAGATAAACGTTACATTCCGAAATTTGGCATAAAATAAGGGTTGTAAATTAATACATCCCGTGGTTTGTGTATTACTTTATTTCATGTTGATTGAAGCTGCAGGTACTTGCAGTCGTTTGAAGGTTCAGTGATCATACTGGACTGCCGCACCGCAGGTGTCATACCTGTCAAAGTACTGTGAATTTACAACAGGTGTTACACCCACCCAATGTGAAGTAAGCGGTCAATGCTCACACCAGTGTAAATTTGCAATTTGCATCATAAATTAATTAGAGTTCGTCTAGTTCTTCAATTTTGTTTGATCCTGTGTTTACCTTGAAACATATGGAAGAGGGATATTTTAGAGGTGTTGGGTTCGTCCATAAGTAGATCCGTAAGAATAAATATGTACGTTGTAAGTCTTTAGGGATTTTTAGACCTGCCGGACTTCAAGTTCCTATTTTGGGACAGCGGATACCACAGAACACAGCAGAATGCCACAGAACGCTTTTAAAACACTACAAAACAGTTTAAATATTAAATAGAAAATAAATAAAAACTGACAAATTCTAAACAGGTTCACATTTTGCTTCAGGCATTTAATGTTGTGATAAGTTATGGGCAATACACAAGTACCACAGAACACCTTACCACTACACTACCAAACTGACTGTGTGCATTGCTACCACTGACTAGATTGAATTTCAGATTTGTGTCAGTTTTCCTTTTTTTATTTTACTTTTATTACATTTTGAGTAAATAATCTTTCATAAACATGAAATGTTTTTCGCTATTTTTTGTTTCTTCACAGTAATCAATAGTATGTACGCAGTAATAATTATTGACTTGTAAGATGTGCTACGTATTGCATGGATATAGTAGTCGATTGTTTAAAAAAAAACATTTTTGTTTAAAATGTGAAAGTTTTAAGATAATTTACATAATATTATATGTTTTATACAAATCCTAAACTTAGTTTATGATTTATTATTGTTCTGTGGTGTTCTGTGGTATTCTGTGGTGTTCTGTGGTAAAAAGACGCACCCGGAGGCATCAATGGACACATTCCTTCTTTATTTCAGTTCAAACCTAAATTATTGCGTTCTTTTGTTCAGTGTAGAGACTTCACAATATATATCGGGACATGATCACACAGAAAGAATAAAACAATACAGTCACTAGTATTTGTAACATTTTTACAGAAGCTTACAATATACTGTGCAAAATGGTTAAAATTCAGTATATGCTGCATGAAGTAGAACTGGAATTTGGGTGATATTGAACGCCCCATTGAATTATTACAGTGATATTCCGAAGCTTTGTGAGGCCGTAAGACAAGTCCGGCAAATACTGATTCGGTCCAGTAAAGATTTTAGGAATTTTAAATTGAAATGTTAGCACACATGCACCAAAATGTATGTTCGGTCCGGGAAAAGTAAAAATACCTTTAGAATCACTTTTATTAAACATCAGCTCGTATAAAACTTAAATCTCAGTTGTCTAAATCGTATAAAAATGTAATACCATGTACTTACCCCCCCCCCAAAAAAAAAAAGTTTTAACAACACTCAGTGTTGATAAATGTTTTATATTGGAATTGAATGAATGTATAGGCACAATTACTTTTAATATGATGCATTTAATGAACTCCTATTGGAATTTTAAAATTTAAAATGTGTATGAACTAATTTGCAGCATGAGCAAATTAAATTTGTCGGAAGCTGCATATGCCATTGAGTATATTTAGACCCTATATTTGAGTCGCTATTCTAAATAATTATTAATTATGGGTCAATCTTTTAAGATATTTTCAATATCCATGGCTGAATATGGAAATTCAGAAAAAATTCCAATATTTTCTTTTTTTTAATTGAAAAACGATATCATATCGCATTAATTGCCATTAATTTCTTATGCAGTAAAACGACAACTGGCCCATATTGCGTCATCAGGTCACGTGACGCCTATCTCATTCGAAATGTGATGCTAATTACTCTAATTATGACCTTATTCAGGAGAATTGATTAGTTTTATGGTGTTTTTTACTGTTTATGATGATAGTAAGATCAAAT
Source organism: Arcuatula senhousia (assembly GCA_963971305.1). Lineage (NCBI taxonomy): Eukaryota > Metazoa > Mollusca > Bivalvia > Mytilida > Mytilidae > Arcuatula > Arcuatula senhousia. The sequence goes on from OZ020312.1 coordinate 42,065,224, forward strand.
ATAAAAATATCAAAAATCGTGTCCAGTCTCCGGAAGATTTGGCAAAAGGACCATATACATGTAGGTTGGGACTCCAATGCCAAACGCAAAACGTAAGGATTTTTTGCAAGGGGTGGACATAGTACCATTGTGGCTTTTTACCCCTTTTTAGATCTCGATAGGTTAAGAACCGGAAGTTTTGACAAATAATGACCATATAGGTTAAATTGGACCCAGTGGCCCCCACTTTTATTTTCTTAGGTCTCATCGCAATGCAAACCGTAGCAATTTTTCGTCAGAGGTAGGGGACATAGTACCATTATGGCTATTTTACACTTTTTGATCTTCGATTACTCATTAACCGGAAGCTAATGCTAATAAAGACTATCAAGGTTTCGGATCCCATGGCCCCTACTTTTGTTCTCACCAGGTCCTACTGGTCATGCAAACTGTAGGGATTTATCCGCAGATGGACTAGGGGTGGCATAGTATCATACTTGACTATCTTACACTTTTTGAACCTCGATTTCTCATGATCAATTAACCGAAAGTTCAGGCTAATAAGAAACATATATGTTTTGCATCCATGATCCCCACTTTTATTCAAGCCTGGTCCCGTAGTAATCGAAACTGTAGGATTTATTTACTTCTTTGCTATAACTTTTTGAAGAAATAGAGACATTTTTTTGCGATCGTATAATGGTGTGGGGATGTCATCGTCTGGGAACATTTGGTTTCCATGCAATAACTAAAGAAAATATCGATTGAATGTTATGAAATTTTGATATGAAAGGTTGATGTTGTATTTGGGAGTTTTGGTCCCCACTGTTTTAGACAAAAAGGTCCCAAAGAGGATAAAAAAGGTGTATTGACAAAACTCATTGTTGTACAATGTTTATTATCTACTCTATTTTAAAATTCTTTTTTTATTGAATTCCTCATTAAATTCCGTCAACTAAATGTGTCAATGGTTTCATTACATTACTACAGGGGGGTCAAAGAGGGGACTTCCGCAATAAATCGACTTTTTTTCATATGAATCCTAGTGAAAATCCCTGTCTACTTTTAACAATCAGATTGGCAATATTTCTTACCATTTTTGAGAAATTAAGGGTTGAAGGTGCAAAAAATGTCATGTTTTAGAGTTTGTTGACGCAAAAAGTTTTACACAAGAAATAAAGTTGTTGTGGGCCAGCCAATTGTTATATATGAAGCTTAAATTTGATTATTATATCCACTGAAGGAAGAACGGTGTGTAGCCAAAAGGGGCTACAATGGGTGTATTGACAAAACGGCTGAAGAATTTTATTATTCATTCAATTTTGAAAATTCTTTTTATTAAATTCCTGTTAATATTCTGTCAACTTAATATGTCAATGGTTTTCAAATATATTGCACCGTTACATTGCAACAGGGGACCAGGCCACGCCCATAAAATCAACTTTTTTATATTTTGGTTCGATTTTCAAAACCTTTTTTTTCTAAAGTCTTGTCTCTTGCTTTAACTACAATGAAAGAATTTATCATCCGATACTGTGATAAAATTTTCGAAAATAGTGGAATAAATCATGTTTGGAGTGTTAAAAATTCTCTTGATGTTTTAGACAAACTTCGGGCATTTGAAAATACTTTTCAATCCGTAGACAGCTATGACTTTTCCACTTTATATACTAATCTACCTCACAATCTTATCAAAAAGAAATTTGAATATTTTAATTAAATGGTGCTTTGACAAATCTAAAAGTGACTACATCTGTTCTAAAGTGTCACAAGTATTTAGTAAATTGTTTTTTAGTAACGAAACCCACAAAGGTTATGTTAATTGGACCGACATAGAAGTTATTACTGCATTAAACTTTCTTTTAGATAATATTTACATCCGGTTCGGTAAACAAATATATCGCCAAGTCATTGGAATTCCAATGGGAACCAATTGTGCTCCACTCATAGCTGATCTGTTTTTATATTGTTACGAATCACAGTTTATGGCCAAGCTACAAAAAGACCCAAACAAAAACCACCTTATCGAAACTTTTAACAATACATATAGGTACTTAGATGACATACTTGCTCTAAACAACCCCACATTCTCAAATTTTATAAATGATATATATCCTAAAGAATTAACCCTAAATAAAACAAACTCAACCGACAGTAGATGTCCATTTCTAGATTTGGACTTAAGCATTATCAATGGTAGATTACACATTAAAGTATATGATAAACGGGATGACTTTTCATTCCCAATAGTTAATTTTCCGTTTCTTGAAGGAGACGTACCATTAGCTCCAGCTTACGGGGTATACATTTCACAATTAGTCAGGTATGCTCGCATTTGCAGTGATGTGTCTGATTTTAATGATAAAAACCGTTTTATTACAGAAAAGTTGCTAAAACAAGGTTAACGTTACCACAAATTATTCAAATCTTTTACAAAATTTGCACATAAATATGGACATCTCATCGAAAAATTTGATTGTACACGTAGATTTCTGATTGTTAAAGGAATATCTCATCCTGACTTTTATAGCAATGTAGTTTATAAAGCACAAAAATTCAAAAACAACCTTATGGAAATTAAAAACTGGCTTAAAAACCTTTTGAAAAAAGGATACGAATTCAATGTTTTAGTAAAATCTTTGCATTTGGTATGTTTTGGCAGAAATATTAATAGCTTGATAGTAACTTTAAAACGTTAAATTTTCACTTTGTATCCACTGTATTATTTATAAGCACCACAGCGATCAAGTATGTCGGTTCTGTATGGTGATACAACTCTTAATCATTCATTGTTTTGACGTGGGGTGTCGGATTTAGAACTGATGTATTTGATTCTTTTACATCAATCGATAAATGTTTCTTAGCTAGTTGTCAGTAACTTCGAGTGTTCTCAAGTGAGTTCCTCCTTGTCTTGTTGTTTTCGTACAGCATTTTATCTTAGGTTCTCTCTTGTTGAATTGAACTTTTGTCGATTGAGTTTTACAGTGTGTTTTATATGTAGCTTTGTGCAAGCTTATCAGTAGGGGGAAGGTTGGATCCAAAAAACTAGTTTAACCCCGCCACATTTTATATGTGCCTGTCCTAAGCCAGGAAACTTTGCCAAAGCCTTTGTTTGTCCTTGTCATTCTATGTTAACTGTTTTATGTCAAGAATTGAGTCTTTCGTTGATGATTTAGGGATTGGTTTTGATACTTTTGTATTGTATTATAAGTATTGGGCCAATGCAAGACGGTAAGCAGTGACCTATGGTCATGTTGAAGACTGCTTGCTGTTTTCCGTTGTGATTTTTTGAATTGCTGTTTGTTTATGTTTGTTGTGTCACGTACACTTATTCCACATCTCAATATCGTATATTTTAATTGGAATCCTGGTGAAAATTCCTTTTACACAAAAGTAGCTTTTTATTTTTATTTTGTGCTACACATAAACAATTTAAAATTTGTAGATTACCCCGGCTACCAGTACTTTCAGTACTTTGATTCTACGTCTGACGTGCGTTTCTTCTATTCAAGACTCATTAGGGGAGCTCTACCAACCTTCCAACAATTAATCGGACAGACAGATATAACTTTTTTACAATTAATGATTGTGTACAGTGGCAATTAGTTGGACAGAGATTGAGTGAGCAGTGCTCTTACACATTTTATTATTATTTAAACAGCTTTTAAGTGAGATGCAGTACACCTTTTCAATGTAAATGGTTCACTAATAATTTGTTGTTTCTTTCGCCGCAATGAGTTTCCATTGTCAAAATTGAATGATTAAACCACTTTTTTCGAAAACTTAAATCATCTACATTAATTATATATTGATAATTTGAATAGTGATAATGTAACAATAAAAAAAAATAATAACAATGTAAACTAATTGCACGCTTCAATTTTTTCTTAAAATTTAGTTTCGGCGGAAAAAGGACTTAAATTCATTGTAAAATCAAAACATTTTTATTAGGTCAACTAGGATTTTACCACCGGACAGTGATCAACTTCCGTGATCGCTTAGAACCTGACCATTTAACTTGAAGGGGGGCTTTGTTTTTTTCCAAAAAAAATATTCTGAAAATTATTTTTGATGAAAAAAATATTTTGGCAGCAGAGGGTAAGAAAAACAATATTCTGAAGAAGTAATCCTGCCATATAAAATAATGATAATACTGAAAAAAATATTCTGTTGCGACCCCTTCGAAAAATAAATATTTTTTCCGACCAAAACAAAAAACCAAGGCCCCCCTTTCAAGTTTAATGGTCCGTCCCTTACTGTCCGGTTATACACTGTGATTACTCAAACTTTCATTGATTGTAACTTCTCGCAAAATGCACGTTGAAATCTTTTTTGGTCGAAATAGTTACCCCAATTTTATACTTGTTTATCTACTAGTATTAGAACTTCCATTTGACGTATTAAGCACAGTATTACTCATTATCCCAACCAAGGTGGCGAATTTTGGACGCAACCGACAGAGGGTGATTTGAGATGCCTATTTAAACTCTACTAAAAGACTGTTTATTTGAATAAATGAGGTTACAAACAATAAGACAATAAGACATAATTACGCTTTTTATGGCAATAAAGTGCACATATCTTGTGTCTTCTAGCTGTGAAAAGCCTGTTACCTATTCGTTTCCCATTCGTTGTCTATTCAAACAAGCGTATATAGGCCCTACTAAAAGACTTTTTATTGGGATAAATGAGGTAACTGACTGTCAGACTTGACATAATCTATCTTTTCATGACAATAAAGTGCCGATCTCAGGTGTTGTTAAGCTGTGAAAAGCCTGTTACCTATTCGTTCCCCATTCGTTGCCTATTCAAACTAGCGTATATCGGCCCTACTAAAAGACCTTTTATTGGGATAAATGAGGTTACTGGCAGTCAGACTTGACATAATCTATCTTTTCATAGCAATAAAGGATTGATCTCATGTGTCTTTTAGTTGTGATAAGCCTGTTACCTATTTGATTCCCATTCGTTGCTTATTCGAAATACCGAAAATCTGCCCTACTAATAGATTAATTATTGGGATAAATGAGGTTACAGGCAATGAGACTTGATATAAATAACCTTTTCATGTCAATAAAGTGTAGATCTCATGTGTCTTCTAGCTGTGAAACGCTTGTTACCTATTCGTTTCCCATTCGCAATATCGTCAATCTGCCCTACCAAAAGATTAATTATTGGGATAAATGAGGTAACAGGCAGTCTGACTTGACATGGTTAATCTTTTCATGACAATAAAGTGCCGATCTCAGGTGTTGTTAAGCTGTGAAAAGCCTGTTACCTTTTCGTTTCCCATTCGTTGCCTATTCGAACTAGCGCATATCGGCCCTACTAAAAGACCTTTTATTGGGATAATGAGGTAACAGGCAGTCTGACTTGACATGGTTAATCTTTTCATGACAATAAAGTGCCGATCTCATGTGTCGTTAAGCTGTGAAAAGCCTGTTACCTATTCGTTTCTTATTCGTTGCCTATTCGAACTAGCGTATATAGGCCCTTCAAAAAGACTTTCTATTGGGATAAATGAGATTACTGGCAGTCAGACATGACATAATCTATCTTTTCATGACAATAAAGTGCAGATCTCATGTGTCGTTTAGCTGTAAAAAGCCTGTTACCTATTCGTTCCCCATTCGTTGCCTATTCAAACTAGCGTATATCGGCCCTACTAAAAGACCTTTTATTGGGATAAATGAAGTTACTGGCAGTCAGACTTGACATAATCTATCTTTTCATAGCAATAAAGGATTGATCTCATGTGTCTTTTAGCTGTGGTAAGCCTGTTACCTATTCGATTCCCATTCGTTGCTTATTCGAAATACCGAAAATCTGCCCTACTAATAGATTAATTAATGGGATAAATGAGGTTACAGGCAATGAGACTTGATATAATTCACCTTTTCATGTCAATAAAGTGTAGATCTCATGTGTCTTCTAGCTGTGAAACGCTTGTTACCTATTCGTTTCCTATTCGCAATATCGTCAATCTGCCCTACCAAAAGATTAATTATTGCAATAAGTGAGGTTACAGGCAATGAGACTTGACATAATTAACCTTTTCATAGCAATAAAGGGTTGATCTCATGTGTCTTTTAGCTGTGATAAGCCTGTTACCTATTCGTTTCCCATTCGTTTCTTATTCGAAATACCGAAAATCTGCCCTACCAATATATTAATTATTGCGATAAATGAGGTTAGAGGCAATGAGACTTGATATAATTAACCTTTTCATGTCAATAAAGTGTAGGTCTCATTTGTCTTTTAGCTGTGAAACGCTTGTTACCTATTCGTTTCCCATTCGTTACCTATTCGCAATATCGTCAATCTGCCCTACCAAAAGATTAATTAATGGGATAAATGAGGTTACAGGCAATGAGACTTGACATAATTCACCTTTTCATGTCAATAAAGTGTGGATCTCATGTGTCTTCTAGCTGTGAAACGCCTGTTACCTATTCGTTTCCTATTCGCAATATCGTCAATCTGCCCTACCAAAAGATTAATTATTGCAATAAGTGAGGTTACAGGCAATGAGACTTGATATACTTAACATTTTCATGTCAATAAAGTGTAGGTCTCATGTGTCTTCTAGCTGTGAAACGCTTGTTACCTATTCGTTTCCTATTCGCAATATCGTCAATCTGCCCTACCAAAAGATTAATTATTGGGATAAATGAGGTTAGAGGCAATGAGACTTGACATGATTAACCTTTTCATAGCAATAAAGGGTTGATCTCATGTGTCTTCTAGCTGTGAAAAGCCTGTTACCTATTCGTTTCCCATTCGTTTCATATTCGAAATACCGAAAATCTACCCTACCAATATATTAATTATTGGGATAAATGAGGTTAGAGGAAATGAGACTTGATATAATTAACCTTTTCATGTCAATAAAGTGTAGGTCTCATGTGTCTTCTAGCTGTGAAACGCTTGTTACCTATTCGTTTCCCATTCGTTACCTATTCGCAATATCGTCAATCTGCCCTACCAAAAGATTAATTATTGGGATAAATGAGGTGAGAGCCAATGAGACTTGACATAATTAACCTTTTCATAGCAATAAAGGGTTGATCTCATGTGTCTTCTAGCTGTGAAAAGCCTGTTACCTATTCGTTTCCCATTCGTTTCTTATACGAAATACCGAAAATCTGCTCTACTAATAGATTAATTATTGGGATAAATGAGGTTACAGGCAATGAGACTTGATATAAATAACCTTTTCATGTCAATAAAGTGTAGGTCTCATGTGTCTTCTAGCTGTGAAACGCTTGTTACCTATTCGTTTCCCATTCGTTACCTATTCGGAATATCGTCAATCTGCCCTACAAAAAGATTAATTAATGGGATAAATGAGGTTACGGGCAATGAGACTTGATATAATTAACATTTTCATGTCAATAAAGTGTAGGTCTCATGTGTCTTTTAGCTGTGAAACGCTTGTTACCTATTCGTTTCCCATTCGTTACCTATTCGCAATATCGTCAATCTGCCCTACAAAAAGATTAATTAATGGGATAAATGAGGTTACGGGCAATGAGACTTGATATAATTCACCTTTTCATGTCAATAAAGTGTAGATCTCATGTGTCTTCTAGCTGTGAAACGCCTGTTACCTATTCGTTTCCTATTCGCAATATCGTCAATCTGCCCTACAAAAAGATTAATTAATGGGATAAATGAGGTTACAGGCAATGAGACTTGATATAATTCACCTTTTCATGTCAATAAAGTGTAGATCTCATGTGTCTTCTAGCTGTGAAACGCCTGTTACCTATTCGTTTCCTATTCGCAATATCGTCAATCTGCCCTACCAAAAGATTAATTATTGCAATAAGTGAGGTTACAGGCAATGAGACTTGACATAATTAACCTTTTCATAGCAATAAAGGGTTGATCTCATGTGTCTTTTAGCTGTGATAAGCCTGTTACCTATTCGTTTCCCATTCGTTTCTTATTCGAAATACCGAAAATCTGCCCTACCAATATATTAATTATTGCGATAAATGAGGTTAGAGGCAATGAGACTTGATATAATTAACCTTTTCATGTCAATAAAGTGTAGGTCTCATGTGTCTTTTAGCTGTGAAACGCTTGTTACCTATTCGTTTCCCATTCGTTACCTATTCGCAATATCGTCAATCTGCCCTACCAAAAGATTAATTAATGGGATAAATGAGGTTACAGGCAATGAGACTTGACATAATTCACCTTTTCATGTCAATAAAGTGTGGATCTCATGTGACTTCTAGCTGTGAAACGCCTGTTACCTATTCGTTTCCTATTCGCAATATCGTCAATCTGCCCTACCAAAAGATTAATTATTGCAATAAGTGAGGTTACAGGCAATGAGACTTGATATACTTAACATTTTCATGTCAATAAAGTGTAGGTCTCATGTGTCTTCTAGCTGTGAAACGCTTGTTACCTATTCGTTTCCTATTCGCAATATCGTCAATCTGCCCTACCAAAAGATTAATTATTTGGATAAATGAGGTTACAGGCAATGAGACTTGACATAATTAACCTTTTCATAGCAATAAAGGGTTGATCTCATGTGTCTTCTAGCTGTGAAAAGCCTGTTACCTATTCGTTTCCCATTCGTTTCATATTCGAAATACCGAAAATCTGCCCTACCAATATATTAATTATTGGGATAAATGAGGTTAGAAGAAATGAGAATTGATATAATTAACCTTTTCATGTCAATAAAGTGTAGGTCTCATGTGTCTTCTAGCTGTGAAACGCTTGTTACCTATTCGTTTCCCATTCGTTACCTATTCGCAATATCGTCAATCTGCCCTACCAAAAGATTAATTATTGGGATAAATGAGGTTAGAGGCAATGAGACTTGACATGATTAACCTTTTCATAGCAATAAAGGGTTGATCTCATGTGTCTTCTAGCTGTGAAAAGCCTGTTACCTATTCGTTTCCCATTCGTTTCTTATACGAAATACCGAAAATCTGCTCTACTAATAGATTAATTATTGGGATAAATGAGGTTACAGGCAATGAGACTTGATATAAATAACCTTTTCATGTCAATAAAGTGTAGGTCTCATGTGTCTTCTAGCTGTGAAACGCTTGTTACCTATTCGTTTCCCATTCGTTACCTATTCGGAATATCGTCAATCTGCCCTACAAAAAGATTAATTAATGGGATAAATGAGGTTACGGGCAATGAGACTTGATATAATTAACATTTTCATGTCAATAAAGTGTAGGTCTCATGTGTCTTTTAGCTGTGAAACGCTTGTTACCTATTCGTTTCCCATTCGTTACCTATTCGCAATATCGTCAATCTGCCCTACAAAAAGATTAATTAATGGGATAAATGAGGTTACGGGCAATGAGACTTGATATAATTCACCTTTTCATGTCAATAAAGTGTAGATCTCATGTGTCTTCTAGCTGTGAAACGCCTGTTACCTATTCGTTTCCTATTCGCAATATCGTCAATCTGCCCTACAAAAAGATTAATTAATGGGATAAATGAGGTTACAGGCAATGAGACTTGATATAATTCACCTTTTCATGTCAATAAAGTGTAGATCTCATGTGTCTTCTAGCTGTGAAACGCCTGTTACCTATTCGTTTCCTATTCGCAATATCGTCAATCTGCCCTACCAAAAGATTAATTATTGCAATAAGTGAGGTTACAGGCAATGAGACTTGACATAATTAACCTTTTCATAGCAATAAAGGGTTGATCTCATGTGTCTTTTAGCTGTGATAAGCCTGTTACCTATTCGTTTCCCATTCGTTTCTTATTCGAAATACCGAAAATCTGCCCTACCAATATATTAATTATTGCGATAAATGAGGTTAGAGGCAATGAGACTTGATATAATTAACCTTTTCATGTCAATAAAGTGTAGGTCTCATGTGTCTTTTAGCTGTGAAACGCTTGTTACCTATTCGTTTCCCATTCGTTACCTATTCGCAATATCGTCAATCTGCCCTACCAAAAGATTAATTAATGGGATAAATGAGGTTACAGGCAATGAGACTTGACATAATTCACCTTTTCATGTCAATAAAGTGTGGATCTCATGTGACTTCTAGCTGTGAAACGCCTGTTACCTATTCGTTTCCTATTCGCAATATCGTCAATCTGCCCTACCAAAAGATTAATTATTGCAATAAGTGAGGTTACAGGCTATGAGACTTGATATACTTAACATTTTCATGTCAATAAAGTGTAGGTCTCATGTGTCTTCTAGCTGTGAAACGCTTGTTACCTATTCGTTTCCTATTCGCAATATCGTCAATCTGCCCTACCAAAAGATTAATTATTTGGATAAATGTGGTTACAGGCAATGAGACTTGACATAATTAACCTTTTCATAGCAATAAAGGGTTGATCTCATGTGTCTTCTAGCTGTGAAAAGCCTGTTACCTATTCGTTTCCCATTCGTTTCATATTCGAAATACCGAAAATCTGCCCTACCAATATATTAATTATTGGGATAAATGAGGTTAGAGGAAATGAGACTTGATATAATTAACCTTTTCATGTCAATAAAGTGTAGGTCTCATGTGTCTTCTAGCTGTGAAACGCTTGTTACCTATTCGTTTCCCATTCGTTACCTATTCGCAATATCGTCAATCTGCCCTACCAAAAGATTAATTATTGGGATAAATGAGGTTAGAGGCAATGAGACTTGACATGATTAACCTTTTCATAGCAATAAAGGGTTGATCTCATGTGTCTTCTAGCTGTGAAAAGCCTGTTACCTATTCGTTTCCCATTCGTTTCTTATACGAAATACCGAAAATCTGCTCTACTAATAGATTAATTATTGGGATAAATGAGGTTACAGGCAATGAGACTTGATATAAATAACCTTTTCATGTCAATAAAGTGTAGGTCTCATGTGTCTTCTAGCTGTGAAACGCTTGTTACCTATTCGTTTCCCATTCGTTACCTATTCGGAATATCGTCAATCTGCCCTACCAAAAGATTAATTAATGGGATAAATGAGGTTACAGGCAATGAGACTTGATATAATTCACCTTTTCATGTCAATAAAGTGTAGATCCCATGTGTCTTCTAGCTGTGAAACGCCTGTTACCTATTCGTTTCCTATTCGCAATATCGTCAATCTGCCCTACCAAAAGATTAATTATTGCGATAAGTGAGGTTACAGGCAATGAGACTTGACAAAATTAACCTTTTCATGGCAATAAAGGATTGATCTCATATGTCTTCTTGCTGTGAAAAGCCTGTTACCTATTCGTTTCCCATTCGTTTCTTATTCGAAATACCGAAAATCTGCCCTACTAATAGATTGATTATTGGGATAAATGAGGTTACAGGCAATGAGACTTGACATAATTAACCTTTTCATAGCAAGAAAGGGTTGATCTCATGTGTCTTTTAGCTGTGATAAGCCTGTTACCTATTCGTTTCCCGCTCGTTTCTTATTCGAAATACCGAAAATCTGCCCTACCAATAGATTGATTATTGGGATAAATGAGGTTAGAGGCAATGAGACTTGACATAATTAACCTTTTCATAGCAATAAAGGTTGATCTCATGTGTCTTTCAGCTGTGAAAAGCCTGTTACTTATTCGTTTCCCATTCATTGCCTATTCGGACTAGCGATGCGGCCCTACTAAAATACTTTTTATTGGGATAACTGAGGTAACAGGCAGTCAGACTTGACATGGTTAATCTTTTCATGACAATAAAATGCAGATCTCATGTGTCTTTTAGCTGTTTAAAGCCTGTTACCTATTCGTTTCCCATTCGTTGCCTATTCGAACTAGCGTATAATGGCCCTACTAAAAGACCTTTTATTAGGAAAAATGAGGTTACTGACAGTCAGACTTGACATAATCTATCTTTTCATGACAATAAAGTGCAGATATCATGCGTCGTTAAGCTGTGAAAAGCCTGTTACCTATTCGTTTCCCATTCGTTGCCTATTCGAACTAGCGTATATTGGCCCTACTAAAAGACCTTTTATTGGGATAAATGAGGTTACTGGCAGTCAGACTTGACATAATCTATCTTTTCATGACATTGAAGTGCAGATCTCATGTGTCTTTCAGCTGTGAAAAGCCTGTTACTTATTCGTTTCCCATTCATTGCCTATTCGGACTAGCGTATATCGGCCCTACTAAAATACTTATTATTGGGATAACTGAGGTAACAGGCAGTCAGACTTGACATGGTTAATCTTTTCATGACAATAAAGTGCAGATCTCATGTGTCTTTTAGCTGTGAAAAGCCTGTTACCTATTCGTTTCCCATTCGTTGCCTATTCAAGCATGCGTATATTGGCCCTACTTAAAGACTTTTTTATTGGGATAAATGGGATAAATGGGGTAAATGGCAATCAGTCTTGACATGGTTAATCTTTTCATAACAATAAAGTGCAAATTTCGTGTGTCTTTTAGCTGTGAAAAGCCTGATACCCATTACTATATATTGCCTATCCAAACTAGCGAATATCCGCCCTCCTTACAAACTTTTTATTGGGATAAATGAGGTTACTGGCAGTCAGACTTGACATAATCTGTATTTCATGACAATAAAATGAAGATCGCATGTGTCTTCTAACTGTGAAAAGCCTGATACCTATTCGTTTCCTATTCGATCTAGCGTACATCGGCCCTACTAAAATACTTTTTATTAGTATAAGTGAGGTAACAGGCAGTCAGACTTGACATAACCAATCTTTTAATGGCAATAAAGTGCCGATCGCATGTATTTTCTAGCTGTGAAAAGCCTAGCTGTTACCTATTCGTTTTCCATTCGTTGAACGAATACTAATAAGTAGCGAATAGGGAATAGGGAATAAGTAACGAATAGGGAATAGGGAATAAGTAACGAATAGGTAACGATTAGGGAATAGGGAATAAGTAACGAATAGGTAACAAATAGGGAATAGGGAATAAGTAACGAATAGGTAACGAATAGGGAATAGGGAATAAGTAACGAATAGGGAATAGGGAATAAGTAACGAATAGGGAATAGGGAATAAGTAACGAATAGGGAATAGGGAATAAGTAACGAATAGGTAACGAATAGGGAATAGGGAATAAGTAACGAATAGGTAACGAATAGGGAATAGGGAATAAGTAACGAATAGGGAATAGGGAATAAGTAACGAATAGGGAATAGGGAATAAGTAACGAATAGGTAACGAATAGGGAATAGGGAATAAGTAACGAATAGGTAACGAATAGGGAATAGGGAATAAGTAACGAATAGGGAATAAGGAATAAGTAACCAACTTGACGTCCATACCGAATTTGACCATCAATAATTCGTTTATTTGCAACATGATGGGTTGTCTTTTAGCAACCAGTAAATGCTTACTCTTCCAGGCACCTGAGGGTCACACTCGTTTATGACTTGAATTCATGCATATGATCACGTGGTTGTAATTGATTAAGGTGTAGTGATGATGGGTCAGTTATAATGTTGTTTTGTGATACTTTAATGTCTACCGGTTTCGGAATAAAGACATTCTTTTTTCCATTTGGTATCTCTTCAATTCTAATATAAATAGATTATCATGATAAGTTCTAATATATAGGATAATCCATATTAAACAATATTTGCATTACAACGCAAAATTGTTCACTTAACATTCAATATGTGCCCTTTTAGCTTCTTCCCCTCTTGGCTAATAATTTTTTTTGGTATTTTTAATGCAAACTTCATACAGTTTCTATTCTAAAATCCTGATGGAATTCAGTCAAGTGTGTCATGGTGAGATTATCGAGAGTGCGTGTCTGGTTTTTTTTCGTGGTGTCGTAGTCTTTTAAGGTTCATCTTTACACTTCAGAAAAAAATGACTGATAGTTTACGTCTTTTTTTCAGTCTATATGGAGCCTAAACTACACATTCAGCTGCCTTATAATGCGTAGCAGCGTCTAGATAAATATTTTTTGCATTAACTTTTAGTATTTTGTATGTGTACACTTGATTCGTTTTGCTGTGGCATTTTCTTTACGTTTTTCAGTGCTAATCACCACAATGTAGCCAAATATCAACAATGCCATGTCATTTGGCCTCCACGTGCAAGGTTATTTCGTTATTGGTGTTATTTAATGTACTCACAGTATGTTTTATGGAAGGTTATTTAGGGGGAATTCATGCTTTATTCATTGTAATTTGAACGGAAAGAAAATGAATAAAGAAAACAACAAAAGTAATCTTGTAAACTTAAAGGGAAAATGATCGGCGATTTTTTATCTAGATGCTGCTACACTTTATTTTGTGTGTCTATGTGTCGTTTAAGTCGTACACAGACTAGAAAATACCCCAATTCTACCATTTCATTCAAAGTGTAACCATGAACCTTAAAGTTTTTTCTTCATTCTAGAAGATTTCGATTATCCCTTTCGTATTCCTTTGCTAGTTTGGCATGCTAAATGCTGACTATTTTAACTCTATATCATACATTGAAAAAGAATAAGAAATATTTCAGAGTAGTTTATCAACTGGCACTCCTGATCAATAGATTAGCTGGCCTCATCGTTATTTCTTTTAAAGCTATTAAAGTTTTAACATTTTGCAACGTGACTGTTTCAACCGGGTAATTAGGTAAAAGATAACTACAGATAGTTACATTGTACTTTAAAAGTTAATTTCCCAATTAATTCCTTGATTTGTCTATAGAGATTCCGTGTAAGTCCTTTCAGATTTCTAACAGAATTCATTTACTAAGAAATGCCTTTATATTTAATTGTTAACGTGCAAAGTGAACAATTTTCCGGTATTATTGCCAGATAACATGATTAAAACTCTTGGAAATAATCAAATTAATTTCAAAGTGTGTATCTTCACGCAAATCATTAAGTTTTTTCATTCTTATTATACAGAGGCGTCAGTGAAAGTTGACTTACGAGGGAGATTGATTCCTAAAATTTGAGATCATAGATATTACATTTCCTTCATGTCCTTGTTTTGGAAAAACCCGTTTCTTCTACTCTTTATCTTGTTAGAGAAGTCGAGATATTTTTTTTTAAATTTTTCATAGAATCGTTGAATAATACCAAGAATAATGGGAAACAACATATTCTGCTTGAGACGCTCAAGTGCTTTATCAATTGATTGTATACAAAGTACATAATAAACAATGTTTATTGTTATGTACATTGTAATTTGCATCTCGTTTTATAACAATGAGTTTAGTTTATTCTTTTTTCTCAAATTGTTGGAGTAAAAGGGGCCAATAAAACAGGATCATTTTAACGATACTAAATATGGATAAACAAAATTCAAGAGCAAGGATGATAAATTTGAAGAAAAGACAAAACAAAGCAATAACAAATCGAGAATTAAAGTGATGGTATCAAATATTCAAAAGTACCGTTTGATTTTACAAGGTTTTATGGTAAAAATTAGCAAATTATTTAAGAAGTATACTGCTGAAACAGTTTCGGTTGCCCTTTGGTCATGTCACACTAATAGATAAAAGAAAGCTTGAATGCACACAAGGTTCGTTCCTCCAAGTGAAAAATTTGAAACAGCAAGAACGAAATATATATACTACTTTGATAGAAGATGCCTTTAAAGTACTGCAGCACTATAGAAGTTAAGTAGAAGCTGGAATGAAATTGTTTGAGCAGCTTGATGTATTGCATGGATAAGAAAAACAGATTTACTACCTAATTTAGATTATATGCTTCTATCCTTGACAGACAATTATGATTATACATTCATCAATTTCATCCCAACAATAAAACAGATATTACATTTATTGTCCGTCTTGTCTGTTTGCATGTCTAATTCGAATAGTAATTTCGAAAATTCTTAATTGTTGTCTTAACATTTGCATAAAGTTATCATCGCAAAAGGCATCAAACGGTCGTATTTGTAAGATTGGAACATGGCTGAGTTGGTAAAAATCATATTCCCACCGTATCGGTGTCGGTATTATGGCACATCTAATCAGAACAGATTAGGAAAGCTTTTCTAGGATAAGTTTTAATATGAGCTCTGTGATATGGAGGTATCAAATCTAAATCATCACTGCATTAATTGAGTAAACAAAATCACACAGATTCTGAAAATACTTAAATGAGTATTTGTGTTTCTGTATATGAAACTGAAATTCTTCAATCCCTTCCTTTTGAATAAAGCGTTTGTAGAAGTTGATTTACTTGGAAAGCAAAAGAGTGTTGACATTGTACATTTGGCAATTAGGTGTTTCACATTATTGTTATGAAAGAGTCAGGCAACATTGCTCTCTTAAGGTTGGAATGTTACAACAAAAGCAGTGCTTAGTACATACTAGTATCAAGAGAAAGAAAATTTTAGAGCTAGCTCTTTCTAATATGACAGTTACAATCCCTTTGTTTTATTTAGGAAATCATATCCGATGACCAGTATGTGTCCTAAAAATGTCCTAAAAGAAGAAAAGCCGGGGTATAAAAATCGTTCAGTTGTGCTATGACTTATCTGCAAACTTTAAGATTTTGCCCTTTGCCAGCAACATTTGCAAATGAAAATCAAAATCATAAAAAAGAAGTAGACATCTGGTCTAACAGCAGTAAAAACGACCAACTGGCTACAAAATACAAAGTATACAATTTTACCTATTTACTATAATAATTTAGTGCCTTAAAGGCAATGACTATATGAACTCACAGAAATCGGGGCTTTAGAGTAAGGTGTCTTTGGCTAAAAATAGTCTTCTTTGCTTTTAAGAAGTAGTTTATATTTGTTACTAAGAAGTAGGGTAATTTGATCATAGCTACTTGACACTTACAAAACCTCTTAACCCGGGTCAACAAAACAACAAAAATAACTTGATATCTTAACCTTTTCATACAGCAGGAAGCTATACATAGTTATCAAGTACTGAATGTATTCTATAAAACCACTTATTAGTATTATTATGTAAAAAAAAACATGTATATAACCAGCAAACAAAAGGTGTATAGATGATCAATTGGGTTAATTAATTCCTATATTTAGTCAGAAGTAGACCAATCAATAAATCGTGATATGGTCGATATCCTTAAAGTGATACAGTGCTGAATGGGCTTGTTTCTTTATCTTTATTATTATTTTTTTCGTATTTGTTTCGAATTTCGACTTTCCAATGATGAAAGGTTACTCAACGATATTCGCATATGCATGATATGCAGCATAACGAAACGAAAAAGCGCCTTTTACTTTCTTATGTACTATGTATTTTAAAGTTATATATGTTTTATTAAAATTTTGAATACATCAATTCAAAACATTTACTATAAGTTTAAAACATGTGGTTGGGTTTCGTAAGCGGTCTTTTTTTACATAATTGACTAAAAACTTGTTCAGAGCATCATATTTGGGTTCAAAATTAAAAATACTATATTTTACGACTTGATCTTTATGGCACTATAAGAAAATAAAGAAATTAAACTTTTATATAAATCTATTTCAAGTATCAAAACAACAACAAACATTACTGTATCTGTCAATGACTAACAACTGAATAAAATAACAAAATAACCGAACAGGGATAATCAATCTGAAATGACCAAGAACAATAGAAAAGACGTGACAAAGACATATAGATGAAGGTGAAGACCGTAATGGTCCTGTTTATGACAGACTTTTAACAAAAATGGTGAGTTAGGTTTCAGGTTTAATGCCACAAATCCCATTTTGCCATTCGGTAGTAGCACAACACAACATGGTTTTCCATTAAACTAATAATAAAATAGAAAAAAAATGTATTAAATGAATGATAACGTGCCTTTAGTTTTTTTCAAAGTTCTACTCTACCTAGATATAAGTAATGGGGGATAAAGTGAAAGAATTAAGGGTTATAGACAACAAAATAATCGTCAATTATTATAGAAACTATACAAAAGCATTTGTTTCCCATATAACTCGTTATATCATACAGTTTCATGAATTGTTCACCAGAAATAAAATCCTTCTTACCATGAATTATCATTACCTTTTAGACTTGTCATCGTCTTAAAGCTTATACATTGCATATTTGGTGTATTGAAGCCAATTGAGTTTGTTTTCCAACGACATACAAACCAGTTTTCAGAATCATTTGCCTCCATGAACATTCGTTTTCACTGACTGTTAATTTTGGCACCAGCACTGTTTCTTGTATTATAAATAGCGATATCTAACTACGTATTCCATCGCACGTTTCATGTTATCACAAAATTAGCAGAACGTTTAAAACAACTAAGACCACAGGCACAAAAACAACGTGTATTTTATTTCCACGTGATCGTGGGAACTTAGTTGGAAGAACTGGTCTTTTTGTCGCAGGTTTACTTTGCAAGGTAATTTGAGCACCAACTGTATAACTAACATTCTCATCCTGTTGTAACTTTGACAATATTGGATTTGTATGCTCACAGACGGTTGCCTTTGATTTCATTTCTAAAATACAAAATAATAAATTCTATATGTTCATATCAATTAGCTTTTAATCGAAATCTGAATCAAAGTAAATACGATGCAGAACCAATACTGGTACAGATGCATTAGAAGAGAGCTGATGCTTTAGAGGCAGACCAGGAGAGCCTTCTCTCTGTGTACTGTGTCTTCAAAACTATAAAACAACCATGTTTATAACTGTGTTTATATTACCAATCAGTTGGTTAAACATCTTGGATTTTGGTTTCTTTTTTCTGTAAGGATTCTGTTTTTGTTTAGCTGTAGGTTTATCGCATTGTTTTTAAGTTTTTTTAGAATTAGTCTAACTATAAAATGAATTGAAATGTACCTTTTTAGAATGACTATAGCAAATCAGAATCGTTGCAATATTCATTTTTTCTAGTATGTCAATGCCATGTTTTGTTGTTATTCGTGGAGCGTTTCTAATTTATATCACACAAGTTCGGAAATTTAGTTTTTTTACATTTATTTTCTTGAAATCCAACGTAAACTTACCATAAAGCATATGATAATATACATGTTTACTATTCTGTAAATGTTCGTTGACGTTTTCAAATGATGAACACTGAAGGCTTGGCATCTTGTACATCCTTGTGACTGGGAAATTGAAATCTTCTCCTGGGAACGTCGTCAATATCTGTCCCAAAAAACGTCGTTAAATTCAAAATAATTATGTCAATGTCAACTCGTGGACAGACTATTTAAGTTGAAGGGGGCTTCGGAATTTTCCTACTAAAATAATTTGAATCAGATTTTTATGAAAAAAGTTCAGGACAGGTGAGGTTAATAAAAAAAAATTCTAATGAGGATTTCTGCCATATAGAATAATGTTGTTAATATTGCAAATAATTGTCTCGACACCTTCGAAAATAAATAAAATTTTGGCCGTTAATGATGTTTTGTGTGCTTTATACAAATAGACTACATTGTACTAAATGTTGCATTTATCTTTGTTCAATATTTTTGAGATTTCAAAATCTTTTGTGACACAAAAATAAACAGCTAAAGTTACTTCAAAAACACTTGGCACACGTTCTTTATGTTTTCCAAGGCGGTTAAATCAACGCAATTGATTTTTCTAAATTCATTTGCAAAATAATAACTTAAATTGAATACAAATGAGTTCAATATGTCATACCCAGCACACAAATTCTTCTGTTCCATCCATTGACTGAGTAAGTATCATCTTTGATGACATTTTATCTGATAGATGAAATTCGTCTTCCAGATACGCGATACATTTATATTCTGAAATAATAATTATAATTTATATTATATACTTTTTAATACTTTTATACAATTATCATATTTTTTATTAATTCGTTTTCGATAAAAAACCACACAGTTGCATAGTATGGTGGGACTTAAAATGTTATAGGGGAAATCTTTTCTCATAAACCAGTATCCATCCATTACACAGAGAATTATACGATAGGTAATAAAAAAGAAGCTTTACATAGTGAAAACTTATAGTCAACATCCTATCTCATAGATAAATCCTATGTTTCATAAGACAGGGTTATAAAAAAAAGATTTATGAAGCATTATTTTTTAAAGTATATGCACCATGCAAAATACAAGTCAAAAGGAAAGAAAATGTTAAACCTACCATATTCTCTTTCTCTTCCGAAACAGTTATCGGTCATAGTTATATGTGTATTGTATGAGCATGTGTTTGGGTTCCAGTCTGAGAAGTTCCCTTTACATTTTTGACCATTAAGGTATGCATGGAATGGCACCTTTCCTGATACACGACAGGGTGTAGGCCATAGCTGACCTTGTACTGAAAGATATTTTTATATTTTTATATTAATTTATCCAAAAAAAGTGTTAGAATAAAATGACGTATCAATACATGATATAAATATAGGTTTTTGTAGACTCAATTGGGTTGAATGTTTTTTTAACACACATGGGCTACATAGGACAACAAGTAAGTCGCATGATTATCATAGAAAACTGTTTGAATTTAGCAGGAAACGGTTCAACTTAATTCCCCATTTTAAGGTCACAATGAAACTTCTATTTTCAAGTCCTGTAACCAATTACAGATTCCGTTTTTCTTAGGTTATCACTGTTTTTTTTTAATGACCTTGTTTTTCAATTTCTTGAAGACTTTATTTATCATCTGTTTCTCTATTTTTTTTTACTTTTGAGATTTCTCGACAACTTTGTTCCCTATTTCCAAATCAACTTGCATAACCAAAGACAATAGTAACAGCTTATGTTTCTCAGTTTCTTAGTAAATACAAATAAAATACCTTCTTTGTACTTACATAATAAATTTCTTCTCGACAGGCTTCTTATATTATCTTTATTTTTCTCTTTATGGAAGTCTTTTCTAAAGTTGCATATTTCAATGTGATTTTTATCTTCCCTAAAACTACGTCCTTAACAAAACAAAAAAGAAATAAAAGTTTAAAGTAGAACACAACATAACTATGTAAATTGTCTTTGTCGACAGTCACAAAAGGTGCGGGTGAAATTACAGTATGTATCTTACATTTGTGTAAGAACAATCCTTAAGCATGTTAAGAGAGATAAAAAAGTTTAAGATTCAATTATATTTATAAGCATTGACATATAGACCAGCTACCGACGATTACAAAATTTATTAGGAAAACCATCATATTCCCTGCTATAAACCATTCTTTGTGTGTTTTATAAGCCAAACTTCTGATACCTGAAAACTGTTTTTTTAATGTATCTAATAAGTGTATATGTGGAAACAATTACCAACAATTTATATACTAGTACTCATAACTGTAGATGTAAGAGTCTTTAACTTTTAATGCCTACCTAATCTAAACTGCAGAATATTATTATGTGGTCTATGTAACTGTATACATGTATATCTTGTTGAGCTAAATAAAACAAAACGAAAAAGAAAGAATGTCCAATTTTATTAATTTATGTAATGTATTTATAGTTATGCCATATTCTAACGGAAATGTGTGGGTTTGTGTCATTAAACCAAGTTCAACTCTCTTTTAAAATGCATGTGCCAAAATACATGAAGTACAAATTCACCTTTTAACTCTTTTGCCTTCATGCTTAGACTTTAAGATTGATCAACAATGTTCGGTTATTTTGTTTATTCCTTTTTTATCACTAACCATTAACAAGGTGTTATGTTGACTCAATATAAAGTCGTATCAAAAGTATTAAAATCTAATACTCTTTGAACTAAAAAAACATGTGTAATTTAACACCCTTATACTAGGTCTATAAAGGCATAAAGTATTTATACCTGATTGGGGAAAAACAAGCTTCAAACTCATGTGAAGTTCTTTAGTTCGCAATGTCACAGTGTTATAAATGCTATATTTATCCTCGGTGATGGACTTTGGCTTCCTTGTTCGAACCTTTTGGCTTTGAGAAATTTTTATTCAATACTTGAGGTTTTGACCCTCCAATGTTTTGATTCAAATGCTGATGATGAGAGGTTACTCCTTGGAACATCGGTGTACAGCAAAACGAAAATTAACCATTTTACACCCGTTTTGGTATTGTTTTTTATCCGATGTCATTTACATGGTTTCATCTGGAAACATTTTACTCAAAAAGTATAATATCAAGACTTACCATCCATTTTGAAAGCTCGATATGAGTTTATATAAGTCTTCATCTGGTGCTCGTTCTAAACATTGAAAATGTCCCAAGTCAGAGAAATACAAATGTGTTTTGTTTATGATAACATTTTCTTCTCTTCCTTGGTCAAATAACAGCCATTTTCCTCGTACTAGTGGACTAAAATTAACGTCTCTCCAAGCAT
Source organism: Arcuatula senhousia (assembly GCA_963971305.1). Classification (NCBI taxonomy): domain Eukaryota; kingdom Metazoa; phylum Mollusca; class Bivalvia; order Mytilida; family Mytilidae; genus Arcuatula; species Arcuatula senhousia. Next base: position 42,087,356 of record OZ020312.1, read on the forward strand.
TGTCGTTGGCACCTGAAAAAAGAACTTGAAATGTTAAATAATGTACACAACACAACCTACATCAGCAGCAATGGAAAATTACACAATGGAAAAAAGCCTGCTCGCCGCTTTGCAACTTACCTTAGATCAAAAATATAATGCATATAATTCATAATAACGTTCCCAAAAATATCAAAGAAGATCCTTTCTTTAAACAGTACAACTTACAAAAAGATAACATGAAATGCAACACAGATGAACACTTTTTTTAATGTCAAAAAGTTGCTCAAGTAAAATAAATAAATGTTTTGTATGATTTTGTAACCTTTCATAATTAGTAATTTTACATCAGTAATTTAAAGTACTCAAGCACATGATTCCTTATTTTCATAAGAAAACAAGTCTTCTTTTTTCTACAAGGAGGTACAAACTCGTCGAAAAACTTTGCACATAAGCCACAGCTTTAACTACAGCATTGCGACAACTTCGACCTCTAGCGTGTCTGAGGTTAATCAAGAAAAGCGCTTTACAGGCAGTGTAATTTTGCTTTTAAATTTGATGATGTATAAAGATTATGTCAATGTGTGGATCTTGTCTATCTGGCACATATTCTTTCTTTTTAAAATTCGATTATATTTAAAATACTCACCACATAAGCCACAACTTTTACTACAGTGAGGTAAATAATTGTTGGATGTTTTATCACACATTCCTTTTTCTGCGTGTTCTTTACAGAACTGTTCGTTCTCATCTTCGCACTCGCCATAATCTAAAATACCCCCAAAATATTCCTCTATATCTTCACTTATTCAATGTTGATTTGTTTGTGTTTGCTGTATTTTTAATTTCGTTATTTCATCCTTATAACGCTTGTTTTCCCTTTTATATACTAAAACAGAGATGATGATGCTATGTGTAAGGTTAAAATAACTTTGACTATAAAGTGCAACTTAAACTTATATAGACGAACCACAAAATATGCCAATATGTTTGACTCGTTTTTAATTGTTTTAATTTTCACCAAAACTACCTTTGGTATAACCACCGGACCCAATGACCACGATGGAAAACTCAAGGAAAGTTCGGCGCCGTAAAACCTGTTTCAACGAACCATATATGTTGAAAGTCTTTCACCAAGTTAGGATCATTGCATTCTCCGGTGCACCTTTGACTTCTTTTGTCTTTTCGTCTTGAGCATTCGAGATTGAAAGTCGTACTACGGTATAATTTTGTTATATCCCTTTATTGATGTAGGTCTCTCTGTTTATTGCATGGACAACATCATTCGCATTCAAAATTCGTTGATATACATGCATGGAATAAATATATTTTGACGGGGAAATCAGTTTTCCCAGCAGTTGTTGTATAATCATACCTGTCCTTTTAAGATGAAGCTCATAGTAGTCAATTCCCGTTTCAGGTTGTCCATCCCTGTCTATTGGACAAATAGGACTGAAGTACAGCAATGCCATAAAGTGTTTACCAGCATTCAATGGAATCCTCTAAGAAATAAAACAAACATTATAGATCATTATAAAGAGTATTTTGAAGAAATTTTTACCGATGTATAAATCAGACCAGTGACTTTTGGCTGAGATAATTAAAGACATAGAACCTATCAATTTCGCATTTTTTTTACATTGAATAAAAAGTACATATATTAAAAATAAACTATCTAAAACTTACTATTACCAACATAAAAACTCAATGTTTTGTAGTTTTCTATAAAATAATCTTATTTTAATTTTTCGCGTTGATTAAGTATTGTCCAGCATAAATATTTACTTTTGGTAAACTGGGTACTGTTAAACTGAGAAACGAAATGTAACCAAACGAGGCGAAGAGAAAACGAAATCGGTAAATTAAGAAAAACGACTGGTGTCGGCTAAAATCGATTTAGTTTTCTTTTTTTACCAGTTTTGCTCGATTTCGTTTCCTTTCTTTACAGATTTCGGTTGCTTATTTTACTGTTTACGGTTTTTGTTCCGCTCCGTTTCGTTTGGTTACTTTTCGTTTTATTAGTTAACCGGTACCCGTAAGTGTTTACATTCTATAATTAGTTTGTCCTCTTTTTTGACACTGCGTTTTTTTATTCAGTTTTCCGTCGAAAAGTATACTTTCTGGTAGGTTTTTTGAAAATTTAACAGTTTCTTCAAAGGTTTTACAATGTATTCTTCAAATAGTGTGAATTTCATTATTTTTTAAAAATTGCCAAAATGATAGGTTCTATGTCTTTAAACTAAATCGCCATGATTTTCTCAGCTTTTGTCTTTTATTTAATTGGGAGCGAATCTGTGGGTTAACGCAGCGACTTTGTGGGTAAACGCGTCAAAATTATCTTTACTGTATATGATTTTTTTAATCATAAAAAAACATTTCAAATGCATGGCTTGAATTGGAAACTAAAGTTTACGCTGTAGATAGTAGTCAGTGTACGTGTAAAATAATCAAAATAATTTTCAAAGTTTATTGCAAAATACCCACGCATTTCATTGAGTAAATTGATACATGTTACAAGTTGATTAAAGTTTCATAAATATTTTAATTAACATATAAAAGGACTTCTTTCAAGTTGTTATCGTTCCAAGGAGAAGGTTTTTTTCTGAGAATATGAACCTTTTTTTCCAAATTGATACTATTAACGAAAATGTTAAATGACCAAAACTCGTATGGCCATAAGTGGGAGCAATCCTATCTTTTTTCTTCCTTAAATGTCCTCTCCCCTTAATTGTCAACTTCCGTAAGAAAGTCTGGGAAGGTAGATTTATATTATGTTAAGTTGTCAAAAACCGACCACATGCTGCTTATAAAGTTATTATAGTATATTAAGAATATTTGATTTTGAAAGGGGGCTAGCAGTTTCTTGGCGGTAAAGGCTATTTTTTTTATTTCCAATTGTTTTTTCCAGGCCAGAAAATTAATTACAAAAGCTGCAAGCCCCCCCCCTCAGAATCAAATGGACGTTCTTTAAGAAGCAAAGAAGTACTGATTGAAAATGTAAAAAAAAAATGTATAGTCAATTAAACACTACCAAAACCAACACAATGAAACGAGTAACATGTACAAAATCACACCAAAAAAATGACCAATTTTCAATCAGCCGTGCTAATTCAAGTCTTAAAATGGAGTGCCCGCTCTGTTGCAATGTACCCGTCGATTAGTGGTCAAATATCTTCATTGATAACATATTTGTGAATCTCTTATCTTAAGGATGTTGGAGGGTCAGCTTTTGAAATTTTTTACATATTTTTCGGAATCCTCGATATTTTTTCCATCAAAATAAGGCAACAATTTTTGAACTGTAATACCAATTTTTCTTTTGTTTAGAGTCTTCACTACATCATTAATGTCTGTTTTCCATTTTTTTTTCAAATTCTAATCACTTTTTACGGGCTTAAACAGCTACATTATGCCAATGTTAACTTTAAAACTAGTAGGGTTACCTATCGAATTATTTAAGCTTGGTTCATATTTTTTAAATTTTCTCTTATCATTAAGATGAGTGAGTGAGTTGGTGTTTAACGCCCGTGCAACACTATATAGGTTATTTACAGGCGACTTATCATTAAGGGCATCAATTTCAAAACTTCACTTTCAATCACCCTCGAACATCCTTAAGTTTACTTGTAACTATCTTGATTACTAAGATGTCAATGGAGGAGGGAAGTTATATGTCATAAACTTGATTCAATCTACCATACCATTTCTTTTAAAATGTCTGTACTCTGTACTAAGTCAGGACCATTGCTTATTTGTTTTTATTTCTCTGGTATTGGTTTTTCCTTATTTTGTCTGTTCTGCTTGGACATTTGACTTCTTAATCGGTATTTTTCAAGACATGCAAATAATATATTCTTCATATCCTTTAATTTTTCTTTAATTATTTTTGTATGAATAATACGAGAGCGTATAATGGACTCTCATTGCCTTTAAAGAATACATTTTAACACACTGTTTTTGTATGTCTTAAATAGGGGAACATTTTGTTCTCAGAAACAACTCAAATGTATTTTCAAATGAATAACTTTAAAATGCGGAAAGAGGAAGTGGAAAATACTTTTTGTTCTTGTTATAAGTGCGATCACACCATTGTTAAACCTCTTATAATTGTTATTTCCACGAACTGTCATCTTCCCTGGAATATTTTTAGATAAAAAGAAGTGATTTAGAGCCGAAGAGGAGTGACAGTATACTGCAAATAGAGTCAATAGTACCTAAGGTTAGTGTTCTTTTTTTTACTTTTAGTGTTTCACATATATCTACTTTTACCAGTTTTCACATGTTCAGTTATTTGCATTCAAAATTGATAACACATTTTTTTTAAATATCTAATCATAATCAGTCAAATTGAAATAAAATACATGTAGCTATCAATATGCAAAACTAAATATTGATTGTAAAATAATGTTACATGTAAATGGTTGTAAATAAACTGCACATATATTAACAGAGAAGACAAAATTGTCCCATTTTGTTTTCTATTTCCTTTCTAAAACAGGAAGAAAGAATTTGTAAAATCGATGAAACTGCATTTTATTTCGCTCCACCTATCTATTAAAAAAATTATTGAATGTTCCAAACAATGGTTCTCTCGTGAAAAATAAAATTAGGGTTCACATACTTAAATTATCTACAATAACAAACAGGTCTTATTTATTTGTGTCTTTTTTTCTTTGTTCGACTTGAAAACCTAATACTTTTAATTAAAACCACATGTTGAAATTATTAATCTTAAAACTTCGCATAAAAATATGTTTGTTTATTAAAAATTTAATAAAAGTTGTGTATCTTAACCTTGATTCATTATTAGCTTTTGATTTTTAAGAGAAACTTAACGGATCGTGTTAACATGACTCTAGATGTTGAAATCGACCTACAAACGAATCTACTATTATATATAATTCATATGGAAAAATAAAGATACATACCAAGCAAAATCGGTGTTTATTTTCATCATCAGCTGTCACCATGAAAGAAAAATTTCCATGAGTCCATCCACCTAAGCAATGGAGACGTTTCCCTGAAATTGGCATGCTCAAAGTTCAAAGTAGTTATTTATATAAGCATCACTTTGTATAACCGAAATCATTTGGCAGAATATCGACTGCCAAACTATTTTTTCATCAAAAAATGAATTAAATTATAGTTTTAGGGAACAACATGCACCCCATATTTCTTCAAGGTAAACGGTCGGCCCTTAATCACTTTTTTCTTGACTACACTACAAAGTAAGTCTTTCTAAAGTCTCTCGGGGAAAGATGAAATCTCACTTTGCTTATTCTTACTAAAATACGTGAAAACGCCTAAAAAGTGACTGATGTCGTTTACAAGCTCTATGACATTTTTTTAGTATAATTTCATGCAAGTCCGATTTTTTTTAACGAAGTAACGACTGGTGATGTTTTATAAACCTATACTTACACTCTCCTTGTAGTACAAAAGGGTTACAGCTGCTTCCTTTAGGGGCGAAGAAATCCATCCCATCCCCCTTCATACATTCAATCTCAAGTTTAGATCTCCTCCAATCATCCTTGCATACGTCCTTATATATAAAAAAGATATTATAAGACAAAAGCGACTGGTGTTAATTTTTTTCATTAATACACTGTAGATTCATTTATTTTCGTGTGTCTACTTTTCGTGGTGAAATGAAAGAGGGTCAGTTTGTGGACTCTTGAATTCGTGTTTCGGAAGTCTGCTGCATAAATGTCAATGTCATATTTCCTTTTTATGGGGTATCCAATTTCGAGGGTCAGGTCATCCACGAACATCACGAAAATTAATAATTCACGAATAATGAAAAAACAGTAGCTGGAATGTTTATGTTTTTGAGAAAGCCTCTCAAGTATCGTAAAGTATGTTTTTTGCTTTTTGTTAATAGTGGTATTTCTTTTGAAACTGTGCGAGGAATCTTTGACAAAGCTTTCGTTTGTAATTGTCTTTTTGATGTTTTCTGTTCCTTGTTTAAGAAGGGGGTCTATCTGTGACTATTTCAGGGCTGGCTTTGAATTATATGCATTTTATTTAGACCATGGGCCAATTGCGGAACCGCGAGCAGTGCCAAATGGCCTCGTTGAAGGCTGCTGGCGGTTGTCCATTGTGGATTTTCTAAATTGCCGTTTAATTGTGGGTTGTGTCGTGTACACTTATTCCACATCTCATTATTTTCTATTACTATTTTAAATGTGTCCATGTTGGTATTACAGTGTGTTTGACTTACAAAAGCAATTCTTAGTCTTGTCATTATAAGTCTATCAAGGATAGTTCACGTAAAAATGATTTTGGTAAGAAGCAAAGAGCCACCAATGGGGCATCCGAGTGTCAAAAGTCCGAAAGGGGAACGACGAAACCGCACAAAGAAACACAAAACACAAAATCAACCGAACAGAAATACGGTGAAATATGGTAATTTAAATCACAAAATTAGAAAACTTGTTTACTTTATTTCCATTATCGCACAATTCACATTCTATTCAAATGCCTTCCAAAACCAACTTGACGTGAATCTTCATACGTTCTGCCTCCAGGTGAGGCTTTCCAGGATCTCTCTCTCTCTATCTATCTATCTCTCTCTCTCTCTTTCTCTTTCTGAGCTATTTATGATTCCAAACTAAGTACATGTAGGCTCTTTAATTTGTCTATAGTATTTCTGCATTAGCCGAACGTGGATTGATGGAACTTGCTACTGGTCGTCCCTTTTCGTACTTTCTAAGAACTTTTTATGGCAATATTAAAAAAAAACTGTACCTGATTGGTTAGTCTGCTAATTGTCCTGAATGTGAACCCTCCTGATATTGGACAGGGTGTCGGATCTGGGTCCCAACTAGCTACATATAACCAAAAAAAAATTAATGATTTAACCTTCGTGATTCAACTTTTCTTTATTAATTGTATTAAACAGATTTGTTTACTAGTTTCAACTTCTCATTGCAAATTTGGTCTTTCTGTTTCTTATGACACAAGGTTTTTAATTGTAACCAATTAGGCAGTTTGAGTGTTTTTGTTGAAAGTCGTGTTTCTTAAATGTGTTGGGTTTTTCTTGGATTTACGTGTTTCTTGGTGTTGACCTGTAGTTGGCTTCGTTGTCGGCTATACGTAGAAGTGTATTTACCTATCCACGGCCAATCATCCATTGCTAAGTTCTCTTCATCACATAAATCTGGGGCATTTGTGCTTCTCCAGCTTCCTAGAAAATATTGCAAGATCAGATTGATCTCATTTAATAAGTTTAGCTTTAACTTTGTGGAATATTTTTCAAAAAAGTTCACCCCTAACGGTATTGGAATCACGGATTTTGGAATTCGTAGTCCGATGTGTTAACCACTAGCCCACTTTAATAAGTTTAGTTATTGAGATGAAAATATATCATTTTGTACTTAATTTGTCTTCCAGTTTCCCCCAAGTTGAAAAATATGTGTTATCATAATTTATATCAGTCATTATGATTAAGTAAAGGTTATTCAAAGCCTATGTTTTTTTAGCTTTAAATAACAACTTGATATTAGTTTCTGTAAATATCTTTTAATCATAAATTGACATTAAGATTGATTTCTATGTTGCTTTCCATTGGCACTTTGTTTTGCAGTTTTGTTTTTAATGAAATATTTTTCCAGTGAAATTTAAATCAAAATATCCAAAATCCAATAAATATCCATTTAAATTTCAAAACATCTTCAAGTACTAGTATGCACAACAACACAATACTACGTTTTCAGGTTAATGTCGACCAGCAGTCAATATTTCCATACAAAACTCTAAAATCAATCTGAGAATCAACAAGGCCTCTTTAAGCTGTGTTAGGTTCTTGTCATATGTTATTATTCTTCATAACATGCTTTATTGATACTCATACGATTTAATTTAGATCTCAAGAGACCTCTCTTATGCCATTTACCATCACTAATATGTCATCAGCTTTCTGGTCTATATAAACATCGATGTTTATTGTACCATCGGGGTTGTTCTCAGTCCGTAAAACTTTCTTGTTAAAGTCACTTAGATTTTATTGCACAGGGATGGACCCAGGAAATAAATTTTTGAAACAGAGATTGATTCAGAAATTTTAGGAAAAGGGAGAAATAGTATCAAGTTTATAATTTTTTCTATTACACTTTAAACATAGGCATAGTACGACTCAAACTTAATCAGGATGACAGACTGCTCAGCTTTAAAACAAAACCAAATGATTTAAGGTCAAGATAACACGACGTCAATTTTTTTTTATTTTATAATGGAAAGTGAAAAACAGTTGTTTACCTCTGGCTATGATAATGTTAAGATTCTTCTTTAGCAATATGGAACGAAAAAGGTCATCTTGATTTAGAACAAAAATTGTTGTCTATCATCTAAATATGGTTATCTATACCTATATCTCCATTTTTGGTGTATTACCATATACATAAAAACTTTACAACATTATTGTAGTTTATTGTTTCCTTGTTGCATGTACAAGCCGGAAATCTCTGAGCTTAAATTCTATCAGTATTTACTCAATCAAATGATAGACTTCCTCTCTATCATATTTTTCGATGACATGTTTATAGAATTTACATGATTAGATAACAAATAGATAATAAAGAAATATCCAATTGAGTTTTATTGGAGTCACATCGCTCAGCTATTGTTTCATGCTCATGATGGAATGTTTTTGAATCTGACAACGTTTTGTCCTATTCCGAGGTCTAGACCAAACTTAATTGAAATGTCATTTGCTGGATTTATATATGATTAATATATGTTTCAATCTCTCGTTCATGTTGTGAACACAGCAACAAGAACAAGGAAATATCTTAAGCTCTGGCTCTCGAAGAAAACATATTGTTTAAAGATTTGTGTAACCTACTGACTTTACGAGAGTAAATTTATATTATTGTTCGCCTTATATCCAACTTTAAGATGTAATCTAAATTTTAGAGAGAAAAAGGTGTTTTTTAAGTATTCAAATATAAATAAACATTAAGGTATAAAGTACCAAGTAGGGTGCCAAATTCTGATTGGATATCCCAACAGGTACATGTATTTGATGAAATGATATGGGGTAAATGCACACGAGACCATAACACATATGTTAACTCCAACTGCAATAAGATTTAATGAGCCATTCTGGAAACTTATTCCTCATTAGCAGCACTAGAGCCTAAACTTAAGCAATCCACAATATCAAAAAAGTATTTACAATGCATAAACCAAACGAAATCCGAATAAATAAAGCTCAGAACAAAACTAATATAATAGAAGGAGTAAAACCTTACGTTTTCGAATTTCAATGCTATAAACAAAGTGCGCATATGAGATATAATCTCATATGCGCACATAATCTCATAGTCTCATAATCCTTTACCGTCCATTTGTTTGTTCTTGTTTTTTGTCTTAGGTTCTCTCTAGTGGAATTGGACTTTGATCGATTTGATTTTTATTGTGTGTTTAGTTTTTGTGCTTTGTCTTGGAATATTGATAGGGGGAAGGTTGGGCCCAAAAAACTAGTTTAACCCCGCCACATATTACATGTGCCTGTCCTAAGACCGTGGGCCAATTGCAGAACCAAGAGCAGTGCCAAATGGCCTCGTTGAAGGCTGCTGGCGGTTGTCCATTGTGCTTTTTCTAAATTGCCGTTTAATTGTGGGTTATGTTGCGTACACTTATTCCACATCTCATTATTTTCTATCATGTACAAGTACGCCATATCTAAAAAGAATAAAAGCATACATCTCAGTACAAGGAATTATTTTACTAACTTCACACGGCATTTAAAGACAAACATTTGGTGAAAGGATAGTTTCATGGGCTCTTCTGAGAGATTCAAACCAAAACTTCTAATACCCCAACAAATATATTTTATGTTTTGAAAGTCAACCACGTGATTATTGAAAGTAAGCTTACCTTCTGTAATCTGGATAACATTGCTGCTCCTTAGAGTAAATCTCATACAGGCATACACGTACTGAAATCTGAAAATCAAAAGACCATTTATGTTTTGTTTTTTTTTCAATGTAGGTATATGGATCTCATGTTTAAACATAAGTGAAAATCTTTGTTTTACCAACTGAACCTGCCACCAACAAAACAACACTCAAAGCAAAAGGGAATAAGAATGTGAGCACCCCTCCCTGTGTTGAAATTTGCTCAAATGAGAGAACCGAAATAAACCTCTTTAGATTTATAAAAAGAAAGACCAACTTCTGGATGTAAAACCAAAACACTAACTTAAGAGTATTTAATACAGAGTCTTCTCTGGCTAATCCACCAAATATGGCGGGTTTAAATAATTTTTTTTCTTTATTAATCCAATTTTTTTTTGTCTACAGACAGTAATTCTAAACTATTCTATCAACTGCACGGATTCTGACATGTGAGGCTTGTATTAAGTGTATGATTCTTGAAGCCATGTCTCTTTAATACTAGTAACTTAAATGAAGTAAACTAATGTTTTCTTGTAGGTATCAAAGAAGATTGAAAGTTGCCATAAACTTGTTATACATCTAGGATTATGGTGACGACAAGTACAAAAAAATAGAGAAATGCATTCTATATTTTATTACATTTATTTGCTTCGTCAATGAAACAGAAACTCCTGTAGGAAAATGTTCCGCTCGGTCAACTAGTTTTCATTTCCTGATCTTTTCGTAGACTTGTTGTAAAAATAAATCATGCAGACCAAAGCAATCCCTTTTCTCAAAGTTAAACTTGTATGGTTCCTGATTAAAAGTTGTGTTTTCTGAATTATTGAACCCGGTTCAATTAGTACGTTTAATTTGCTTTCGATCAAAATTAATTTCCTGCTGTATTAATTGTCAATTGGCAATCAGTACGTTTTGACTAATCTTGGGAACTCAGTATTTCATAATATCATTAATATCAATTTTCTTTCTAATAAAAATTGAACGATAGATTCGAGGCTTTAGGTTTTAGTTCTAAGTTTTATTGTCAGAGAAGTCATGATTAATGCTCTTAGACAAAACATCAAATCTCAATATTGTCTCAGTTTTTGATTTTTTATAGCTCGACCTATAATTGGATAGTTTTTCGATTAAATTTATTATTCAAAGCAGAGCTGGTCTGGAATTATTTGAGTTTGAAACCCTAGAAATAGACTTTTTGAACTAAATTTCGGATACGGTTCCTAGCTAGCTTATTGTATTATTGTTAATTGAAAATCAACGCCCTCATATTGACACAGCTGTTTTTTTTTTCTGATTTTTTTATAAGGAAGCATTATTCTATTCGACGACATACATTGAAGTAAATAAAGCATTTTAAATCGACATACTTTAATTAGTGTCTTAATTATTGCTTTCGCCTAATTCGTAAAGTTGCAAACTACATGTTTTTTTGGTGATGAAAAAAGATTAAAATATATATATACATGCTTGGAGAGCGTGAGCATTACACGGCAAGAAATAACACATTTTGGTCATTTAAATGCACTAAAAATTGCAACCGCCTATTCTAAATAATACAATAAATATGCCAGCAGCCTTGAAAATTAAGTGCGGTCGCTTCTCGTCGTCGTGCAATTGACCAGAACAGTATATTACTATAGCATGCCCACTCTGAGGGATGTTGACCTTTTCACAATGGGATTTTTGTATTACCACATATTTGACCAACTGCTGGTGCCATGGTATATACCAATGACCACCTTCACCCCCCCCCCCCCTGAAAATTACCTCAAGTACAGAATTTGGAAAAGTGCACATGAAAATTGCAACATATGTTAATTTCAAAAGTATAACATTATCATTACGTTTAACGTACATGTATGTTCGCCTTATGCTTGGTTCTCATGTTGTAAACATGTGTTTAAAAACAGATGTTTACCATATGTTTTATGTTTTCATAAGTTTTAGAAAAAACGAAGAAAAATCATCATCATCAATGAATTGCTAATGCATTATCTCAATTTAAATTGTAAGGCTTTTGTTGCCACATGTTTAACATATGTTCGTCATATGTTTGAAAACATATGATCAACATATGGCCATTAAACGTCATGTGAACATATGTTCAAAAACATATGTTAAACATATGTTCGAAAACATATGATAAACAAATGATGAACATATGTTTAACATATGTTGCAATATCTACTGTGTAACAGTATCTTACCCATTTTCGTCAGATTGTGCCACTCTATATTTATTATTCTCCTGCAATAGGCACGTTCTATTGAAATGTTTTCTTGTAGCACAATTATCTCTTTGGTTCACAGTTTCATAAGGAGTAAACCGTCTATTTTTCCTCTCGCAGTTGATGTTATCCTTCTTATAAGTTACCCACATTTTAGATCCCTCAACGAATATCTCTCGTTGTTCTAACATTTTAGGTTTTTCTCGAATATTAATCCACCAAGACCGTGTTATCCATGGCTGAAGACGTCCATGTTTTTTCTTGCTTTGTAAGAATTCGGGGAAGAAACAGCTGTCTGGTTTTACACATTCTGAAAAAAAATTGTAAAATACTTCATATGTGAATAAAATTTCCTTTATTTCTTTACAACCGCGATAGTTCACTAACAAATTTCTACTGTTAATATATTAAAATTTTCAGTTTACTATCGTGACTATGCTGTTCGGTTGTTTTAGTGTGTAGGGTCCTTGTGTTGTTCTCGCTTGTGTTTACCGGTTTTGTATTTTTACTTAATTCTGGCATACGAGTTTCCCATTGGTACCTCTCTGCATCTTTGAATAAGTTGGTCCAGCAAGTTTTGGCTTACAAAGCGCGTCTCGATTTTTTATTGGTGCTATTCTTCTTATTTGATCTTGAATTCATAACACTTTTTTAAAGACCTATAAAACGTTTGCATGTAATACTAGTACTATAAATTGAAATCATCTGAATGATCAAACTAATCTGCAAAAATGAAAATATAAGATAAGCTTACAAAATTGATTTACTTGTATATTTGATCTCCTTAATATATGAATACCAGCATTGCTTTAGAATTTGCATTTTTAATGTATCAAAACCAAAATCTAAATGTGAATTTTTATTTTGTTTTGCTCTTTTATGTAATAGACAACTAAAATGGTTGTATGTGGCGCTTTTTCATTAGTTGTATTATTTATTGAATTATAAAAGTACAAATCTTTGCAATCAACTTTTTTGTTTGTGAATTTATAATGTACAATTTCCAATTAAAATATTTTATTGAATTTGTTATATATATATATATATATAAAACGTGCACTATCTCGAAGATGTACAATTAAAAATTAATGTATGTAAAAGTACAAAATAAGTTAAGTGTGATTAAAGTCTGTAAAATCCATCTCATACAACCCAAACAAAACAGAAAAGCCATGCAGATTAAGATCGCATTTCAAAGTTTCTATCAGTGTGCATGTTATCCTGAGAAAAATGGCCCGCAGCAGTAACCTTGTCGGCAAAAATCCAGCAACCAGTACCCTATGACGAGTCGTAGCACTATGCCTATGGAGTGAGAGCATAGCTTACTTAGGTAGTGAATGAGGTAGTCAACTCTTGTATGTCCGGGTCTAAAGGCCATAGAACGGAAAACCTGGCCACAAACCAAAGTGGTGCATGCATCGTGCGAGGGAAGTTGTCCAATACTCGCCCTTTTTTCTGACATAACCGAATACAATACACGATTATAGAACTATATAAAAAGCATAGAATATACAAGTGAATGGTTGTAATTATCTAGACAAAAACTGTTAATCTATATGGTGTATTCACATGCGTTTGGGTCCAGGATTTTATTTTTATTTATTGTGTTAAAATAAAAAAAAAATCTGACCCTCGCTATAATACTATTTCCACGTGGAAATAGTATAGCGACGAGATGGAAATTTTTATAAGCACGTTTTTTAAGATAGAATAAAATCCTGAGACTTGTTTAGGGTATATTGGGATATGGGATATTCACACAATTTTTTCATGGGATACGGGATATTTGAGGCAAAACTTACTGGGATATGGGATATTTAAGTCCATTTTATTTACAGGGATATGGGATACTGGAAAAACAATTTTTGGGATATGGGATATTTGATGAAAAATTTATGGGGATATGGGATATTGGTACCCCCCCTAAACAAGCCCCAATCCTGGACACAAACGCCTGTGGGTGTATTTAGATTTATATTAATATGAGGCAGGTAAAACCTGTTTCGATCTAGTCTCGATCACCCAGACGCTTATCAATAGATGATAAGAGTCTGGGACAGTCCTATTACCTATTTTGTTTTATTATACTTCAGTAGATTTTTTCTATATAAAATACAGGTAAACATTTTAACTATTACATCTTGAATTTGTTAAAAGTACTATTTCCCTAGGGATATAGTAAAAACTATTTCCCTAGGGTAATAGTACCGTAATACAATTTCGCGGGGTTTTTGTATGATTGGCAGTAGGTGTGGCTTGAATATACTGTATACAAGGTAAAGAGTGAGCAGTAGGCGTGGTTTTAGTTAAGTTGTTTACCGATTCAGTATAATAAAACAATTGTTTACTGGTCATTCGGAAAACAGTACATTTGTTTCCCCTCGGTACTTACCATTTCCCTCGGCGCTAGGCGCCTCGTGAAATAGTAAGTACCTCGTGGAAACAAATGTACTGTTTTCCTCATGACCAGTCAACAATTGTATAATGTGTACGTTCGGAGTACTTTCAGGCTTTATCATAATGTTCGACGAATATCACTCAACCGTATGTTCAGAATTCTGTGTATATGGTTCAGTGATTTTATGCAAATGCAATAGCGAGATAACTTCTCCAATTGATGTGATTTGTTCTCTTAAAACATAATATTTCTTATTTTACAATAAGACATCCTATTTTACATTTTTGAACACAAGTTGGTTTTGTTAACAATAAAAAAAATCGTTTTATCGTTAAATTGTACTCACGGGCGTCCACCTGGTTTAAGAAATTGTTTATGTTTATTGGAGTTAAAAATTGGGACATTCTTGATTACAGAACCATGCACGTTTGACCAATCCGATTCTCGATTTTGCAGAACCAGTTGTCAAAAACCAAGGAAGACCAATGAAACGTTGAGTTTTTAAAGTTGGTTCATTTCAGATTGAAATGAATCTTGTATGCTAAACACGTCATATACACACGTGGTAAATGTTAAAAGGTATAACGATCGCCACCTAGTGGTTACGAGAAATCAACAGGTGTTTTCCCAGACTCACTACCTTGGTAGTATGAGTTTGGGTTCGAGACTAGTTACGCTCCCGAAGTTTCAATTAATTCAATTTGTTTTGGTTCGAAAATAAAAACAAACTAGCTTTATTTGTGGGTTACGTGAGCGTTTAATGACGTCTAAAATTTTCAAAGATAAAAACGTTAAAAAGACGCCGAAAGTTCGTGAAACAAGCGCGTGCTTAACCGGACGTTGAAGGAAAATGAGCTCATAGTACAAACATGACTTTTATATATTTTACAATGTACTCTATCCATTATAATGTATACGAATTTCTTTTTCTTTGAGTGCCCTGCATGGTTAAAAGCTTTAAAAAAACTCTAAAATGGCTTGCTAAGAATGATTACATTTTTGTTTCATTGCGCTTTGTGTTCAACAAAATAAAGACCGGAAGGGACAGGAAAATCGGTAAAATGGAAGTTTTGGTTTATATTGAAGCTTTTACATGTTGCACCGTCCACTATCATGCAGCACTAGATTCAATATCTCAACAGAAAGAAGATTTTCCAACTTAAAATTCTCTTTAATGGTAATTTTAGCGGAAATCGTTTATGATCCCATAGAGTAACCATGGCATGTAACCGATTTGAAATACAAAGAATACAGAGGCAGTGTTTAGAAGTCTCGCGAGAATACCAAGTCTCGACAGAAATAAAATAAGAAGGAAAACTAACTAATGACTTTCTGTAATAGATTCCATATTGTTAAGATGCCTTCTACACGTTAAGGTTAGACATAATCGAAAATAACAAATCATTTCAAAACGTAAATATATGGTAAAGTAGTTAATACTTATATTGGGATTATCTGAAGTCTCTGGGGCCCATTGCTATTAAATGATTGCTTAAAACATTAGATCCTTGACATTTTAAATACAATAAATATAAAAATTATTGCGTCTTAAATTATCAAAATCAAAATTCTACCCTGAAATCTAAATAGTAAAAACAATGTAAAAAACACTTGGTTTACAGGGGGGAATCAGAAGGGGGCCTTTTTGGTGGTTGTGGTGGGGACTATATTGGAGATATAGGAAACCATTGAAGAATGATCAGAGTGGCCCTCTAGGCCAGTCATTTCTGGATCCGCTACTGCTGGATAAGCATAATACAACAAAGTAAAGGACCCGTATGCGGACCACCAAGTATTGCGCCACATAGACTTTTTTTTTAAATTAACCACCCCTCCCCTATTCGAATCGTATTTGAATTTACTGTTCCTTTGTCTCAACCTCATCTTTGTTCAGCATAAGTATTCATCGTCCTTATACAACTTTATAGTGTTGCTTGGGCGTAAAACGCCAACTCACTCACTCACTCAAGTCTAACCAGAGACACTCTAAGCAGCCAAAGGGTTTTAAATGCCAAACACCAAATAAATATGAATATACAGAGCATGTATGGAAAAAAATACCAAAATTTATTAATTAAAACACAAATCGTGACTTGAATCGACCCATTTCAGAGGAAAAAAGAACCTTAGGATTTTCACAAATTTCAAATATCAAATGGTATTTCGTGTACGTCCATGAATTGCGTACCGGTATTCGTTCATATAATTATACCAAGGGTGGTATCTTTTGAGTATTTAGTGAAGGACGCACGTTAAGTAAAATATTTATGGCCAATAATACCATGTTATTGTTCTTAATTAAGGTTGGCAACCAAATAAACCGAATACACTCTGCTTCATAATATACATTCGTTTAAAGCATGGGTCTATCCAAAGCATAGAATCTTTGTCTTAACCCATGCTTGTTTTTGTCTGTAATAAGTATATCAATATGGCAAGGAAAATAATATGAGGTAGGCATTGCCTAAATGCGAGCACAGCAAAAATATAAGACTAGTTGTCAATGATCAGCTAAATTGTATTTTTACATACCTTTTGAGTTGAAGAAGGCTCCCCCCTTATACCATGAAACAGCATAGATGGATCCTCTTTCAGTTAGCCCTAATATGACGGAGTTCCACGCTTCAATTGAGGAATGAAATCGTTTAGAACTCAAAATATAAGATCTAAAGGACCCCATTCCCTTTACTTTGGGCGAATGAGCGTAAAAGGGAAAATGTAAAAAAAAAATGAAATTTGTTTACTTAAAAAATGAAGCAACTCATCGTCATCAGAATATTTTTCTCCTTGTTCTATATAAATTTACATAGAAAATTTTTGAAGGCGAGTAGCAAAATTGGTAATTATTTTCAAATTCACATCGGACCTGTATAAACTGAAAGAAGCATATCCGGACGAAAAAAAATCAATATCAGCATTAGGCAATTTTTTTCGCGGGAACTTGCTGTAGAGCCCTCCGCTTCGAGCTATGCTCGCTATTATTTGAAAGATTAGGTTGTTTGTCATTGCAGACATCGAAATTGAAGTTTTATGAAAACAAATTGGCATAGTAAATGGTATATAAGTATACAACATGAAATGCGAACAATTTATTGTTCGATTGCATTTAAATAGTGGGTTTTCGTGTCTAGGCTTTTCCTTGAATTTAAGATTCCAACAAATATATGAATGACTTCCTGTACATGTAGGTTGCAATTGACCATTAAAATTTGAAATCCATGAAATAAGGAGGCCACGAACATATGTAAATTCAAAGTAAACAACACTGGGTACAATGATGTTAAGTTTTAATTCACAATCTTTATGGAAGCACGTTTTATCACAAGTGTTTAACTCAAAATCAAAATCAAAAACTCATTTAGCTCTACAAAAGTCTCCATAGGGTCAAAGTTGTCAGATGACCCCTTATAGGGGTAACAGCCCCTTAAAGGCGAAAAATATTGTTTTTGGCCTATAAAATGAAAACTATTGCAGATAGAGAAAAGCTGTTGCTTGCTAAAATGTTCAGCTCATTTAGCTCTACAAAAGTCTCCATGGGGTCAAAGTTGTCAGATGACCCTTTATAGGGGTTAAAGCCCTTTATAGGCGAAAAATAGTGTTTTTGGCCTATAGAATGAAAACTATTGCAGATAGAGAAAAGCTGTTGCTTGCTTAAATGTTCAGCTCATTTAGCTCTACAAAAGTCTTCATAGGGTTGAAGTTGTCAGATGACCCCTTACAGGGGTTACAGCCCTTTAAAGGCGAAAAAAAGTGTTTTTGGCCTATAGAATAAAAACTATTGCAGATAGAGAAAAGCTGTTGCTTGCTTAAATGTTCAACTCATTTAGCTCTACAAAAGTCTTCATAGGGTTGAAGTTGTCTGATAACCCCTTATAGGGGTTACAGCCCCTTAAAAGTTGAATAATAGTGTTTTTTGATTATTTAGAATGAAAACTATTGCAGATAGAGAAATGATTTTTCATGCTATTTAGCTATACAAAAGTCTTCATAGGGTTGACATTAAGACCAGGTGAGCGATTCAGGCTTCTGGGAGCCTCTTGTTGTCATTCGTCCACAGCGGACTTAATGTGGACCAACCCCTTTCAAAAAATTCTGGATCTGGCCCTGTTTGAGTTATAATATAATTTATTGCTATTAGACGTAAAAAATTTAAAGGCATACATGCACATTGCAAATGTTCATAAAGAGATCTACATGCATTGGGTTTAAACTTATTTCATATAATATCATATACTTCAAAATCATAGGCTGATCTGACAAATGATAACCATTAGACGATAAATAGATGTGGAATAATTGTACGTGACACAACCAACATAAAGAAACGGGAATTTAAAAAATCACAATGGAAAACAGCCAGCGGTCTTCAGCATGACCATATTAAGTCGCTGCTCGCCGTCTTGCATTGGCCCAAGACTAAAGATGAGTCCAGTTTGCCTTTTGGTCACACTTAGAAAAAAGTCAAAATAACAATGTACGATTTTTTTTACATCTTCGCATGCTTGGAATGCAACTAAATGTTGAAAATAATAAAATTATAAAACGAAAATTGTAAACATTTCTAGGCAAAAAATATATGTTTGATTTTCGTCTTCGGTATTCCCAGAATCCCGTTGGTAGCTTTTGTTCTCAGAATAATTTGAAGATTGAAACTTTTTTAAACTTTAACATTAAGCTGATTTATAAGTATATATAAACAACAGACTGTGACATCTTCGATCCAATGGAGACTTTTGTAGAGCTCGATGAGCTGAAGGTTTAAGCAAGCAACAGCTTTTCTCTATCTGCAATAGTTTCCTATTTCCTCTTCAACATACATAACCAAACCTCGATGCAGTTATTTTAAACTAAATAGGAGATAATAAACCTACATGTACAATGCTTATACTGGATCTAAAAACAAATAATGTTTAGGATAAACACTTGCATGACTTAGATTCATCAACATGTTTATCTTAAAATGGCTTAGTTTTATATTGATTTTATAGTATGTGTACAGCAAAGGCTACTTATAGAATTCCACAATAAACCTTTACAGGACCTAGAAATAATAAAGTCTTTTTTATGTTACTAAAGCAGACCTTTGCTTTTTGTGTCCATAGCGGCTTGCTAGGCAATATGCATGAGTCCACGCTTGTTTTATGAACGAGCGATTCGTTCTTCGTTCCATGTGCATGTACACAACCTGTCAGTAATACTATGACTTCAGGCACAACGAGATAATTTAACTACTTTAAAGGATGGGTTGCGATAAGACCCTTTTTCAGCCCACCGCGAAAGTCAAAAATAAAATTAAGTAAACTACATCACAAAATGTGTTCTTGGAAAGGTTAATATTTAAATCCTATGAAAATATACATCTGTAGTTTAAAATATTTTTATCTTTTTAGTAAATGGTGCTAGAAATGAACCAGCACAAATGATTTTAACATTGTGCCTATGGGAAAGTGGTGCAAATGAGTGAAATATATCCTTCCCTGAAAGAAGTATAGCCTTGCACGCGGAACCAGCTCCATATTTTATTCAAAAACTTGTTTTATTAAAATACATCTTTGGTGAAAGTTTCAAGCTGGTTCCGCGTGCAAGACATACTGCAAATTTAAAAAGACTATAATTTTTGAACTTGTTGTTAGTAATTTAAAAATACACGAAATCTCTTCGTTTTCTTCGTTTTTCTTGAGATTAGCGGTAATTTCAAATTCAAAATTGTTCTTTAAAGTGATGTATATATATTATGAGCAATTTATAGAATTGTAAACACTGGCTTCAAGTATATGAGCACAAAATTTCAATTTATTGAAGCCCTACCTTGACATTTTCTTAAAATCAAGATGAAATTTTCATTCAAAATGGGTCAATTTTAAACACGATTATCCAAGCCGTGCTGTTTCAAAAGTATTTAAAAGTAGTCCTTTACAACAGTACAATCATTTTGCTACAAAATACGGTATAAAGTAACAGGCTATGAAATACTTTTTATTTTTCGCCTACACATGGGCCAAAATAGGGCCTTATCGCAACCCATCCTTTCTGTAGTACGGAATACCCTACACTACCCTACACTACAGACCACGTTTGGGGGGGGGGGTAACTTCAAGTATTTTAGGGTACAGATGTGCGGCCCAGAAGTTTTATACCCACCATATTCAGATATTGGCCTGCTTTAAAAAGACACCCATTCATATATTTTTAATTACACAGAATATGCTTTAACTTTACATGTTTTATAGATTTTCTATTAAAATCAAAGTTTGAATGGTAAAAAATATCGTTAGGGTTACAAGGAGGCAAAATGTGAATGCTCAGTCACTCTTTTCCTATTGATATATGACATTTGTGAAAAGTATACCTTATCATATATGCAACATTGAAATTTCAAACCTTTTAAAGTAGACCCTTTTGGGCCGCACATATGAACTTACCTTTATAATTGATTTAACCCCCCCCCCCCGTAATTAACTTTTGAGCAACGACTTGTCCAGATAACAATCAGGTCTTTCTGGGATTTTTTCATTTGGACTTTTTCAGATCCACAGAGTCGTAGGAAGCCAAACGTCAAAAAATAAAAAAGGCTTTCAAGACCCTTTTGAGCTTAGCTGGGTGGCCTGTCCTATCAAATTTTTTCAGTTAGCAATGCTAAAAACCAGTAGTAGGTGCACCTAATGATACATTGTACTAAGCAATCGTATGCTTCGAAATTAACTGTAACCTGTTCTCCCAGACGTATGACCACCTACAAAAGAATCATGCAATTCCCATATTGTTTTATAACTAGAAATTGCCATAAAAACATATTGGTACGGTTTGTTCAAATGATGCTTATAATAAGGAATGAATCCCTTCAACCTTATCTTTCATTCTAGTATGGTAGGTATTCCCATGATGCTAAATGCATTATGCATGTTTCGGGAGCCTAACTGTGACATATATGTAACTCGAGTACCAATGGATATGGTTTTAACCATATCCCTTCTTGTTTAGGACTGCCTTCAGATTATCAGCGTTAACAGAAATTGGTCATACTCCATGTTAACATTTAGATCAAATGGTGGTGTTGAACCATATGTACTACTCAGTTATACTTCTATAATTTTCGCGATTTGATATGATGTTAACTTAATTATGTTTGGGTTTGATTATCTACTTTATGATTCTATATATGTGTATGTACTTTGGGTATTTCTTAATAACACGAAGATAGAAACAATACTGTATGCTACTTCTAAATGATTTATGCTTCTTAACGAAAAAGTAAATTAGGAAGAAATCTGATCAAAATATACAGGACGTAGAGGAGCCATAAACCAATGTTCGGGGTACTAAATCATGGTTATTGAATAAAAATGATTTTTATGGGTATCTAGGTAGTATCCATAAGGCTAATTAGACATTGGGCTTATTTTTCATATCCATAAAACCTGTTCCTATTTCTGTTTTTCCTCTGAGATGGTATATAAATCTAACCAATATAAGAACAAGGGATATTTCATTAGGTATTGAAAGTTTTTCCTTAAATAAATGATGTATATTGCCCCCTAAAGCGAAAACTTTCTTTTGTGTTTTCAATAATTTCTTATTAAAAACGCATCCAATGCGGCTTCTTTCAAATAAAAACAAATTTCGAGGTAAAAGCTTTCGAGTTGATAATGGAATCCATTAAATTTCTTTGAAGTCGTTAAAAATATTACTTCCTGCATTTAATCGACCCAAATATTTTTAAAATATGAAAATCTGTGTCAACACTGCTTTTGATAAAAATCCTAAAACTGTATTGTGTTTATTGACTAGAAGCCAGCTTCCATCTTTAGGAAACAAAAGAACAACTTTTAAATCCTCAGTTTAAGTATCATATTGAGTGGCAATTTAAATCTGTTGATTATGTTTAATTTAGCATCATCAATCAATTAAAGCTGCTCTTCAAACCGTTATGGATGAGATACTTATACTCCATCACACAAGTCTAACAATAGGTTCTCAGATATATAAAGAGTGTGAGCAAATTTATTGAGCTTTCTATTGTATGGAATTTATTCTTTAAGAGATGAAAAGCACCGAAATAACGAAAAATCATTGGTGGGCTTAATGTATAAATGTTTTCGTTATTCAAGAAGTTTGTACTGTACATTGTTTCTTCATTGAAAAAAAGAACAGGACTTATTTCTATATACGTATAGTTGGCTTTTGACCGCCCGCCCCTCGAAAAATTTTAGAATATATACAAGAATTTATTGCCTTATTGGCTTATAGCATGCGAAGCTTTTCTCAATGAATTTTCGCATTTTCCATATGCTAAGTGTGTTCTCTTTCCCTTCGGAATGGTGCATTAGCTTGAAAGATTTTTATGTTAGACATAAAGAATATGTTGAAATATGCTGTTTTTCAGCATTTTTTATGTTTAAGAATTATAATGTGTGTGTTTGAATCATGAATACAGTATATCCTTTCGTTTTCGATACAGAAACAGAAAGAAAACAAATTTCTATTTAAATACAAGTGAAATGACGAAATTATTTTACGATATTATTTTGTATAAAATTGAATTAAAACACCCAAAAGCCTAATCACAAGTTAAAGAGAAATAACTACTTAGTTTTTCATGTATATGTGTACATGTTGGTTTTAAAATCCTACGTAAAAGTCAGAAGCATTCCACCTAGAACAAAACTATCTGATTTGCAAATTATATCAGACAAAAAATATTACTTAGGCTAACATTGAACGACACGTTTTAAACTCTATTTAGTTTACTAAGTTCAAGGAAAAACATGAAAGTTGGTAGAACCCACCATTGCAATCTTTACTTTTTCTAGTATGTCTTTGTCTTGACTTGTCTTTGTTTCTTGCATTGTGAGATTTATATCTTGTTGTTACCTTGAATTGTCTCCGTGAGGCTGTTCTGATGTTTTATTTGCTTTATGATAGTTAAAAAAATACAGAAATTTAAAAAAAAAACAGGATATGTAGGCAACAAGTAGCGGCAGGTAATGTCAAGGTCTTCCACAATATTACATGCCCTTTGAAATTTGCATGACATAGATTTGCACCAAAATTTGATAAAAGATAAAAACTTACCTAAATAAAGCAAAAAGATAAGAAATCGTAATCCCAAAGTTTCTACCATGTTTAGCAATACCAAGTAAACCAATTTTCTTCAAGTTACTTTCACACTTAAGCATGAAACAGTTATATCCTTAATAAGAAAATCTCTTAAGTCGGACTATAATAACATGAAAAACATAATTCAACGAGAAACAACACGTCAGAATATGGAAGTATTTCCAGAAGCAATTCTTGTTTTAATGAGAAAACTTAATATCTGACTTTACAAAACTTATTCCATTCCATAACGCATGTAATCTTAGAGTCTTGGAGAAAGTCTAAAGAATGAAGTTTCAAAAAGTCTTGGAAGCCATTTATTGGTGAGAAATTTGCAACGTCATAATGTACTTGACGTCTCTGGCTAGAGTTATGTCAAAAGAGGAGGGTCGGATCCAGCAAAATATATTGACATCACTACATTGGATATTGATCTATGTTTAGAGATCTGAGAGCGAGTAAGAATACCCGATACTAAAAGGCAAACAACACAATAGTTATATCATAAAGCAGAGATTTCATTATGCAAGATAAATCTGTTTTAATTTATTGAGCTTTGAATTAAAGCCATAACAAAAATGTATCTCAATCTATTTTCCTATTATGATTGTAAATGGAATTTTATATATTGGAACATTATGATATCTAATGATATCTAATGGAAAAGTGATTAAAATGAGTACTAGTTCGTATAACACAATACAAGCATTTGAAGAAAAGAATACCCCCTCTTAAAATTTGAGACAAAACTTCCTCTGATTCACCCAGTTTTTGGGCTCATGACTTATGACATTCTAATGCTTTCTTTCTATGTCTTTTAGAGAATTTAGTATCATGTAGCTATTGTTGGTGTTAGTTATCGTCGTCTTAATGTACTATTGTTAGGGAGCAACCATTTGATTTTATATTATTTTTCATCCGGTGTATTTCTATCAGGAAAAACTGGCACATGTTTTTTTCTGATTTGTGCCATCCTACCTTTTTTCAAATTTTACCATCGCCCCCCTCCCCCTCCCTCTACTAAAAACCAAATGGACGCTTCCTTAGTGCTAAAGGCTTTTTCTGTGTTGACTGCTTCAATCTGTCTCATATTTTTGTTCATCTCTAGTAGTTTACTTGATCTTGTTGTTAGAGCGAATCTCGTGTAGATATAAGGGTCATTCTACCTTTACATGTTTCAGATTTGTAAGTTTTGGTTAAATGGATTATTGTCCTTCCTTAAGTTTATGAAAGAAATGCACTACAGTAATTGAGCTTTGTGAAAATATTATAAATATGCTTTTATTTACAGTAGTCAATAAATTGCATGATCCGAGATCATTTCAATTACAAAACTACATGTAGTCTCGGAAGTAATATAGGGTAATAAAAAATAACGAATTGACAAAGAAAAATCTGTTTCTATAATTGAAAGATAGAATTTTAAATTTATCTTAAAATTCCATGAATGCTTTGAATGTTAAAATTTCATAATTGCTATCCAATTGATTTTCTATAGTATATTATGGAAACCATTGTAACCGGTTCATAACCGATTTCAGCCAGTGAATTGGGTAATGGCTAATATAGGCCGAAACTTCATGTAGTTTTATTAAAAAAAAGAAATAGTATAAAAATATATAGAGAGAAATATGTGATTCTCTTTTCCTTAACAATGTATATAATTTCTGATTTTAGTTCAATTTGCTGCATCGTTTTTCCTAATCGTTCAGTCTTGATTTTCATTTTTTCGGTCGGACTGCACTTTTTCAAAGAGCTTCAATCGTAACCGAACAGTGCGAGTTCGAGTGCGGCATGATTTACAAAAGCATTTTTTTCTCTAGTTTATAGTTTTGTTTTAACATGATTCATTTACATGTATTCTAGATTGGGAAACGAGCTTTCATGAATCCCTCTCCAGTTTGGTGTATGTGAGTGTATCTTTTTATTGTGTCATCATTCATTGTTGGTCAGAAACCTTCAAAGAGTATGTAGTATGTTCTAGGTACTCCAGTTTTCCCCTAAAGATCCGCTGATGTACGAACACTTATCTGAACTTCTACTGCGAAGAATTTTAGATACGCATAAAAACCCATGTGCACTTACATGCTGTTTACTCTCCGCCAGCAAAAAATACCCTATATTTTTGCCTGGTTCATATTTTTTTTCTATTTGAAAGAATGGATGCCTAAGCCCTTAACAGAAATAATGCATAGGAATAAAGTACATTAGACACTATAAGGCACCTGTGTATAATTATTTTATGCAAACTGGTAGTGAAAGTAATGTTGTAAACTTCCACTTGTAGTAAAAAATCTAATTCTGAAAATAAAAGTCTGCAATCTTTATCTTTTAAGTGTTAAGTCGAGTCATAAATTCTTTCAACTTGCATTTATTGTCAAAACAGGGCATGTATTAGTTTCTTTAGCTATGAAATGAAACCCTAGCACACTATGTTAATTTTCAAATTAATTGAAAGAAAAAGCGTAAGAACATTAGCAGTAATTCTGCTGTTAAAAGGGTGATAAACTTGTTTAAGACTATATAAAATTAGGCTTGTAATGTTGAGTTTTTCTCTAAGGGATTCAGAACATAAAGGTAAAATAACAGATAGATTTTCATTCGATCTGTATATATTTTCAGTTTGTTATAATTCTTAAAATGATTTGAATTTTTTTCGGGGGGGGGTGCATAGTTTCTTCGATTCTTGGGAAATTGTAGAAAACAGTTTCTTCGATTCTTTCAGTAAATAACATTGTTTTTTTAGGGGGAAATCTGATATTTTCCGGTTGGTCGCTTATTATGTCGGACTAGAGAGGTTTCACTGAACCTGAACGTAAACGGTACCAATGCGGATTTCGTTTATACATACACGAACTTACTCTATGTCTAAATATGATATTTTGAATTTGATTCAGTAATTCTTTTGATACCCGGGCTTTCTGTGCTATTTTCAAACGACACCATAACCCTTATATTATCTATCATGCAAAGTCTACATTTTTTTTCTATCCATGGATAATATCATAATCCAGTCTGCAGTTGCAGCCAAAATATCTTCAGACAAAATATCCTATCATATCCTTTGTTTATATTGATGATTAGTGTTGGCCAAGTAATCTAACTTTTGTTTGCCGACTTTGAATCTTATTATTGAGTACACCATCTGAACAATCACAATTCAACAGGATTTTAGAAATCGTTTTGCTTTCCGCCAAGGAAAGCCTCTTTTATGCAATAACAACCAAAGATATGTAGAAATGTATCACTTTGGGTTAATTTTTATCTACAAGGTCCGACTCAGGACTGTAATGGTAGTTTGAAAAAATGTCAGGAATGTTGTCTTTATGTAATGTACGTTTACTCCAAAATGTATCGCTCTTTGTAAATTATTTGATTAAGCTGTTAATCTCCATCTACTATGAGGTTTTAAGCCTTATAATCGTTTTTCTTGTTTCTTTGTTGTTAAATTGTATTTATTTTGTATTTTGTGCATTTTTGTATGCTCATGTTGCACACTGTGCCTGAGTTTATTAATAAAATCTTGAATCTTGAAATTTTGGCAAATCAGTATATCATAGTATTTTATCCGATATATTACTAAAATACACATTTCAGAAAGATTATGGCATTGCCACTGTTAGCTTTGATATTATTGGTCAATGAGGCAAACAAAGAAGCACCAATGGGACATTTGAGTGTCAAAAGTCCGAAAGGGCAACGACGAAACCGGTTAACACAAACAAGAACAGCACGAAGAAAGACAAAACACAAAATCAACCGAACGGAAATCAGCAACGCGAACTCAAGTCGTAACAAGAGTGAACTCAGGTGCCCCGGAAGAGTAAGCGGTTCCTGTCTGCTATAGCACACCTGTCGTGTTGCTAATTTTCAATTCAGCGTGTCAAATCCGGTGAAGACAAAACAAATTTCTACGACAAACCAACATCTGCACTCATTTGAGAGATAGAACTTCCATATTTGTTTACGAGTGCACGTTTTCTACCGTAAAATTTCTTGAGTTGAGACAGCAACCACGGGACAACATAAACATGTGTCAGCAATTTATGTGTCAAACGTGACGCTCTGTCAAGGAAATGGACGTAATTATCGCAAGCTCTGGGGTAACGAATCAACTGTGATACGAAGACTCCATAAGCAGGAACGGACGAAATGTTGCTACACAAAAAGGCTGACTCAATGGCTGACCTTGTTCGTAACATATTAAGTTGTTGTTATTAGACTAGTTGGTGATTTTTGTTTTGTTTTGTTTGTTTGAATGTTTTTTTTGTGTGTGTGTGTTTGTTTGTTTTTTGTTTTTATAATATACAAGTCATCATAGCCTTTTTTACTCGTCGAGTAAGAAACAAAACAAGAGACTCACAGGAGCCTGAATCGCTCATCTGAACTACACAGTTACACTTATATGGAGATATTTTTGTGCTTTATCATATGCAATTTAAATTACTGAAATATCTTGTTTAGTTTTCAAAATATAGGGCTAAATAAGTGAGAGAAAAAAAGAAAAAATCCAGAAAAGGGCAATAACTACTACATTGATTGTTTGATCGTCTTGAAAATTTCAAAGAAGGTAGATCTTATGGTCCTGATCACTTTTGATTCTTGCTAAATTTTTATATCTGTAACCATTTTTATGTTATTAGCAAAAAATTGCAACTTGCCCCTATGTTCTATTTTTAGCCATGACGGCCATATTTTTTGACGAATCAAAAATCCAAACGATAGAATAGTAGCATATATGCTATTAAACATGTGTGCCAAGTTTAGATGCAGTTGGTCTTACGGTGTCAGACAACTTAATCTTTGAAATTCAGGGGAAAAGTAATGAAAAATGGTAGATTTTGACCCTTTAAGGGCCATAACTCCTAAAAGAAATGGTCATACAGATTTGACCTAATTACATGAAATGTAGATCTTGATGTGCTTACACATATGCAAGTTGAATTTTAGAAATATCTTGTATAGTTTTCAAGTCATAGGGCTAAATAAGTGAAAAAAAATTGAAAAATCCAGAAAAGGGGCAATAACTCCTACATCGGTTGTTGGATCTTCTTGAACATTTGAGGGCAGGTAAATCTTGAGGTGCTGAACACTTTTACATTTTTGCCAGAATTTTGATATCTGCCACTGTTTTTGACTTAATTACAAAATAATGCAATTTACCCCCCATGTTCTATTTTTAGCTACTGCGGCCATGTTTTTTTACGAATCAAAAATCCAAACGATAGTTTTGAAGCACCCACAACAGCTGCACCAAGTTTTGTTGCTATTTGACTTATTGTGTCAGAGGAGTCAACGTTTGAAAAAGTTTACGGACGACGGACGCCATGTGATGGCAATAGCTCACATGACCCTCAGGTGAGCTAAAAACGGTGAAGAAAATACACCATCTACAAATGAAATATTCCTAGCCATGAAAGAAAATAAATATAAAATGAATCTTCTCAATTTCTTTTCTTTAATATTTTGTAAGCTTATCCCGATAATAAATCAAGCTCACACATTGTTGACCGTTCGCTAATTCTAAGACTGGAACTGTCTGCAAATTGTATTAGCAATGTCATCCATTGAGCAACACAATTCAATTACACGGAATCTAATAAGAACTAATCAAATAAGACTTAGCAAACTAATTTTATCTGTAAAGCTTCACAAATTATTTATCAAGTTAAATACACGTTAGGTTCGACGTCACGAAGAGTCGGAACAATGAGAAAATTTATAAAACGTGTCTGAAGGTTGAGCCTTTCTTTATAATACGAGAAGTGGCATGCCATCGGGTGCATTATCTCCCGTTGTTAGCTTTATGACCGTCGGACTATACCGGTAATTTTCAAACAAAATCTTGAATGTTTACTAAGAAGGTCAATTTCGATTCCTTAATATACTGTTTGGATTTTTGACGGAAACATGATATAGGGTATCATATAGATATTTCTTAAATGAACTATATGGTACGAACAGCGTGCTTTTTCGTTTTTTTCTTGTTTGTGTTGTCAGATTTGGTTATTGCGCTTTCAGACTTTTGACATTCGGCGGCCCCATTGTTACCGCTCTGCTTCTAGTTGACTTTACCGGGCGTATCCAGAAATGGGGTGTTCACCCAGAGATGATGGGGGTATACTGTTTCCCCTTCAACATTCGTGTGTTCGTTCGTCTATGCGTAACAAATTTTCCGTCACAGTTTTCTAAGCAACTACTTGACATAGAAGTGTGGTATTTTGCATATAGCCATATGGTGTATATTTGGCGATTTTATGCTCCTTAGTCATCAACTTGCTGTTTACCGAATATCTAGATTTTATCACACAGTGGACATAGATTCCAAATGTCCACCAAAGTTTGCTAAGCAACTACTTAGCCTATAGGTCTGATACTTTGCATATGGCTTTATCCTATTGTACCATATGGTGTATAGAGAGTTCATGCTCCTATGTCATTTATTTCCTGTTAACCGATTACAATTCACACTAATGTAGTGAAATATGGTGTATGACGATTTTATACTCCTAGGCCATCTTCTTCCTGTTTGCTGATACTTACGTTTGTATGCAAGGCATACATTTGAAAGCGGGGGTATCACTAGTGAGCATAATTCTTGGGGGTTTGTTTTACTTTTCTTTTAATACTTTTAGTTTTGACCTCAGTTTCTTTGTTTTGATTCAAACGCTGCTGGTGAGAGATTACTCCTTGAGATATATATATATGCATATAAAGCATAATCAAGTCTATAGTTTTAATTCCTTTTTTTTTTGTATTTGTATTTTGTGTCGTTTGGTCTGTCTTTTTGAACCATTTTGAAATGCCATATAGTGGGGTGAAAAATGAAATTCCTGTTTATTTTACTTTTTTGATAAACAGTAAAAAAGAAATAGTTATACTTGCTAAATTAATTATTAGTTTTTATTTAAGATGTCACCAGTGTAATTTTTAATATTGCGTATCCAAATATTTTCCCTAAATTTCTTATCATTTAATAAACACTTTTAATTGTGTCTAAGTTAGATAATATCTGTTTGGTAAGTTTTGAGGTTTTTTACATGTATTCACATGTATTACATTCCAGCTCTTTTGTTCAAACAGGGGTGATATGAGCCGGAAGCGTCCTGTAAATGTAACAACTACTGCGTACGTGCGACGTCTACTATTACATGTACTATTGAAATTGGTTAAGTTTAAAGGACCTTGGGTTCTAGGAAAACATTTTATCACATAATCATTTTCTAAGATATGAATATCGGTTAGCACCTAAGACGTGTATAGAATTTCAGTCTATTTCAAGTAAGTGGATCATATCATATCAAATACTTCCTTATTTAATTGATTAAATAGTTTGTTATGTCATTGGGGGATTTTCATGAACTCTTTCTATTTTTGGTTGTCCTTGATGGTTGTTACCTTTGAATATGCTCATGGTCCCGTCTTCGAAAGAAGAGGGGCATATAGTTTTCGGGTCTGTTCATGAAGGAAGCATGTATCATCATGAAACTTGATGCACACATACACCAGGGTATGAACAAACAAGAATCTTAAAGATAACTAAAATGTGTTAAAACACTGTCAGCTTTTATAATATGTGAAATCATAAGGATCTTCAACGGTAGATCCAAAAATTTATCAAAGAGGGACCTTTTAACTGAACAAAGAAGGTTCCTGCCTCCGGTCACATCTTGGTTATTTATATAGAGTTAACCAAAAAATAATCAATTGTTTCACAATGGAGACTGGGCCTTCTTTTCTTTCTCTGGATCAACCACTGATCATATACATATAAAAGGGACCTGGGTGACCGAGTGGTCTAAGGCACTGGTTCAAATACCACACTACTGACCAATAGCCTCTCACATGGTGTGTTTATAAATAAGGTTTGTCAGTTACCTGCCAAAGGTCGGTGGTTTTCTCCGGGTACTCTGGTTTCCTCCATCAGTAAAACTGACCGCAATACATGGCCCATGTGCGTCGATAAAGGGCGTTAAACACCAACACACATAAAATAGTCTCTTTCGATTCTAACAGTTTTGTTGTGTAAAAGTTGTAATTTTGAAGTAGTAGATATTTTGACATAACGGCATGATTTACCAATTTTTATCAGTTAGAATCACAATCTTCAGCAAATCTGAGATAAAAACGACAAAACAATGTTGAAATCAAATACGCCTGGCATGACATGTTCATCTTTTTTTTCTGTATTTCGTTATGATGTTAGAATTAAATCGTGTCTATGCTGACTTTGGAATAAGAACTATCTTCGAAATCCTAAAAACTATACATGCTATATACGGCCTTGATGCACTCAGTAATTCATCTATTAAAGTAATGATGTTTTTTCCTTTAATATCGACGTTTAAAATCTAAAAGTCACACGAATAATATTTTGCAATTATGAAAAGCATTTGGGAGCTCTCTACAGCTAATAATTCAGAATTTGAAATAATAACCATCCGAATTGGAAACCGGAAGTCGTTTGTCGGTCATTTTGTAAAATATTTTCTTTTTAATGACTTTTCGCCATAGGATAAATTGATTATAATTTACTGTGATCACTCTCAATTGTTCTAAAATTTAGAAATATTACCGAAATCATGAAAAGATATTTAATATTTGTGATAAACATCAAATAAATAGAAATAATTGAGAGTTGATCAGATTTCGACGTTTTCAGAAATACATTAGTTTATTTACATCGCTCAAAGCCTAGCTAACTGATCTAAGAATTGACAAAAACTCCCACAATTGTTTCGGCGTCTTAAAAATAAATGATCTTGATAATTTTATTTATTGCTTTGTTATATGAAAGAAAATTGATAATTAAGGAATGACTGTGTGATATTTGTTTTTCCTTCCCAATAAAAAAAAATGCAGTCATTCCTTATAAATAAATTTTCAAAACGATTAAAAACCATGAAATTTTTATTCAGAAAAGAACTAAAATTGTGACACTTCCTGTAAAACTGGGCATTTCCCCCATGAAGATTTTTTTCATATGGATACGAGAAAAAAATCCTCCAATCAAATTGCAGTATTTTAATCAAATGTATTTATATACGAGTAAAATAAACGATAGAAAGAAGATAATCCGAGCAAACAAGTACATGTACTAAAGGAGCATTCGAATAGCATGTCTTACGAAACTGAGACCAAGCTCTAGACATTTCAGTAGACACGCTTACACACTCACAAAATAACTCACAACTTAAAACACACACAATGCGAACTCAAAACGAAATAATAGCGAACTTAGACAATCTCAGGTGCCTCGGAAAGGTAGGCAGTCCCGTTTGTTATAACACACCCGTCAAGATCAAAAGCTAAAAACCAAAGGTGAAATTCAGAGGACGACAATACAGACTCCAGTAAAGATACATTTTATACACCAGAACTAAATTAAAATCATAATCTTCCTGGCTTAAAATTTGCATTTGTAATTGGTAAAATGAAAAATAAATAACTTTATTTTTCATTTTGTTAGGTTAAGTTTCTTTCAGTGGCACTCTATTTTTTTTACGTTAAGAACAACCACTAAAATCTTTAAGTAGGTAAATCAATATCAAAATCAAATTAGATCATTTATAGAGTACTAAAATTGACAAATTTAGTCCATATTTTTTGCTTCTTCATCTGATGAAATGTTCAAAATAAATTCTGTCGATTCCTTTTGAAATATACGGTTTAAACCATATTGAGTTTTATTGTACCAAGATACAAAAGAAACACTCTATGTGCTATCATTCAAAAGGATCAACATGGTATCTTTTTGATGAAATTTGATTCAGCTGCAATATTCAATCGGAATTTCCAACAAAACGAATTGATTATATTTACCCGCCTTATTAAATTGTAAGACGTAATTTACAAACAATCACTGTACATTTGTCTGTTTATCAGATTTTTTGTTAGATCTATGTTTAGATGAGTGCTGTATTTATGCCACGGGGCTTCTTCTGTTATTGGTTTTATTTTATTGTTACAAAATCACATGGTCTTTATCTTGATTCATGGCTTATTTTATCTTATTTGGGTGAAAACAATATAATAAGATAAAAAGTTCCTTTATCTATTAAATGTAGACTTAAAATCGTTTGTATGAACAAAGAAGATTGAGATGCCAATCTTGTATCATTTTTTGCATTAACATGTATGAATTTTGTTTACTTGGCTCCGTGAAAAAGTTCCATGTGGAAGACAGGAATCGTGGTCAACATCTTAAACTTCTTAACATGAACCGTCCAGAATTACCTTTTCGCAAAGTTCAGTTGTTTACATTTTGTAAACAACCGAACTTAGCGAAAAAGGCAATTCTGGAGGGTTCATGTTTTTTTTTTGTTTGTTTTTTTTTTGTACAGAACGTCGTAATGTTTCAGATCTGGACATTTTTTCAATAACATAATTATTTTAGTGTCTATGGTAACTGTTTTAAGAATAATAACATAGCTTAATGCTGTTGCGAAGAGACTTAGTTGATTGCTTCTATTTATCATGGAATGGAAAACAAGCATATTGCTTCTATAAATCCCTTTCCACTTTGCAGTTTGCGCGTATGGCCTTTGTGGCGGCCCCATTGAGTCTACTCTTATCGAACTATATATACAAAGGGGACTTTAACGTGCACGGGGTATTACTCTCCTCATTCAGAGGAAAACCTCTTTTCGCCCCTTCTGAAAGGACTAGCATTGTTTTTTAAGACGATCCTGCAAATTACGTCTCTTTTAGTGTATATTCATCCTTCTGGGTATATTCTGATTTGACACAAAAACGCTAACAAAAGATTATGATCCTGAAAATAAGTAAATGAAACTTAGAATGAAATTTTGTAAGCTGAAACCTCTACACTTGACATAGAACTTTAAGTCGAACGACTTTAATTTGTTAAACAATGCGGTTAAAGTTTACATGCTCTATATTTCCAGTTTTCATCCACCAAAAGCATGCTTAATTTGTTAAGAAAAACGTGATACATGGGAGCACGAGAGCATAGAAAGACAATTCCTTTCGTTAGTTTTGTTATTACTTCGTATATAAAATAATAAATAATATCAATTTTGTGTACATCTGTATGTTACTATGGTTGTGTTCTAAATAGCAGTTTTCAGATGGTTTTATCATGCTTAGTTAAAATGATGTAATGTTCTGGACATGAAGTAGTCACCTACGTATCAGAGCAAAAATTATAATTTTCAGGGGGGGGGGGGCTATGATGAAATGTTGAAATAAAAAGGCATGGTGCGAAAAATCCTGAATTGAAGAGTCATGACGGTGCTTTGACATAAAAAGGCAGAATGTAGTTTTTGTTGAAAAAAATATGGTAAATTAAAAAAAATGGCTCTATTTTTTCAAAAATAAATAGGCAGGAGCAAAAATTTTCTATACCCACCCACACCCACCCAAAAAATCAAATGGTTGCTCCCTTAACATTTCATTAATCTACTTAACCAACTCCTCCAGGTTATTTTTCCACCACCATCGTTGTAGATCCTGTATGATTTTTACATAGACAGGTTATTGAAAGGTTATCGTGAGATAAAAATGATTCAAATAAATTTTTTTATAAACATCATGATCTATCCCTACCTATCATAGGTTTTCCCCATCATATTTATCTTAATAGGATTTTAAAATATGCCCATTCATTCATACAAGGAAATTTTTTAAACTACCTAACAACCGGACCCATCAAGAATAAACACTATATTTAAACAATTTTTCAGAAACCGACCGAATTCACACATTGTTGATTGTGATTTTTGTATTTAGCGAAACGGTATATCCCGAGGACACCATGATAAGATTAAAATTTCCTTATTTTTTAGGTGATGTCATGTCTAGTAATCTGATTGGCCAAGATTTTTTTATTTATGTCACTAAAAGGGTAGAATATTTCCTATATATAAAAAACAAACCCACAACTTCATTATTTAGTCAAGTTAAACATAAGCCTACAATGGTAAACTTTTATGCGAATTTATAATTACAAACAAAATGTAAGTTGTTTTTTTTTTAATTACAAGTAAGAAACGTGCTATCTTAGTTTAATATAGCTATTTACCTTTTTGAATTAATATTACTTGTATTATTTTTTAATGTCCGTTTGAACATAATTTACACAGTCCTGGCATGGGACTGCTTCAGTGACGGCGAGTAAAAAGAACTTTAACTCTATTTGAGAATGTTGCCATGATCTTAGATGGAATCAAATATTTGATGAAATTTCTAGCAACACAAAAGAATTACATATAACTTATTTTACTTATAAACTAAATACAAACTTATCTGCGGTTTTCCCGAAGGTTTCTCAATTTGTTATTAATGTGCTTTTACTGGAGATGTTGATATCCCCGATTTGTATCTTTATCTTGTACAATTGTTAGCAAAACAGCAGAGCTCTGGCAAAACAGTGAAAATAGAAAAAAATGAATTATACTAAGATAAAAGTCATTTTAATAAGAAAGTCAATAAATAAACGAAAAAGTATTGAATAGGGTAACATTAATTAAAAGTTTATTGTCATTTTAAGTTTAGAAGTTTGAATTGAGAAACAGAAATGAATGTCACAAAAGTTACATAACATTATATGGAAGAATAAAAGATAAAAAGAAATCCATAAGTGTTATTTTCCATTAAAGAAATAATTTTGGCATGTTTGAGTTTGTACAGTTATGTAATCCCTTCTGACAAGATAAAAAAGGCGACAAAGCATATTTAAAAAAAAAGCAAATTAACACTAGTGTCCTTTATAATTAAATAGTCCCAGACTATCACGGTCCCAATTAATCCAAAGCGTCATTTTACACTTGGATTGTGGATAGTATACATCAAAACCATTTTTTATCTAATTTACTAGGTGTGTATCTTTGATAATTATTTTTATAAAAAACTTTATTTTTACTTTATTTACAGAACTTTAATTATTTTACTTAAGTATTTAAAAACAGTTTAAATAAATAAAAAATGATAAATTTAATAAATAAAAATGATATTTATTGCTGAAACGAGACATGATGCATTATCTGTACACTTTGAATATATGTTTTATGACTTTACTTTTGGATTTTGGTAAGTAAACATCAAAACCATTTTTATCTTATCTCCAGGGCCACGCCTCGAAAGAACTGACGATGCAACCCCCGCAGTTCTCGAAGTGTGCCTCATTATACATACAAAATGTAGTCCCTAGAAGAAAAAATGTTCAATGAATCCCCAATTATTGGTAATGCACTGAAGCAAAGCAGTTTAAAAATGTAAGTTTTCCTTCCGTTTTGGAGGGAAAGGGGAGATAACACAAAGAAAAAATGTCTCTTCCCCCTTCTGTCTCCAGAACAATTACCTTCATCATATAATTACAGCATTAGGGAGCGACTATTTATTTTTTTTGTTGTTGGTGAAATTTGAAATAAAAAGACGGGACAGTGCTTTGAATTTATGAAAAAGGAAGGGTGGTATTTTGGCGGAAAAAATTAAAATACTTTAAAAATAAAAAGCTAGCGCGTAAAAATATATATTCCAGGCTGGGCTTCTTCCGAAAATACAAAAGCGGGACGAAGAAATCCTCTTTAGTCCACCCTTAAAATCAAATGGTTGCTCCCTTACATAAAAGTACACTGAAAATCTAAGACATTTTTTCTCTCCACAGAAAAATGCCTGGTTCACAACTGATGTGCGTTTGGGAAGCAGTTGGAGTATTAGATGTAAACAAGCAGCACGACCATGAAGCACCAAAGGAAACAGTGAAGAAAATCACGTCATTATTTAGTGGACTACAATCTGTAAATTACTCCGACCTCATATTTGATAAAACATTTGCAACTGAATCTATCAAGTTCGAGGATTATTGTCGATATGTTAACAAAACCCTCCGCGAGAAAGGAGTTCCAATTGGAATACTACACGACAACTTGGAGCAAACCTGTTGGGATATAGTCAAAAAGGCATACAGTTATTCCATAATAAAGGAAGAGGTAGTAGAGAAACTATGGAAAATCTGCAATCGTCTGATGAAAGAGGAAATATACCCTCCAGTCATGTGCCGCGAAGAGGCTTGCTGGTTGACTGAGAAAATATTAGGGAGCATTGGGAATATTTTTAACTCTACCGATGAAATGTTCAAGGAAGAAAGCTTCAGTTTCAAAAGCTTTATGAAGATCTTAACAGATTATGTCATGAAAGAGACAACCCACGAAAAGATGAAAACTTGTGTAGATGATCTCCACTCTTGGCTTGTTTTGGAAATTTTGAAGAAAAATAAAGTATTTGTTCGAAGCAAGAAACAATCAAATTGGACAACATGGTCAAAACGGAATTGTATGCTGACACCACGCGGTATTACTGTATTTACAGGAAGCTTGGATAAAGCAAGTGCATCTGAAAACCGCCGAGAGCTAGTTATGACGAAAAACACAAAAATAGAAACTCTGTCGAAATACAGCGGTATTATCCATCGATTGGATTGGCGCTTCCGGGTTTCAAATCTGCCAGTTATCGAAATGGAAATAGCTGTTGAAGATGAAGCCGAGAAGAGATCGTGGTTATCTTGTCTAGAAGAAGTGGTAACCAGCATCAAAGAGAACACAACACCGATCCAAAAACTATTGCGTGAAAGATATTCTAAGCGTATTAAGAAGACCTCCAACCAGACTGGGTCTTTGGAAAACCTGGACCAAGCTCTGAACGAGTCACACAGACGTTCGATAAGGAAAGATGGCGCAGACATACACAAACAGCAAAGTGACAATAAAGCAGAAAAGGAAAATGGAAAGAAATCTGACATTCATGTAATTACAAAGTCGTCACAACAGCTTCAAATTAATGAACCAGAGAGCAGCATTGTCGACATTAACAGACAGAAGCTTAAAGCTGTCTTCATGAAAATTGACCAAAATGGCAATGGATTACTGGACCGTGATGAGTTTTCTCGCTACCTGGAAGGTCTTGGTCTGCAACTTGGAGAAAAGGAGAAAAATCTTATATTTAGATCGGTAGATACTGAAAACAAAGGACAAATAAAATTTGACCAATTCGAACATTACTTTGCAAAATATGTGTTAGATGAGACGTCCACTGCAGAGTGCGTCAATCACTTGAGGAAAGCTTTCTTGTCTGCCGATAGAGATGGTTCAGGAACATTGAATTTTCGCGAATTTACCGAATATATGTGGGAAAAGAAACGGTCTATTCGAATGTCTCAAGTTCTTCACTCATTTGGAAAGTGCGACAAGGATGAGATCACTTTTGCAGATTTCCAAAACATGGCGAGAGGCTCCTCTTACAATTTGCTCGAATCGATCGTCGAGGAAGAACCGGAAGACGGACATTTTTCTGCCGGGCAATTTCAAAATCAACTTAAGCAAGTGTACAACGATACTGAATCTGAGGAATTGGCTACTTACATTCGCGATCGCTGGAAGAAATTTGCCACCTTTCGCAGACAAGGTCATACCGGAAGTATCGTCATGCAAGGAGGTCATGGAATGGTGGCCGATCTCGTACCAGGAGAGTATAGCCTGATCGATTTAGCTTGCTTTAGTGACCTGCCACCACTTGTACCCAAACATACCGTTGTTAAGGGCGTTAAATGGGTCACTAGCACTATTCCTGGAAACTCGGGGAAAATTGTTTTCCCGGCCGATTTCGATGGTAAAGTTGTAACAGATAACGCAACTACAGAGTTGCTACGCTATTACGGGTGTAGCTTTGCCGACGCACAACAAGAGAAGGTTTCTTTGCTCTACAGACACGGTATACAAGACTTTACTTATGAGAATGGGTACCTTGAAAAGTACGTCACTATTACAAATGGCGGTTCTGGCATCGAACGTCACGAGTTTTCTCATTTGGACTGTCCATTAACGGCAGATTCTGGAACATTTATACTTGCAAAGTTTGAAGAAAATAGCGATTTCCATATTACCGGCTTTAAAATCCCGATCCGTCACACCCTGTACGTTCCTGGAGGCTGTATCCACTCGAATGACTATCTGACAGGCACTTGGAGGACGATGTTATCAGACGAGACTGACATCGATCACGTGCACCTTACAAAACAAAAAGTGTTGTCTGCTGACGAAGACTACGACAATGTCGCCGAAAACAAATTCCAATTTACTTTTGTTTGAAAAAAAAACTATGGAAAACGAACTTACATTTCAAAACTAAAGGAACGTTTTCAAACATTTTATCCACATAGTTAAATTGTGTATATTTTTTTTTTCTTTTATTGGCTTTTGTACAATTGTTTGAGAATAAGATCATTTCATAAATTTTGTTTATTATTCTAATACACTTTACGACACTAGAAAATCCAAAAACTACAAATAACAAAAATGCAGATGAACAGACAAAGCTATTAAGAAACAAACAAAAACACCAGTCACACAACAAGTTAAACCTTTATAAGGGAGCAACCATTTGATTTTTATGGGAGGTATGGATATTTTCTTCATCCTGCCTTTTTATTTTCGGAAATAGCTGAGCCTGGATTTTTTTTTGAACGCTTGTGCGCGCCAATTTTTTTTAATTTTCAAGCTATTATAAATTTTTCAGCCAAAACTACCATCCTGCCCTTTTTTTTAATTCTAAACACTGTCCTGCCTTTTTATTTCTTGATTTTGGCCATTCTGTCTTTTTATTAGCTCACCTGACCCGAAGGGTCAGGTGAGCTATTGTCATCGTTAAGCGTCCGTCGTCCGTCGTCCGTTAACTTTTCTTCAAAGATCTTCTTCTCTGAAACCACTGAAGGGATTGCATTGATACTTGTTATACATGATCTTTAGGTTGTCCTCTACCATGTTTGTGAACTATATACATGTCGACCAACCAAGATGGCCGCCGTTGCTAAAAATAGAACAGGGGGGTCAGACCATTGTTTTTGGCTTATAACTCAAAAAGTATAAGAGATCGAGAAAATCCGAAGCAACCTTCCTTGTTCAGCATCAAAAGCTCTACGAACCTCTCCATTGAGTCGAAGTTGTGAAACAACTCCTTATAGGAGTTATTGCCCTTTAATCATCAAATTTGGCCATTTTTGCAGTTTTTGGACAATATCTTGAAAACCGTTAGAGCTAGAGGAAAAGTTAGCATTGCAGAATTCTTTAGTTAATTGAGATCTACAAAAATGATTTCAGGGTCTAAATTGTCAGATCAGCCGTTTAAGAGTTATTCCCCTTTAACTGTTTTTTCCATGAATTTACACTGATTTTCAAAAATCTTCTTCTCTAAAACTACTCAAGGGATTGCATTGATACTTGGTATACATGATCTTTAGGATGTCCTCTACCATGTTTCTGAATTATATACATGTCGACCAACCAAGATGGCCGCCGTTGCTAAAAATAGAATAGGGGGGTCAGACCATTGTTTTTGGCTTATAACTCAAAAAGTATAAAAGATAGAGAAAATCCGAAGCAACCTCCCTTGTTCAGCATCGAAAGCTCTACGAATCTCTCCATTGAGCTGAAGTTGTGAAACGACTCCTTATAGGAGTTATTGCCCTTTAATCATCAAATTTGACCATTTTTGCAGTTTTTGGACAATATCTTGAAAACCGTTAGAGCTAGAGGAAAAGTTAGCATTGCAGAATTCTTTAGTTAATTGAGATCTACAAAAATGATTTCAGGGTCTAAATTGTCAGATCAGCCGTTTAAGAGTTATTCCCCTTTAACTGTTTTTTCCATGAATTTACACTGTTTTTCAAAAATCTTCTTCTCTTAAACTGCTGAAGGGATTGCATTGATACTTGGTATACATGATCTTTAGGATGTCCTCTACCAAGGTTGTGAATTATATACATGTCGACCAACCAACATGGCCGCCGTTGCTAAAAATAGAATGGGGGGTCAGACCATTGTTTTTGGCTTATAACTCAAAGAGTATAAAAGATAGAGAAAATCCGAAGCAACTTACCTTGTTCAGCATCAAAAGCTCTACGAATCTCTCCATTGAGTCGAAGTTGTGAAACGACTCCTTATAGGAGTTATTGCCCTTTAATCATCAAAATTGACCATTTTTGCAGTTTTTGGACAATATCTTGAAAACCGTTAGAGCTAGAGGAAAAGTTAGCATTGCAGAATTCTTTAGTTAATTGAGATCTACAAAAATGATTTCAGGGTCTAAATTGTCAGATCAGCCGTTTAAGAGTTATTCCCCTTTAACTGTTTTTTCCATGAATTTACACTGTTTTTCAAAAATCTTCTTCTCTTAAACTACTCAAGGGATTGCATTGATACTTGGCATACATGATCTTTAGGATGTCCTCTACCAAGGTTGTGAATTATATACATGTCGACCAACCAACATGGCCGCCGTTGCTAAAAATAGAATGGGGGGTCAGACCATTGTTTTTGGCTTATAACTCAAAAAGTATAAGAGATAAAAAAAAATCGGAAGCAATTTTTTTTGTTCAGCATAAAAAGGTCCTTACAGTAGTTTTTGCCCTTTAACTGTTTTTTTCTATTAATTTAAACTGATTTCCAAAAATCTTCTCTGAAACCACTGAAAGGATTGTTTTGCAACTTTGTATACTTGAAAGTTTGTGAAATTTATTCAAACTTTGGCATAAGAGATCAGGTGAGCGATTCAGGCTCCTGGGAGCCTCTAGTTTCAAAATTCACCATAAAAATCAAATGGTCGGTCCCTTTAGGTCATATTCATTTTACCTGTTAAAGTTTTTGTGATTGGTGATTCGTGATTTCCTCGACAAATCATTGGAATTTATTATTCGTTCATTCTATCACCCTTTAGTTTCTTTGACCGCAAAACATTTGCGGATTATAATGGTATATGGTGTGTCGTCGTCATCGTCTGCATCATCATCTGTTAATTTTAGTGCTCCAGCAATAACTTTTGTTCTCGTCATCCGATTCCTATGAATTTTCACATTAACTTACCAAAAAGGATGAATTGGATTGATTTTGAGGGTAACCCCTTTTTTGTTCAGAAATTATAGGACAAAAAGGGACCAAATATGCTACTTTTTTTGTCTGTTCCCACAATAACTTTTGTTCTAGTTTACCAAATGCTGTAATTTTTTTATAACCCGCCATCAAAGTTTGGGGCATATAGTTTTTCGCGGTTCCGTCCTTCCGTCCATCACACTATAGTTTTCCGCACTTTTGTTCGACTCAAAAGATTTTTAGTATGTGAGTCTACCATGATGAGTTGCCTTTCGTTCTGGTCCACTGATTTTGACCTAAATTACGGCCCTTGGACTTAGCAAATTTTGTAAAAATAACAGTTTTAGTTTATTTGCCAGCGGGGCATCAGTGTCATCTTGACACATTTCCTTGTTTCAATAATGTTTCTTAAGCCCCGTTTACACGATTAAAGATTTTCATCAAAAATCTTTGTCCAAGTTTTTGATGAAAATGTTGGACAGAGAAAACTTTGTCAAAGTAGCTGTTTACACGATCAAAAAGGTTTTGATGATTTGCTGCTATTGATAGTGGCTTAAGTGTGGGGACTACATGTATATTGTAGTATGTGAGTGCAAAATCATTTAATACGCAGTTACTTCTAAATTAGGATGTGCAGAAATTGCATCAGACCAATACGGCCTGGTTGTTCAAACACTCTAATTTAGGAATTAGAAATTGAAAATGCCAATGAATTCTAGTACTGTTAGAAAAGCTACATGAAAATTATTAACCATTTCTAGGAGAGGTAACATTAATTTTACTTCACTCCATCAAGTCATCAATAATATTATTTGGCTATTGAAATTTTGTTACTGTTGTTACTTTTTTTCCTGTCATTTTGCCATGTGCTTTTGTTTACAAAATATTCCGAATAAGCTCAATAACATATTTTGATTGGTCAATTCCCGTCATAGTCCATCCAAGTTTTCAGAAAAATAGGATGAGGTTCTATTCTGTCAAAGTCCTTTAAATTTCTTTGTCAAAGTTTTTGATGCAGGTTTACATGTTCAAAAAAGTTTGCCAAAGAAAACTTGGACAAAGTTTTTGATGGAAAACTTTGATCGTGTAAACGGGGCTTAACCATATAAGGATGAATGGGATTGATTTTCGGGTTCCCCTTTATTCGTTTACAAATTAGAGGCCCAAAAGGGTTTAAAAAAAATAAATATTTTATTTGTTCCCACAATAACTTCTTTCGGGTTGGCCAATTGCTGTGAAATTTGAAAATGTTATGAAATACCATTTTAAATCAGATATGGTATTGATTTTTGGGGTCTCCTTTTTTCATTTAGAAATAATGGACCAAAAAGGGCCAAAAATGCAACTTTTTTTTATTTCTGATCCAATTTTGAGAAAATGACATGTTATTATTCCTGTCCAATAGTCAATTTAAAATTTCCGATTGAAATATATTTTTTTTCTTATTTGCTGATTAATTCTTGTCAAGTAGACACTGGTAGTGAATTAATAAAAAGTGAGAATTAATTTTATGACGCTCCCCTCCCCTAATATCCGTTAGGGTCCAAATAGGGCAAAAATGAAAGGTAGCCGATACGCTTAATAAGGGGTCAAGAGGGGGAACATTTTTGTAATTGCTATTAATTTTGATCTGATTTTGAAAAAAAAAATCCTTGTGAAATGATGCGGAAAGTCCACCAATAGCTGCAAAAAATGTCTCACCTGCGATGAATAGTTGCAAAAGGACAAACATATTACTATGTAGTAGTGGCCAATCTCAATAACTATTTTTCAGATCATGCTGGAAATTCAACTTGACCTGTATTTTATTGTACGACGAAACAGCTG
Organism: Arcuatula senhousia; assembly: GCA_963971305.1. Classification (NCBI taxonomy): domain Eukaryota; kingdom Metazoa; phylum Mollusca; class Bivalvia; order Mytilida; family Mytilidae; genus Arcuatula; species Arcuatula senhousia. The sequence goes on from OZ020312.1 coordinate 42,131,663, forward strand.
TGCAAAATATCATTGGATTCCCTTGAAAAGTTTTCAAGTTATCAGTTGACAACTCAAACATTCATGAAATTTGATTTTTTAAAGTGGTCTATCTCAAAAAACTATTTTTTCGGATCATGCTGGAAATCGAACTTGACCTGTATTTTATTGGTTTATAAACAGCTGTGCAAAATATAATTCAAATCCCTTGAAGTGTTTTCAAGTAATTGATCTGAAACCTTCGGGGGACGGACGGACGGACAGACACCGAAAGACACTGAGGGTATAACATGATATCTCGCCTCTTCGTGTGGCGGGGTATAAAAAATGAATGAAAAGTACTCAAAACCAAAAGGTTCAGAAATTTCAGAACCAATTAAGGGTCATCAACAGATGCTTGCTCTGGACAATATGCTAGTTAGAGCTATGGTTTCAAGCCTTTTTGTGTATCTTAGACTTGTAAAATGACTATTCATATCTTAATGTATTAGCAAGTTTGCGACAAATGACAATATTACATGTATAAATTACAGGCTCTACCTCTTAAATAATCTATATTCTACTTTCATGTAAAACATTTATCTGTAAAAAGCTGATCACTCTACTGTCTGTCAGAATGTTGCCTCTGTAACCCCTATGTTCTAATTTAATTTCTAAGTATTAATAGTTCAAAAATCCCACACCTCGTATCAGATTTAAAATCTAATTCAAGTCGGTGCGGCAGTTTTAGGGATAACGTTTGAATAAAAGTTAACGGCGGACTAATATTTTTTTATGATTTCTGTAGAGCTCGGTCAATATACATTGATGCAAGAATTGAACTTTTTTTCAAATACAACATGGTTTTCAAGCTAAAAACCCTAAACAATTACATATTGTTGCATTGGTTTACGTTTAAGAGATCATATCTACTACAATGTACATACACGGATCATCTGAGAATTCAGTCAATTGGTGGAACTTGAAAGCAAATACTTATTTTATTTAATTCCTGATATTCTGCCTGAAGAATAGAAGATTTTTTTTTATTAAATATTCACTGTTTAATATGTCAATAAGTTGTAGAATTCAAATGGGAGTAACTACAACATGATAAGAAATATTCTGGTAAAACTTTGCATATATACAAAGGTCCAAAAGGGAAAAACTGGGGAAAAATGCGGTTTTTGGGCCTTTGAAGGGTCATAACCCCTATAAGGAGTATTTTGACGACTTCGATCCATTGAGTCTTGTAGAGCTTTTGAATCGATCTTAAGACCCTAAGATCCTTCTTCGGAATATTTCTATCTGATTTAATTGCTGAGTTGTAAGCCATTTTTAGTGATTTTACCCTACTTTCTATTTTTAGTAACAGTGGCCATGTTTTTTATCGAATCATTTCAAAATGAGGATCGTTTGTGACATGTCAAAAATTATTCCTGCAAAGTTAAATTAGTTCAGTGGTTTCAGAGAAAGATTTTTGAACGTGTTAACGGACGACGGACGCCTAGTGATGACATAAGCTCATATGGCCTTTGGCCAGATAAGCTAAGAAGGTCGAAAATCACACCATTGAAAATCAAAGTTACTGATGGACCTTAAGGATGTCCGATACTTTTTTTGGACACAAAGCCGTTATGGTACATCATTGATATTTGGTATGCAGTTGCATTTGCATTGGTACAGATAGATTCCAGAAAGATTTAATCTTCTACCTCTTGCAGTCAAGGTCTACTGCCTTTTTGGTTAAATACTGATTTGGTCTATGTAAATGTTTTTCTTTGTTTTATAAGAACAACTGAATGGTACATCATTGTTTTGTAAACAGTTGTATTTGAATCATTGCAGGTTAATTTCATGAGTAATTGTCAATACCTAAATCACTGTTAACATACGCGCTTTTTTTTCAATTCATTTTATACTGTTGCGACAGGCGAAACATATCTCTGTGTTAACAGTTTTCTTATTAGGCTTTGAAAATGTCAGTTTTGCTTTCTTATTAATTTTCAATTGTCAATAGACTGAAGATTGTGCCCAACAAACTACCCCGCTACATTTTGAACGTGCCTGTCCTAAGCCAGGAATCTTTATCAAAGCTGATGTTTGTATTCGTCGAATTCATGTTATTTGTGTTTTGTCAAGAAGTGGGTCTTTCATTGGCAATTTAGAATTGGAAAAGTGGGATTGGACTTGAATCATATGTCGTTTGTTTTCACTCCATGCCAATTGCAAAACAGCGGGCAGCGACCGCTCGTCACATTGAAGGCTGCTGGCTGTTTTCCATTGTGGATTTTTTAAATTATCTTGATATAATATAGAATGGATATGGTGAGCTGCAAAGTTAGAAAGGGGTGTCCGTGTGCCAACAGTGATGAAAATCATCTTTTTAAAGCCGTTGACACCGGAAAATACAGCATGTGGTTGAGCTGGAATCGAACCCATACGCTGTCACCTATGGCAACTTCGCCTGCACTGAGTCCAGCGCCCTAGACCACTAGACCACCTAGGCTAGAAAAATTTAGCCTTCGGTTGCCTAGTTAAGCCTCCTCGTAAACAATCTAAGGTTGTAACACAGTACACGATGAACATTAGGTGGGTAGGGATCGAGAGAAAGATAGAGAATTGGTCGCAACTGGTATAGTAATAGAAGTCTATATATGTTGTGTACAAGTTGCAATTTTGTACAAGTTATAACATGTACAGAAATATTGTACAGGTTGAGAACATTTTTGACATATGTTGCTTTCATCGAGGAATTCCATGAAATTTGATGGCTAACAAATTTTCACAGATTCTTATAATAATCTGAATGGCAAAGTCAACTTCAATTCACCAAATTCTGTAGAAAATCACATTATTTAAGTTCCATATGACACCATGAAAAACCTCTTTTGCAAACAGAAGAAAGCAAACTTTAATATCTGATTGTGTCATTATCTTCAGGTGTAAACAGCTAACTTTTGTTGGATCTGGTAGATATTAATACACATTTCTTGAAACAGTTGTTTGTTTATTTTATTCCATTGTATTTAATTTGTCATATCAAAAAATGTTCAGGGTATGTTATTTTTTTTCATAACTTGTACAATATGTCTGTACGTGTTGTAACTTGTACAAAATTGTAACTTGTACACAACATATATATAAATGGTGTTGCGTACAGCTCTGTAAAGTAATTGATATAATATAGAATGGATATGGTCAGAGCTGCAGTTAGAAAGGGGTGTCCGTGTGCCAATAGTGATGAAAATCATCTTTTTAAAGCCGTTGACACCGGAAAATACAGCATAGGGTTGAGCTGGAATCGAACCCATACTCTGTCATCTATGGCAACTACGCCTGCACTGTGTCCAGCGCCCTAGACCATTAGACCACCTAGGCTAGAGAAATCTAGCTTTCGATTGCCTAGTTAAGCCTCCTCGTAGACAATCTAAGGTTGTAACCCCTATGGCAAAGTGGGACTATTATAAAACAGGATTTATACCTATCCGTTGTTTTTTGTTGTTGGTTTTTTTTTTTTGTTTTTTTTTTTTTCATAAGTGTCTTACATATTAATCCTGTTTTAGTCCCATCGGTATGGAAAACGGTACTTTTTTTATAGAATGTGGGTCTAAAACAGGATTAATATAGAGGCATTTTATAATAGAATAAAAAGCTTCGCCGAGCGCAGCATGATACGACCGCAACATGTTGAACCCTGTACGTTTTAGGCCCAATATGGATAGTCAATTGTTCTGGACACATGTAGCCCATGGTGGACTGACAAAGGTTTTTGACACATGCAGCTTTTTGTGGACTTTCCACTCACATTTTAAAAGCCTATTGTGGATTGATGAGTTTTGATTACTTGAATATTTTGGTGTTTGAACGAGTAAAAAGTTTCAATTTTTGCCCCTTATTACATAGTAGGTGAGAAAAAAGGGGTCACAAAAATAATTGGAAAATGGGGGGGGGGGGCACGAAAATTCATCAGGTTCAATCTTTTATTGTAAGAAACATTCTTGACAAATTTCACAATAGGCCAACTAGGATGAAAGTTATAGTGGAAACAAATTCAATATTTGATTTTTTTCCCTTTGTGTTCCTATTTTCGAAACGAAAAAAGGGGTGACCCCAAAAATCAATCCCAACCATCCTTTTATGGTAAGGAACATTATTGCCAAATTACAAAGCATTGGGATACCTAGAACTAAAGTTATCATGCTAACAAACATAAAAGTAGCATTTTTGGCCCATTTGTGGCCCCTAATGTTGAAACTTAAAATGGGGGGGACCCCCAAAATCAATCCCATTCATCCTTTTATGGTAAGGAACATCATGGTCAAATTTCATAGCAATCGGATAACTTGAACTTTAAGTTATTGTGGTAACACTAAAGTTAAAAGACGCCGCGGACGACAACGACAACGACGACGACAGCATCATACCATTATACGTCCGCAATTTTTTTGCGGTCGTATAAAAATGTTTTTAAGTGAAGTTTTTTAAATGCATATATATTGATGTACAGATTATTTGTCTAATCATTCATAAAAAAAAAACATTATAAAAAGGGTTTTCTTTTGGGGAGAATGCCTTCTGCAAAAGGTCTTGGAATGTTTTGGGGGTACGTAAAATAAAAAAAGATAAAAAGCTACGCCGAGCGCAGCATGATACGACCACAACAAATTAAACCCTGTACATTGGAGGCCCAATATGGATAGTCTATTGCTTTGGTCACATGCAGCCCATGGTGGACTTACAAAGCTTTTTGACACATGCATCCTGTGGTGGTCTTTAAAATGCATATTTGACACATTCATATATATCTACATCAACATCAAATTGAAAAAGTCTTGTTTATTCATTAATTGATATGTTTGGCTCTCTGACCCCTAATTTCTCTAAAACTGTAAGAGATATTGCAAATCTGACTGAAAAATACAGGCAGGGATTTGCACAAGAATTCCAATGAAAAAAAGATTTTGAAAATCAGACCAAAAATAAAAAGTTGAGTTTAAGGTTGTGGCCCATCTTTGCCCCCCTGTAGCAATTCAACGGTGAAATATGTACCAAAACCATTGACACATCTAGGTGACAGAATTCAATTAGCAATTTAACAAAAGAAGAATTTTCAAAATTGGATGAATAATAAACATTCTACAATAGTTTTGTCGATACACCCGTTTTAGTCCCTTTTGACCCTTTTTTCTAAAATCGTAGGGGCCAAAAACCCTAAATACAATACCAACCTTTTTTTCTGGATATAATCATCATATTGAAACTTAACAATTGGCTGGCCCACTAGAACAAATTTATTTGTGTAAAACTATTTGCTGTAACAAACTTTTAAATAAGGACGTTTTTTGCCCCTTCAACCCCTAATTTCTCAAAAACGGTAAGAGATATTGCAAATCTGATTGAAAAACGCAGGCAGGAATTTTCACAAGGATTCCAATGAAAAAAAAATTTTGAAAATCGGACCACAAATAAAAAAGTCTATTTTTGAGGTGTGGCCCCTTTTTGACCCCCTGTAGTAATGTAACGGTGCAATAAATATCAAAATCATTGACACATTTAGTTGACAGAATTTAATGAGGAATTCATTGAAAAAAGAATTTTCAAAATCGAATGAACAACAAACATTCTACAACAGTTTTGTCAATACACCCGTTTTAGCCCCTTTTGGCCCTTTTTTTCTAAAACGGTAGGGGCTACAAACCCCAAATACAATACCAACCTTCCTTTAGTGGTTACAAACATCATATCAAAATTTCAAAACAATTGGTCAACATTTACTCAAGTTATCGCACGGAAACCAAATGTTCCCAGACGACAACGACGACAACGACGACGACGACGACGACGACATCGCCATAACATTATACGATCGCAAAATTTTGCGGTCGTATAAAAAGAAATGACAAAAAATGTATGATTTGAACATTGACCTTGACCTATATTTAATGTTTCCGGGTAGCACTATTTTCATATTTGAAGCTAAAACTTAGACGTTAACCTTGACAGCTGACCGTCACACTCCTTTGATGATCTAGTTTTACCTTGACCTATATTAAATGTTTTCTTGTAACACTATTTTCATATTTGAATCCAGTAGAGTCACAATTTGTGTTTTATATACTAATAGAAAAAAGAAACTGTGCATCACTTTGAAAAATCACAAATTCAACATTTTATTAAGTATTTGAAACAGTATTGCAAAATCATTTTTCTAAAGATCTGAACAAAAAATTCATTTTTAGACCCCTAAAAGATGTTTTGTTTGCAGTTTGAAATCAGGTAGTGTCAATTTGAAATTCACAAAATCACACTTTGGAAACAATGCACATTTTTGAAATTAAGTTTTCTAAGCTGATTTTCGCCAAAAAACGTTACTCCTTTTAGTGGTTGAAAGTTAACAAGTTTAATTTTGAGTGAAAATCTTGATTTTTCATTTTTGAGTTAAAAAAGTGGTTTTTAGAATCTCAGAAACTGGAATTAAAAAAGTTTCGGATTTTGACCCCCAAAATGATCTGCATGGTCCACTCGACATTCAGTGAAAATTTCAACTCGATAACTGTATTTTTCACGATTTTCTGATTAAGAGAAATATGGGTACAATTGATATCCAATATACATGCACAGTTTCTTTTTTCCATAAGTATATATAGTGATATTCAAGATCGGGGAAAGAAAATCAATACATTCAGAATTAAGATAAGAGCTTATAATTAAGATAGTAAATTAATAAATAAGTTATAAAATTGTAACTTTATGATAAAGATTAAGTATGGCAAATAAGATTTGTTTGGTAACTCTGGTTGCATTTGCACATGACCTTAGCTTTAAACAGAACAAATTCGTGAAGTAAATTATTGGCAATTTACTGTTCAATGATTTCAAAGACCATTCATTTAGTAAACAAGAGGCTCCCAAGTGCCTGAATCATTTACCTAGTCATTAAGCTATTTGGGTCTTTTCTATTAGCTATTACCTGTTAATGGGGTCATCTGACTACTTTGACCCAATGGAAACTTTTGTAGAGCTTAATGAGCTTAAGATTTAAGCAAGCAACAGCTTTTTTCTATATCTGCAATAGTTTTCATTTTATAGGGAAAAATCAGGAAAACTCTATTTTTGGCCTTCAAAGGGCCATAACCCCTAAAAGGACTCATCTGACAACTTTGAACCAATATAGACTTTTGTAAAGCTTAATGAGCTGAAGGTTTGAGCTAGTCACAGCTTTTCTCTGTCTGCAATAGTTTTCATTCTATAGAGCAAATACATGAAAAAAGTGCTATTTTTTACCTTTAAAGGGCCATAACCCCTATAAGGGGTCATTTGACAACATCAACCCAATGAAGACTTTGTAAAGCTTAAGGTTTAAGCTAGCAACAGCTTTTCTCTACCTGCAATAGTTTTCATTCTATAGGGAACAAGGAAATGTGTCAAGATGACACTGATGCCCCGCTGGCAAATAAAATAAAACTGTTATTTTTACCCAATTTGCTAAGTCCAAGGGCCTTAATTTGGGTCAAAATCAGTGGACCAGAACGAAACTCGAACTTGAAATGTAACTCATCATGGTAGACTCACATACCAAAAATCTTTTGAATATATGCAAGGATGTGGAAAAAAAGTGCGGAAAACTTTTTTTTTACAAAATTTGCCAAGTTCAAGGGCCGTAATTTAGGTCAAAATCAGTGGACCGGAACGAAACTCGAACTTGACCTGTAACTCATCATGGTAGACTCACATACCAAACATCTTTTGAATATATGCAAGGATGTGGAAAAAAAGTGCGGAAAACTTATTTTTACAAAATTTGCTAAGTTCAAGGGCCGTAATTTAGGTCAAAATCAGTGGACCGGAACGAAACTCGAACTTGACCTGTAACTCATCATGGTAGACTCACATACCAAAAATCTTTTGAATATATGAAAGGATGTGGAAAAAAAGTGCGGAAAACTTTTTTTTACAAAATTTGCTAAGTTCAAGGGCCGTAATTTAGGTCAAAATCAGTGGACCGGAACGAAACTCGAACTTGACCTGTAACTCATCATGGTAGACTCACATACCAAAAATCTTTTGAATATATGCAAGGATGTCGAAAAAAAGTGCGGAAAACTAAAGTGTGACGGACGGACAGAAGGACGGAAGGACGGAAGGACGGACGAACGGACCGAAAAACTATATGCCCCCCAACAAAGTTGGCGGGGCATAAAAATCAGGAAAACTCTATTTTTGGCCTTCAAAGGGCCATAACCCATAAAAGGACTCATCTGACAACTTTGAACCAATATAGACTTTTGTAAAGCTTAATGAGCTGAAGGTTTGAGCTAGTCACAGCTTTTCTCTGTCTGCAATAGTTTTCATTCTATAGAGCAAATACATGAGAAAAGTGCTATTTTTTACCTTTAAAGGGTCATAACGCCTATGAGTGTCATCTGACAACTTTGACCCAATGGAGACTTTTGTAAAGCTTAATGAGCTGAAGGTTAAGCAGCCAACAGCTTTTCTCTAACTGCAATAGTTTTTATTCTATATGGCAAAAACACTATTTTTCCATGTTTTTCATCGAATTATTTCAAAATGAGAACCGTTTGTTGCGAACATGTCATTTATCATTCCTGCAAAGTTTCAGTCATATTGGTTCAGTGGTTTCAGAGGAGAAGATTTTTTAAATTGTTTACAGACAAGGACAGACGCAAAGTGATGGCATAAAAAAGTCTGTAAAATTAAAAATGAAAAATAATGGCCCTATGAATACATGAATATCTTTTATCTAATGAAACAGCACCTTTTCCTGCATACCAATGTTTTTGTTGATACTGTA